>OW386286.2:257860186-258477686 GCA_936432065.2 Rutpela maculata
TTCATTCTACTCTTTGTGTACGTTAGTAACTAATTAGTCACTAGTTCCTAAACGTTTACTCCCATTTTACCTTTCACGGCTCTTCATCAAAGACCTTTGGTGAAGCCAAAGACGAAAACTGAGAAATATATATTTTTTCGCTTCTTTATATCTCATTAGCTGGTTACGTATATAATTCTGCATTCTCATTTTTGGAGATGTTGATATGGGTTTAGCCATTGTTCGTGGGATTATTTTGGCTTCTTTGATTTTGGTTTCTAGCTTCCCTAGAACATCAAATTTTATATTAGCGTACTTTCTATACTATAGCTGAATTACTTTTAGGGCCGGTTCATCAATGCAGGGACAAATTTGCGTGTTAACTAACCCCGAGATAATTTAAACCACAAGTCAAAGTGAGTGTTAAATCCGTATCTGTTCATCCACTACATTTTATGGTGTGGATTAAGAAACCTTTGAATAACCTGAGGTTAGTAACAATTCCTGCAGAGCTACCAACTCTAGGTTGATTGTGATTGGTCAAAAAAACACCTGGTATTGACAACCACACATACTGCTTTTTTATTTTGTGTGCCTGTGTTATTATAATTTACATTCGAACATTTATGGTCGATAGTTATGTTTTTATCCTACAAAAAATGAATGAAGCCTCAACAATGGCAGGCAGAGACCCTAATTTCTTATCAGCGGCTGCTATTAATTAAAATAGCAAATAAATATAAACACGCCGTCAAATAAAAAAAACTGATGTAATGCCTTTAGAAGCCCAAAGTTAAAGATATTTTGTTGTTTTGTTTCTTTTTTATTTTAAAATAATCATAGACAAATTTACTCTCAACTTGATTTAGGCTTTATTTAGTTAATTGGTCAGACTAAAGTTGAAAGAAAATTAGTTATTGATTAGGATGTATATTAGTGTCTGCAGGTTATGCTGAAGTTGAGGCTCGAGCTCAATATTTTCATCATAATCAATATTGAGAGAATTTAATATTTGCTTGTTAGCACCATTAGATAACTTTTTGACTTATCGATTGGAAACTCTATCAGTGTCTCGATTTGTTTCAAAATAAATATTATAGTCACGCACAAGTAGAATCTCTTTTGTATATTTACCGTATCTACTTACTTATGTATTGTTTATCTCTGTAATTATTTTCTAGGTAAATAAACATTATACGTTATAGATCATACAGTCTTCTTTAGCCGAAACCTGATCAAAGATCTACATTGTCATAATTTTGAAAGAAATTATTTCGTTGCTGTCCCTCGTGTTAAAAAATACCAAAATATCGTCATCATAATCACATATTTCGTCTAAAGCTTCAATTGTTAACAATTTTAGTAAGAAATAACTTTAATTTTTCCTACAACTATCTACAAGTAACATAACATTTTTAGATAAACCTCAAGCCAACAGGCATAACACCCACTTTGAAGCTCTAGTTCAATTAACTCTGACTTTAACCTAATGATACCTTTAACCTGGACCGAAATAATCACTTTATCCTAGAGTTAACGGTCAACCACAAGGTAAACTAATCTAATCCTGTATTGATATACCGGCCTTTAGTAGTCCATTTTCTATGAATATTATCCCAAAAATAAGTCACTATAAAGATATTGTGCACATAGTAGAGTGCTCGCGTTGACAAAAGTCGCTTAGTTTTTGTTCCCATTGGCACATTTAGAGAAAAATGTAAAATGTTAAAATAAATAAATAAATGATCTTTTACATTGGCATACATGGCAGTAAAAAACAAAAATCCTCATTTTCTCCGTTCGACTACAGCAGAAAATGAATTATTTTTCGAACACCTTTTCTTTCCCACGACGATATCTCCCAAACTATTATATTTATCAAAAAATTATAAAATATTCGCTATACTTTCCAGATTACTAAGGTTCTTAAATGAGATTTTTTGAGGATCTAATAACCGAGATATTTAATAATATGTAGTGTGATGTCAATTTTCGAAGCATATCGGCGGCATCACGTTCGCTGGAAATACTGGCTATCCCTCTACTTTAAGACTGTTTCAACGACACGCGCTGCTTCCCGCAAAGGCCATCGTTAAATAGATACGCGCATTGTTACCTCTGTGGTTTGTGATATTTTTAAATTTTTGTCTTAAAAATGATTAATATGGAATAAATATAAGTATATTTGTTGATTATATTAATTCAATGTTATATGGACCTACATAAAATTCGTATGTAATAGATTAACAGGTTATACGAAACTTCCTAGTTTACTGTTTGCAAGATACTTTCAGCTGATATGTATTTTTCCAGTAGAATTTTCTACCATGTAGGTAACTAATGTATGTGCTTTTCAGAAGAAAGTAAAATGGAAAGTACTACTGACGTCACAAGTTCTAAAAGTGAGGTAGAGACAAAAATAAAATTTAGTGTAAGAAATTATGCTTAATTTGTAGGAAACCGGGCACTATAATCAAAGGTTCTGAGAAATCATTTGCAACATTTATTGATTGTTTAGAACTCCATGAAAAATAAGCAACCAAAGAGGAAAGAACTATATCATTTCGAAAAACAAACAGTTTTGACGGTTTGGTTTGCCTCCGAAATTGCTATTCTAGTTCTACTAGCAAAAGAAATATAGAATATCTAAGGAGAAGAAAAAAAAAAGAAATTGAAAACATTTCAGATGGATCCAGAGTGCCTGTCCATCAACTTTTTCAGGTGTGCCCTTGCGTAAAACTAATTTTTTTATAGAGAAATGTATTTTTTGTCAAAAGGCATCAACAATAAAAAAGGGCTCTCAAGTAATAATCACGAACACAGAAACAAAAATAAGACTAATAGCGGCTCACCAAAATCCCATAATTTTCGAAAGAATTGGTGCTAACGATTTAATAGCTATGGAAACTAAATATCATGTTTCATGTTTTTTAAGTCGCAATAGAAAATGCAAAGGTCTATCTAACAATAAAAATAAAAGTAGAAAACGTAAAATCAAAATCATTTACCAAAATATGTAAAATTCTTGACAAAGGTTTTTGAAGTCAAAAATGGTATGGTATGTCATCTATTTATGAGAAGTAGGTATTTAGAATTGGACGGATACAAATCCAAAAGACATTTCAGTAGACTACTTAAAAATACATATACTGACAAAAGAAAGGAAAGGAAAGGAAAGGAAAGGAAAGGAAAGGAAAGGAAAGGAAAGGAAAGGAAGGGAAAGGAAAGGAAAGGAAAGGAAAGGAAAGGAAAGGAAAGGAAAGGAAAGGAAAGGAAAGGAAAGGAAAGGAAAGGAAAGGAAAGGAAAGGAAAGGAAAGGAAAGGAAAGGAAAGGAAAGGAAAGGAAAGGAAAGGAAAGGAAAGGAAAGGAAAGGAAAGGAAAATATACAGATTATGGATCGAAAAGAACGCTACTCGCACACTTAATTCAGTATTACGAACTTATACAAGTCGTTACATATTTGATGTTTTACAAATTCATAAGGAATTCTTTTCTTCTAGATTGAGGCAGCAAGGTTTGTTCTTGTAAAAAAAAAGAATATGCCATGCGTCTATTTATGCTCCTGCATTGGGGAAAAAGTCCTGCAAGAACTCCTCGTTCAGAGGAAATAAAAAACGACTTGTTAAGTTGACTACACAATTCTTATATTTGTAAAAATGTCTGCTTCTTTGGCGGTAATGAGGTAAAGATAAAGACGTCGACATTTTTTACGCGCATAAGAACTGTGTGGTCAACTATATCAATAATATTTTAGTATTTGAATTAGATGGAGAAAGTTAATAGTGTATATCTTTAATTGGCATTTAAATTTCGTTATATTATTTTGTTATATTATTTTTCAATTTTCATGACTTTTTTATTTTGATATGTATTTTGTTATCTGCCAACACTGCATTTTAAAATTAATAAAACTTGAAAATCAATTTAGTGGAAGACCAGACCCTCTGAATTCGACACCCTCTATACAACTCGCGAACACCCACCTAAAAAATGGGTAATCTGATGTAAAATAACCCGCTAAACTTGATTTTTGAATTCGCCCATTGATCTGAGATTGCCAAAATGACCAAATTGGCAATTTTCTAAAAAAAATAAAAATTATGTGTTATTTTTTGTTTTTCATATAACACGTCATATATTTTTTATTTTACTTCAGAATTTTTTAATTTTTTTACATAATATTCTCTAACTATTCTTTGATATGTTGAAAGTAAAAAACTTTACCTAAAAAATAATTAGTTGGCAAAAAAAAAATAACAACTTTTCTTTGACGCAAAATCTTTAAAATTTGCAGAGTAAAATGTCCGATCGAGGTATCTTTTTTATTTTTAAAGTTAGGTGCCTACTATAATCGAAGAAAATGTTCCGAATGAACTAAATAAAATCTTTTATAAGAAGTTTTTTTTGAAATTTTGCTCCCTTATCGAAATATTCATTAATTGTTTCAGCGTCCGAACGAATGCGCGCTACTATGAATCGGCCGCAATAGCATCTAGAGCTAGACGCAGACACGTGCCGGGTGATTATTATTTTCCAGTATCCATTTATGTTAAGTTGAAAGTGCTGTTTGTCTCAGTCCTTATATTTAGTGTGTTATAAACACATAGTTTGGCATAATAAATTATAATTACTCGGATAGGAAATCAAAGGAAACAAGCTAAAAACGTACTCTTCGCCTGTTAACTGGATTTTTATATAATTGTTATACATTCAATAGGATACTTTTCGCAGTTTTTTGTAAATAATGTTACTTTTAGACATTTTTAATTTTATAGTACGATCTCAGTTGGTAAAAGACTTGGTAAAAAAACTATACCAAACCCCATTTGGGTTTCGATTCCGAGTCAAAAGAACTACACCACCACCTTACACGTAGAAGAATGTAAATTTTTACATTATAAGACACGAGCTATAAAATCATATTTTCACGGTTGTATATTACATTATGAAATGTATATTTGTAAAATATATAAATAATTAGAAATATTACAATGAAATATTTCAACCGGATTTCTATTCAATTACAAAAACATAAAAATTAAAAAAAAATTTTTTCAACAGTAAAATCACAAGAGCTTTTTTTTATCGGATAAATTTCTCTTTGTAACGAAATAATTTTGCCAATCAGTGCTTTTATGAGAAAAACTGACATGAAAAAATCGCGAGACCGGAGATCGAGCGATTTTGTCAAATGTCAGTTTTTCGAGCAAAATTACTGATTGACAAAATATTGAGTTAAAAAGAAATTTATCCATAAAAGAAAAGCTCGAGTGATTTTTGGCAAGATAAATTAACGACAGAATATGTGAACGAACAACAATTAAAAATAATTATAATTTTCTCAAAACGACTCATATCGTACAGTATAATTTCCACAAGACTTAAAAATTATAGCCGACAGTACAGATTTTAAAATGACGTGCGACTACTAGATATACTCTGCTTTTGAGGAACAGGTATTTTTATCGTGATAAGAAACGATGCACCTTTTTTTATCGCCGTCAAAGTGACAAAATGTGACTGTCAAATAGACTTTTTTATATAGGAGTTAATTTATCAAATTTAAATCATTAAGTAATAACATTTTTATTTGTCGATCGATTTTGTTCAAGCTAACACTAATTTACTGTCCAAATTTCAGTACAATCGGAATTTTCTTTCTTCAGTTATCGTGCTTACAAGAAACGTGACGGACGGACAGACAGACGGAAATTTTGAAAGTTGTTCAGAATTCGTTCACTAACACAATGGTATGAAAATTTTTTGTCTGCGAGCGATATTTACGGCTTTAGAAATGTACCGATCAAATGCAAAATCCGATGACATTTCTGTGGCTCTAAAACAATATTTAGAACAGAAAAATTTATTTTTATCACTAAATCCAGTTTACCATGCACAATGTAGAAGATCGTATACCCGAACTGCTTATAAAAGAAAATCAGAAATTGTAAATCCTAGTACAGAGAATACAAGTAAAAAGGGCATTTCTGCAATGTGCTATTTACAAGACAGCCTACCAAATTAAGCCCAGAATTCCAAATGTTTTAGATTTTGGATGGTACCTAAAGGAGGAAATCTTATTTCCAAAGATGATTTCAAAAAGCCCAAAACCCAATTTTATTGAGTTAACTCCATTTTGTAAATGTAAATTATATAGCTGTACTACAAACTGCAAGTGTAGCAAAGCAAACGCGCAATGTAACATAAGTTGTTTATGCGAAGGAAAATGTAATCTTTAGTACCCACTTGCTGTTATAATTAATGAAAATATATTTTTTAATGTGTATGTTTCGAGATTATCTACATAATTTTATAACATTTAATTGCAAATAGAAACTAAATAATCCGTAGACTCACTTGATCGCTTAAACGACACCACAGATGGGCGACGTTAACAGAAGTTATGCTTTAAATTAATGCGGACGAGTTGCGCGGCCGCTTCCAACAGCGTCATCTCGTTACATGAGCCGAATTTCCAAAAAATATCTTTATAAAAAAGTTTGTTTAAAGTATATGGAACATTTTTCTCGTTTATACTATAACTCTCTCTTTAAAAATAAAAAAGTTACCTCGATCGGGTATTTTTCAACGCAAATTTTAAAAAACCGCGACAATAGAGGGTAATTATATTTTTTTTAGGCACTATATTATTAGTTACACTATATTCTTTGCCGTCAGCCTGTCCAAGATTATTGGAGGGATAATGTGTAAAATATTGGTCAAAATCGGAATTAAAATAAAAAAGATATGATGTGTTATGTGCAAAACAAAAATTAACACATAATTTTAAAATTTTTCAAAAAATTTGCGAATTGACCGATTTGGCAATCTCAAATTAATGGGCGAACTCAAAAATCAAATCCAGAAGGTCATTTTACATAATATCATCTGTTTTTTAGGTGGGTGTTCGCGAGTTGTATAGACTACTTTTAAAATGCTTCCTACAGATTGGCTGCTCTCCGACTAATTGAAATATGTATACATTTATGTTATTAAACACAATATTATATAAATTAATAATTGGTAAAAGATAAGTAGGTACAAATCAGGGTCGGTTAGATTCACCTCGACAGTACTTCCTCATCAGATACGCCTATAAATTCCTTCCCGAGTGTACTACAGATACGCTTTTCAGAAAGTCCATTTCGGCGTAATCTGAAATTTGGATATTTACACGTCAATTTACCTATAGATGAAAAAGTAAAATAAATTAATCTGAAAAGTTCACTGTCCTGTGTAGGTATTCATTCTAAGTGGAAATTGGAACTTGGGTACTTCCGGAGTTATAGGGGGTTGTTGAAGCAGAGTAGCAATGAGTGGGGGCTCGAAGCCACAAACAGTTTCAATCCGCCGATAAGCTTCGAAAATTGACATCACGCTACACATTATTAAATATCTTGGTTATTAGATACTCAAAAAATCTGAACCATTATAATCTGAAAATATAACAAACATTTTATAAAGAATTATTTTTTTTTTTTGATAAATATAATAGTTTGGAAGATATCGTCGTGGGAAAGAAAAAGTGTTCGAAAAATAATTAATTTTCAACTGAAGTCGGACGGAGAAAATGAGGATTTTTGTTTTTTACTGCCATATGTAACAGTTCGTTTCTTTATCTATTTTAAAAATAGGAATTCTACAGAGATTTTAATGATTTTTTTAATAAAATATGCTTCATGATTGGCTCTATCACGTGGTGTGGTTAGTCAGAACATTTTGATTTGTGCCCTTATATTCATTACGATTTTTTTACGACAAGTGGATTCCTAATCTACAGGGAGTAAGCCACATATCTGACAAGGTCATACATTTTGAGAGAGGGATGAAGTGCCAACGGGCTGAAAGATCAACATTAAATTGCACTCCACTAACACAAGTAATATTTTATATATGGGTCGCGTGCGCCGACGTCAAAGATGAGACCTTAGGAAAAACAAACAACTGTCATTGAATTATCCGCCTATTGAATGTTTTTCTTTAAAGTAAATTTTGCTGTGTTTGTGCCATTTAAAAGCTTAATGTTGGATTATTTAACATCTGCAACTATTTCTAATACTTTTATATCCTCAATTTTGTTCGTCAGGATGACGGTTAGTTCGTATTTTGCAGAATTGTCTCATGATGTAGAGGTTAGGTATACTGCTGTCATCGAATTAAATCCTTATATTTTGAGAAAAAAATGCTTTGGTATAAATATTGATGTATTTCCAAATATTACACACAGGGATATTACGAATTACTTGGTTTTTGAGAGAAGTGCATAGACAGAAGGATGAGTTCAAGGCATTCAAAAGTCTTGAAGCTGTTTATGGTTATGTGAAAGAAGTACACTGCAAGAAATTTACAGAATAAAACCTTGTTGCAAAGGTAAGAATTTTTATCAATAATTAGTCATTCTTTTCATATATACTTGCCTAATTAAATGTTGTTTTATAAATAATTGCTAACGTACAAATTCATTTTTCAGGTTAAGTCGTGGCATCTTCAACAAAAGCCATTGACTCCTTGGACTATTGCAGATTCAGATGGTTTCTAAGGTTTCTTAGTACTTACTGTGAATGTGTTGCTAGTCTAGACAAAACATGTTCACTACTTAGTGACAGGAAGTATTTCCTTTTAGTTTTTTAGCAGTAAACATGGATATGGTCGAGGTATTAACAGCTGTAAATTTTGTGAAAAAGACACCATATAAATTAAGCAATGAAGACTGATGTGCTATTAACTATTTGAAGTATATAGTAAAACGTGCACAATTTTTTCCAGCGTCTATAATGTATCTTCATTGGACAATATAATCCATTGTAATTTCTGTAAGAATTTTATTTTTCATATATTGTTACGTAATGTCTTTCATAATTTTATGTCGGTCGTTTGTTCATTGCCATTTTATTATGTTTTATTTATCACTTCTACTACTATATATTGTTAGCAGTAAATTGAAATAGTCAGTTACGTCGAACTTGTAGGTAGGTACATGCATGTAACTGAAAGTAAAACAAAATATCTTTACTAAATAGTTATTTATTGTCCAAGGTCCATTAGGACCATTAGTATTTCTAAAAATAATCGACAAGAAAGTTATAAGAGAGGTTAATATTGTAACAAAAAATAAATGATGAACATAACATACATACTTTATAGTAATATCTATCTAAGCAATAAATAACATTTAACTCGAAGGGCTTTTATAGCTACAATTCAACACTTACAAAGCCAATTCAGACTTTGTTTATGTGTTCACTGACTGCAGACCACTTCAAAGTTTTAATTTTTTACTTTTTCACTGTTCAATAGTCCAACACTGAGTTTTTAAACACCACACGATATACTTTAAAAGGGCACATTGCATCACTTGTTGACGGCCGTAGGTACTTTGAATTTCCTTTCTTAATTTATGTACCTACTTTATCAAATATCTTTATGAAGCCTGCAAATTTTTCTCTTAGAGTGTACTTTATTTAAAACAATTTCTACCATTGCACTTTTCTCTCCTTTGGCACAGCTCCACACCTTCCCTTAATTAAAATTTAAACAAGAAATAATTATTAAAAATACTGACAAATCAATATAAAATGTTAATTTTCTTTACCATGAATTGTTTATTGCTTGTTTGAGCAGCAGTTATTATTATTATAAGCATTTTCAGTTTTACATATGGGTTTTAAATTATATCCCTTTTTAAGAGAGGATACCCAACTGGATGCATCATCATGGTCTTGTAATAAGGCTGTTTTTCCTACAACATAAACCCACGTTAAAAATCAAATTCTTACATTAATATGCAACAACGTACCACTAATAAAATCCTTGGATGACTCTCGTCAAATCATTCATTTTAATTGTTTGAATCAGTTGCAGTCTTTTAACATCTAACGGTTACTTTATAAAAACTGGCATTGTTTCGGATTGTCACACTTCCACAATTAATAATAAACCAAAAACTTGTTATTTTGTATGTATAAGATACATATAAACAATAATAAGAAAAGTTCAATTAGTTGCCATTTGACAGTTAAAGAATTTCAGTTTGTTTTTCCTAAGGTCTAAGATCTGTGACGACACGCGCACGCGACCCATAGAGTAGGATAAAAAAAAGTTAACATGAGACATGAGTCTCTCGATATCTTAACCGTAAAAGAGGATAGTAATAGATGCACGTGATCAGGTGTGCAACGGATCCTATTGGCATTTAAATTTGGAATTGGAATTCAAAATATTTTACAACGGCATTTACGGGGTGAAGCTGGTATATGTTCAGCGTACGAATTAAACGTTCCGTTTTACCTATAGGAAAACCACCAGTTGACTATTGGTACGGAAAGAATGATTTAAGCAAAATAAAAATTTTTGGTAGTCAAGCATGGATGATACAATAACCTAAGAAAGATAAAATTAAGTCCAAGGGCGAAATTAATGAGAATTATTGGTTACTGTGGTGGAGGATATCGACTCTTGGATCCGATTGAAAATAAAATAATGCAATCAAGAAATGTGATTGAATACAAAATAAAACATACGCATGTTTATTTATTTATTATTTATTTAAGAAAAAGGTCTCCCAACAGACAGTCGAGCTGCGTAATGACACAAAGTACAAAAAAAGGAAATAATTACAAATTGCAGAATGCATGTTCTATAAAGCCTAAATAAGGTATCTAAACCCTAACCTATACATAACATTTGATCTAAAACTGAAAAAAACTAAATAAGTAAAAACATGGTAATCAAAACATATTTATTACATTTGAAAAGAAGAAATTTAAATAAATGCAATTATGAAATTAAACAACTACAACACTATCGACTTAAGTACTTTTTCAGAGGTGATTTAAAAGACCTAAAACTTAGGTGGTATATATCTAATTCGTAATTCTTATAAGAAGATATTGTACGCACAGAAACATCGTATAAGTGGAGAATTTGATAGGAAGTTTGTATTATAACGCTTTGTTGTTAACCTGTTTCTAATCCTGCATAAATATGGATTGCAATTTAAGCTAAAATAGTTCACACAAAATGGAGAATCAATCATCATATTATTAAAAATTTTATAAACAATACAAATATCAAAGCAAAAAGATAAATTATTTTCACACGAGAAATAGTACCTGTGTCTATTAAACCTATAATTCAATGCACAAGTAATGTAGTAATTTTCACCAAGATCAGATGCTATTCCTTGTAAATTTTTTTTATTTTTATTTTTTTCATTTTAGTACACCTAAATAATAAAAGCTTTTTTTACATTTAATTTTATTTTTAAATTTTTAGCTACGCCTTAATTAGTTTTATATATTCATTGCATCGTTCCTATCCGATATAAAACTTATAGTTTAAACCGGATCCTTCACCATTTCTTAGAATGCAATTTATGAGCGAATACACTATACGATCAAATTATAGTGTTAAAACCAAAAAATTTTGTCCACCATCTTGGGGTGTCCGCCATATTGAATTTAGTCTGACGTCATTTCATTTTCGTATTCCCCTCAGCAAACACTTTCATTTGATAACCATATCATGGGGGAGCATAAAAAATAACTGGTCCGCCATCTTTGGGAGTCCGCCATATTGGATTTAGAATGACGTCACTTAGCTAACCATGCATTGTCATCCAAACTAAACGTGTATGCAAAAATCGGTTAGGGATAACTGTTTTAAAATTGACTTGCAAGATTTGAACTAAACAAACATACAAACATTGCAAGTTAAATAAAAGCTTGTAAAAATAATAGAATCACTCATCCTTTTTCTATTCATTTTATCTCCTCCCCAGTCGGCATCTGCATATGCTTCAATTGTTGATGAAAATGACATGTGCCACTTGACGCTATTCAATTCAACACTGTTACGGTTAAGACAGTTGAAACCAAAAAATAATTTGATTAGCTAATTAGTTTAAGTGTCGACGAATTAGAAAATGTACTATGTAAGTACATCAGCATATCATATTTTTATAATTTAATTAATCTGGAATTTTATTGTTCAAATAGGCTTAGAATGTCATGAAACGTTGAGATTTTAAGTTTGAGCAAAAGAAAATTTCTGTCTGTAATTTTTTTTGTCCGCACGTTTACTCTGGATCCGTTTAAGATATTGACTTGAAATTTGGTACACGTATGTATTTTAACGAGATCTGGAACTAGATTATATTTTGATCTTATTTCGTTGAAGGATTGGGGGATAAATTGGGGTAAATGGGGGTAAATAGGTAAATCTAGCAATAAGAGTTCGTAAAATTGGTATTTAATATATATAAAAAAGTGAAGGTCTCAAAAAATTTGTTGGCATTAGCCACCGCCATTACTACCCCCACCTCATTATTAAAGGGGGTGAAAAAAATAAAATGGTAATTTAGCGTGTATACAAGAACCTAAGACCTCAAAAATTTTTTTACTTCATCCACCCCCACTACCACCCCTCTACCACCACCCCCTACCTTCTACTACTGATGATACATATCGTTTTATAGGTTTTTGGAGTAGACGATTTCCAATACTATGTTATTAAAGTTCTATAAACAATAATTTTCACATAATTTTTTTCGTTGTGAGACTTGGATAGAAAATCTAGGTGTGGAATTTTAAAGTTTATAAACACGCTACAGGTTGTAATTCGAGTCCTATGAACAAACGAACATCAGCGTACCTGCCTGCCTTTCATGATTACCTTAGCAGGTTGCTAAATTGGCACCAATGTTTCAAGGATAGATGAGAAGATGGCGTCAGATACGCGTCATCACGTGTGTCTAGCTTCTACGATTTCAAATTAGAATACCATGCAACCTGTACGGAGTTTATAGATCTTCCATTATTTTCTTGATTCTATAATAAGTGAGTTACCTCGAGTATTTTGAATGCGCAGTGGCTTTTTTCGAGTACTATAGATGCGCAGTAGGTTACCTCAAGTAGTATGGATGCGCAGTGGGTTTTCTCAAGTCAAATGGATGCGCAGTAGGTTTCCCCGAGTATTATGGATGCGCAGTGGTTTTCCTCGAGTACCATCAATGCGCAGTAGGTTACCTCATGTAGTATGGATGCGCAGTAGGTTTCCTCGAGTATTTTGAATGCGCAGTGGCTTTTCTCGAGTACTATAGATACGCAGTAGGTTACCTCAAGTAGTATGGATGCGCAGTGGCTTTCCTCGAGTACAATGGACGCGCAGTAGGTTTCCACAAGTAAATTTGATGCAAAGTGAGTTATCTCGTGTGGAACATATAGTAGGTTTTCTCGAGGAAAATCCTTGAAGTAGAAGCTTTACTTCTATCGTGTAGTCCACTGTACACAATAATTTTTTATATATTTGTCATGCCCTTTCTGCGTATTACCTCCACATCCATTGGAAGTATACTAACGCAAAAAAAATATTTGAACATTTTTATTGTTCAAATAGGCTTAGAATGTCGAGTCAATATTTTAAGTTGAGCAAAACAATTTCTGTCTGTCGCATCGGTCTGTCTGTTGGTCTTTTTGGTACTCACGATTACTCTGAAACCGTTTAAGGTATTGACTTAAAATTTGGCACACCTATGAATTTTAACGATATCTGGAATTAGATTATATTTCTATTTTATTCCGTTGAAGGGTTGAGGTGTAAATTGAGGTAAATAAGTAAACCAAGCAAGTAAGAGTCCATGAAATTGGTATTTAGTAAATATAAGAGGAGTTAATGTCAAAAAAATTACCAACCCCACCCCATTATTAAAGAGGGTAAAAAAATATTGTGATTTAGTGTGTGTACAAGAACCAAAGTTATCAAGATTTTTTTTTACTTCACCTTTACCATCACCCTCACTATCGATGTGGCATAACATCTTATGGATTTTTGAGGTACACGATTTCAAATATTATATTATTAAAGTTCCATAAGCAATTATTTTCACAAGGTGGAGTGCAAATATAGTATTTTCGTTGCAAGAGACTTGGATAGAAAGTCCGGATGTGGAAGTTGTGATTCCTTAGGCAGCGCTTTTTCACTTTGTTGCTACAAACTACATTATTTATAGATACATTTTTATCATATTAGGTGATGAGAGCAGAATCAAGAGAGATACTTGGAATTTACCTCGGAAAAAATAACACAAATCTACAGTTTTATTAAATTGCCTCCAACCTACCTCGCCGATTGTCTAGATATCTGATCCGAATGAAGTTCGACTTCGGAGGTTAGGCTTGTTCGTTCTCCACTCTGTCCATATTCCAATGGTTTCCTTTCTTTGCAAATAAATTTGGGTGTTTTTGTCTCGGGATTCGCTGGTTGGCATAATCTTCTATTGTATTTGAATTTTTTCATTTCCAAAGATTTTGCTGTTAAGCTAGCTGACCACAGGACTGGTGGCGGAGGGAGTGTTATCGGGAAGAGGGTGATGCTGAAGTTGCCATACGCGGGTTGAGACATTTTGAAATGGGTAAAATGTTACACGAAGGATTTGGAGATTTGTAAATGAAAATGACTGAAGTTTTGTCAAAAACTGATGACAGTTTCAGTGAATGTTTGATATGTTGGTATATTTGATAATATGAAGTAGTCCAGTCATAGTACAGTAAAAGTCGACATTCTCTATAGGGGGTGCTCACAAATAATTCCCGGCAAGCTGATTTTTTCAGGGTTGATGGATAGGTGTCACCCGAGTATCTTACCAAAAAGTCACAGTCCACACCCCTTGTAGGATGTTGCAATAGGGGTGGTTTCTTATTTTTGTTTTTTTTGAAATTTTCTTTTTCCAGCTTGTACATAGTAATATTCTCTATAACTTTGCCTAATAAATTTTTCTTGTAACTTTCATTTTTGACGGTCCAGCGCCCATTATATGGGAAAACATTCACCATATTTATTTATTATGGTTCAGAAAATATACAAACAAAAGGCTGAATAGCTGGTTTTTGCAGGGTTGATTGAGAACTGTCTCCTGAATCTAAAACCATTTTTTTTTTGTTGGTGACTCAGGAGACAGTTCTCAATCAACCTTGCAAAAATCAGCTATTCAGCCTTTTGTTTGTATGTTTCCTGAACCATAGTAAATAAATATGGTGAATGTTTTGCCATATAATGGGCGCTGGACCGTCAAAAATCAAAGTTACAAAAAAATTTTATTAGGCAAAGTTGTAGTGAATATTACTATGTACAAGCTGGAAAAAGAAAATTTCAAAAAAAACAAAAAATAAGAAACCACCCCTATTGCAACATCCTGCAAGGGGTGTAACTTTTTGGCCGGATACTCGACCCTAAAAAAATCAGATTGCCGGGAGAAATTTTTTGAAAAATGATATTTTTATTGGACTATCAGTGCGGACATTAAAAGTGGAAAACCTATTAATAATTACAGAGAGAGATTTTTAAATGCTGAGGAATGATATGGAAACAATGAAACTTATTTTTGCTGCTGTTTGCAAAGTTCAGAACATTGTTAAAATTGCAAAAAAATGTAATTTTACAATAATTTGCAGAAAAAAATTTCAAAAGAGCAGCAAAGTTGTAAAACTGTTTTTTGTGGTATATTCCTGAAATATGGAGATTGCTGAAAATTTGGGAATGTGCAACATTACATTTGTCAAAAATTAATGTTTTTGTTAATAACTCGGAGACAAAAATCCCAAATGTGCAGCAATCTGTTATGAAAGTCTCAGTTATTGCCTCTAACAACTTCGTAAATTTGCTAAATTTTCCGTTGCACGAATCAAAATTTTACATATCTTAACATTGCAATCTTTGCATTATTCACTTTGTCTGTGTCCGAAAAATTACAATAGTTTAAAAAGTAGTTAGCAAATGTTAAATATAAATTATTATATTAGATTTGTTAACACTTATATCAAACGGAACATTACAAAATTAATAATAATAGTGATTTTACACTTTTTATACCCCAAAAAAAATTCCAAAAGCTTAGCAAACTGATTAGAATATTTGAAACAATATTCCTTACGTAAATAGAAATTTGCTGCTCCATAAAAAGTACGCAAATCATTTTTTCCATGAGATATTATACCAGGGAAATTAGATAAAAATAACTTAATTTTGACATACAGCTCGGATCGAGATGTGGTTTTCAACACCGTCTTCGGGAAAATATTAGGAAAAAAGTCTACATATAGTGAATAATCCGTTCGAAGAAAATTGCATAGGGGGTGCATAAAATGCATCTAAGGTGCATAATTTTTTGAAAAATTCTAGAAATTGATAGAAAGCCGTGAAAATCTCGTGGGAATCGCTTCCCTGGGGTTTTCGAGGTCGCTGAGTCCAAATCTGACATCGAAACTTACCAGGGATGCTCGGGGGTGGAAGGTGGTGAAATCGAGTGAAAAATTCAAAGTACACAAAAATCACGGGGGAATCGCTTCCCGGGGGCTTTCGAGGTCGCTGAGTCCAAATCTAACATCGAAACTTACCAGGGATGCTCGGGGGTGGCTCTTAGGGGGTGAATTTGAGTGAAAAATTTAAAGTGACAAAAATATATTTTTTCTGAAATCGTTCGGCAATGTCAATATGGCGTCGTGGGCAAAACACGGGGTTTATTTTAATTAACTCGCGAAAACGTAGCCAAGGCAACCGAAAAACAAACTCTTTAACAAACGTTTGAATGAAATACTACGGGAGCCCACCCTAAGTGCCCGTGCACCCCCCCCCCGGATCCTTTAGGACAATGTTTTTCATAAAGATTAAAGCCTAAGGAACAATTTAAGACATGTCCTAAAAAAAAAATTGGCTGCACTTTCAAAATGGCGTCCGTTAAAAAAAAATTTGCACATTTAACACAAAAACTAAAAAAGATGGAGAACTTTCTGTATAAAAAATAAAGTGCATAAAATTTTCTACAATTTTGTTCCTATACAATATTTGCATTGGAGTTACCATTTTCCAGATAAATGATTCAGCTCTTAGGATAAAATATAAGATTCAGTATACAACGTAACACTACGGAAGCCCACCCTAACTGTCCGTGCACCCCCCGATCCTTGGGGACAATGTTTTTCATAACGATTAAAGCCTAAGGAACAATTTAAGACATGTACTTTCAAAATGGCGTCCGTTTAAAAAAAAATGCAAATATTGTTTTTGTCATTTAACAAAAACTAAAAAAGATGGAGAAAAATTTACTGCACAAAAAATAAAGTGCATGAAATTTTCTACAATTTTGTTCCTATACAATATTTGGATAGGAGTTACCGTTTTCCAGATACCACTGTTACCGTTTTCGAGATAAATGTCTGCAAATTATAATATTATTATTATTAATTTTTTTCAGTTTATTTTATTTAATTTTTATGTTAATAATATAAAGTTATATTATACGCCTTACAATAATTGTCACCAGTGGCGGCTGGTGAAATTTCAATATTTTTTTTCTCGTCTGTGGCGCATGGGACCCATACGAAACTTGGGAAATAACATCTAGAGAAGCACTTCTCTAATGACCCCTAAAAAATTTTGAAAAAGCAGTTTGCGAAAAAATTTTTGAAAATTCGCTAGCCTCCCCTGGGTCTAGGGACCCCTGTTTACTTTTATTTTTTTTTGTCATATGCATTTGACTTTTCATAAAAATGCATCGACAGATTTTGGAGTTTGTGAAAATATTTTCATTACTAACTGAGATACAACGAATTGAAATATTGTAATTTGTTAAATTGTAAATTACAAAATTTCAGTTCATTGTATTTCAGTTAGTAATGAAAATATTTTCACAAACTCTAAAATCTGTCGATGCATTTTTATGAAAAGTCAAATGCATATGACAAAAAAAAATAAAAGTAAACAGGGGTCCCTAGACCCAGGGGAGGCTAGCAAATTTTCAAAATTTTTTTCGCAAACTGCTTTTTCAAAATTTTTTAGGGGTCATTAGAGAAGTGCTTCTCTAGATGTTATTTCCCAAATTTCGTATGGGTCCCATGCGCCACAGACGAGAAAAAAAATATTGAAATTTCACCAGCCGCCGCTGATTGTCACAGTTATTTCTTTTAAGTGATTTACCGATATATGAATTTCCATGTTTTCTTAATTTTGGACTCATTTATCTGAAAAATGGTAACTCCTATCAAAATATTGTATAGGTACAAAATTGTAGAAAATTTTATGCGCGTTGTTTTTTGTGAAGAAAGTTTTTGTCCCACTTTTTTAGTTTTTGTGTTAAATGACAAAAACAACATTGGAAACAATTTTTTTTAACATATGGCCGCCATGTTCCAGTTGAAAATGGACTGTTATTACAGAAATGTTGATATTGTTGCATTTATCTCTTGTTTCAATAATACCGGGTCTCAAAAGTCAGTAACTTCTAATACTGAACAAAAAGTCGGGGCGGGGCGGCCACGAGTCAAGGCATAAGTTGATGTAAACGCAGATAGCTCGTTTGTTGAAATTTGTGCAAAATGTTAAGTAGGTAAGCGAAATGCTACCAGCGCGTGGAGTGTAAACAATGTAGCAACGCGTAAATCAAGTAGTTGGCGGCGACATGTTCTCACGCGGACAGTTAGTTGACTACATATTTACAAACTCTGGCAAAAATATTGTTTTAATCAGCTGTGATTGCACAATTTGGCAGTAGCGCGGCGTGTTTGTGTATTTGTGTACCTACTATGTTTTATTAAATAATAATTAAATCCAAACAGTATTTACGTCGGAAATTACCTACTTGAGTGGAATGAAACATTTGGACTTGAGATGTGTTTATTAAGGCTAGTGTCCCTAATTAAATGTGAAAAAACATTAAGACAAATTGCTAAAAGTGATTAAGTTTTTGTCAACTTCTGTTATGGCCTATGGGCAGCATGCATTTACAGAAATGCAGTCTGCATTATGTGGTGTTAGAAGGACCGTGGTGAGTACCAATTATTAACTAGTTATTAATTCATAAAATGAATCTTAATACTTTTGAATGGCCAAAGTTTAATATAACGTTAAAATAGTGTGGTTATGTTCGGCAACTATTTGCCAATAAATTGGCAACAAAAACGGAAACTCGAACATCGATTAGGGGACATATACTTATAGGAATAATTCTTGCATCATACAAGGTATTCTGAAATTCGAGGTCAATCTCTAAGGGTAGTCTACACAAAAATTGTGTCGTTTCAATTTCTGCACTGTTTGATACAATTTACTCAATTTAGACTAAATACTGCTAAGTGCCCATTTATTATGGGGCCGTTCAAAAATTACATAACGCAAATTTTGATCAAATTTGAACCTCTCCCCTCCCCCTTGTCACATCTTGTCACGTTTTTTGTTGTCACATGTTGTTACGTTTTTCAAATGTTTAGAATAAGTAGAATTTCAACCCCTCCTGGGGTTTGTAGGGGGTGCTAGGGGGTGACTGGTGGGTTGTTCAAATCAGTTTTTATCGTCATATTCGGTTTCAGCGCACCAAAAAATCTACTTTTCAATTGTTTAGAACAAGAGGAATTTCTATCCCCCGGGAGGGTTGTAAGGGGATGCTAGGGGGAAATTGGATAGTTAAATAAATTACGTCACAAATTTCGCGCCCCCCGCACCCCTTAAAAATAAGATTTAAAAAAAAATGTCATTTATATTAAAGTCCCGTGTAAACTTGGTTTGTTTTGTGACTAAGGACCAGTGTTGCCAACGAGTAGATTTTAAATACCCGCAAAATCACGAAAAAAATACCCGCATTACCCGCCAACTATATGAAATTACCCACCAAAATACCCACACTGGAAAAACAGATAGGCATTACACTTGTTTGGTTGTTTGTGGCTTGGCTTGGTGCTAAAAATTTTTACCGGTTTAATAGTGCTGCTCGTACGAAGGAATTGGAAGATAATAAAACAATATAAATACATAATTTAATGGGTATTTTTTAAATAAATATAAAACGCAATGGAAAATTTAAAAAAATAACAAAACTAACAATGTAATAACAAAAATATAAATATAATACAAAAATAAATATAAGTAGCTGTTTTTCTGTTTTCTTTCGTGCTGAACAAACTGATTGCAATCAATAAACAGCCAATAAAATCGAGGTATATTTGAAATCCTTGATCTCTATTGGTAGCTTACTGATTGTGTTCACTGCTTTGAATGAGCACGAAAGAAAATAGCTAATAGAGTGAACTCGAACAATGACTGAAAGGTTTTGTGTCTCACTCGCATTTGTTAATCTATGTATTAGGCAAAAGTGACAGAGAACCTGCTGATGCGAACTTCCTATGCGAGAACACTCCAGTATGTATGGAGTTCATTAGTGCCACATCTCAAAATACCCGCATTTTACCCACATGAAGCCATTACCCACCAAAATACCCACACATCACTAAAATCCCCGCAATTCGGGTAAATACCCACCAATTGGTAACACTGCCAGTGTTGCCAACGAGTAGATTTTAAATACCCGCAAAATCACGAAAAAAATACCCGCATTACCCGCCAACTATATGAAATTACCCGCCAAAATACCCACACTGGAAAAACAGATAGGCATTACACTTGTTTGGTTGTTTGTGGCTTGGCTTGGTGCTAAAAATTTTTACCGGTTTAATAGTGCTGCTCGTACGAAGGAATTGGAAGATAATAAAACAATATAAATACATAATTTAATGGGTATTTTTTAAATAAATATAAAACGCAATGGAAAATTTAAAAAAATAACAAAACTAACAATGTAATAACAAAAATATAAATATAATACAAAAATAAATATAAGTAGCTGTTTTTCTGTTTTCTTTCGTGCTGAACAAACTGATTGCAATCAATAAACAGCCAATAAAATCGAGGTATATTTGAAATCCTTGATCTCTATTGGTAGCTTACTGATTGTGTTCACTGCTTTGAATGAGCACGAAAGAAAATAGCTAATAGAGTGAACTCGAACAATGACTGAAAGGTTTTGTGTCTCACTCGCATTTGTTAATCTATGTATTAGGCAAAAGTGACAGAGAACCTGCTGATGCGAACTTCCTATGCGAGAACACTCCAGTATGTATGGAGTTCATTAGTGCCACATCTCAAAATACCCGCATTTTACCCACATGAAGCCATTACCCACCAAAATACCCACACATCACTAAAATCCCCGCAATTCGGGTAAATACCCACCAATTGGTAACACTGCCAGTGTTGCCAACGAGTAGATTTTAAATACCCGCAAAATCACGAAAAAAATACCCGCATTACCCGCCAACTATATGAAATTACCCGCCAAAATACCCACACTGGAAAAACAGATAGGCATTACACTTGTTTGGTTGTTTGTGGCTTGGCTTGGTGCTAAAAATTTTTACCGGTTTAATAGTGCTGCTCGTACGAAGGAATTGGAAGATAATAAAACAATATAAATACATAATTTAATGGGTATTTTTTAAATAAATATAAAACGCAATGGAAAATTTTAAAAAATAACAAAACTAACAATGTAATAACAAAAATATAAATATAATACAAAAATAAATATAAGTAGCTGTTTTTCTGTTTTCTTTCGTGCTGAACAAACTGATTGCAATCAATAAACAGCCAATAAAATCGAGGTATATTTGAAATCCTTGATCTCTATTGGTAGCTTACTGATTGTGTTCACTGCTTTGAATGAGCACGAAAGAAAATAGCTAATAGAGTGAACTCGAACAATGACTGAAAGGTTTTGTGTCTCACTCGCATTTGTTAATCTATGTATTAGGCAAAAGTGACAGAGAACCTGCTGATGCGAACTTCCTATGCGAGAACACTCCAGTATGTATGGAGTTCATTAGTGCCACATCTCAAAATACCCGCATTTTACCCACATGAAGCCATTACCCACCAAAATACCCACACATCACTAAAATCCCCGCAATTCGGGTAAATACCCACCAATTGGTAACACTGCTAAGGACAAACCTCGGGACAAACCTTGTACAGTTTATACAAAAATACCTAGCTGTTTTCTTTATTCGTGCTGAACAAAGTGAATGCAATCAGTAAGCAACCAATAGAGATCAAGGATATTAAAAATATTTCGATTCAATTGTCTGTTTAGTGATTGTAATCACTTCGTTCAGCACGAAAAAAAAATACTTAACAAAAGTAGGTACGACTTGAGTTACGTATAATGGTATATGTTATACCAAATTGGCAACAATTTTTAAAAAGATCAGAATTTTTGTGGAAAAGAGAAATAATATTACGTTACGTAACACTTGATGCAACTCCCCCTCCCCCTATGTCACAAGTTGTCACCCCCTAAGGGCGTTATGTAATTTTTGAACGGCCCCTATGGGGGTAAATAAATTACAAAAATATCAGTTAGATCTTAGAAAGTGATACTTTAAGCTGGAATAACCTCAATACTGTACCAGACATGAGGGAAGAGCACATACACCTACCTAGACAATTTTGTAGATAGGGGATTTTTTTTTAAAAAGGTTATCACTATTATTGAGATAAATTTTATAGTTTATTTGCTGAGCGTCATCCCCTTTGGGCTTCAAATCGACGTATGACGTATTTCCATATATTTGCTTATTTTGCGGTGGATTATAGATTGAGATATCGACAATTTTTTTACTGAGTTATGAATTTTGCAAAGTTTATGCATAATCTTGTGAATTCAAGGAATCTATAACGCGTATTGAAATATTTTATTTTTTAACTCTAATAGTTTCCACAAACACCAAAAATACGGACCTTTAAAGTGGACACACTGAAAAATTCCACATCCAGATTTGCTTCCCAAGTCTCTAGCAACGAAAAAATTTTGTATGTGGAAATTATGGAACTTTAATAATATAATATTTGAAATCGCCTACCTCAAAAACCTATAAAACGATATCCCACATCGATAGTGGGGTGGGGTAGTGATAGGTACTGGGGATGGATGAAGTAAAAAAAATGTTTTTTTGCAGCCGTACGTGAAGTGAGTATTTCGCGTTCTCAAAACAGTCCGTGAAATTCAATTTCACAGCCGTTACCCTTAATAACGGCCGAAAAACTAAAAGTCACTTTCATAACAATTGTCATTTAAGTCACTTCAAAATTGATATTTCTAAAATATGACAAACAAAAATTGTTATATCTTATTAAACAGAATTAGTACATAATTATTTCCAAATTCACAACAAATACATAAATTATTTCATTTTTACGATTATTCGAGAACTGTCAAGTACCTATACATTCAAAATACCGTTTCCATAGAAACGCTCTGACGTTAAGGCCACCGCGTTTATTTAGCAAAATATAGCATAAACGGTGGTATCATTTGTACCATCTATACTAACTATAATTTACGGTTGCACAAAAAATAGTGTTTATACCATGGCCGCGAAATTTTTTAGCGTCCTCGAGATTATCTTGCCTCGGCCGCAAGCGGCCTCGGCGATAATTTTTCTCTCGGTACGTAAAAAGGAATTTCGCGGCCTTGGTATAAAAGTAACTATTTGAGACCTTTGGTTCTTGTAACACTAAATCACAGTTTTTCTTCACCCACTTTTATAATGGTGTGGGAGTAATTATGGGGGTGGTTAATGCCAAAAATGTTTTTGAGTCATTAGCTTCTCTTGTATATACCAAAATACCAGTTTTATGGATTCTTACCTGCTTAATTTACCTATTTACCCTCATTTACCTCAATTTACCCCCTAACTCTTCAACGGAATAAGATGAAAATATAATCTAGTTCCATATCTCGTTAAAGTACAACATACGTGTACCAAATTTCAAGTCAATATCTTAAACAGAGTAATTGTGCGCACAAAAAAGTTACAGGCAGGCAAGGAAATTAAAATAATTTGAGATGTACTTTTTTGTGAATCCATGTTACTACAACGTAAGAGGAGACAACACCAAATCACAAAGTTTCATCGGACTGTTATAGGACATCTGCACGTGGCGTCACAGCTAACCTCAAAAATATGTGTTTCTTAAGGTTTAAGAGTATTACGCAGCTGTTATTAAAATGTCTGCCTGGTTCCCTTATTTTCAACTAAAATCTAGTTCAGTGTAATGTTTATGAAGTTCTAAATACTTTGTCCTAATAAAATAGGATTCTTTTCGTAGGTTGGAAATCTAACCTGTAATTAGCAGTCTATTTTTATTAATCAACAATATTGAAAAATTATTTACGTGAATTTTTAAATATTTGTTTGGAGCCAGTATGGCTCCAAGCTAAAAATGCGTATACAAACATTAAAAATGAGAATAACCTTGAAAAACTTGAAATTTAAGGTTATGTTGGTTACATGATGCAGATGCTGCTGTAGGTGGCACCATCTATTAAAAAGCACTGTACTAAAAGTCTTGAGTGAGAAAAAGCAGTTTTTAGCCAAACGGCTGGCGGTATTAAACTGAAAGAAGAGATATCCTTGTAAGTAAATGAATACTGCACTTCTATTGAAGACAGTTTTTAGCTAAAATTTTTTTATTATGAAGTGTGAAGAGAAATCTTCGTAATAAACAAATTTTAGCTAAAAACTTTCTTCAATAGAAGTGTAGTATTCATTTACTTACAAGAATATCTTCTTTTCAGTTTAATAACGCCAGCCGTTTGGCTAAAAACTGCTTTTTCCCACTCAAGACTTTTATTTAGTACAGTGCTTTTTAATAGATGGTGCCACCTACAGCAGCATCTGCATCATGTAACCAACATAACCTTAAATTTCAAGTTTTTCAAGGTTATTCTCATTTTTAATGTTTGTATACGCATTTTTAGCTTGGAGCCATACTGGCTCCAAGCAAATATTTAAAAATTCACGTAAATACTTTTTCAGTATTGTTGATTAATAAAAATAGATTGCTATTTACAGGTTAGATTTGCAACCTACAAAAAGAGTCCTATTTTATTAGGTCAAAGTATTTAGAACTTCATAAACATTACACTGAACTAGATTTTAGTTGAAAATAAGGGAACCAGGCAGACATTTTAATAACAGCTGCGTAATACTCTTAAACCTTAAGAAACACATATTTTTGAGGTTAGCTGTGATGCCACGTGCAGATGCCCTATAACAGTCGGTGATGGTCGCGCGGTCCCCACCTCCCTCGAACTACCCCTAAACGCAAAAAACCATTCCTCTTTCCCATTCTTCGTTGTCAGGCATGCGAGGACTTGTTGGATCGGATTTTTTTTTAGGAAACTCAATATATCCTATAAAGTTTCGCAACCAGAAATCCTAACACCCCCCCCCAATACTGAAACATGCAAAAAAGATCCAAACATGCTGAGAATTGTTTTCTATATGTTTTCAAGGGCGGTGGACACGATTCTGATATTATTTAGCCTCCTACTACCTTTAAATGGGGTTTTTCCAACATCTACAATACTGTTATGCAAATAAATAAATAAATCCAATGAAAATAAATATATAAAAAAAGTCGACTATGCACATGCACGACTATACACTGGTGACATGTTAAAATATTGAGTCGATGCCAATGTAAGGTAGAAGAGAAGAGAAATGGACAAATAATATGCTGAAAAGAAAGAGATTTAACCTACGCTGTTGCCACTTGTCTCTCTAGCTACTTTTAGTCGTCAAGATAATCCTTCCTCTTTTACTGAATTTTCTTTGTGACACATTTGCGTCAACTCATTCTGTTTCTGTCATTTCTTCATAATTAGACAAAGATTATGTTTTGAGGACATGGGTGAACTATGGATAAAAAAAACGGCACGCCCATATTTGCCTGCCTGTTTAATTTAGACATCCCAATGGGAGGTGCGCACGTGTAGACTGTGGGAGGAGCTTCTTACCTGTTGCCGGCAAAGGATAAGATTTGACATTGGGGGAGATTGGGGAACGTAAATTATTTTACGCCATGTTAAAATACGCAGCATAAATCTAAATAAGGATAACAAATCATGATGTTTCTATGAACTACTGTTAATTAAATTATTTTAACAAGAAACCAATTGCAAATAAAGCCGTATTAATCAATAATTGGATTTCATCCGATTTCGCATTTTCTTTTTACCCCACTTTATCCCATCACTGCAGAGTATTCGCTTCGACATCCCCACCTAAAATGACTGTGATCTGGGAGAAATCCTATTTATTTAAAGAATTTTTATTTATTTTATTTATGTACCTAGGGAATGCTAGTTTAATTTTCACGTCACATGGCTAAAAATGTGCAAAAATAAAACAGTATTTTAGTTATTTGAGCATTAAAAAATGCATCAAATAACTACCAACCAGCAAACTCCAATACGCGTAACATCATTTTTGACAAGAGTAGTACATCCCAACTCTTCTTGAAATGTACTAAACAATTGCTGTTTTCATCATAAACGTCTCAAGCTGTAGGAGGGACAATAAGAGGGGATAGAGGGCGGAACTCTTAACATACACAAGTGCTGGCATCGTTGTTGTTATATCGCTCTCTTTCGTGTACATTATTTTGCTCTTTATATTTCACTCTATCTTATTATGAGGATCGACCCAAGAATTTTGGCTGCCACTACTGTATAGAGGTACATGCGCATAACCCATCCTATCAAACTCCTCTTAAGCTGCAATCAAAAAGTGGTCTCCCTAGAAAACATGATCCAATGAGCGCTTGAGATCTCACTATAAGAAAAACCGATGGTTTTGGGCGTGCAATGGTAGTTTTTGAGGAATAAGAGAGAAAGTGATGCCACGATCGTGTTCTCCACCCTTGAAAACGAAGGATACCTTCTTTATAACCTTCTCTATGAGGGAGGGGGTGTTTTCAACCCCCGGGGTCGCCAGGGTGTCTGGTTGCTAAATTTTACATGACATATTGAGCTTCCTCAAAAAAACCCCGACCCAACAAGTCCTCACATGCCTGATAACGAAAAATGGGAAATGGGGGTGGTTTTATGCATTTGGGGGTAGTTGGTTAGAGGTGGGAGGCTAAATAATATCATCATCATATTCCCCACCCTTGAAAACGTGAAGAAAACAATTTTCAGCACGTTTGGATGTTTCGGTATTACGGGAGAGGGTGGTTTCAACCCTCGGGGGTCGTTAGGATGTCTGGTTGCGAATTTTTACAGGACATATTGAGTTTCCTCAAAAAAAGACACGATCCAACAAGTCCTCGTATGCCTGACAACGGGAGAAATGGGTGGTTTTTGCGTTTAGAGGTAGTTTGAGGGGGGTAAGGACCGCGTGATTTTTGCAACTTTGGCATGGACTATATGTAGTTTTAATCTCTGATTTAGCAAATACGCGGAAACTCTTACTGCTTCATCCCACATGCTTTTACTGGCCTTTGAGCTTTTAGTCATAGTCCTGGATTTTTCCATTACACTCAATTTATAATCTTGTCGTTACCGTTTCCGTTCAAAGATGAAATATACAAAACACTTCTTTCTATACCTCGAGCGAAAAGTATCGACAGTGGAGGAATGCGAGTTGGTGATCTTAAGAGTGGAGTGGCACGTGCTTTAGGATGCGTATGGCACTGCGCACGGCCGTCGCCGGGAACGAGAACGTCGAACGGGAACGGCAACATCAAAGTTTATAAATTGAGTGGTAATATTCTGTTTAACCTTTCTGCTCTCCTATTCAACTGCGATGAGTACGGAATGGAGTCAAGTAGTATATCTTTTCCTTTGCAGAAAGTTTTAAACTTTTTACAGACACGGTCCATACACATAAGTATAAATAAATTCTAAAGGTCTATTCAGGGCCGTACCGGCCTACTACTTTGGGGGGGGGGATAAGATGAAAAAAAAAAGCCAACTCATATACCTTTACCTTGCATAATTTCAATAAAATAAAAACTTTATATTGGAAAAGCTACTAAAACTAAAAAATTTAAATCGAATTCAAATTCACTTTATACAATGTACAGGATGTCCTAACCAAAGACGGAACAAGGACATTTTTCCGGTGATAGAAACGCTTATATAACAAAAACTAAAATTACCATTTGATGTATTTTTTCCGGCGAATCCAAAAGTTATAATAAAAAAAAACGAATATAAAATATGCTATTTCATGGTTCAGACTTCACAAAAAAATCCCTGAATTTTCCAGGCTTTCCATGACAAAAAAAAAATGTTTTCCAATAACAAATAATAATAATTATTAATATGTTAAAGATGATTTTTACTTTAATTTTCGATTTTATAAAAAAAAATAACTTGTTTCATAAAATCGTCAGCGAATGAATAGAAGGTTGCAATTTAAAAATAATTTAAAACAAGCTAAACACGTACTCTTCGCCTGTTTACTGAACTGTTCATATAATTGTTACAAATTCTATAGGATACTCTTCGCAGTTGTTTGTAAATATAATGTTAGTTTTAGACATTTTTAATTTTATAGTACTAACTGAGTTGGTAACAGACTCAATGTAAAATAAAATTAAAAAAAAACTATACCATACCTCATTTGGGTTTCGAACCCGGATTGAGAGTCAAAAGCGTAAGAACTACACCATAACTTAATACGTAAAAAAACGTAAATTTTTACATTATAAGAGACGAGCTAAAAGCATATTTCCAGGGTTCTTCCTCTAGCTAACAGTAACTTATTGTCCAAATTTCAATACAATTGGATTTTTCTTTCTTGAGTTATCGTGCTTACAAGAAACGTGACGGACGGACAGACGGACATTTTGAAAGTTGTTCAGAATTCGTTCACCTTCACTTCAACACAATATGAAAATTTTTTGTCTTCTGGCGATTTTACGGTTATAGAAATGTGCCGATCCAATACAATATACTCTTCGTTTTCGTATTTGCGAAGAGTATAATAACAGTAGGAACTCGTAAGTAGTTTATTGTTTTTCATATTGTGACTCAAAATTCCATGATTTTTGCGAAATAGTGAAAATTTACTGAGATTTCCAAGATTTTAGGATTTTTAAAATTCCCTGAATTTTCCACGCTCTTCAGGTTTTCCATGAGCCCGAACCCTGTATTTTTGTGTCATAAATCTTTTGTTTTCAATTTATTTGTTTTCGTTTATGGTAATTTTTGGTTTCTGCGGAAAAAAATATATGGAATGGCTTTTTTGGTTTTCGACATAAACATTTGTATCGTTTGAAAAACGGCCTTGTTCAATCATTGTTGGATCATCATATACCTAAACCTAATACTTACTACTTAAAAGAAATTAATTAATTTTCTTCCATTAACAATCTGGATAGAAGTCTATTCAGGGTTTTCTCAGCTTTGCTAGTTGAGTCTCATGCACTTGCAAAGTGACTATATTTATCGGGGATTGTTGATAACGTTTTTGAGATTAACATAGAATCATCAATTTCTGACTTTAAACCTTTTAACTAAGAAGAAAGCTATATTCTGCAAATTGCTGACATGAGTCGCCATCGAGAGTGCTTTCTTATACGAATAATTAAAGAATTCTTTCAACGAAGCACATTTACAATTGTTTATTTTTAGATTCAATTTATTTTTGTTACACCACGTCTTAATTTGTTGCAAATCTTTTCGTAAGATAAGGCAATCATCCACATTATTAATTGCTGAATACTGCTTGTAATAGCGTAAAACAGTGCCATTTTTAAGTTCATTGCTAATGTAATTTATAAATATTATGAATAGGAAGGTCTAAGAACGGACCCCTGAGGAACACCGGACACTGCTTTTATTTCGGTAGACTAGGTATTTTACAATAAGTATCCTGTCAGACAGGTAAGAATAATGAAAATAATTTCTTTGTAACTTATGAATGGCAAATGGATTTTTTTAAAATTTGGTGTAGTAAAATGAAATTTCCAATTATATGATGTAAAGAACCAAAATGACTTCCGGTTTCGAAACAATTGACAAAAAAAATCAAATTTTTAAATGGGACGAATTGTATATTTTTGCATATTTGGATCCTGCTAGCCAAAATACATATGATCTGACCCTCAAATATTATTTCGATTTTCAAAAAAATAGATTTTTCAATTTTTAGCTTTAATCATAGAAGACGGGGATTTTGCCAAAACTGTTAAAAATCGATCTGAAAGCACCATTAAAATATTATCTCTAGAGATACTAACATGAAACACGATTTATTTTTCATTAAGTTCAACGATCAACGATATTTTCAACGAAAACTTTTTTTAAATGAAACTCCTACGGGACAACCTGTTATTTAATTAGACCCTTAAATTACGAAGAAAATGCATAATGTTCACCTTCTCTTTGCACTAAATTTATAATTAAAAAGAAACGAAAAAATATATACTATTTAATATTTTTTGAAAATCAAAATAATATTTGAGGGTTAGATCATATGTATTTTGGCCAGCAGGATCGAAATATGCAAAAATATGCAGGTTGTCCCATTCAAAAATTTGATATCATGTAAGTTGCATCGAAACCGGAAGTCGACCATTTTGGTTTTTTACATCACATAATTGGAAATTTCATCCCATATCACTACACCAAAGCCGGATAAGTTAGGGAAATGTGCCCCCGCACTTGCTTAGTTAAAATGGCTTCCAAATGATGCAGTTTATAGAGTATATTACATGATAAAAATTTTAACCCCATACGAAGGTGGAAAAAAAATAATATGTCTAACTATTATATTTTTTTTCGGCTTCTGTGCAACCGATCGATTTGAAATTTGACACGAGTATTGCTTGCGTGGAGATAACTTAGTCCAAAAACATAAAGTCATTTTACGACCATTTTAACCATCGGAAAAAAAATATAAATTTTTCTTAGAGGACAAAAGGGTGGCTACCCTTTGTGGTACAATCACCATTCTATGATATATTATGTCTTGACACTTCGTGATTATCATACTAAATTGTCAGATTTTTGCTGTGGTGGAGCAATATGGAGAAAAATAAAATTGGGTAAAATAAAATATTTACACATGCCTCTTAGTTGTAACAGTTAATACTTATAGCCTTACAAGGTATTGTTGCATATCTACAACCGACCGCCGGTGCCAGTGCGATGTTACCAAGTCTACTTTTTCCCTAGACGTAGGGAAATTCGGCACAATCCGGCAATACCACTTCTAGAGGTCCCTCCAGGGGCGAAGTATTAACTTTCTAGGACCATGGGGAAAAGTTTAGCAACAAATGATGTTCATTGTAATTACTGTCGCATTACGACATCTAAAAAACGACGTACTGAACCAGATGAAGAAAGTGAGGGAACGATCGAAGAAGACCAGCCTTTTGTGCCTTCGACACGTCTTGTAGCACTACAACTAGTGACTCGACGAAATAATGGAACTACCATTGCGAAGACTCCTTGCTACACATAAATACTGTTGCATATGTGGTGATGATAAAGAACTGTCCGTAATACCCACTGTGAGACTACAGTGCTATTGAAACAAACAAATATACATCCCCGAGGCAATCGTTGCAGTAAAATACATTTGATTAAACATCGCTTTTATGAAGACGATATTGCACATCTGGAACCATATGCCAATTGCAGCTTGATTCCTAGATCGGATTTATGCATTCTATTAAATTCCTTAACCCCAATAACAACTCTAAAAGGCTCTACAGACCACTGCGTTTATCAGAGAAGCAATTATTAACATTTACGGGCTTAACGGTAGATGCCATTTACGAATTAAAGTCACTGTTGGAAAATTCCAGTACAAGAACTTCTTCTGTCCTTGTTTTTCTATTAAAACTGAACAGGTAGTAATAATGATAACAAAATGACCTCCTACATTACCAAATCGTTCGATATAGTGCCAGCGTGCAGCGCATTTGCTAGGAAGCTGAACAAATTGACCATCCTCAGAATGGTATCATAGACTGGACCATGGATAGTAGGTTAAACCACAAAGGTTATAAAAACAAAGGCATATTAGGAATCAATATCACAAGTCAGGATAAGTATTGAAAAACGGCAACTAATATTAAACAACTGTACCATACTGAGATAAAAAATTATCCATCTGCGTATCTGGCTGATGGAACCCATCTAAGGCCAAAAATGAGGGGGAAAAAATCAAATGTATTTTACAGCAACGATTGCCTCGGCGTATAGCACTGTAGTCTCGCAGTAGTTGGTATTACGGTCAGTTCTTTACCATCACCACATATGCAACAGTATTTACATATAGCAACGAGTCTTTGCAATGGCAGTTCCATTATTTCATCAGAGTCACTAATCGCAGTGCTAGAAGATGTCGAAGGCACAGAAGGCTGGTCTTCGTCGATCGTTCCCTCACTTTCTTCATCTGGTTCAGTACGTCGTTTTTCAGATGTTGTAATGCGCTAGTAATTACAAAGAATATCATTCGTTGCTAAACTTTTCCCCGAGGTCCTAGAGAGTTAATACGTTCGACCCTGGAGGGTGAACCCTGGAACCTCCAGAAGTGGTATTGCCAGATTGTGCCGAATTTCCCTAAGAAAAAGTAGACTTGGCAACATCGCACTGGCACCCGCGGTCGGTTGTAGATATGCAACAATACCTTGTAAGGCTATAAGTATTAACTGTTACAACTAAGAGGCATGTGTAAATATTTTATTTTACCCGTATTGTTCCACCACAGCAAAAAATCTGACAATTTAGTATAATAATCATGAAGTGTTAAGACATAATATATCATAGAATGGTGATTGTACCACGAAGGGTGGCCACCCTTTTGTCCTCTAAAAAAAGTTTATATTTTTTTTCTGGTGGTTAAAGTGGTCATATTATTACCTTATTTTTTGGAGTGAGTTATCTCCATGCAAGCAATACTCGTGCCAAATTTTAAATCGATCGGTTGTATAGAAGCCGAAAAAAAAAATATAATAGTTAACGACATATTACTTTTTTTCCACCTTCGTAGGGGTAGTAGAGGGTTAAAATTTTTACAGTGTAATATACTCTATAATTTGCATCACCGGCGCGGTAGCTCAATTGGTTAAGGCGTATTGAGTGGCGAATATGCTGATCGACTATCTACCGCGCTCTGGGTTCGACCCCCAGCCCCGGTATTGACAACACCGGTGGGTGTGGATGTATGTCTGCGTTTTTACAAATGGGTAACCCCCTTCCACACAGCCTTGGCATTGAATTTGGGGGCTGTCTACTATCTGTGGTGTGTTTATGTGTTTATTTGGAAGCCATTTTAACTAAGTAAGTGCGGGGGCACATTTCCCTAACTTTTCCGGCTATACCCTTTAAAAAAATCATTCGCTCATTCCATAGTTACAGGAATGTCCCTATCGGCAGAGCCACCCGGTATATGTATCCGTATTTTAATCTCTATTTACTGCCCTGTAATTGGGAACATTGGTCCTATAGAGTAAATGGATTAATAATCATAATATTGTAATATTTTATTAAACTACAGTCAAAACAGTCTGATATTAATGCACATTAAGAATACATAGGTAACAAGTATTATAATAACAAGCACAATTTTAGTGAAACGAACTCTCTGATTTAAAAGCTAAACCCTCTATAGGACTTGTAAGTGTTTCTTCAGTTCTGAAAAAGTTTCAGTAGGGACTGTACGTCAAATTAAGTACCTAATTATATTATGCAGAAACAAAAAAGTTTAAAAAAAATATTAAAAAACATTGGAATAAAATTTTAAGCAGATAAACTGTAACTTTGACGTTAAATGAATCCCCAATCACTCATTTCATTTTCTGCCCTCATATCAATACAACTATTCCAAATATTAAGACTGTGATTATTACTTACTACTATAATACTTATGAGCAAGTCAATAGTCTTAATGTAAAATTTAAAATGGTCGTGGCGTCCAGCACTGCTTAACCATCTATTATATTCGTCAATTACAGAACTCTTTCATAAATAAATATACTAAATCTAGACATTAGTTGTTCTCAAGTTTTGGAACTTCTTGGATAGTTTCTTGGACTTTGACTCGTCCATTGCTTTACTACTGGGGCCCATTTCCGCCTAGTACTTTCCCGTTATCACTTTAACTTTTTCATAGCAAGTCAGAAAGCCACTTGTCTGATATCCCTTATGAGGCGTCTTGAATTTTCTGACAATGAGCCATAGAAGCAGGTTCAGAGAGAAAAAGATGTTCCTCTAAATCTTGGAGTCATCACCACTGGTGGTAACTTTTGTGCATTCCAAGCTCCGGGCTACTTTCAGAGTGAAACATAAATTGGCACATAATACAAATAAGCGTGAGACAAGAACTTGTGGGGGTTGATTTTTTTTAGGCTAAATAACATCAAAATAATACATTAGCTTGCTCTACACATGGGTTATCAAGACTCGTCTACGGCTGCATATACATTCTACTCTTTGTATGTGTTAGTAACTGATTAGTCACCAGGTCCTAAACGTTTACTCCCATTTTACCTTTGGTAGCTCTTCATCAAAGACCTTTGGAGAAGGCAAAGACGAAAACTGAAAAATATATATTTTTTCACTTCTTTATATCTCGTTAGCTGGTTCCGCATTCTTATTTTTGGAGATCTTGATATGGAAGCACATATGGGTTTAGCTATTGTTCGTGTGATTACTTTGGACTTCTTTGATATTGGCTTCTGGCTTCCCTAGAACATTAAATTTTTATATTAGCTTACTTTCTATAATATAGCTGAATTACTTTTAGCGCCGGTTTATCAGTGCAGGGTCAAATTTGCGTGTTAACTAACCCCGAGATAATTTAAACTACAGGCCAAAGTGAGTGTTATCTGTTTATCCACTACATTTTATGGTGTGGATTAAGAAACCTTTGAATAATCTGGCGTTAGTAACACTTCCTGCAGAGCTGCCAACTCTAGGTTGATTGTGATCGGGCAAAAAATCTCCTGATATTGACAACCACGAGCAACAACAATTACAGAGGCACACAAAATTAAAAAAATGGTCTGTTACTGAAACACCATTGGATGTATTTCGACGTATTGAACACGAATCAGCTCCATCACCCACCAATTTCTTTTATGGCGTTTTTATGAAGTTTTTATGAGGTTCTTTAGGTTATCTTCGCGAATTAGTAAAAATTGATATGTGATGGAGCTAAACGGACACCTGATTCGTGTTTAGCACATCGAAAATCGAAATATATAGGGGTTACCCAATGGGTTCCAATAACATACCACTTTTTTATTTCGTGTGCCTGTCTTATTATTACGACATATGTTCTAATATTTATGGTCGATAGTTATGTTTTTATATTAGAAAAAATGAGTGAAGCCCCAGCAAAGGCAGGCAAAGGCCCTAATTTTTCATCAGCGGCTGCTATTAATTAAAATAGCAAATAAATATAAACACACCGTAAAATAAAAAAAACTGATGTAATGCCTTAGAGGGTCAAAGTTAAAGACATTTTGTTGTTTTTGTTTTGTTTCCTTGTCATTTTAAAATAATAATAGACAAATTTACTCTCAACATGATTTAGACTTTATATATACTCCAGTCGAATTAGACGTAATAAAAAATTTTGCGTACTGCGGACTTTTTTTTGTGGAAGTTGTTTAAGAGGGCATAATAAGCAAGCACAGAAAACTACATCCTGCTACACAATGTGCGTCCCCTATTTTTGAAATTTTACTTATGTGCCCATATCTTTTTCCCTATTGGCCGTAGGGCTCTTTACCAAGTTACACTTTTTGAAGATTCATCCCTCCTCTACATAATATATACCGGGTGACACAGGAGATATGGTACACCCCGTAGCATGTTTATTTAAAACGATATTATTTTGAAATTTGGTGGACTTATATAATGCGTGATTGTACTTTTTTAGGTATAAACAAGAAATTTTTTCCACTTCCGGTTTCACCGGAAGTAACATCTACTTCGTTATTTTAAATTGCACACTGTATATATTTTTTTTCTATCTGATTCTACTCAAATTTCTCTTTTCAACTATGTATAGCAAGATGGCATTCGTTTTTAAAATGGCTGCTGAAAACCATTTTATTGCACTAAGTTAAGTAGGCTATGGTATGAAATGTGGCGGTAATTAATGCTTAATGTGCTGCGATATCAAAAGAACCCTGGTATACAATTTTGTGTTTCGTATTTGTTTTGTTCTAATCAGTAGCCGAAGAGACTTTGTAGAATTTTTATATTAAAGAAAAATCTCTAGACTAAATGCCTGAAATCATAAAAACTAAGATAGAAACACTAATTTTAAATTTGACCCATTTGTAAAATATTTATTCATCTTTCACTTTTACCCAATACAATTCATTGTTATGTCTGATTTTGCTTGGTTTTAAATAAAATAGTTTTCGAAGAATCTCAAAATGTTGGCATCTCTAAGTACATTTTCTAACTGCAATTCAGTAATCTCATTTATTGCTAACCTAACTCTCATTTCCAAGTCTTCTCTATTTTGCAGTGGAGATTTATAAACTATTTCCTTGAGATGGCCCCATATGAAAAAAATCAAGTAGCATAAGATTCGGAGACCTCGGGGGCCTAATTGGTAAAAGTGAAATATGAATAAGTATTTTACAAATGGATAAAATTTAAAATTAGTGTTTCTTCTTAGTTTTTATGATTTCGGTGATTTAGTCTAGAGATTTTTCTTTAATATAAAAATTGTACAAAGTCTTTTCGGCTACTGATAAGAACAAAACAAATATGAAACACAAAGTTGTGTACCATAGTTCATTTGATATTGCAGCACGCTACGCATTCATTACCGCTACATTTCATACCATAGCCAACTTGACTTAATACAATAAAATGGTTTTCAGTGGCCATTTTAAAAACGAATGCCTTCTTGCTATACATAGTTGAAAAGAGGAATTTAAGGAGAATTAGATAGGAAAAAAAATATATACAGGGTGCCATTTAAAATAACAGAGAAGATATCACTTTCGGTGAAACCGGAAGTGGAAAAAAATTCTTATTTGTGCTAAAAAAAGGACAATCACACATTATACAAGTCTACCAAATTTCAAAATAATATCTTTTTAAATAAACATGCTACGGGGGGTTACATATCTCCTGTGTCACCCGGTATATATTACACATTTGCCGTAGGACAAACGGTTTTGGCTGTACGAGGCCCGAAAGGTCGCGCTGTCCGAATTTGGGGGGTCTTCTGTACAGGACAAACGGCTATTATTTCCAATCTACAATACTACACATACTAATGCCCTTAAGGAGGGATGATGATTTGTAAAAAAACTTTCATCGAATACCGCGCGGTTTCCATGATACGGGATGTTGAAATTTTGAAAACCCCAATTTTAAAAAAAGAGTGAACCTACTTTCTTTCGCTCATTTTGTTTTCATGTATGTACGACCGTAATATACGAAAATTTACGTTGGTTTCATTTTAATACATTCGTTGGTTTAGGAGCTAGACAGCAAAATATGCCAACAATGGCTATTTTGGAATTGTTGCATTAAAAAAACCAAAACCAGTATAATTCTGGTAAGTGTTTTTGTCTATCCTAAAAGTTCAATTCATTGCGCATAGAAAATGTGTTTTTTGTATTTAAGTAGGATCAACACTTATTTTGTAATAACGATTTATGTCATGTGTTCTCCAGTCTCCTTTCTCACATTTTTTTTGCGGCCTTATGGTTCATAGTAGGGCAGAAAGCAATGTATACCAGAACAGGGCACATTATAGGGTGTTAAAATGGATTTCTTGTTAAAATGCGATAGGACGTACCGTTTTCGGGTAAAACGCACTTGTTTGCAAAAAATTATTTCAGATCAGACTTTTCATCGACTGACTAGTAAATACTCACCGCTGACTACGAAAAAATAAAACTATGTGTCCTTTCTTGCTTTTTCTGTTTATGAGGGACATTGCTAATGAAAAAATGAAGGGACTCGGACGGAATAGGGGGTTCTCACTTCCCTATTTGAAGGTTCACGCTTGTCTCGAATCATCATTGCAACTTATTTTGTGTCTATAACAAAATCCACAGTAATTTTACCTTCCTCTAGAAACAGCTATTAAATGTCCATTTCATCGGAAAATGATTTAAAAAAGCAAACTCCTAAGAAAGAAAACACCAAAATGTAGAATTTATTTATCAGATCACAATTCAGAATACAATGAAAACTCAAAGCAAACGTAACCAAACAAGTGCGTTTTACTTGAAAGCGGTACGTCCTATCGCATTTTAACGAGACCCATTTTAACACCCTATTATGTGCCCTGTCCACGTGTATATTGCTTTCTGCCCTACTATGAACCATAAGGCCGCAAAAAAAAATTGTGAAAAAGGAGACTGGAGCACACACATTTTCTATGCGCAATGAATTGGACTTTTAGGATAAACAAAAACATTTACCAGAATTATATTGGTTTTGGTTTTTTTAATGCAACAATACCAATAGCCATTTTTGGCATGTTTTGCTGTCTAGCTCCTAAACCAACGATTGTATTAAAATGAAAATATTAGGGTCGTACATGCATGAAAGAAAAATGAACGAAAAAAAGTAGGTTCACTTTTTTTTAAAAAAAGAGGTTTTCAAAATTTCAACATCCCGTATCATGAAAACCGCGGTATTCGATGAAAGTTTTTTCACAAATCATCATCCCTCCTTAAGGGCATTAGTATGTGTAGTATTGTAGATTGGAAATAATAGCCGTTTGTCCTGTACAGAAAACCCCCGAATTCGGACAGCGCGACCTTTCCGGCCTCGTACAGCCAAAACCGTTTGTCCTACGGCAGATGTGTATTATATACATTATGTAGAGGAGGGATGAGTCTTCAAAAAGTTTAACTTTGTAAAGAGCCCTACGGGCAATAGGGAAAAAGATATGGGCACATAAGTAAAATTTCAAAGTTTCAACCCCTAAAAATAGGGGACGCACATGGTGTAGCAGGGTGTAGTTTTCTGTGCTTGCTTAATATGCCCTCTTAAACAACTTCCACAAAAAAAAAGTCCGCAGTGCGCAAAATTTTTTATTATGTCTAATTCGACTGGAGTATCACTACAAACTGACCGCAATAGTAGTCTTTTATTTACATGAGGATTAGTTCACTTAGGTCACATCTGACCGGGTCAAAATTGACCTGACTTGAAGCAAATAAAATAAAACAGTTTTGTTTTGACTTTTGACAACTTAAAAAGTTAACTCAATATTCTTGGTTTGTAGGATTGTACGCAGCATTTCATTCTTGGATATTTTTAGGTTAGAATTTCGACGAAAAAAACTGTCAAACGTCGGTATTTCTACCCCACCACTTAACTAACCAAAAGTTCAGAAGTGAGTATCCTGTGCGGGGTGGAGCAGCATCGGGAAGGGGGGATCTGACCTGATTACTTGTGACTTTAGATCATTTGTACATAAAATATGACAAACTGCTGAATTATGTGACCAAACTCAGAAGTGACCTGATCCTCATACAAATAAAAGACTACTATGTAAAAAATAATACCATAATAACACTTGCACATGTAACAACCCTTATAACTTATACAACCATTATCTCACACATTTTGTTACTAACCATTTACACAGGAACAGATAGTAAATACTTACAACCTTCAAACACAACGTAGCTCATAAACAGTCAGCTCAGTATGAGCAAGTTACGTAATAAGATGTGTGAAAACTTATGGCAAGCACCGAAAGAGGTGGAGGCCATGTGGAATACTACTCGGGGACAAACACTCGAAGTCATATCAAAGCAAAGTCACTCAATGACAGGTGCCACTTGACGCTATTCAATTTAACGCTGACAAATAATTTCATTAGCTAATTAATTTAAGTGTCGATGAATTTAATTCTTTGGAAAATGTACTATATAGGTAAATCATCATATCATATTTTATTAATTTAATTAATCTTGAATGAAAGTAAATAAAAAATGAATATTTCAAAATTCAAATTCAACTTCTTTTTTCACTTTGTTGCTACAAACTACAGTTATAGATCAATTTTGTGATATTAGGTGGTAAGGAGACCAGAATCAAGAAAGATACTTGGAATTTACCTCAGAAAAAATAACACAAATCTACAATTTTACTAAATTGCCCCCAACCTACCTCGCCAGTGGTCTAGATATCTGATCCGAATGAAATTCGACTTCGGAGGTTAGGCTTGTTAGTTCTCCACTCAGTCCATATTGCAATGGTTTTTTTTCTTTGTAAATAAATTTGGGCGTTATTGTTTTGGGATTCGCCAGTTGGCATAATCTTCTTTTGCATTTGAATTTTTTCATTCCCAAAGGTTTTGCTGGTAAACTAGGTGACGACATCACTGGTGGCGGAGGGGGTGCTGTCGGGCAGAGGGTGATGTTGAAGTTGCCATACATGGGTTGACACATTTTGAAATGGGTGAAATGTTACACTAAGAATTTGGAGACTTGTAAATGAAAATGACTGAAGTTTTTGGCAGAAACTGATGACAGTTTCAGTGAATGTTTGATATATTGGAGTTCTCTGATATTGGTATGTAATAATATGAAGTAGCAGGGACGGCGCCAGACTGGCCAGGCCGGGGGGCACGATTTTTGTTTAGGTTTGTAGAAGAAATGTATATATTGTATAGAAGGACAGGAAATAGGAATTATAATTGTAATAAAGCAAAAATATAATATTTTCGTTAATTTAAATTATTAAAAAATCTAGGCATCCAGGGGGGCGCTTGGGGGGCACGGTTCGTTTTGGGGGGGCACGTGCCCCTGCAGCCCCCCCTGGCGCCGTCCCTGTGAAGTAGTCCAGTCAGTGAGGGCATTCAAAGTCGAAAATCTATTAATAATTACAAAGGTTTTTAAATTCTGACAAATTATTGAGTAAGATATAAAAACAATAAAATTTATTTTACTTCCACATGCAGTGAAAGTACAGTAACGACAAAAAAATTTTTCAAAATTTTTATTGTTCAAATAGGCTTAGAATGTCACGAAACGTCGATATTTCAAATTTGAACAAAAAAAAAATTTCTGTCTGTCGGTCTGTCTGCCTGACTGTCTGCCTGCCTGCCTGTCTGTCTGTCTGTCTGTCTGTCGGTCTGTCTGTAACTTTTTTTTGTGCGCACGTTTACTTTGGAACCGTTTGAGATATTGACTTGAAATTTGGTACACATATATAACGAGATCTAGGACTAGATTATATTTTCATCTTGTTCCGTCGAAGGGTTGGGGGGTAAATTTGGGGTAAATTTGCGGTAAATAGGTAAATCAAGCAGGTAAGAGTCCATAAAATTGGTATTTAGTATATACAAAAGAAGCTAAGGTCTAAAAAAAAATTTTGGCATTAGCCAATTATCACCCCATTTTTAAAGAGGATGAAAAAAAATGTGATTTAGTGTGTGTACAAGAACCAGAAACCTCAAAATATTTTTTCACTTCATCCACCCCCACTACCACCCCCTATAACCACCCCCACCCCGCTACCGATGTGAGGTATCGTTTTATGGGTTTTTGGGGTAGAGGATTTCAAATATTATATTATTAAAGTTCCACAAATAATTATTTCCACATACAAAATTTTTTCGTTGTGAATGACTGATAAAAAATCTTCAATATGGAAGTAGTGTTTGCAAAGTCGGAAACATTGTTAAAATTTCAAAAAAATGTAATTTTACAATAATTTGCAGAAAAAAAATTCAAAAAAGCAGCAAAGTTATAAAACTGTTTTTTTTGGTATATTCCACAAATATTGAGATTTGCTGAAAATTTGGGAATGCACAACATACACATTTTTCAAAAATTAATGTTTTTCTTAATAACTGGAATACAAAAATCCCAAAAGTGCAGCAATCTGGTCTTAACTTCCATGTCAACCGCAAAGTTCCTCTTTGTATGTCTTCTGCGCAAAATCCTGGAAGGTATACGTCACATGAGAAAAAATGGAACTGGTTACATAGGGAATACTATTAAGTGAAACATCTGGTTTGTTTGATCTGTGTTAGAGTATTAGATCCCTCTAATGGAGGCTATAGTGTATGTAGGTATGAAGTTTTTATATGCATTGATTGTGTATTTGAAATGTGTTTTTAATATAAATCCTCCATACGAAACCTATCCACCACCGAAGACAACTAGTTCCTTATTCTGTAACTTGACGGTTCTATCAGAAATATGAAGTGTCTACAAGATTTGATTTATAAATTACACAAGTCTATCATTATTTGTAAGTTTTTATTGACAATTGAAATGCAAACATTTTACAGGTTTGTATTTTTAATGTAAATTCTCCGAAACTTATCAGTATTTACAAGTTTTTATACCGTTTGAAATACAAAGATTTTATACATTTTAATGTATTCGTTTGTAATGTGTTTTTAGTGTAAATTCCCTTATCGGGGTATATCAACACTTGCACTTTTTAATATGAAAAACGAAGCCTTTTTAAGATTCAATGCATACGATAATATACATGATAATGACTTTTTAATGTAAATTCCTTGTATGGAGTCTGCCAGTATTTTTAAGTTAAGAATTATAGGTTTTTATATCCATTTGAAATGTACTCGTAACGTGAAATCTCCTCACGAGGTACACCATAAAAACTTACAAATACTAATAATTTGTAAGTGTTTATGGTGTTTAAAATTCGAAGATTTTATAGATCCTAATGTGTCTATTTGAAATGAGTTTTTAACATAAATTATCAGTACTTGTATGCTTTTATGGGCACAAAGTTTTTATAAAATATAATGTGGATATATTTATAATGGATTTTTAATGTAAATTCTCTTATGAAATATATTAATATTTGCCAGTTTTAATTCAAATACGAAGTTTTTATGTCATTTGAAAGGTATTTTTTTGTTTTAAGTTTACACGGGATAAATTAATTACCTACATTAAATGATCTTTAATATACGTTTTCTAAAAGTCCTCGTGAAATTCCAACGTTATATTGTCAGTAAAGACCATTTTAGAAAGAAAGAAGCGCTCTTGTAGAAGAAATCAATAAATAAATAAATAATAATGTTTTACAAGAGTTTATTAAACTACAGTGAACAGTCTGATAGCATTGCACATGAGCAATAATACATAGGTAACAAGTATAATAGAGTGCCGTAAAATCTAACTTGAGAGATCCATATGAATTGTTAATTTGCGTGTGATTTCATATCTTTGCACACAAAATTATGGCAGTGTATAAAAAAAATCTGCTCCAAGGACTAAACCTATCATGCCTTAAGTATTCTTGTGTGCTGAAACAGAATTTTCAATTTAAAAAACTTTCTACAGCGTAGATTTCGAGTAAATGTCAAAAATTGTTAAAAAACCGTGTTTTGACAATAAAAAACGGGATTTACTCGAAATCTACGCGGTAGAAAGTTTTTTAATTTGGAAATTCGTTTTCAGCACACAAAATTACTTAAGGCATGATAGGTTTAATCCTTGCAACACAATTTTTTTTTTGTAGACCTGTGTTACTGTCTATCCATCTGCCCTGTTCTTGTTCACTGCCGAAAAACCGACAGAACCTGTACGTACACTATCTGAACGAATCTGTGTGTTTTTGGTGTAATTTAGGATAGGGTTTATCCGTTTCTGTAGCGATTCTCAAACAGTCGAAAATTGTCTAACTTTTTAACGTAGTCCTTAAATTTATTGTCAAATTATAATTTTATAAATTTGTTTTGTTATATTTATGTCTGAATACAAATTCTTTTATAATCATATAGATAAAAGTACATAAAAATGCTAGTTTACAAATTTGTTTTTAGGTTCGTAAGCAGTAGCATTTTGATTTTTTAAAATCTTCTGCCATTTCTATCCCATTCGCTACAATCTAAGTTGATGTAGCTATCTCTGGACTTTTCAAGTTAAATTTTACTTTACTCGAACAACAAACACAGCTTTGGTCAAACGACCTTTCTGAAGGATTAACAAACCCTGGATAAAATTTCAATGAGGTCTGCACATCGATAATAAAAGGGTTACTTAGGTTTGGTCCGATAACTTAACACAAGACGGATATGCATCGGCATCAGCCATTCTGTGCAGATGTCTTGAAGTGCTGTTGTGGTTTAAATACATCAATATCAAATTAAATAATCCAAGAATTGATTTTAAAACTGAAATCTTTAGCAGTTTAAACAGTAGAAAACAAAGTTGTATATTCACTGAAAGGTCGGATATGTTTCCTAAATAAATTATAAAAGTATTTAACCTATAAATCATACTTTTTTGAGTATCTAGACATAACAGCTACTCGGCATTTTAATAATAGAGCTTGCAGTACACAAATCCGAGACATACTTTTATAACTTTGACGGCAAATGAATCCCCAATAAATCATTTTTTACCCTTGGTCCAAATATCAACACAATTCTTTCAAATTTATGTAGCCATAATTACTACTGCTAGATATAATAGTCCTGAATTTGTCTGTGCAAGTCAATAGTAATGTAAAACTTATAAATATTCATCGAAAACACCATTGCTCAAACATCTATTAGTCCATTGCTAAGCAATTTCCGGTCACGTCTAACCAAACTAAATCTTGGGATCAGTTGTCTTCAGATTAACCAACTTCTCGGACAATTCCCAAAGTTTCTTAGCCTTTGCTTCATCAGTTACTCCTCTACTGAGTCCTCTCTCCGCGCAGTCTATGTAATACTTGCCTGTCACTCCTTCAACTTCTTCACCGCAAGCCAGGAAAACACTAGTCTGACATCCCTGCACTGGCTTCTTGAAGAAACATTTGACGAAGAGCTTTAGAGGCAGATTCAGAGGGAATGGGATGTTCCTAAAAATTCCAGAATTGATCATCCCTGGATGAAGGCAGTTGGCGGTGACTTTTGTGCCCTCTAAGCGCCGGGCAAGTTCTAGAGTAAAACAGATATTGGCATATTTGGAGACGTAATAGAAATAGGCCGGAAACCAAGAACTTGAGGGGTTGATGTTGTTGATGTTGTTTAGGTTGAGGGATGCGAGTGGGTAGTGCCCTGAAGTTACTACAACTATTCTTGATGGAGCTGACCGTTTGAGTAAATCTGGAAAAAGCAGTAAAAAGTACGATGTTAAAACAGTGTAATTATCTAATTAATGATAATGTCAATATAAAGGAAACCTCGTTAGGTGTGGGCTCTATTCTCGCTCAATGCGTCAGCGCTCAGCCTTCCTGATGAGTAATTTTAAATTGGTTAGTTAATTAACATATGCTTTAGAAGGTCCAGAATAGTGGGGTAAAAGCACACGCCACCCTTAAGTAACATTAACCCCCCAGTTTGGAGGTGAAACTATTACATGTTATGGGCTAATGGAAAAAAATTAAGCCACATTACAAAAATATATAATAATGATTTATTTACGAACAAAATACTATACCACCACTATGGCAGTTCGTAGATAACATCCTAGTAGCACAAATATTGGACCAACGTACAATCCATATAGGACCAATATTCATATCTTGATTCTACATGAATTTTACGTTGGTCCAATATTTTGTGCTACTATGGTAAATACTTTTCTAAAAACCACCCTTATTTGGAGGGTGTAAGCACAGAAAAAATAAATGATATATGAATAAAAATTCTCAGTGAGCTTTTCTGGTCAATACAATAAGATCACACTTCATGACCAATTTTTTATTCGCAATTTAAAGACCACCCCTATTTTAGAGGTGGCAAGGTTTTCGAAATACAAATGAAAAAAACCGCTGCCCAAGGAATCACTACTTCCACATCCAGATTCTCTATCCAAGTCACTCACAACGAAAAAACTTTGTATGTGAAAATAATTGTTTATGGAACTTTAATAATATAATATTTGAAATCTTCTACCCCAAAAACCCATAAAACGATACCCCACATCGGTACTGGGGTGGGAGTGGTGATAGGGGGGTGGTAGTGGGGGGTGGATGAAGTAAAAAAATATTTTGAGGTTTCTGGTTCCTGTACATACACTAAATCACAATTTTTTTTTCATCCCCTTTAATAAGGAGGTGGGGGTGGTAATGGGGGTGGCTAATGCCAAAAATTTTTTTGAGACCTTAGCTTCTCTTGTATATACTATATACCAATTTTATGGACTCTTACCTGCTTAATTTACCCATTTACCCCAAATTTACCCCAATTTACCCCCCAACCCTTCGACGGAACAAGATGAAAATATAATCTAGTTCTAGAACTCGTTAAAGTACATATGTGTACCAAATTTCAAGTCAATATCTTAAACGGTTCCAGAGTAAACGAGCGCACAAAAAAAAGTTACAGACAGACCGACAGACAGACAGACAGAAATTTTTTTTTCGCTCAAACTTAAAATCTCGACGTTTCATGACATTTTAAGCCTATTTGGACAATAAAAATTTTAAAAAATTTTTTTGTCGTTACTATACTTCCACTGGACGTGGAAGTAAAATTATTGAAATAAAACAAAAAATATGAGTAACTTTTTTCGGTCAATATAAACTGACTTAACTGGGCGACGCGACGGTGAAATTTTATTTTATCATTTTTAGCGATCATTTTTTGAAGGCGGTTCAATATTTTTTCGGTCACTTCGTCTAGCATCGAAATATTATTTTTTTGGCTTTGGTTTTACCATTAGAAAATGTCACCTAATTAAGACATACCAGTACTACTTTGCTAACACCAATAATTTTCCGCTCTGTAACCACTATCGGAATAGAACACTATTGAATTTCATGATTATTCATCAAGTAATTTAATTATTATAAATAAATTAATTTAACACCGTCACGAATTTTCGCGTAATGTTTCTCTTTTGATTTCCACCCCCTCCAAATGTAAGCGCTAGTAGGATGGCATGTACTGATCAGCTTTATTACTATCCTCCGTTCCCGGATAAGGTATAGTCTTTGGAGTCCTTATACACAGTGAGATATCCATATAATTCCTATAATCTAGTTTATCGATCAATTTGTATATTTTGGTCTTCTATCCAGATCCTCCGTATAAGTTCTTGTGTGATCCAACAGTTTTTTACCTTCTTCAAATAAGGAGATCAAACGTAGGTATTCTTGGAGTTATACATTAATGCACTGACTTCAAATTCATGTTAGGGTCCAAGACATTGTTGCCTTCCACCAATTGGACAGGAATTTGTAACGCTTGAAGTAATTTTATGTAATACTTTTTAGAGGTCTTCCTATTTTTTGAATTGAAAAACAATGGAACAATGCGTCATCAAGAACTAGTGACAAACAAGTGACTAATTTTGTTCGGAAAGCATCGTTATCTAAACCTTTACTAGATCAGAGTTATATATTGGTAAATTGCTCATAATACACTGAGAGAAATATGAGACCTGATATCAGTAAAAAGTCATGTTTTTTCAATTTAATAAATATTTAATATTGACTACTAAATTTATTACTACCAGTTGAATATTTTGTTATAATGGTGCGGGAGCTAGGTGGTTTTTTCGGACACTCATCGTTACAAGCATTTTCTATGCGCTGATTAATTCTATCGAACTTAAATAACGACAAAATACACTTCTGGCATATGTCAGCCCGTCGAGTTGGCCACGGTTCAAGATATAAAAATCAGTGAAATTATATCATCGTTACAAAGTCAATTACTTCCACATCCAGTGGAAGTATAGTAACGACAAAAAAAAATTAAAAAACTTTTATTGTTCAAATAGGCTTAGAATGTCATGAAACGTCGAGATTTTAAGTTTGAGCGAAAAAAAAATTTTTGTCTGTCTGTCGGTCTGTAACTTTTTTTTGTGCGCACGTTTACTCTGGAACCATTTGAGATATTGACTTGAAATTTGGTACACATATGTACTTTAACGAGATCTAGAACTGGATTATATTTTCATCTTGTTCCGTCGAAGGGTTGGGGGGTAAATTGGGGTAAATAGGTAAATGAAGCAGGTAATAATCCATAAAATTGGTATTTAGTATATACAAGAGAAGCTAAGGTCTCAAAAAAAACTTTGGCATTAGCCACCCCCACCCCATTATTAAGGGGGATGAAAAAAAATGTGATTTAGTATGTGTACAAGAACCAGAAACCTCAAAATATTTTTTTACTTCATCCACCCCCACTACCAACCATCCTCTATCACCACCCCCACCCCACTACCGATGTGGGGTATCGTTTTATGGATTTTTGTGGTAGAGGATTTCAAATATTATATATTAAAGTTCCGTAAACAATTATTTCCACATACAAATTTTTTTCGTTGTGAGTGACTTGGATGGAAAATCTGGATGTGGAAGTAGTGATTCCTTGGGCAACGGTTTTTTTTGTGTGTACACATTTTATGTTTAGAATGAATAAAATAAGATCGCCAGAAAGTGTGGGCCATCAGGGGCGCAACCAGAAAGGTCAAAGAGGTAAAAAAACGGAGTTATATAACATCATCGTTACAAACTTTTTTAAGGTTGAGCATGTTTTGAACACATAAAAAAATTCCCAGACAGAAACTCCCGTCAGTAAGGCTAGCCAGAAAGAAAATGTTTAGGATTTTTGAAGAAAATTGGATTTTTTTTCGCATATTTCATCTCAGAACTCTAAACTCATCGTTACAAGTTCTGGCTCCTTTTTAAAACGTAAATATAAGCTCCTTCAATAATAGAATAGCCTCCCCGTAAAGTTCTTAGTATCAACAAAAGTACCATAGGCTCTTAATTATTCAGGAATTTAACACTTTCGGCTAACTTGACTCCGTAGCGTGCCTCAGATGTATTGTATCATTATTACATTTCTGGCTGCGCCTCCTGACGGCCCACACTTTCTGGCGATCTTGTTTTATTCATTCTAAACATAAAATGTGTACACACAAAAAAAATGAGCCTTGTAACGATGACATGATTTCACTGATTTTTAAACAGTATTCGTGACGCTCCTGACAGGAGGTGCCCCGCCAGAAGTCGATTTTATAAATCGTTATCATCCATTAAACCATAAAAATATCTCAAAGTTCATAAAACGATGAGGTGCCGAAAAAGCCACATAGCTCCCGCTCTATAATAAGAATATCCCAAATATTCATTTAATTGACAAAACAGAATGATTTATTTGAGTCATATTTGTTTCTCCTAACTAAATTATTATATAAAAATAATAGATTTAATTGAGAATAAGATATTTGTTTCTCAGAAATATATACCAATATTACATTTATTTCCTAGAAATAAATATATTAGCACAGTTAATCATAATATATGTGACATAAATATTTAATTCTGGGAATTAAATATTTATTTCTGGCCATTAAATATTTAATAGACCACGGCGCCGGCGCAGAAGTCGTCATCATCATCTTATAGAATCAAAGATGGCTGATGCAATTGCGGGCAGATCACAGTAATAAATCGTTAGTTGTCTGTTTATTGTGCGTATTACGAGATCACAAGGTGATGTGTATGTATTACTAGAGTTATAATATAATGGATAATCAGGATATTGATATAATTTATTACATGACAGTGCTAAATCGTTAGTTGTGTGTTTATTTTATGCGCGTTATTACGAGATGTGCGAGGTGTGAGGTCTGTAAAGTGTATTACCATCAGAGTTATAATATAAAGGATAATCAGGATATTGATAATTACATGACTGGGGCTTGGAATTCCTCCAGCAAACGGTAGCTCAATCGGTTAAGGCGTATTGAGTGGCGAATACGCTGATCGACTCGCTACCGCGCTCTGGGTTCGACCCCCAGCCCCGGTATTGACAACATCGGGGGGTGTGGATGTATGTCTGCGTTTTTCCGAATGTGTAACCCCCTTCCGGACAGCCTTGGCTTTGGATTTGGGGGTTGTCTACTATCTGTGGTGTGTTTATGTTTATGTTATGTTAAAACCTTTAAAGCATCAGGTAAGTTTTAAACATCATGTTATAATCACTTAACTTTTAGGTATATAGTACAGTAACTAGAGGTTTTAACTCCGGAATAATGTCATATGAAACGGATTTCGTTCATTTTTGGCAACTTAATAGTAAATGCATCAAAGAAAAGTTTGTATATTATGCGGCGGCTTACTAATTTATAGAGGGTGGGTGCCACCCTTTTTCAGGGGGTGGCAACAAAGAAAAAATTAACAACATTGGAGTGGAAAGTAAATAATATTTTAAGCAGAAAGGGTTTCTCTGCAACTTTTCATAAAAATTTATAGTCTTTCAGTTATAAGAACTTGAAAACTGGGTTTTTGGCGTAAAGAAATTAAGCTATTTCAAAACAATATTTGTCAAATAACTCGAAAAGTGTTACATTGCACGAAAACATGTTAGAGGCAAATAAAAAAAGCTACTAAATTGAGGATGAATTTTTTTTTCTAATTTCTCTAGAGTTAATGGTTTCGGAGATCTAATGGAAATATAAAGGTGGCGTCAGAATGTCTATAAAACGAAGTATTTAGTTTAAATGTTAAATATCTCAGAAACTATGGTATTTACGTCAAAATGAAACACTTAATTTGGCTTTGAAATGATTTTTTTTCTAGTTCTGTAGCATAAAAAACAAAAAGTTATACCAGAAACAATGTACTTTTTAAAATTTTTTAATAAATAAAAACGTCGCCATTTTGTTAATGTAAGCAGTCAGTAATTAAAAAAATATATTTCCATATGAGTCTACAGACGATCCAACCACCCAACCAACCTTTTACACTTTGAAAATCGCCACCACAACTCGTAAAAGCGAGCTGGTCTGTTGGAATTCCAGCGTCTTCAAAGCGTACCGACAATGTTAGCTCCAGCAGACCTGCTCACCTTTACGAGCTCGCATGTCAATCTTCAAAGTGTACCGGTCGGTTGGTTGGCTCCCGACAGTTGGGTCGTCTGTTAGATCCCTATACTGTCTTTCGTTAATATATAATATGACCTAGACGCTCACTTTTTTAATTCGCTTACAGCGCTTGCTTTAGAAAAAAAAATGCATTTTCAAGTGTAAAGGAATTTTAGAAAAAAATGGGAAATAAATCTTTATTATTCAGAATGCAATATTTGATACTAAGTATTTTCATTTAATTGACAGTACTAAGTATTTAGTTTTCACGTTTAAATAAATGCCTTATTATCCACAATTAAATATTTAATTGGCCAAATACAAATAAATCATTTAATTGGGAGAAATAAAATTTGTTAACGTCAATTAAATCATTTTCTCAGTGTATAGGCTCATATACGGAACCCTGAGGTATCCATCATAAGACAATTTATTGTTATAACGAAATTTCTGAAGTTTCTTACAAGTAGAATGTAACTAAATTTTGATGGAATAATAGGAAATTAACTGTATCCCGGCTGCAACTGTTGTATTCCTTACTTACCAATTAGCAAATGTGTGAGAAGGTACGGTCCAAAATGATTAGTGGCCATGGTTAATTCAAGATCATCTTCAGTCTTCCGGATTTTGGTCTCGGCAGTGCCAGCATTGTGGATTAGAACGTCTAATCGAGGTTCAGTTTTGATGATATCCTCGGCAAATTGTCGAATAGATTTTTGAGATGAAAGGTCCAACTTCTTCACGACTACGTTCTCGTTTTTGCTGCTCTCAACTATCTCATCTGTAAAGTGAAGTAAATAATTGTAACTAAATGCGTGATTCCTGTACTTCAGCAATCAAAAGGTAAATTTCAATATAGACAAGTTTTATTAAGTATTGAAGAATATGGATACGGTTGATGTACGACAGTTATATTTTTTATCTGCTGACAGCACGTCGCAATTTGTACATAGAGGGCCGGGTATATATGACGGAATATCGAAAGAAAATATTCAGTTTTTTGATAACTTCTTGCCTTATTCTATTTTTAAATCTTCAATAATGCCCGGTCTATCAACAATACGTTTTCGACTTAATCTACTGGCTCCATGTCAGAAAAGCGAGCAGGCCATTCTATTGTGTTTTCTCTACCAATCCGCTTGCCAGGAAATACTATATTTAAATGAGCCCTAACTTCAATTGTAAAATATTGATGGAATGAAATATTCATGTTCTGACATTTCAAATGTAATTTTCTCGTTAACTAGTGAACAAAATCGAAAAAAGTTGACAATGCTGAATAGAGAATCAAAATACAGTCGAACTTCCATAACTCGAATCCCCAAGGGGGTTAAAAATTAGTTCGAGTTAGAGAAACTGAGTTATGGAATTTTTTGGTAAAGATAATCGATATTTATTGCTTTGAATTGTTTCGAGATTTCGAGTTATGGAAGTTTGACTGTAGTTTGCGAATCAGGTATCACAAGCACCCCTCTTAATTTAAAATATGGTCGTAAGCGTTGTGGTTGAAAGGGGGGGGGGGGGGGGGGGGGTGATGTAATTTCAAAATAAAAAATTGACTTCTTTCGGGATTTCGAATAAATATTGTTAATAACGTTGAAAATCAATTTATTCGCTACATGTGGACCACAGTATAATTATGTAAAGCATAAAAATGAATTAATATATTATATGTGCGTCATAAAAAGTGTATAAAAGAAACAAGGATACAAATTTTGCATTTGGTAATAATTTTAAAATTAGAAGTCAACTTCTAAGAGTAAAGGAACTTTGTAATACTTATATGATAAAATAACTGTACGTTTTACAACAATCAATACATAATTTAAATGCATATAGCATTAACCCTTTTTTATCTACTGCTATTATTATTTTGTATTGGTAAGCACGCAAATTCAATAAAAATTAAATTATATTGTTCAAATCCATTAATGTTGATTTATACATAGTTGTTAAATACCTTCTATCTGAATTTAATGTGTTTACTTGTAAATAAATATCTCAATGAAGTTCTCACAGTATTCTCCGGTTCTAGATACTTTCTTCTAGAAAATGACTATCTTTGCAATATGTTACGCCTTAAAAGAAATATTTAGACGTTTTAAGTTATTAGATATTAATAACGAAAAACATTATTTGGAGATGTAAAGTACAAACTATGAAATTGTACGATTTGTACAGGTAAAGGTTTTTTTAAGCAACCAAAAATATTAAACCTCTATATGTAAACACAATTTGTTAATGTTTCTCATGGCGAACATCTTCTATAAGAACATTTCCTCAAAGATCTCTACTAGGAACAGGATTTAAACCTGCGTTTTCCCGTAAATATGTAATAATATATTCTAATATTAGTGTCATTTTTCGAGTAAAAATCGTACGTTTTTCCGTATTTACATGCATGCAGAAATTATTCGGACGAGAATTTGGTCTTGGGATGCATAAATACTTCTCCAGAAGACTTAACAAATTATTTATAAAAATGGCCCTTGAGTAACGACACAATACATTTAAGATGCGGTAGAAACTCAACCTATAGCGAAAGATGTTAACGATTCCTGTACATTTAAGAGTGTCTCTTTTTGGGACATTTGTCCACTAGCCATACAGCCAACCACACATAAGTAAAGGAGAAAACTCTCGCTTTTCTCCTGGGATTTGCGAGGATATTTATTTTTTAACAAACTTTAAAGAATCACTATATATTAAAAGATGCAACCTACTCGCCTTCGGCTCGTACTATAAACATCCCACTTGTAAAAAAACACCATTTTAGCCACTTGTTACATAATGGTATATTCTGTAACAAGATTAGAATGAAAATTCGATACGAATGGAAGATTCCGAACGCGAGCGAAAGTGAGCGTGAGGAACCACGAGTAGATCGAGTTTTCATTCTAACCGAGTAACAGACTGTATTTTCTCCACGACCATTAGTGAAAAAAAAAAACAATTAAATCTGAACAAAACAAGTTATTTATTGACACAATTATATTACATTGTATTAATATTTATATATATAAAATTACTGAATTGACATTGACAGCAATCTATGTATTTCGTTGAGCATAATTATGGAATATTTATTCTGGCAGGGGTGGATGGGATGGGGGGGCAAACGGGCAAATTCCCGTCGGGCCGGTGGCTCTGGGCCCGGGCAGGGCCGGTCCGAGGTAAATAGGCAAAGAAATTTAAACGGCAGCTCTTTTCCCTCCTTAATCCTTACTTAGAACGAAAGAAGTTTCAGATATGATTTTCAGGCTGCTATCTTAAAAACTCGACCACTGACATAAACGCCAGATGTCATTTATAAAAAGTTGTTAACTTAATAAACTAATTTTGCATGTTCGTCCCAAATTCTGAAAGTTTGCTTAAGAAAGTTCTCTGAAACTTTAGAATTATTTTTTTGTTTTTTTTACATGTTTCGAGATGTTTATGTAGACAATATTAGTCATAATTATTATTGATTTATTAATTATTGTTATACTGTTAAAATGTTTAAATTTTTTATTTCGTTCTTTGTTTTTCAATATCAATAAATTTTAATAAAGAGTATGGATGTTTACTGGCGTTTTTAAAAATGTTACCAAGACGGTAGCAGTCTGCTTTAGACCATGGTTAAGTCAGACTACGTGTTAGTACTTTGAACCTTTAAGTAATTTTTGCAATTGCATGAAAAAAGGAAAATTCGTTTGACGGAGCCTATTTTTCGAAGAAAATGTTTTTAAATGGAGGTAGTGGGGGTGGATGAAGTAAAAAAATATTTTGAGACTTTTGGTTCTTGAACACACTAAATCACATTTTTTTAAATCCCTTTAATAATGGGGTTGGGGTGGTAATGGGGGTGGCTAATGCCAAAAAATTTTTTGAAACCTTAGCTTTTCTTGTACACACTAAATACCAATTTTATGGACCCTTACCTGCTTGATTTACCTATTTACCCCCCATTTATCCCAATTTACCCCCAAACTCTTCGACAGAATGAGATGAAAATATAATCTAGTTCCAGATCCCGTTAAAGTACATACGTGTACCAAATTTCAAGTCAATATCTTTACAGACCGATAGACAGAAATTTTTTTCGCTCATATTTAAAATCTCGACGTTTCATGACATTCTAAGCCTATTTGAACAATAAAAATTTTCAAAAATTTTTTGTCGTTACTATAGGTACTTTCTTTATTTTTAGAATATAAGGTTGGTTTTTTGATCCCGAAGGAGATACTGTTCTCTATTGAGGATAGAACTGATTACCAAGCTTAGGTAATCAGTTCTATCCTCAATAGAGAATAGTATCTCCTTCGGTATCAAAAAACCAACCAACAAAAAATGAGAAAATAGTCGTAACCACATTATGTAATAAAACATATCTTAAAATATTAAATTTTTTGAAAGTTTTGAAAAATGTTTCTTTCTTCCTATACATGACCTCAATTTTTTTACAACTTTGACCTTTCCGGCTGGGCTTCCTCATATTGCACATTTTCTGTCGATCATATTTTGTATATTTTAGGCATAAAAATAGTACAGGGTTATTCATTATATTTTGAGAGAGAGTGTGCTGTCGATAATATTGAACTGACAAACGTCATTGTGACATTGTGTAGAATATTACTATCTTACATCTGCATTTATTAGTGTTCTGATGATCATTTAAAAAGTGTTTACCAAACAAGAAAGAATTTATTTAATCAAAACTTATGGGGATTGGAGACGTCTCTTATCGATATGCAATTAACCTTTTCCACCAAAAGTTCCCTAACACAGCTGTATCGCGCCAATCATTGCGCAAACTTGTAAAAAAGTTCAATGAAACTGGATCTGTACTGGATTTCAAAAAACCCAAGAAAAAGTACAATGAAGGCGATGCGGCAACACTTTTGGCAATAAATTCAGTAATAGAGAATCCGAAATTATCTTTACGGAAACGCTCACAAAGACTGAAAGTAAGTAAAAGTCATTTACAGAGAATTTATATGGAAAAAAGTTCGACGGTTTAAGCCAAGGTTCAGATATACACTTGAAAATGGAGATGAAAAGAAGCGAAGATGGGTCGGTGAGAATTACTTCGTAGATAGAAGTTTTCACAGAATGTTTTTTTTTACTGACGAAGCAACATTTTGTACCAATGACCACGTTTCATCACAAAACAGTCGTTATGGGCTATTGAAAATCCGAACAATGTCATTCACAAACGAAGTCATCGTTATAAAAAAGTGAATGTATGGTGTGGGATTTTTTATGATCGAATCGTTGGTCCATATTTCTTAGAAGAAAATTCAAATCAGCATGTTTATTTGGACCTTTTGGAAAACTTTGTATTGCCATTTATAAACACTCTGCAATCGGAAGTAAGGCGTAATATTTTTTGGCAGCAAGACGGTTGCCCAGCTCATTCCTCAGTTTTGGTACGGCACTGGTTGACAGATCACTTCGGAGCCAGATGGATGGGAAGATATGCCACAATTAATTTTTCTGCAAGATCGCCAATGGATTTTTTTCTGTGAGGTGTTTTAAAACAAAAAGTTTATGCAGATGACCTGCCGCATGATCGAGAAACAGTAAAAGCACGAATACAAGACGCGGTGAATGAAGTGAATGTACCTTCAACCATTCGTAAGGTCTATGGAGAATTTATTAAAAGGATGAAGAAATTCGTTGAGGTTGGAGGAGGCTATGTAGAATAAATTGTTTTTCCACAATCGTTGAAGTTAATGTTATTATGTCATGTTAATATTTGAAAAAAAATGTAAGTTGACATAAATGTAAAAGTCAAAATTTAGACTTCATAATTTGTATTTAGGCTTTATTTTGGATTATAAGCAACTTTGTTTTATAAACATCTTGTCCAAAATAATAAATGAAGGTACTTCTCTCTTTAGGCATTTTGATGTTTTCTTAATTTATTAACACCCAGTACATCTGATCTAAGATTTTTAAATGGTAAATTCATTTTTTTGACAAGCAGAATTTTTTATAAAGGATGACTTTTCGTCGTAAAATCAATAATAGAGATGTTTTTCCTCTTGTCAACTCCATATGGGGACTATTGTATATTATGAAAGTTGATAGGTCTACCTGCAATATTTCTTTATACAGATTCGCAGTGTTGGTTTTGATATTGCATAGTTTCAACGACTTAACCGACCGCCCACAATAAAAGCATCTACCAGTAATCTAGCAGATGCAAAGAGTGACACACCCCATCAAGAGAATTATGTACATCATTGCTTGCTTCTCTCTCGCTTGCTCTTATTGCCATACCAAAACCAACACTTTCCAAATCTGTATATCGCACATTAGTACAGTCGATAGGTAGATTCTTAGTCCGAATAAGTGCGGGAGTTTTGAAATTTTGGGAATTTGTAGATTTGGATTCCCTGAATGAAATAAGAAAAAATGCAAAATGTGATCTCAGACGTCGGCGCCGCCATCTTAAAAAAATGGCGCACAAAACAGCTTCTTTGAAATACCTCACATCGGGTGCCTCATACGGCAAAAAATGTTCTTATGAAAATAAAAGAGCATTAAATTTTCTACAAAAGATGTTCTATACATTTTTTCGATAAACTGAATAGTTTGGGTGCAGCAACCGATCGAAGTCAAGCATTCTTTCAAGGAGCATTTTTGTGTTGAGACAAAATTTGTTTTCATACCTGAAAATCCTTAAATATAGTTGATTTTACTTGTCTGCTACGCATAGCTTAATGTTCAATACTCATTTCCACACCACCTTGAGGTAGAGTATATAGCGCGTTTTTTTACGTGGTTGTCTCCTATAGGCCTAATCCACGACTAGCCTGCTTCTTGAGGCGTTTTAGGTCCTTGATGTCGAAGGTCCAGGTTCGTTGTAGTCTTCGATAATACTTTCTTCGTAAATGGCTTCCGTTGCGCTGACCACTGATTCTACGTATTGATGCTTGCGAGAAATGTTTCGACTGGAGAGTCGACTTCCTCGTCGTCATGAAGCTCATCGACTGTTGCTGGTTCATTGTCGCAGCTTTGTCCGTTACAGAATTTGCAAATTACAGAACATTTTAACCCTGCCTTTCTACAACCACATGCTGCCCTGCACCCTTTCTTGCATTTACTGTGCAGGGGGTTTGTAAAAATGTTGAAGAATGGGGCTGAAAACGGAGCAAGCAGTAACAGTGCTGAAAGATCCTGCTTCTCAAAAGCTACTTAAATATCTTTCCTGTAAATGCAAGAAAGGGTGCAGGGCAGCATGTGGTTGTAGAAAGGCAGAGTTAAAATATTCTGTAATTTGCAAATTTTGTAACGGACAAAGCTGCGACAATGCACTAGCAACAGTCTACGAGTTTCATGACGACGAGGAAGTTAACTCTCCAGTCGAAACATTTCTCGCAAGCATGGAGAACAATAAATACGTAGAATCAGTGGACAGCGCAACGGAAGCAAGTTCCGAAGAAAGTATTGTTGAAGACTACAACTAACCTGGACCTTCGATATCAAGCACCTAAAACGCCTCAAGAAGCAGGTTAGTTGTGGATTAGGCCTGTAGGAGACAACCATGCAAGTAAAAAAAAAACGCGCCATATACTGTACCTCAAGGTGGTGTAGAAACCAGTATTTAACATTGAGCTATGCGTAGCAGACAAGTAAAATCAACTATATTTGAGGATTTTCAGGTATGAAAACAAACTTTGTCTCAACACAAAAATACTCCTTCATAAAAGACGCACTAGATTGAGATATTGCAAAAAATCATAATTTTGTCAAGAATGCTTGACTTCGATCGGCAGCTGCACTGAAACTGTTCAGTTTAACGATAAAATGTATAAAACATATTTTGTAGAAAATTTAATGCTCTTTTATTTTCATAGGAACATTTTTTGTCATATGAGGCACTCGAAGCGAGATATTTCAAACAAACTGTTTTTGTGCGCCATTTTTTCAATATGGCGGCGCCGACGGCTGAGATCACATTTTGAATTTTTTCTTATTTCGTTCAGGGAATCTACATCCACAAATTCCCAAAGTTTCAAAACTCCCGCACTTATTCGGACTAAACCCCATGTTTTATGCTCTCACCGCTGAATTATATTAAATATGCTTTAAATGTGCATATATGAATTTTAAATTTACTAATGTCAGCAGGCTGCGGCTAATGATTCTATGACAACATTGTTATTGTTTGACATTTTCTATTATTTACTTCATCAAAGTGGGTTACACAGAAGCACATGGCCACCAAACACCTCCTATTTAACCTTTTAGAGACAATTTTGTTTGCGTTTTTAAAGGACAAAGTTAAGAGTAATTTTAATCATCAGAGTATTTAAAACACAAAGCTCAGATATTTTATTAAATTTGAAACAGCGCTATTATTGACTTCTTTTAATTAGTACATTTTTCCCTAATTATAGTGTTAATCATTGGAACACGATAAACGACAAAAGTTTCACGATTTTTACTTCCCTGATTTGTTTCTTCACAATTGGAAAATATTGAAAAGATGGATGATGTCTGTTCGGATGCCTTTGAGCATATAATTCTGAGGCATATCTCGAATTTTTGTGGAATTCCTCAAAAATCAATGACACGTCCACTTTCTCACTCCCTATACACATTTTAAACAATAACAACAGTTTAACAATTAAGAAATTTAATAATAAAGAGAAAACTGTAAGCACTTATTAGTTAAAATAAAAATACACACGAGTCTTATTATTTCCTAATCTTCCTTATGTTTCTACAGTATACTTTTACTTCCACATCCAGTGGAAGTATAGTAGCGACAAAAAAATTTTTAAGAATTTTTATTGTTCAAATAGGCTTAGAATGTCATGAAACGTCGAGATTTTAAGTTTGAGCGAAAAAAAAATTTCTGTCTGTCGGTCTGTCTGTCTGTCTAACTTTTTTTGTGCGCACGTTTACTCCGGAATCGTTTAAGATATTGACTTGAAATTTGGTACCCATATGTACTTTAACGATATCTGGAAATAGATTATATTTTCATCTTATTCCGTCGAAGGGTTTGAGGGGTAAATTGGGGTAAATTTGGGGTAAATAGGTAAATCAAGCAGGTAAGAGTCCATAAAATTGGTATTTAGTATATACAAGAGAAGCTAAGGTCTCAAAAAATTGTATTAGTCACCCCCATTACCACCCCCACCCTATTATTAAAGGGGATAAAAAAAATTATGATTTAGTGTGTGCACAAGAACCAGAAACTTTATAATATTTTTTTACTTCATCCACCTCCACTACCATCCCCACCTCTCTACCGATGTGGGGTATCGTTTTATGGGTTTTTGGGGTAGAGAATTTCAAATATTATATTATTAAATTTCCATAAACAATTATTTCCACGTACAAAATTTTTTTGTTGTAAGTGACTTGGATAGAAAATCTGGATGTGGAAGTAGTGATTCCTTGGGCAGCGGTTTTTTTATTTGCAGTGTTGTTTTGTTGACAAAATGAATCTTTTGTATCTATCCCTTAGCCGGAAAAGGAGGATAGTAATAGTCCCTTCAAATTAGGAAAAATTAAAGAAAATTTTCCCACAGTTATGAGACATGTAAAGAATGAACTATTTGGGTTGTCTGAACATGATTTTCACCCCCCGCAATTCTAAAGAAGAGTGGTTTTTGAGAAATATATACATAAATATGAATTTTATCGTTTTCCGTCTTCTCTATTTTGAGGAAAAACTATGTATTTTGGTGAAAAATACAAGAGAGCGAAGTTGTAGAGCATAACATTTCCCATAAATTTTGTATCTACTTTTTTTTTTCGAATTCCGCATAGTTTCGCCGCTAGAGGGCGTGAAAAAAATTAATATACATATAGACTTTTGCGCCTTTTTTTAGATTTTGAGCCAAAATTATGCATTTTTATGAAAAATTACATGAGATCAAAGTTGTAGAATATAAAATTCACTATCTTTAGGTGTTTTCAAATTTTTTTTTTCCATAAAAAAAAATATATATAAATATATTCTGTGTATATTTATTTCTTTCACGCTCTCTAGCGGCGAAACTAAGCGGAATTTGAAAAAAAAAAAGGTAGAGACAAAATGTATATTGATATTTTTCACTAAAATGCATAGTTCTTCCTCTAAAATTCATATATATGTATATATTTCTCAAAAGCCACCCTTTTTTAGAACTGCGAGGGATGAAAATCACGTTCAGACAACCCAAATACTTCACTTCTTACAAGTCTTATAACTGTGGGAACATTTTCCATAAAACAGCGATTTTTTGACTCATTTGAAGAGACTATAATGAATTGAACTGCCAATAGTATCAACCGGCAAATCTCATTAACTTGATAAGCCTTTGTAAAAGATATTTTGAATTACAATCCCTCCAAATTTAAATGTCAATGGAATCTGCTTCATGGACTGATTATGTGCATGTATTACTATCTTCATCTCCCGTTAAAACATAGTTTTATTCGGTTTTCACGGCATATTTGATAAGGATATTGTCTCGATTTTTTAATTTATTATCCGCCAAAAAGTACATCACATATTAATGGTAGACACACCAAAACTTATATATTTGGTTTAGTATCAAACCGATTTTTGATTTGAAGTTATCGCAACACAATTTCATGATTTCGGAAATATTGGCTGGTCGTAGGTACTACACCAATTCGGAAAATCTTACGTTTACATTTTCCTCTTATCGATTCGATCCATTAGATTAATTTGAGTGCATCCACTGCCCCCTAGATGCAAAAATAAAAATAACTCTAAAAATCAAGTAGTTTCAAAAACTGAATAAAAAAAATATACAGTGTGTTCCATTTAAAAGGACTCTGCATCTGACCTTATGTAAAAGTAGTTTCAGTCAAATGTCATAAAACTGGAGTATGTTGTACTTCAATCCATGCTGATTAAAAGTCTCAATGGGCCCAACCTCTAAAAGTTAAAAGTTTCCGAGACATTTAAGTATAAAGTTTGAAAAATTCATCTGGCAAGGGCAGCATGCTCGTATTCTTTTGACAGCCTAGTATGTGCTCGAAGTTTGAGGCACACTCCTAATGAGCCTGAAGAGAAAATGCAAATTTTAATTCGTATTACGAAGAATATCTTCCTCCGATGAAGACTGTCTTTACCTAAATGTATTAGAAGAAACTTCTAGCAGTACATGCATGATATGCAATGCTGCTGAAAATCATCATCATGTATAAACAATATATACACATTTTATACTTGGTGCAAACATGCTGCCCTTGCCAGCTGCATTTTTCAAATCTTATAAGTTGGGCCCAGCTTGGTTTCAAGTACAACATACTCCAATTTTATGAGATTTGACTGAAACCACTTTTACATAAGGTTAGATGCGGGGTCCTTTCAAATTTGGGGTCATTTCCGGGAATACAGGAAGTGATAAAAAAGTGTCAAATAACGAAAAAGTTTTTATACATTGCTTATACGTTGATAACTTTGGAATCTATGGTTTGTCTAATGATTTCGTTGACACTCTGTATAACAACTGGTCTATGGTATTGAGTAAATGAAGTTTTCTGAGAATCGTGGCTTGACTTACCTCTGGCAGCTTTTCCGCTATCCACGTTTCTGCATGCCATTATAACCCTCGCTCCCCTCTTGGCGATCTCCCGGGCAGTTTCTTTTCCGATTCCTCCATTCGCCCCCGTGATGATAACTGTCTTTCCGTCCATTTTCACGCGGTCATGAAAGTGGCCGCAAGTAACGTACGCGTAGAACTTCAACAAAGAGATAACGGTGATGAATCCAACGACTAAAACCTCGCAACTAAATTCGACTTCGACGAGGAGAATCATGCTAGAAAAAAAGCAAGGTTGTGCGAAATTGTTTGCACCAAACCGGTATTTGCATTAAATATTTGCATTAAATAATATTTTTGAGTTTGTTTAGAAGGTGAAAGCCCGAACCTCAAGGAGATGTGCGTTATTAATGCTAAAAGACGTATTTTTTTGTACTTTCTACTAGATATAATAATTCTGTTCATGTGAAAATATACAATATATGGTGTTTCTTAGTTATATTGACAAACTTCAAGAGTTTGTCAGAATTTTACATCAATAATGATTCAAGTCCTATACGGGGTGTTCAGAAATTGTCCTGTCAAGTGAAAACCTCAAATTCTGTAGATGTTTTATGTCGATTTGACGTAAATTACTTCCTCCAAAATTGCTTTCTAACTGAGCTACAGTCCTTTAAAGATGGCACCTTGACAACATTTTCGCAAATATTTTCAAAAAGCTTTTATCTAAAAGGATTATTATGACTATTATGATTTAAAACTTCTCCATCATTTGTTGTAAACGTGATATTTTAATTCAGGTCATAAGCGTCTCATTTGGGGAGGCCAAAGGATAACTTCTTTACCCTTGATTTTTTTAACGTTTTTGATTTCAGGTTTAAAGACGAGAGTTTTTTCATAAAATAATATACTCTTGTCCTAAGTCGCATCATTTTCGAGAAACATTGAAATGTCCTTGTTTGGATTTATTCTTTCAACAAAATAAAACAACAATTGATAATTTTAGTGATTAAAGTTCGATAACAAAATGAAAATTAGCAACAGAAACAACAAAACTAAATCTACACTAAATCTCAATGCATTTTATTATTTTGCTTAAAGATCTCCGATTTTTTGATAAATTCCACGTTTATTCCTAAGTTCATTACAAGCGTCTTCAATTCTTATCCAAAGCTGCTCGCTCGTTTATTCTAAAACAGAATAAACTAATGATTTTGTATTCTCAAATGCTAAAATCACAAGGATTTAGATCTGGGAACCTTGCTGATCAAGCAGTTGGAAAGTCTCTTCCAGTCCATTGGTCTTCGAAAATGTTGTTAAGAATTTGACGAACAATGATATTGAAATGAGTTGGACAACCATCATGCATAAGCTATAAGTTCCGCCTAATGTTTAAATGAACTTATTAAATTAGTAGGGTAAAGCATTTTGAAGAGAATTTAGGTAATCTTCTACACTTAAATGACCTCAAGTCCAAGCAGATTGCCAACTCCACTTATCCAGAGGTTTATACTAAATCTTTGCTGATGTTTAGTCTCTTTTGTATCATGTGGATTTTCATCAATATACGAATATTAATTATTGTTTTGTATACTATCATATATCTTAATGTTTGCTTATGTATTCAATTATGCATTTTTAGTAACACCTCTTGTTATATATTTTAAGTTAGGTTAGGTTAGATTAGGTAAGGTTAAGTTGAATCTATAGCTAGACTTCGCCTTTGCGAATTGATGTATTGTATGTACATGCTTTTCCAACAAAGGCTTTATTATTATTGTTAATATAATAACTCTCCAGGGTGCAATATTATTTGCCATATGACAACAAGCTAGCGAGTAGTATCTACTTAACAATCTTTAGTAATTGGGGCTGGATTTCATTTGAAATATTGCATCAGAATCCGCATTTGCTTTACCACAAACAAAACCAATATGGTTTGCCCATCTTCAGCGCCAGATTAACTGTGTACCTAAAGCCATAGATAACGCAGCCATAGATAACGCATCCACAGATAACCAGGTTTTTGAATACAAAAATTTAAATACACTGTAGTTCAGAATTAATTTATTGCGTTGTTTCCATGCAGTTAATTCATCACACGCACAATTTATCTTTAAAGTAACTTCCTGTGAGGTTGACGCTGAGCAAATATTGAGTTATCATCCACAAACAAAATAATTTCAACAAGTGGATAAATGTTGTGGAAGATCGTTTATGTATATAATGAAAAAAAGAGCTCCCGACATTGAACTCTGTTATACACTTAGATCTACGTTTTTTTTTATGCAAGATTTAGTGTTGTTATATTTTACTGTCATCTTCCTATTATCCGATAGGGCCGTAACTACATTAACATATTTCTCCTTTATTCCTATAGACATTCTATGTCCACAGTGTCAAAGGCTCGAGATATTAAAAGCATGACATATTTGCCTTCGCCAAGATGTACATAAAATTTCATCTAAATCGGTTTGGTATTTTTTGGCAAATTGAAAAGATACCTCTTAAAAGCTCCCAAAAAATTATATTTTTGGGAGCCAGATAAATTTTCTCTCTCTAAAATCTAATTTTTGGCCTTTATAGAGGATAAAAGAGGGTGGTAGAGGGAAACAGACACGATAGAAAATTTCAAGACCTTAGCTTCTCTGCATATACTAAATCCCAATTTTATGGATTGTTGCATGCCTGATTTACCTATTTACCCCATTACCCCCAAACAAATTTATTACTATGTTTGCACTACACTATGTGGAAATAATTCTTCATAGAACTTTAATAATATAATATTCGAAATCGTCTACCACAAACACCCATAAATAGTAAGGGTTGGTGGTGAAGGTGACAGATGCAAAAAAAAATTGGTTCTTATTTTTTTTTTTGTTCTTACACTCAATGAAAATTAAATTTTTTTACACCCCTTACGCCCCAGTTGAATTCAAATCAAACTCTGTTTTTGTGAGTGATATAATCACTAAAAGGAACCTTATAACTAACCACTAATGTCCCAAAATTTTGAAGAAGTAAAATATTTTATATTATTTTCAGTCAGTCCCAAAACCAAAGTGCATACTTAAACTTCCGAGGTTGTTGTGAATCTTTTTACCTAATCGATTGCTATTGCACGCCCTCAATTAAATGGTAGTTGCGAAGCCAAAGTCCTCACTCGTCCTTGCCCTACTTGGGAAGGCGTTTCATTAAAATATATATATATATTGTTGGTTTTTTTGCATTTTCCCAAACAAAAGGTGTGATTACTTAGCTCCTGCTAGCTCAGTGCGGGTCTGTGGGTTATTTTTTTTTTGTGAAGTTAAATTTTGGTGAGTTGTACTGGGCCTGAAGGACGCCAGCGTATTTTTAAATAAATAATCGTTACAATAGCTAAAGAGAGAGAGATGAACATAGTAGCGAGTAAGAATAACAACACATATTAAAAATTGAACAATATATTATAAAATACTTACAATTTCTGTACATGGTAAAATATAACTTGTTGACTAGAAGAGGTATAAATTTAAGTTAAATAAAGGTTAAAAAATTTACCAATTTGACTGGTTTTTACATTTTCTGCTTCTGACCAAAACGTTGCGATAACAGTACAAATGTCTAGTTCTTACGTAACTTTGAGAATGCAGCAGGACTATGGGGCTGGAAGCTAGCGAAGTTTAGGTATAGGAGGAACGTACAGTAGGGTGGTCCAAGTTTGCATGAAAAAATTTTTTGCTTTTTTTTTCTTGCTTGTTCGTTTATCCAAAAAAAGTATATGTACCAAAAATGAGCCCTTTCCGACCACGTTTAGAGGTCGCTATGATTTGCAAGTAAAATTATTTTTCGAAGTCACCATCAAGTATGACGGTATTCAATTTTCACATTAGCGTGCGCGGTTTCTCCTGTTGCTATGTAGCTAGTGAGTCTCAATTGCTGAAGCCAAGTTTCGTGCACCCAGGGCCTTACATCAAGCTCGCTGGATGTATCTATTTCAGGACCAAATCACACTGACTGCAGCAGAAAAACGATCTGTTACAGAATTATGTTTGTTTGTAAGTCTTATTTATGGGCCATATTGAAACGAAGCCCCGCTGGCAGCAAAAGCCCCTTTAAATGATGCATATTTCCTAGCACAGGTCAAAGACTATCAGCACCAGTGCCCTGAAAGCATTTCGCCGCTACCTTTGGTACTTTTCAGAGCATTTGAATGGTCTTTCTTTATTCGATCCTAGAGTCAGTCCCGAGACCAAAAGAACAATGGTTTAAAACCTTCAGAAACCACCAACAAAAAAGGCTTTGAAAAGACCAGATGGAAAAACTTTTGACATACAAGAACCGTTGCTGTTACAGAATTTTTTCACGCAACGAACAAAAACTCTTTTTGACTTGCTAATCAATGAGGGTCAAGAAAAGTCAGAAGCATTTTTAGTACATACTGATGAAATTTATAGGCGAAGGATTGCTTTATTACAAAAATTCAATTCCAGCATTGCAAAAAATGAACAACAAAAATAATATCTTATCCATGTCATCGATCTTCACAGAAAGAAATACCCAGTGACCCAGTTGATAAATATTACATTAACTTTAACTTAAATGCGACATTGTTTTTTATTTAATTTTTACTTCAATGTTAATGTTAATTTAAATTTTTAATATTTTATTAAAACATACTGCCTACAAAATGCCTCTTTATACCCAAAAAAGTGTCAAATCATAGCGACTCCTAAATATTATTAGATTTCGTTCAAATTTTGCAGAGGGGTATTTGAGGTGATATGGAACAAAAAAAGCCTTGTGGAGAAAGAAAAATCCAAATGATTATTTTTTGGACCACCCTAACGTACAGTTTGAGCAGGGATCCCACAGTAAATCTGCTTTTAGCTTGGAGTATCAGCTCTGTCCACTCTCGACGATGACGCTTTCCAAGACCACCAAATTCCTTTCATAAGACTGATGAACACGATTTGTACTGGTTACTTCTCTTCACTTGGTCCAGGTGTTTTACATAAATATAAATAATTAAATATAAATATAAATAATTAAAACTAGTCGGGCACGATAGAAAAAAAAAATAAGCGAAATTACGATAAACATGTCGATAATAAGTACTATGATTCAAAATACAGATAAACTATTTAATTAAAAAAATTAATATTTTCGAAAATTTGAACATGAAATTTACACGAAAATCGGTAAGGAAAAAAATATCAATCAAAAAATAAAAAAATGAATCTGTACTAAATCTTAAATATTATGTAATTAGCATAATTTCATGAGGGAAGAAAAGGAAAAACTACAATATAGCTTTTTAAGCTAAAGGCCAAAAAAATTTACTCAATATAAAAAAAGGTAATCTACTTTAAAAATACTGCCAAAAAGATAAGATATTTTTACATTACTTTAAGGTAAAAAAAGATAGCCAAAAAGATAAACAAATTTTTCGTTATTTAAGATATTAAAAAAATTAGCCAAAAAGTTAAAAATTATGTGATTTTAAAGAAATGGCAAAACTAACAAAAAGATAATCGTACTGGTAGCTTGTTAAAAAAATTACGATATTTTCTCAGATTTTACTATAAGAAATCAGACAAAAAAAATGATATCATGTGAAGTGATGGTTACTTGTGCATTTGATAACTATATTTTAAAAACTTGTGTGGACAGATAGACATAGGTAATAATATTAGATATTTAAAAGATATATTTTTATTTACCAGCAACTAACTGGAATAAGATAAAAAACCGACACTTACATTAATGATTAATTTAAGTAAGAAAAGATAACAATATAATTAATTCATTAATGAAAGTTGCACAAAACAGAAGAAAGGAAATGTGTGTTAGTTCAGAAACCCCAAATTCTGGGAATCTCTGGACAAACGCTCGGTGAGTGCTTTAAATTTCTACAAATTTAAGCAAAAGCTAATGAAAGAAAAACACTCACCTTACGTATTCCAGAGGTGTCCCAGCGGTAGAACTCCTGGACAGATTCGGCTTGAGCCTGGTTCCAGCCTAGGTACCATATTACTCCAGAATTTCCACCCTTCGTCTCATGTGCCTGAGTATGGTATATTCTCTAGTGCTTCACATACCAGGATGTAGTTCACCTAAAAAAGCGCATCAAACAGCAGGAAAAATGTCTAGGAACCACAAAAGAGAATATAGTGACCACCACGGGTCAGTCTATGGTTGTTTAACCCCTACGTTACACAATAAAAGATTTAAGATAAGTTGCCAAGTGGGCCGATAATAATTATTTAAACATCGTTAAATAATCAAATACATAAAGATAGTGCCAAATGGGCCGATAATAATAATTAATGAACCGCTAAGTCAATTAGTTATCGACACGAAAATAGGTATTTAACCTTTTAAACAAAACACACAGTTTAATAAAATATTCTAAAAATATGTCCACCTACAAGATTTAAATATACAATTAAATTACTTACATAAAACTATTGAAAAGTAAAAGGATTAAACAGATAAAAAGAGAACTAAATGCATAAGAACATACCTCCCCATGTTATCAAACCATCCAGGATCTGAGACATGTCCGCTTATTACAAACGTTGGATCAAAGATGATGAATTCTCCTCCCGATTCTACCGTCAAACTTGCAGTATGCAAATTCCTCACCGCGGCGCTAGATGTTTAATTATCATTTACGTACTAGATATACAGTTAAAGGTGGCCGTACACTGCAGTATATCACTTCATAATTAAAACTCCACAAAATATTTAAAATTGATAGCGAAACAGCGAAAAATTAACAAAACATAATGTTTAAAGGGAGCTGTAACGGGATTTCGACAAAAATTCCGTTACATATATAGATAGGATATTGCATAATTATAATATTATTTATTTGTACTTATTTTGAATCTAATCAATAAATGGTACCATTCGAACTGTTCTATAACTTGATTGAATGGTTGACTTTCAATCTTTCCCTCAATGGCTTGTATGTGTTAGTCCGGAATTGAGTATCGGGCGTCTCCAGACACCCAAAGTTTGTTTATGATGTCAAGAGCCGGTTACATCATGAGAGCTCGAAAGGGATTTTTTATGAAGGAAAATCAGAGATCTCTAAGCCACAAGATCCATTAAATTGTTAGATAAATAAGATACAGTGCATCAAGAGAGGAACTAATTTTGGGGAAAGCGCCGTTAGCAATCTACAGTAAGTGCAGCTTTTACCATCTCATAAATATATATATAGCACCCGTCTGGGAGTGGAAAACCACATTCGAACAAGGGAGAACACGACTGGCGTCCTTTAATACATAAATAAACTGGTGTTGCGTTCCCTAGACGCAGTGTGTAGAGTTCTTCCACAGTATCATACATTTTAATGTATTCATTTGTAATGTGTTTTTGGTGTAAATTCCCTAATCGGGGTATATCAACACTTGCACTTTTTAATACGACATACGAAGCTTTTTTAAGATTCAATGCATACGATAATATACATTACAATGAGTTTTTAATGTAAATTCCCTGTATGGAGTCTATCAGTATTTTTAAGTTTTAAGATTTATAGGTTATTGTATCCATTTGAAATGTATTCGTAACGTGAATTCTCCGCACGAGGTACACCAAAAAAAACTTAAAAATACTGATAATTTGTAAGTGTTTATGATGTTTAAAATACGAAGATTTTATATATTCTTTTGTGTCTATTTGAAATGTGTTTTTAACGTAAAATCTCTACCTGATGTGTGTCAGCACTTGTATGCTTTTATGGGAACAAAGTTTTTATAAAATACAATTTGGATACATTTATAAAGGTATTTTATGTAAATTATCTTATCAAATAAATTAGTATTTGCGAGTTTTAATTAAAATACGATGTTTTTATAGATTTTGATGATGTATTTTTTTTGTAAATTCTTTGTTCCAAATCTATATCGGTATTGTATGTGTAAATAAGTTTATACGAGATAAATTACATTAAATGATCTTGTAATATCTTGATATCGTTTTCAAAAAGTCCTCGTGAAATTCCGTTATATTGTCAAGAAAGAAACAAATGTTTTTGTAGAAGAGATGAATAAATAAATAATAATATTTTATAAGACTTTATTAAACTACACTGAACAGTCTGATAGTATTGCACATGAGCAATAAATAGGTAACAAATATAATAGAGTGCCGTAAAATCTAACTTGAGATCCGCATGAATTGTTAATTTGCGTGTGATTTCATATCACATCTGTCTATCCATCTGCCCCGTTCTTGTTCACTGCCGAAAAACGGGCAGAACCTGTACGTACACGCTCTGAACGCATCTGTGTGTTTTTGGTGTAATTTCGGATAGGGTTTATCTGTTTCTGTAGTGATCTTACCCTCGAAAATTGTCTAACTTTTTATCTTAGTTCTTAAATTTACACTTAATTATTTTATTGTCAAATTATGATTGTATTAATTTGTTTTGTTATATTCATATCTGAATAGAAAAATTGTCTTTTATAATCATATAGATAAAAGTACATAAAAATTGTTGTTTACATAGTTATTTTTACGTTCGTAAGTAGTAGCATTTTGATTTTTTAAATCTTCTGCCATTTCTATCCCATTCGCTACAATCTTAGTTGATGTAGCTATCTCTGGACGTCTCAAGTTAAATTTTACTTTACTCGAATAACAAGCACAGTTTTCATCATACCAACTTTCTGAAGTATTAAAAACCCTGGACAAAATTTAAATCAGGATTGCACATCGATAATAAAAGGACTTACTTGGGTTTGGTCCGATAACTTACCACAAGACGGATATGCTTCGGCATTAGCTATTCTGTGCAGATGTCGCGAAGTACTGTTGTGGTTTAAATACATTAATATCAATTAAAATTAAATAATTCAAGAATTGATTTTAAAACTGAAACATTTAGCAGCTAAAACAGAAGCAAACACAGTTGTATATTCACTGAAAGGACAGATATATTTAGTAAAAAAATAAATTATACTTTTTTTTGAGTATTTAGACATAACAGCTACTCGGCATTTTAATAACAGAGTTTGCAGTACACAAACCCGAGACAAACTCAATCATTTTTCACCTTTGGTTCAAGTATCAAGACAATTATTTCAAATTTATGCAGCCATAATTACTACTACTAGGTATAATAGTCCTGAATTTGTATGTGCAAGTCAATAGTAATGTAAAACTTATAAATATTCATCGAAAACACCATTGCTTAAACCTCTATTAGTCCATCGCTAAGCAATTTCCGCTCACATCTAACCAACTAAATCTTGGGATCAGTTGTCTTCAGATTAACCAACTTCTCGGATAGTTCCCAAAGTTTCTTGGCCTTTGCTTCATCAGTTGCTCCTCTACTGAGTCCTCTCTCCGCGCAGTCCATGTAATACTTGCCTGTCACGCCTTCAACTTCTTCACCGCAAGCGAGGAAAACACTAGTCTGACATCCCTGCACTGGCGTCTTGAAGAAACCTTTGACGATGAGCTTTAGAGGCAGATTCAGTGGGAATGGGACGTTCCTCCAAATTCCAGAGTCGATCATCCCTGGATGAAGGCAGTTGGCGGTGACCTTCGTGCCCTCCAAGCGCCGGGCGAGTTCCAGAGTAAAACAGATATTGGCATATTTGGAGACGTAATAGAAATACGCAGGAAACCAGGAACTTGAGGGGTTGATGTTGTTTAGATTGAGGGATGCGAGTCGGTAGAGCTCTGAAGCTACTACAACTATTCTTGATGGAGCTGACCGTTTGAGTAAATCTGGAAAATATAGTAAGAAGTACGATGTTAAAACAGTGTAATGATCTTATTAATAATAATGTTAATATAATGTACACCTCGCTAGGTGTGGGTTTTATTTTCGCTCAGCGTACTAGCACTCAGCTTCTCTGATAAGTCATTTTTAATTGGTCAATTCTGCAAAGAATCGGTTTTAGTTATAGATTTTTGAAAAGAGAAGATTCTACATTAATGAATGGTACCATATTTAGATTGATTTGAACTTTTATCAAATTCCAAAACTGCTACTGAGAACTGCCAAACATGTCTGTTAGTTGGTCTGTACATACGGAGACACTTAAGGTTAAGTAGTAGAACAGTCTCTGTAATACTTTTATTGCAGAGACTGAACTTCGCCCTTTTATACCACACTTTAAATTAATAATGTCATATATTTGTTTTGTAACATCTGAATTATGATCGTAAACAATGATGTTCATTATTATTATTATTATTATACAGGGTGATTTACCACGATATGCGGAAAATAAAATGGTGTACTGGTCTTCTATGTGGGAAAGTCCCTGCCAAATTTTAGAGTGATCCGAGGTAATTAGTAATTTTTGTTGCGTTAAAACTTACAAAAATACGCTACTGTTACTTGTCTGTGATCAGTATAGAGCAATGAACTTACTTGGGAAAGAACATTTCCGAAAATGTTTACATTTCCTTAATTGGCATAACAATTTAAGCTGGCGAGTGCAGTCAAGTGCCGCGTTTTTTACTTTCGGTCGAACAATCAGGATACCGGCAGGTGCAAAGTTTGATGTTTTTGTATTACATGTGATCTACCCATGATATTTATGTCACCTGCATACACCAGCGCCTTGAACTGTATTGACTTATTAGTTTATTCGTGCGGTTGATTATTATCGTTAATTGTCTTATAATATATTCTAGGCATTTCCTGAAGACTCACTCTGTTTCAGGCCTGGCGTCACCTCGATTCTGGATTTATACAAATGCAATAGTTTTCTTCAATGTTACCCTAGTGAGGTTTACCATTCGGTTTACAAGTTTGTCTGGTATTCCAAACTCTGACAGTGCAGTTTTTCCCTTTCAGTACAGTCATATACTTGGCTAAAATCCACAAATATACCAACGTCATATTCCCATACCTTCTCCCAGATTTGTTAAACCACAAAAAACTGGTCGCTCAAGCTTTCACCTTGTCTGACTTGATTTCATCTATTAAGTTTTCCGAAAATCCAGCTATACCTTAACCGAGAAAGGAAAATAGTGATGTATTGAACTGGGAATAGAGTCAAATGGTACATTGTCATTCACCGACGTTGATTTGAGGATCCCAAACATTATTTTGAATTACATTCCATCCAAGTTTAAACGCCAAGAGGATCTGTTGCATGTACTGATCACCTGAATTTATTACTATCCTTCGCTCCTGGCTAAGTAGTACACGGAAATTAGCAAAAATAGAAGAAAAAAATTATATTAAGCTGATATTTTCTGAATCGACAGTTGACAAAGGTAGAAATACAGGATCAGAAAGTTCCCATCCCTAACTGGTGAACTTCATCCCATTTTTACCCTTATAATGACACCGTGCTGGTTTTTCAATAATATTTTGGAAATGTGATGTTCTACGACAAAACTAGATGTATTGAAAAATATTGAGAATTAAATTTTCTATAAAACATGTCTTATAGGTCGTTTGCAGGTTATTAAGGGTGTTTACGTTAATCGACGGCAAACTTGGGGGTAGGTAACAAAAAAATGTAGTATAGGTTTTGCATATTTCCAATGGACCATCGAAACCCGAAAAAAACGTCGAATCGAAATGAAAGTCGTATCTATCGACTCGAGAGCGAATTTAGAAAATTCCGTCCGTCGGTCAGTCGGTCTGTCACGCTCGCCCCCCTAATTCGTTTTCGAATTTCGATGAAACTTAGGTGGTTGATAGGAGGCCTTTAGAAAACCTTAACGATGGACACTCGCCTCCGTTCGGAAACCGGAAGTACCCTATATAGACGTTTCAAGTTTTTCGGGAAAAATTGAATAACTCGGTAATGGGCAGTCGGATTGAGATATTTCAAAAAAGAGATGGTGCCGCTGGCAACGATCTACAGATAAGTATACCGGAGACTATGTCGAGAAACAAATAGAAATTGAATTTTTTTGCAAAAAATTGGTTTTCTCGATATCGGAAGCACAATAACTGTCCAGGATATTGATCGATTTCGATGAGATTTGGTGGGATCAAAGGCACACGGTCACAAATGAAGCCTATTGCTGGCGGCCCGAATCCGTTGACCGCAAGTATTTTTTCCAAGGCCGAGTATGACTATCCAAAGAAATTGATAACTCCCGAACTCCGATTTTGATTTTCAAAAAGGACAATTGTAGGGCTCGATTAAGTCTATTAGGTTACGTTTGTGAGAAATTTGATAAAACAGAAGCGAATCTACAAATCCTGGAAAACTTGATTTTTTCGATAAATTCTATAAATACTGAACAGTTTCCTAATAAAAATCGAAAATTAAGTATTCCGTCGATCAATCTCTATAACCAGTATAAGGCACGGACCTTTTTGGACAAATAATCTGAAATAGAGTTTTTTCGAAAAATTAAAAAATAAACGAGTTATTTACAAAGATGCATGACCACGAGATAACCGATGCCCTTTCTGTATTTCAAAATGTAGTTAGCCTTTACTTTAGTCAATGCAAAAAGAAAAAGAAAAAAAAATAAAACATGTCAAAATGTATTGTCATCCTACGACCCTCTGCTGAAAAGGTACTGAATCATCCCAGCAGGGATAAAAAGCATATCAAAATGTAGGTTTTTTTTAGCCGCACCCACTCATAGGTTATAGGCAGATCAAAACAACCTCTCTCTCTCTCTCTCTTTCTCTCTCTAGCATGTTTATGAATAAGGTGGTTAGGATTGTGTTGGATCATTTGAAATATTATCAGGCTGCGTTGTGTTCGATTAAGTACCGTATTCAATATAATCAGACTATCATTTTTGTTTAACCCTACAGTTTACGATTTAATAACATAAAAAGTAATAGAAATATCGATACATAACACAGAACCTTTTTTGTAGAGAATTTTGTGACAAACCTTTTCCTATACTTATATTTTTTCCCTAAGATAAAGCGTTTAAGAGATATTGCAAAAAAACCAGTGAGTGGGATAGGGTGGGAACTTTTTTGTTATGTATTCTTACACACATAAGCTAACTATTGTAGACATTTCAGCTTATTATAATTTTTTTCTTCTATTCCACATAAATTTGCCTAATTTCCGTGTACTAAAGGTGTAGTCTTTGGAGACCTTATACGCAGTGAGATTCCCATATAATTCCTATAATCTAGCTTGTCGTCCATTTTGTAAATTTTGGGTAGATTGTACTCCTTATCTGGATATTTAATCTAGATCTAGATTCTCTGCATAAGCTTTTGTAAGTGCTCTAACAGTTTTTCACCTTTTCCAAATAAGGCGATCAAACGTATTTTTGAAGTTTTACATTACATTATTGCACTGACTTCAAATTCATATCAAGTCCAATACTTTGTTACCTTCCACTAATTGGACAGAAATTTGTAACGCTTGGTGTAATTTTATGTAATGTTTTTTGTAGGTCTTTTTATTTTTTGAATTGAAAAGCAATGGAACCATTGGATTGTCACCGGAAACTAGTGACAAACAAATGACTAATTTTGATCAGAAAGCATCGTTTTCGTTTTCTAAACCTTTACTATATCAGAGGTATAAATTAGTAAATTACCCATAACATAGTCCCTAATACAGAACATCATAAGACAATTTATTAATATAACAAAATTTCTGAAGTTTCTTACAAGCAAGTTTTAATGGAATAATAGGAAATTAACTATATCCCAGCCGCAACTGTTGTATTTCTTACTTACCAATTAGCAAATGTGTGAGAAGGTATGGTCCAAAATGATTAGTGGCCATGGTTAATTCAAGATCATCTTCAGTCTTCAGGAGTTTGCTCTCGGCAGTGCCAGCATTGTGGATTAGAACGTCTAACCGAGGTTCAGTCTTGATGATATCCTCGGCAAATTCTCGAATAGATTTTTGAGATGACAGGTCCAACTTCTTCACGACTACGTTCTCGTTTTTACTGCTCTCAACTATCTCATCTGTAAAATGAAGTAAATAATTGTAACTAAGTGCGTAATTGCTGTACTTCAGCAGTCAAAAGGTAAATTTCAATAGACAAGGTTTATTAAGTATTCAAGAATGTAGATACGATTGATGGACGACAATTATCTCTTTGGTCCACTGACAGCACGTCGCAATTTGTACATATATATGTCGGAATACCAAATGAAAATATTCAGTTTTTTAACAACTTCTTGTCTCATTCTATTTTGAAATCTTCAATAATGCCCGGTCTATCAACATACGTTTTCGACTTAATCTACTGGCGCCAGGTCAGGAGAACGAGCGGGCCACTCTATTGTGTTATTTCTACCAATCGACTTGCCAGGAAATACTACATTTATATGAGCCCTAACTTCAATTGTAAAATATTGATGGAATGAAATATTCATGTTTTGATATTTCAATATATTTTTCTCGTTAACTAGTGAACAAAATCGAAACAAGTTGACAATGCTGAATAGAGAATCAAAATAGCTTGCAAATGAGATATCATAAGCACCCCCTCCTAATTTAAAACATTAAGGGTGTCGTAAGCGTTATATTTGAAGTGGGGGAGGGGGAGGTGATGTAATTTGAAAATAAAAAATTGACTTCTTTCGGGATTTCGAATAAATATTGCTAATAACGTTGAAAATCAATCAAAATCAATTTATTTGCTACATGTGGACTACAGTATAATAATGTAAAGCATAAAACACGAATTAATATGTTACATGTGCGTCATAAAAAGTGTATAAAAGAAACAAGGATATAAATTTTGCATTTGGTGATAATTTTAAAATTAGAAGTCAACTTCTAAGAGTAAAGGAACTTTGTAATACCTATATGATAAAATAACTGTACGTGCTGTAATATTCAATACATAATTTAAATGCATATAGCATTAACCGTTTTTATCTACTGCTATTATTATTTTGTATTGGTAAGCACGCAAATTCAATAAAAATTAAATTATATTGTATTTGATCATATCATTAATGTTGATTTATACATATTTGCTAAATACCTTTTATCTTAATTTAATGTGTTTATTTGTAAATAAATATCTCAATGAAGTTCTCACAGTATTCTCCGGTTTTAGATACTGTACTTTCTTCTATAAAATGACTATCTTTGCAATATGTTACGCCATAAAAAATATTTAGTCTTTTTAAGTTATTAGATATTAATAACGAAAAACATTATTTGGAGGTGGTAAGGTACAAAGTATAAAATTCTACGATTTGTACAGGTAAAGATTCTTTTTAGCAGCCAAAAATATTAAACCTCTACCTGTATACACAAATTTGTTAATGTTTCTCATGGCGAACGAGAATTACATCAATAAGAACATTTCCTCAAGGATTTCTGCTAGGAACAGGATTCAAACTTGCGTTTTTCCCTAAATATGTAACAGTATATTGTAATAGTAGTGTCATTTTCGAGTAAAAATCGTACATTTCTCAGTACTTACATGCATGCAGAAATTATTCAGACGAGAATTTGGTCTTGGGATGCATAAATGCTTGTCCAGGAAACTTTGTAACAAATTATTTATAAAAATGGCCCTTGAATAACATTTGAGATGCGGTAGAAACTAAACCTATAGTGAAAGATGTTAAAAATCCCTGTACATTTAAGGAGGGTGGGTCGAAAAACACGAAAATTTGAATTTGCAGATGGGCTAGTTTCTAATTTTACTTCCACATCCAATGGAACTATAGTAACGACAAAAAAATTTTTGAAAATGTTTATTGTTCATATGTCATGAAACGTCCAAATTTTTAGTTTGAGCGAAAAATAAATTTCTGTCTGACGGTCTTGTCTGTCTGTACCTTTTTTTGTGCGCACGATTACTCCGGAATCGTTTAAGATATTGACTTGATATTTGGTACACGGTATTTTAACGTAATCTGGAAATAGATTATGTTTTCATCTTATTCCGGTGGAGGAATTGGGGAGTAAATTGGGGAGAATTGGGGAGTAAATTGGGGAGGGTTGGGGAGTAAATTGGGGTTAATGGGGGTAAATAGAAAAATCAAGCAGGTAAGAGTCCGTAAAATTGGCATATACAAGAGAAGCTATAAGGTCTCAAAATTTTTTTTGGCATTAGTCACCCCCATTACAACCCCCAACCCATTTTCACAGGGGGCGGAAAAAAATATGATTTAGTGTATCTACAAGACCCAAAAATCTCAAAATATTTTTTTACTTCATCCACCTCCAATACCAACCCCCATTACCGCCCCCAACCACTACCGATGTGGAATATCGTTTTATGGGTTTTTGGGGCAGACAATTTCAAATATTATATTATTAAAGTTCCATAAACAATTATTTCCACGTACAAAATTTTTTCGTTGTGAGAGACTTGGATGGAAAATCTGTGTATTTAAAACTAATTCGGATACATTTTTAGCCAAATCGGTTAATATCTAGCCGGGCCCCTTAGGCCTTGAAAATGAAAAAAATGCCAATTTTTCGATTTTTAACATTTTTCAAATTGAAATTTGAATTATTTTATGACTCTTTATTAATGCCTAAATGCGTGTAGCAAAAGATTTCCGAATAAAATATTTTTCAGTTCCAGGGAAATTAGAAATTTTATATAGAAACCTTATTTTTATCAAATTCTAAGTTTTAGTGACAGATTTCTAATTTCCCTGGAACTGAAAAATATTTTATTCGGAAAAGTTTTGCTACATACGTCTAGACATAAAAAAATTGTTAAAAATCGAAAAACCGGCTTTTTCTTTCATTTTTAAGGCCTTGGGGGCTCGGCAAAATATTAACCGATTTGGCTAAAAATTTACCCAAATTAGTTTTAGATATATAGTAATAAATTAGAAACTAGCCTATCTGCAAATTCAAATGTTTGTGTTTTTCGGCCCACCCTATAAGGGTGTAATTTTTGGGACATTTGGCCACTAGCCACAGAGATGTGTAAAGGAGAAAACACGGGAATACTCGCTCTTCTCCTGGGATCTGCGAGGATATTTATTTTAACTTCCCCACAATAAAATTGTGGGAGGTTACTGAAATTGGTCCAAAATCGAAAATTGAGATAACATCAAATCTTTACGTTTTGAGGTCCCAGGAACCCAAAAAAGTGGTTTTTGAAAAATGTCTGCGTGTGTGTATGTATGTTAGCACGATAGCTTTGCATGGGGGGTTTCTTTAGTGCTCTAGAAGATCTGAAAAAGTTTTGGTTGAGATCGGATTACGTTTAGTGCCGTTTTAGCACAACAATTTGTTTAGTTTAGGATTACTTACAATTTGTAATCGAACCATTGAAAAACAGTAAATATTCGATTTCAACGATGTATCACATTTGCACCCTTTCCATTTGGTTTCCGTGAAAAAATTTAAAAAACAAAATAAAAATCTATAGTCACGCTTCTTGTGTAAGATATATTTTATAGTCTAACCTAACGTTCGGTAGACTAGTGTGTTAAAGCGTGCAGACTATACACGTTTTCTCTGAAGACGTCATGCTAGTTGTGATATTTCGCGAAAAAAGTGCAGCTAAAGTTAGTGATAGCTGTGTAAGGCCTACACAGCTCATAAGGAGCCCGTGTGGTTACTGACGGTCCTTAACTGGGCCCAAAGTAAGTTTTTTGCCCAAAACTATTAAAAGTGACAATGACATTGAAAGTCTGAGAAACTTGAATCCATTTTCACAACGCCGGAAAAATTTCCGGCAATCACAACCTAAAAACATTAACATAACCTAAAAACCAAACCAAGTGCAATACCAACCTAGAAATTTTCAACAACTGTCAAAAAATAAAATCCCCAGCAAAGTTTAAACAAGAATTTTTGACAGCTGTCAGTTTGACAGATTTAGAACTAACAGAGTGTAGCGACTAAAAATTTGACAGCTGTCAAGAAATCTTCTCCTGAAACCTTCTGGCATCTGTCAGTTTGACATCTGACATTAGTGACAAGCAACCAAACAACAACCTTCCCCCGACCGATTATGAAGATAAAAATAATATTTATCAGCTCAAATTGAAATGGTCCACTATGAACACTTCATCGACCACAGCTGGCAGAGAAGCTGTCCACAAAGAATTATATGATTCATAAAAATAAATAAAAAAATTTAATTAAACGGGATCTTTCATATATTCATAAATAATCTACCTAATCTGACAATTCTCAATTCTGTTTCAGAGGGTCCAAATAAATAAGGATACACTGGTATGATCCGACAGACAGACCATTGTTTTTTTTGGGGGGGGGGGTGTTTTCTTGGGGTTCATCAGAAAGCATGCTATCCAGGATTTACGGGGTTTTCGACACATGATCGTTATTCCTGCGCATATCCCTTCAGTTTTCACAGAAGAGAAGGTGGTAGCGACTTCGGAGGTTGCTCTTCAACCCTACCGGGGGGTGTAAAATTCATTAATCACAATTTGGATCGTCAATACGCCCTCCCCCGTTTTTGCAAGTACTGATCGCGATAAAAATATTCACCTTCATCTCCGACTCTCTTCAACCCCTATACTGGACGGAAACTTACCCACATCCACCAGTTATCGCTGGAGCGATGATTGTGTAAGTTGCTGAGTAGGGTATAATGATTTCTTCATTAATAATGGCAATGTTGTTTATGCAAACAATTACATGAAAATATTTTTATAATAAAATAAATGATTTGTTTACAATTAATTAAATAAACAACATTGCCATTGACGACAAAATTTATTATTCATTATTCCCCGACGAAGAAATCATTGTACCCTACTCAGTAACCTACACAATCATGGCCCCAGCGATAACTGGTGGATGAGGCTAAGTTTCCATCCATGATAAGGGTTGAGGAGAGTCGGAGATGAAGGTGAATATTTTTATCGTGATCAGCGCCTTCGAAAACAGGGGAGGGCGTATTGATGATCCAAAGTGTAATTAATGAATTTTACACCCCTTGGGAGGATTGAAGCAACCTCCGAGGTCGCTACCACCTTCTCTTCCGTGAACAATGAAGAGATATGCACAGGAATAAAGATCATGTGTCGAAAACCCTGTAAATTCCGGATAGCATGCTTTCTGATGAGTGAGGGGTGGTTTCTGTCTGTTTTAGGGATGAAGAGGGGTTGGAGCTAAAAATGAATATTTTTCCCGTGATTATCGATCCCAAAAATGGGAAATGCGCGTTTGAACCGAATCATTTGAAAAAAATGATGTTCCACTCCTCGGGAGGGTTTAATCAACCCCCTAGGCCTGCTATCTGGATTCCACTTACTCTATAAACCCCTTCCATGTTATTTCAAATATAACCCATTGATAAATCACTCTCCAGACCCGTTTATATAGGAAGACATAAAGGGATCCATAAAAGGGGTGGTTTTTGGCCGTTTCAGGGGGTTGCGGCGGTCAAAAACTTCTTCCACCACTTACATCGTGTTCAGCCCCCTCGAAAACAGGGGATGGAGGCAATCTCGTTTTTACACGAAATATTTACACTACTTCTGCCTTCATTACATAGACTAATGAATTGAACTCCCAATAGTATCAAACGGCAAATCTCATCAAATTGATAAGCCTTTGTAAAAGTTATTTTGATTTACACCCCCTCCAAATTTAAATGTCAATAGGATCTGTTACATGCCCTAATTATGTGCAATATGTGCATGTATTACTATCTTCTTCTTCCAGTTAAGATATAGTTTTATTCATTTTTCACGGCATACTTGATAAGGATATTGTCTCCATTTTTTAAAATTAATATTCGATAAAAACTTATATATTCGGTTTAGCATCAAACCGATGTTTGATTTGAAGTTATCACAATACAATTTTATGATTTCGAAAATATTGGCTGCTCGCAGGTACGAAACCGATTCGAAATATCTCACGTTTACATTTTTTTTCTTATCGATTTGATCTATTTGACTGATTTAAGTGCAATCACTGCCCTCTAAATGCAAAAATAAAAATGACCCTAAAAATCAAGTAGTTTCAAAAACTTCTTTAACACTTGCAATCGTCCTCAAAATCATCTCTGGAATCAAAAAATGCAAATATAGGCTGTTCCATTTAAAATTTCAAATTTGGGGTCATTTCTGGGAAAACAGGAAGTGATAGAAAAGTGTCAAATAATGAATATGTGTTTGTACACTGCTTATACATTGAAAACTTTGGAATCTATGGTTTGTCTAATGATTTCGTTGACACTCTGTATGACGACTGGTCTATGGTATTGAAAATCAACATTAAAATAATGAAAAATATTTGTTATTAAACAATATACTATACAGACGAGTGCTATAATCATCGTTTAAACAGTTGACGAGGTAAAAACCATGACTAAAAACCAATAAAAGTTTCCTGAAAATCGTAGGTTGACTTACCTCTAGCAGCTTTTCCGCTGTCCAGGTTTCTGCATGCCATTATAACCCTCGCGCCCCTCTTGGCGATCTCCCGGGCAGTTTCTTTTCCGATTCCTCCATTCGCCCCCGTGATGATAACTGTCTTTCCGTCCATTTTCACGCGGTCATGAAAGTAGCCGCAAGTAACGTACGAGTAGAACTTCAACAAAGAGATAACGGTGATGAATCCAACGACTAGAACGGCCACCAGCGCCTGCACGACCTCGCAACTGAAGTCGACTCCGAGGAGAATCATGCTGGAAAAAGAAGCAAGGTTATGCGAAGTTGTTTGCTCTAAACCGGTATTTGAATTAAATAATATTTTTAAGATAGTTTAGGAGGTGGAAGCCCGGACCTCGAGAAAGCGTGCGTTATTAATACTAAAAGACGTAATTTTTTGTACTTTGTACTAGATTAATAAATTTGTTCATGTGAAAATATACAATATAGGATGTTTCTTAGTTATATTGACAAACTTCAAGAGTTTGGCAGAATTTTATATCAATTATTCAAGTCCTATACAGGGTGTCCAGAAATTGTCCTGCCAAATAAAAACCTCAAATTTTGTAGATGTTTTATGTCGATTCGACGTAAATTACCCCATCCAAAATTGCTTTCTAAATGAGCTACAGCCCCTTGACAGTCACATTTTTTCAAATACTTACAAAAAGCTTTTATCTAAAAGGATATAACTGTATTGTTATGACTATTATGACTTAAAAATACCCCATCGTTTGCTGTAAATATGATTTTTTAATTGCGATCATAAGCGTCTCATTTGGGAAGGCCAACGAACATTTCTAGTCTAACTTCTTTATCCTTGATTTTTTGACGTTTTTGATTTCAGGTTTGAAGACGAGAGTATTTTCATAAAATAGTATACTCTTGTCCTAAGTCGCTAAGCACAACATTATCCTATGAATATCTGAAGGACGTCCTCGGCGATGGACGTTCATTTTTGGTTGAAAGTACATCCGACGGGCAGCCGAGGGACGTCCAAATGTCACAATCTTGAACAATATTTGTACATTCCAATTATTTTAACAAAAAAATAACAATAGAACGGAATGAGTAGGGATCGAACCGCCATCTCATGATTTACGTTTTCACTCACTCGGCCACTAACCTTGTATCCTAGTGTTTACTTAAAGACTGTATAGTTGAAAGTAGGTCATAGACTAATATAGCTATTTATTTCAAAAATGTAGAAAGTATTTGGATGTTTAATAAATGTTTAGTATCAAATAATATCATTAATAATTTACAAAAAAAGTTAAAATTAAATTACTAATGACAAATTACAAATTACTATAAAATATAAATTACAAATTTTACATAAATAACGGTCAAATATAAACAAAAACTTTGTAAAATTGAAAAATCAGTTTTGTTAACGTTTTTTTGTTTTTATATGCTGCATATGCGGTATTATTCTCACGGCGTCATTTTGAATCAGCCTATTTAATGTAACCAATAAAGGCCCCAGTAATGACTCTTGTTGCACTTATAATATAATGTAATTGAACTTGTAAAAAATAATATACCTATGAACAATTATTATCAGCCAATTAAGTCAAATGAAATTTGACTCTTGCCAAAGGCGATGTAGTTAGGATCTTATACATTTTACAAAAAATGTCGTTTTTGGAACCAAGTAGCAAAGAATTAAAGTTACGTATTACTTACCTATATATTAATTAGATATCATTATATCCCGATATCGTAAACAACTATAGAAAATATATATGTATAAAAAACAATTTATGTTAATCCATTGCCATCCATCCATAAACTAGAATTAACAATAACAATATGTAATATGTCTGTAATAAAATATTCTCCTTCATTACTTTCATTCATATTATTTACCATGTCTGTGCTTCAGATATTTAAAACTTGAATATTATGTTTTTAGACGCAGGAACAATATACAAAGTGTAAACCTTATAAATATACCTATATAATCGTATAAATTAAGAACTAACGTCGCATAAATTTTATTTACTTAATATTTCCCAAGGCTGCAAACATGTTTAAATTTCTCGAGGATATTTTAAATATCCACAAACGCTAAATGAAAATAAATACAAAATCTGGCTAGCAGCCAAAAAACAGTCGATTCAAACAAAAAAAGAAAAGTTTTTTTACGAAATTTCGCAAACAAGGGAAAAAGAAATCCCACAAAAAAATTACTATAACTATAAGCGAACAAGCAAATATTTATTAAAAAAAAACTTGAAAGTAAATAAAAATTGAATCGAACACGACGAAAGTCAAAGACAGGTCTATATAACACTTTCTGTACAGGGTGTAATTATATTCAGATTACCTGATTATATTTACTGTCCGCTGTCAAATGGTATAATCACTTATCACTACTATATATTATACTAGCTGACCCAGCAAACGTTGTTTTGCCATATAAATTATAAATTTTTGTCCAAAAAATAAAAAGAAAATTTCTGGATAGGGCCACCCTTATCACCTAGGGGTATAAAAAATAGCCTACGACTTATTCTCAGACCTACCAAATATACACCAAAAATTTCATAAATATCGGTCAAGCCGTTTCGGAGGAGTTCGATAACAAACACTGTGACACGAGATTTTTATATATTAGATATTTCAAATATGCCTTTCTCTGGGAACAAGATGCCACCACTATCGTTCCTCAATACGCACTATATATTTATTTTATATCATTATATCTTGATATCGTACTTATAGAAAATATATTAGCAGAGCGAAATCAACCTAAGAATGTGTCGGTTTTTAGAACCAAACGAGATCTTATGGGTTTTGTATAGTTGGTTATTATACTCTTTGCGAATATGAAAACGAAGAGTACCTACCTATATTGCTTTGATCGGCATATTTCCAAATCCGTAAGCACGATAACTTAAGAAAAAAAAGTCCAATTATATTGAAATTTGGAAAGTAAGTTATCGTTAGCTAGAGGAAGAAACCTATTGTTTTTTAAAAAAAGAATCAATCAGTAAATAAAAAAGTTATTAATCATTTAAATAAGAAAAAAACATTTCTTAATTTTGTCATTTGTACTTAAATAGAAATCTTGCGAAATGTTATTCTCTATATTTCTTTTTTGTGTATACATTTTACTAATATATATTTCATAATAATACATTTATTCGTTGAAATATAATACTCGAATGATATATATTACAAACATTCAATTTTGGTAATGACGTGTCATGGTTCAATGGCTAAAGTTTTGTCTGGCCACTTTCGGTCGGGGGTAGAAAAATTCCAATTAAGCGGTGCGTGAAGTATTTGGGGGTGAACCTAGAAAGACTGACGTTTAATACACACATTAACGAGACGATACGCAAGGTCTACTCCATGTCCAGGAGTCTGTATCCGCTCCGGGCACGGGGTAGCGGAGTCAACAGGACTAATAAAAAGTTGTTGTACATGATGGTAATCAGGCCGGCCATCACATACGCGGCGCCGGTGTGGTGAAGCATCCCTGCCACGACAATGCAGAAGTTAAGAGTTTTAGAACACAAATTTATGCGCCTCATTTCAGACTCTGGTAGGTACACCTCCCTCAGAGATCTCTATGCACGTTGCCACGACATAACCCCACTAGCGGATTACGTCCAAGAAACATCGCAAAAATTCCATCAGTTCAAACTGGACGGTAGTCCGCTAACTCGCAACATTACCCGAATCAGACAGCATAACGCAATACTTTTCGATATAAGACACACCCTACCATATCAGGCGTTGCCTATCTTCCGGCAACCTCCCTAGCCACACCTTCCCTCTACCATAACCTATCTCTACCCTACTCTTTACCTTTCATCAACTTTACTTCTTTAACCTATTTCCCCTCTTTTTTATGTTTGTACAATTTTGTTCCTTTATCCTTTTTCTCTTTTTGTCTTTCCAAATCCCATCTAGGCCGATAACATCCTATAAATCTAAACTTTTTAAAATCATCTACCTTTTAACCTACTCTACCTTCTTCGACGGCCCAGCGGTCAGACCACGAGATCGTCATTTGTTCGAACGGGTTTTTTCCGTTTTACTCTGTTTTCCCGTATCAACAATTAAAATTTTCCAAAAGTGCGTTTGCCTAGTGAGTTTTTAATTATTTATAGTGTATTTTAATTAGTTTGTCGGACAAAATATATTTGCCGATTTTCCAGTCCGACGTGTGGAAATCGCCTTTTTCATGCCGAGGAGGAAAATTACGAAAATTCTCGCAGAGGAAAAAAGTGATCGTATCTCTGAAACTGCTATAAATTTTTCAAATATAAAAACGGCATTTTAACGCACCTTCAAATGCACAACTTTTCTCAAATAATTTAACCGACTTTCCGCCTCTTACAATTTACAGGTTACTAATACAGACTCTTTTGAAAAAGTGGAAAATGATGAAAAAAAAAAACAATTGAAGAGATTACATTGCAAGATTTCAAATGAACTTTTACTGATGTATGATCCATATAAAATATCTCATTCAACATTATTGCCAACCAAATAGATGTAGGGAATAATGTTTTAATCATATCCAAATGGCTAAATAGTATAGTAGAAGTAGTGTTAAAGGTGGAACTAATTGCAACAAAAATGAATCTTGTTGTAAATGGTAGGTAACACGCTCCTAATCAACATACAAAAAATATACATCCATGCGTTTATTTGCCCTTCATCTTGAAAAAACATCAAAAAATTAAAAAAAAAATCATCAGTAATTAGGTAAACGAATGTTCATTTTCTTTATTATCTGTTTCAAGTGGGTAATCTTTGTTTTGAGTGAAGAAATCATCTTAAGGGAAATGGAAGAAGAAACCTGCCTTTTGTGTTCCAATGTGCTTTGTGACGATACTCCCTATGTCACATTAACTGCTAAAGGCTTGACGGGAATTATCAATGCGAGCAAACAAAGAGATGTTAAAATTCATGAACCTTTCAATCCTATGCCTACTGGTGCAGTTAAAGTACATACAGAATGTCGACGTGTATACATTAAAAGTAATATAAAACTGAAAACATCGCAAGAAGATATTCCTTCGACCAGCTCGAGAACGCTACGAGGAAGTGTTGGATCGTTCAACTTCAAAGAGAATTGTTTGTTTTGTAGCCAGATTATTACGGATTATGAAAAGCGTAAAAAATGGCAGTCATTCCTGTGCGTACTTTCCAGTTTTGCGAGACAATTTTGAAACTATGCAGTACTAGACGTGATCTATGGGCAGTAAATGTACACGCGAGAATGCTTTCAGTCATAGATTTACCTGCTGCAGAAACTCGAATCACCAAGTGTGCAGTGTCAATTTTAGGTGCGGCAAATCCATTCCTGTGAAGTATACTCCTGAAGGTAGTGGAGGATTGCCCACATCAGTACGCCGTCCGGTTGACAATGATAGTTAAGCGAATGGGCTTCCCATTTTGGATCATCCGAAGATGTTACTAAGGAAGATTTGGTCGAAATTGGTTGTAAAGTTATTATGTCACTATATGGAGGTAACATTGACAAAAGCAACCTAAATGTGCTTCGTTATGAACAATACATTAGGAAAATAGCTTCAGCTAAAAAAAATTTGATATGGTTCGTTTGTCTCTAACACAAAATGCAGCGAAATCTGCGTCGAGTACATTTGCAGTGTTTTATTTGGACAAATCTTAATATGCCAACCCCCGATCCTACACTATGGGGCTGGCAGTTGGTTGATGGGGAATTTCAGCCGATATTAACTGACTTGAACCCAGCACCGGACAAACTCTTAAATATGATTAAATGTGCCTGCTACACTACAGTTGAAGAACCATGTGACACCATGAAATGTACATGTCGCCGATATGGACTTCCATGTTCGGTAGTTTGTAAAAAGTGTAGTGGAAAGGACTGTACAAACACAGGAGACAGTTTTGATAGATAAAGATGAAGATTTAGATGAAGATGAATGATGATTTGATTTTAATGAAGTAAATATGATTTTGTTATAAAAAAAAATATTGTATAACTTTTTCAAATTTTAGATTTTGTAAAGTTAAAATTTTAATTATTTCTCTTGATTTAACATTTTTTTTTAATTGTGAGCGAAATTAAAGCTACTTAGGATTTTTAAGCAGCTTAGATTAATAAAAAGATGTTTTTCAACACTGCAAAAGCTTTCAGTTTTTCGGCCACCATTTTGTTATTTCCTTTTACTTTTATAAACCAATATCATATTCTTTTTCAGCATGAAATTTCCTGTAATTTGATACCACACATGATTTTTTATGATTTTTTAAAAATTGTTTCATGTTTTTTCAAGATGGCGGCCAAAAAAACGCATTTTACTCAACAGTACGAATGCATATTTTTAGTAGATTGATTAGGAGCGTGTTACCTATCATTTACAACTTTACAACAAGAATCATCTTTGTTGCAATTAGTTCCACCTCAAGGTGTTTTTTCGCTTATTTCTATTATACTAAAAGTCATCTGGATATCATGAATGAATAATAGATGCAAAAGTTCACTTACCAATGATCTTCATAAAATAACAATGTAATTGTATTATCTTTTCATTTTCTTTAATTATTTATAATGTCCAGTATTATTTTTTCCATTTCTTTTCTATTCAGTTGGAATTCTAAATGAGAAATAAACTTGGACTAGCCATTCTTATTACTTTACAGGTAATTATGTTTAATATTGATGAGTTTTATACTAATGGGTTTTGCTGGCTCATTACTATGGAATTAGGCGGCAAATAGGTAAATAGGTATATCCGTTTTATTCTTTCGCAATGAAAACTAATAGTACAGTACCTAGGTAAAAAATATGCAAAACGTCGGCATAATGTCATATTGAATGATATTTTTTTTACGGGTGATTCTTGTAGTAAAAGGTATCATCTTCAGTTTCTATATGGTCTCGGCGCTTGCTCCCTTGATTTGATGTCCACCCCCCAAATCAAAAAAATTAATATATGGATTGATTATTAATTTTTGAAATGCATATTTATTCTTGGGGTCACTGATTACGTTACGTGGTAATTACCCCCCCCCCAGATTCTGTAAACCACCAACTTTCGTTTTAAAATTTTATAATTTTTATTATTTTATTTTATATTTGTGAATATATATTCTATTTAGTTGTGTTTATAATTTTTTTTGTGATTCCCCCCCCCCCCCCGCTCATCAATTTCAATTTTCGAGGAAAAACATTTTTGTTATTTTCAGCACGCGGCTGTGTTACCCCCCCCCCCCCCCCCCAAGCTCAAGGTCCAGATCCGCCCTTGCTTGACGTAGGTGTCACAATTTCTGAGATATTTCACATTTAAACTACATTTTTCATCTTATAAACGTTCGGATGACGTTTGTAAACTTTCGTATCTCAGAAACTATGTAAATAATTAAAAAAAGCAAAATTCATTATCAGTTTATTAGCTTTATTTTTGGTCTCTATCTATTATTCACTAAAAGTAATATTTATTGAGATATTTGGAAAAGGAAAAAATTACGTTTTATCAAAAATACCTTTGTAGTTTAAACTTTATTTTTTTCTAAAGCAAGTGCGCTGTACAAACTAAAAAACTTGAGCATCTACGTCATGCTATATATTATTGAGAAATAGTGTTTGAAATTCCTTTTTTTTAATTACTGGCTAATTACGGTAACAAAATAGCGACGTTGTTATTACAAAAATGTGAAGACGCACATTGCTTCCGTCAGAACTTCTTTGTTTTTATGCTACAGAAACAAATAATAAACAGTTGAAAGCTTAATTAATAATCTATAATTCTACCTATTAGCATTTTTGACGTAGGTGTCACAGTTTCTGAGATATTTAACTCTCACTCTAAATAATTGTCTTATGAACACTTCGGTCCCAAATATAAATTTAAATATCTCTAAATGAAATATCTCTAAATTATTAATCCTACATCAGTAAACAAAAAATACAATTAATTCCCAGTTTGTACTTTCTGTAATTGGTCTGTAACATTTTTTCGATAAAGTAATACTTTTCGAGATACTTGATGAAAGCCATTTGGAAATACCTTTTTTTTTTTTAGCTAACATCGCAATTTTGAAGTCGTTGAACTCAAAAACTATCAATTTATATGAAAAATTGCATAGAACCTTTTATTCTTAAAATTTGATTCTTTTTCATCTCCAATAAATATATATTTTTTTAAGTGCCACCCCCTGAGAAGGGGGTGGCATTCACCCCATATAAATTAGCAAGCCCCCGCACAATATAGAAACTTATGTGAAGCATTTACTATATTACTGCCAAAATGAACGAAATCCATTCAATATGACATTATTCCGAAGTTAAAACCTCTAGTTACTGTACTATAATGTGTTTATAAACACTCAATACGTAGAACATGGCATTAGCTAAGGTAATACTGTCTGGGTTGTCTTATAAGTTTACCGATTTACTTGTCGATATGTATATCGATATTTATTTTTACATTATCTTTTATAGTTGAAATATCTTATAATTTATCCCATTTCTACTTTAGAATAATTTCACAAATTAACATCGATTCATTTTCCAGCATATTTACAAATCTTTATTACTAAATCTTCAATTTTTGTATCCTTTGGCAGGTTTTGAAGATCTCGGGTTTAAATTATTTCAGTTTAAATGTACAATATTTTATTTAAACGTAAAGTATGTCTGTGTTAAGTAAAACTAATAAATGCCCAATAAAACTATTATGGTTCAATAAAATAATAGATGTTAAATAAAAATAATAAATGCACGATAAAAATAACAAACGTTCAGTAGTAATCATTTTAAATGCTTAATAACATAACAGGTGTCCAGTAAAATAATAAATATTCAGTAAAAATAATATAGCAGGGAAGCCAATTGAGAATTTCCATCAGACTCAGCTGGGTTATGACGACAACAAGCAAAAACATATTCGATAAAGTCTCTTGTATAGAAAAATGTCTGCTGTCGTACTGTTATTGTGTGGAGGGCGTAGTTATGACGTCATCCAGATGGCATCCGGACGTTTATAAGCAAACGAAGTAGTTAGTTTACGTGTTTATATATCTCAAAAACTAGAACATTTACGTAAAAAATGATAACGATCAAAATTAAAAGTTACACAGGCCCACATGCAAGGTATACTTATAAAATGTTGATGAATCTCTGTTTCCAGGTCAAAGTTCAGCTTAATTATTTCTTTTCTTTTGATAATTTCAAAAGTAGATGTAGATACTGTAGATACAATCATGCTCGCCAAATAGCACTGCAGATAACCTAGATTGTATAGAATGTATAGAATTATAAACATTAATGACATATAATTAAAAATTAAAAAATTTAAACATAAACATAAACACACCACAGATAGTAGACAACCCCCAAATCCATAGCCAAGGCTGTGCGGAAGGGGGTTACACATTTGAAAAAACGCAGACATACATCCACCCCACCGGTGTTGTCAATACCGGGGCTGGGGGTCGAACCCAGAGCGCGGTAGGTAGTCGATCAGCATATTCGCCACTCCATACGCCTTAACCGATTGAGCTACCGCTTAATAAGTACTATGCAACATTTTGTTAAATGCTTACTCACTTATAATTTTTACTGAACAAAATTGAATTATTCATTGAACAGGTTACTACTACCATAGCAAAAATGTAGATATGCACATCAGTAACTCGCAGTAAAATGATGCAATATGTCAAGTAAAAAATTTGGGTTTGCCCTCTTGGCTTAACTCTGGACTGCGCCACTGCATTGACCATAAAATAATATCAGATACTTTCATTAGTATTCTTTAACGTAAATTAATACCTTTATTCTCTGCGATGGAGTTCGCTAAAAAATGAGGAAGAAAAGTATTTGTTTTTTGTATTTCAATTATATACCATTCGCTAAAATAGAAAGTTGAAGTATGTGTTATTATAATAAATATACGTATTATTATTGAAACATTGAATACCCCTAAAATGGGGCCTTCTGCTTTTACTATTGCAGCAATGCTGCTATGCCATGCAGAATTTGCTCTTTTTATTAATTATGTTTTTCGTACTAAGATTGAAATATCATCGAACTGCGATCAGTTTGAAAATACTTACTAAATACCTTTTTCAAATAAATTGTTAATCAAATTTTAAATATCTACTCGTTCCAATCAGTCAAACAGGGCTCAAATCTGATCGGGTAAGTGGATGTGGTACAACCTTTGTTTATACCAATTAAGGTAATCAACCGATGATATCGACCAATTTGTCATCTACCGATAGAATCTAAACTAAAAAATTTCAACATGAAATGCACGGTAGAATCTCATCGAATGTTGTCATTTATTGTTGTTGCCACTTAAGGTACACCTTAAGTTGTCTAAATAAATAAGGATATAATAGACTAGTGATCCTGCTTGTTTCCCCATTTCTAAAAAGGTGTGTTTAAGAATATATTTTACATTCTTACTCAAGTGTCCTGCTTTCTCAATGGGTCCAACCCCCTAAAGTCAAGGGTTTCTAAGATATTTATTATATAAAGTTTGAAAAATGCAGCTGGTTAGGGCAGTATGTTTCCATCAAGTATGTAATGTTCATACATACATACTTACATACATATAGGACGAGTATTTTCAGCAGGATTACATATCCAGATACTGCTAGTACCTAGTTTGTTTTAAAACATTTAGGTAAAGGCAGTCTTCATTGTGTTGCAAGGCCACAATTTCAACGTCAGCAAGACGGCAGGATTTCCCAGAAAAACCTGACGTGTAGGAACCGATGTGTTTTATCTCGGATTCAGAATTATTTTTTTATGTGGCTGTGTAATCCTTGCCATGTTCGAGAAATATACAAAGATTGGTTTAAATATGCTTATTGTAGATCATCGAATTGGATATCATATTTTAGGCAGTACCACGTAATCTAGTCAACGAAGTCCAAAAAAGGCCGATTAGGGGAAATAGTTCGTGTAGAGGCTAATTTTTGTACAGTTGTCGATGGGAGTGCCTGAATAACATTCTAAAAATCCTGACCGGGTATAGAGCGGGAGCTAGGTGGCTTTTTCGGCACATCATCGTTTTATGAACTTGAGATATTTTTATGGTTCAATGGATGATAACGATTTATAAAATCGACTTCTGGCGGGCACCTCCTGTCAGGTGCGTCACGAACACTGTCTAAAAATCATTGAAATGATGTCATCGTTACAAGGCAAGGTTACGTGGGCCGTCAGAAGTCGCAGCCAGAAAGGTAATAATGATACAATACGGTAGGAAGTCAAGTTAGCCGAAGGTGTTAAATTCCTGTATATTTAAGAGCCGCCTATGGTACTTTGTTGGCACTAAGAACTTTATGGGGAGGCTATTCTATTGTTGAAGGAGCTTATATTTACGTTTTAAAAAGGAGTCAGAACTTGTAACGAAGAGTTTAGAGTTCTGAGATGAAATATGCGAAAAAAATCCAACTTTCTTCAAAAATCTTAAACATTTTCTTTCTGGCTAGCCTTACTGACGGGAGTTTCTTTCTGGGATTTTTTTTTTGTGTTCAAAACATTTAAATAAACATGCTCAGCCTAAAAAAAACTTGTAACGATCATGTTATATAACTCCGTTTTTTTACATCTGTGACCTTTCTGGTTGCGCCCCTGACGGCCCACACTTTCTGGCGATCTTATTTTATTCATTCTAAACATAAAATGTGCACACACAAAAAGAATTGGCCTTGTAACGATGATATAATTTCACTGATTTTTATATCTTGAACCTTAGCTCCCGCACCAGTAGTTTACAGGTCCCCTTTTCAGGTTTTTCTTGAATAACTCGAAAACTGCAACCTCTAGCGAAAAAGTGTTCTTATACAAAATTAAACTAGATTAAATTTTCTGCAAATAAGTTTCTATTCATTTTTTATGTAGGATCAATAATTTACGAGATATAGATGGTGGAAAAATCGCGAATTTTTAAATGGTATAAAAGGAAAGTGAAATTTGATTTTAATATTAAGTGTCTCTTTTGTGCAGAAGCTATTGATGATGACTTTCATGCTAAAGAGAAATAAAAACCCCTCCAATTGCGTCGAACGGTTTACAAGTTTCGAACCACTAAGTTCGACAATACAATTACAGTTCGTGCACAGGAGAGAAAGCATGAATGGAGACACCATTCTAAGACGTATCAGAAGAGTTGGTAATTTACACACTGCAGATACAATCTATTATGATAATTGCTATAAAAAGATCTTCATAGCCTCTGCACCTACATCGAGAAAAAGATGACGCCCTGTGGATGAAGGAATTTCTGCATTAATGGAGGAGATCTACAACTATATAGAAAAAAAGGACGACTGTCAATTCTCTATGGGCGAATTGTTGGAACAAATTTCGGGAGCAAGGCCTAGTATAAAGAAAATCAGGGAGAGAATGAGGGAAAAATATGGGGACCGCATTGTTTTCAGCACAATTCGCAGAAGAAAAACTGTTGTATACTTTCTTAGTGTGGGCGAAAAAATCTTGAATGACATGTGGTATTCTTCAAGGTGCGAAAATGAACAAGCAGAACGTGAAAGAATCGTAAGAACAACTGCTGCAATACTCAGATATCCAGTCAATGGCATATGACAATATGGTTTTCCACCTTCTAACAAGTTCTGTAGTGGCACTGAGGAAATGGTACCTCGTACTCTCCATGTCTTCATGGACTGCAGTTCAAAGAAAAAAAAAAAGAGACGACGATGATGATTTTGATTTTGATTCAGCTGATTTTTAAAATGTTTAGATTTAAGATAATGTTCGTGGTTTTTCTGTTAGTTTTATATTCATTTAGGCCCGGCACTTTCATCTATAGATAGTGATATTTATTCTGGAGAATAAGCTTTATCCTGGAGATATGAAAAAATACGGTATTTTCACCTACAGATAGTGATATATACCAGATAAATATACCTTATCCCTAGGATAATTTATCCGGAACCCAGACCTTTGGATAACGCTTTTATCTAACGGATAAAAATAGCCACGCCCACGCGGCTTGGATGTGATTGATAGAAGTGACGTTTTATCTTCAAAACTCAACTTTAATTTTGTTTTGTCTTTAGTATTAAAATTTCATTTACGTCATTATAACTCGATTTTTTTTAAAGTATTGATCCTAAAAAAAGGATTAGGAACTTATTTGTAGGAAATTTCATCTAATGTAATTTTTTATATGGACACTTTTTCGCTAGAGGTCGTAGTTTTTGAGTTATTTAAGAAAAACGTGAAAAGGGAACCTTTAAACTACCCACCACCTCCCCGCTCACCACCCACCTATCAGGACTTTTAATACGTTGTTCGGAACACAAATTATTTCCCCTATTTTTCCTTCGTTGATTGGACTAACGACAAAGTAACGATTATTTCAAAAAAGTTCATTCAAATCGGTTGAGATTTGACTTGTAGGCAGATTTTTTTACCAAAAATCTAAATTTCTGCCCACTATGTGGTGTGGCGCGTGAATATTAAACAATAGGTATAGTTATTTTACTTTCGCGATATGAGTTTTATTCAAACTTTTTCTAACGATTCCAATTTATATTTGGAGCAGTAGCACCAAATACGTGTAAATTTATATTTTTAATATCTCTAGATAATACAAATTAAGGACTATTTTTACGAGCTATTGACATATTAACTAAACAAAAAACAATGTGATGATATGAAAATTGGGATAAATCAATTGCACCTGTATTTATAATATTTGGTTTATTTGTCCAGATTTAGTCAATAGGTTTAGAGCTATCTTCTGTAAAGCGTGTTGCCTTTTTACCATTTATTCTAAACTAAAGGTCTGTAAAATATAAAAATCTATAGTCTGTGGACGAGGTATTTATAACATATATTTTAAAGTCTCCTAAGAAAAAAATATAACCTTAATTGTGTTCTAAGCAAAAAACATTTTTCGCTATTTACATAAGAGTAATGTTTTTAACATTAAGATTTTTTTTATACCTATACCAATGTCAGATTGTGTTGGTATTGGTATCGTGGGACTTTCAATACCTCAGAATCGTTTTCCCATGAAATACTATTAATAACATATGACTCCATCGGAAGATTAGGATCCGCGAGACGCAGTTTTGGTATGGCTCAAGGACTCAATGTGGCGTACAGTGTGGCATTTATGAGTTTTTTAGATCAAAATTCGACTCCTCCTTTGTAATTCAACCAAAATCAATCTATTTGGGCTCAAAAATTTCGTAATATTGAGCACTTTAATGAAAAACTGCGAAAATTGCAATCCAGCTTATTTTTGACACATCTCAGCTGTCAAAAGTCTGTAAAAAATGTGAAAATCCTATAAAGGTAGAATCTAGACATACATGGTTACTTGCGCAAAAATAACCGTTCACAAGGCAGATAAATGACCAAAAATGATCAAAAAATAGTGGGAGTTCGTAGCCTTTTGACCTTGTCGCTCGCCTTGTCGTTTTGTGATATGTATATTCAAAGTCTGCGTTTAAAAAAACTTAAAATACAAGGTACTTAAGATTTTGTTACACACAAAAAAGGACCCAAAAAATATCAATATTGGCAAAAAATGGCCATTTCTAAAATTATTTGGAGTATTAGGTTTCAGAACCGTGAATTTCGAATCCTATATGTCAAAAAAAAACCGCTGCCCAAGGAATCACTACTTCCGCATCAAGATTCTCTATCCAAGTCACTCACAACGAAAAAACTTTGTATGTGAAAATAATTGTTTATGGAACTTTAATAATATAATATTTGAAATCCGCTACCCCAAAAACCCATAAAACGATACCCCACATCGGTAGTGGGGTGGGGGTGGTGGTAGGGGGTGGTAGTGGGGGGTGGATGAAGTAAAAAAAATATTTTGAGGTTTCTGGTTCCTGTACATATACTAAATCCCAATTTTTTTTCATCCCCTTTAATAAGGAGCTGGGGGTGGTAATGGGGGTGGCTAATGCCAAAAATTTTTTTGAGACCTTACCTTCTCTTGTATATACTAAATACCAATTTCATGAACTCTTACCTGCTTGATTTACCCATTTACCCCAAATTTACCCCAATTTACCCCCCAACCCTTCGACGGAACAAGATGAAAATATAATCTAGTTCTAGATCTCGTTAAAGTACATATGTGTACCAAATTTCAAGTCAATATCTTAAACGGTTCCAGAGTAAACGTGCGCACAAAAAAAAGTTACAGACAGACCGACAGACAGACAGACCGACAGACAGACAGAAATTTTATTTTCGCTCAAACTTAAAATCTCGACGTTTCATGACATTTTAAGCCTATTTGGACAATAAAAATTTTAAAAAATTTTTTTGTCGTTACTATACTTCCACTGGACGTGGAAGTAAAAAACCGCTGCCCAAGGAATCACTACTTCCACATCCAGATTCTCTATCCAAGTCACTCACAACGAAAAAACTTTGTATGTGAAAATAATTGTTTACGGAACTTTAATAATATAATATTTGAAATCCTCTACCCCAAAAACCCATTAAACGATACCCCACATCGGTAGTGGGGTGGGGGTAGTGATAGGGGGGTGGTAGTGGCGGGTGGATGAAGTAAAAAAATATTTTGAGGTTTCTGGTTCCTGTACATACACTAAATCACAATTTTTTTTCATCCCCTTTAATAAGGAGGTGGGGGTGGTAATGGGGGTGGCAATTTCATGGACTCTTACCTGCTTGATTTACCCATTTACCCCAAATTTACCCCAATTTACCCCCCAACCCTTCGACGGAACAAGATGAAAATATAATCTAGTTCTAGATCTCGTTAAAGTACATATGTGTACCAAAGTTCAAGTCAATATCTTAAACAGTTCCAGAGTAAACGTGCGCACAAAAAAAAGTTACAGACAGACCGACAGACAGACAGACAGAATTTTTTTTTTCGCTCAAACTTAAAATCTCGACGTTTCATGACATTTTAAGCCTATTTGGACAATAAAAATTTTAAAAAAATTTTTTGTCGTTACTATACTTCCACTGGACGTGGAAGTAATTACAGAATGTGGCATACATGGATACTTATATTAGTTCGCGCACAATTAACCGTTCACAAGCAGATAAATGGTTAAAAATGAACAAAAATAACCCAAAAATGGTCGTAGTTCGTAGCCCTTTGACCTTTTCGTTTGTGATACTTATATGCAAATTCTGCGAATAAAAGAACTTAATTTTAGATTTTGTTACATGCATAAAAGGGCCAGAAAATGGTCATTTCTAAAATTATTTAGGTACTTATATGGTTTCGGACCTTCGAAATTCAGATTTTGCAAGTCAAAAATCATGTCAATAATCATGATATTGATGGATTTCCAAGGAGTTATATAAGAAATAATAATATCTAGATTCTGCCTTAAGCCTAAAATAAGCTGAATTACAATTTTCGCAGTTCTTCATTAAAGTGTTCAGTATTACGAAAATTTTAAGCCCAAATAGATTGATTTTGGATGAATTACAAAGAAGGAGTCGAATTTTGGCCTAAAAAACTCCACATTGTACGGCATGTAAATGATACGTCAAAAGTTATAAATCGAGATTGATATAAGGGCATATAAAAATGCATTTTATTTGTACCTATGTAACACAATATCATATACCCGTTTTCTTTTCAATTTATCTTGATTTGTTTTTATAAAATTGTTAACTCAACCCCTTGTATTTTGGAACCACTTGAATTTTTGGCTTACAACTGCCCAAAAAAGCCACGGCTGCCCATTAGAATAGGCCCTGATTATTTCCATCACAAGAGATATATAATGTCTAATACTACCTACTCAGCAATTGACTTGGCTTAAAACTGCAACTTGGCACTACAATGCTACAAATAATTCTACATATGCACTTACCTGTCTTACTTAATAAAGTTTTAAAACACCTCAGTTATTTATACAAATTAGCACGCACTAACTCGACTCAATGTCAAGGAAAATGTACCGGTAGTCTCAAGCAAGATCAATTCTAGACGCATGTACAGAAGAAACTAAATAATTCTTCAAGCCGACGAGTACTTTCACCTGTCTCGATGGTAGTGGCCGCAGAATGAAAGACACGTAAGCGTTGACGACTCTGGTATATTACAGGCCGGTAATATCTCCGTTAATTATTAATTGATATACAATTGCGTTAATGTGCAGTTTTCTTTTACAGAACGCTTATTAATTTTACTATAAAACACAAGCAACCATAATACAAACTGTATTTTTAGAATCCTGAATAGCTCTGATAGGTATGTTAAGAAATAGAAATATTTAGCTATGTGTTTGTAACGACATTTGTATTTGTATTTATATTTGTATTTGCGTTATATTTTTTCACTACAGTAATCCAGTCAACGAAGTCCAAAAAAGGCCGATTTGGGGAAATAATTCGTATAGTGGCCAATTTTTGTACAGTTGTCGGTTGGAAGTGTCCTGAACAACATACTAAAAGTCCTGACCGGTGCGGTGGGTGGTAGTTTAAAGGTTGAGGGTCTGATGGTTTCCTATCGCCCATCTGTGATCCCGATAACAGGTCATCCAAACGCTTTTCTTCGCTGGAAGAAAGTCGCGCAATGATAGCGTTTTTCAAAAAATTATATAGATTAGCGGCAGGTGGAGCGATAATAATGTCATAAATATTACTGACGACTTCCATCGGTAAATTCGCGATTATGTAATCATATTTTTTACGATCAGAAGTTATTCGTGCAACGTTAAATTGAGCTTCTACTTGAGAAAATTTCTGGTTTAGCTATCCAGAAGGGGGGGGGAGTTTCAATGACGTGACGTATTGATTTTGTGCAACAACTGGATCAGTGACAATAGGGTTTTCAAGATCCGTTGGTGCAACTGCGTTTGAGACGGCCATATTTAAATAAAAAATAGTAGATCAAATGAATGAATTATTTGAATGATTGACTGGTTTAAAATAAAACAATGGAAAGGAGCATATACACCCAACCATGTACAATAATTGATAATTTCAAAAGGTAAATTCCAGTCTTGTAATCTTCTATTAAGTTATTCTATTAAACGGTCCAAATCTCCAAAAATACTAAATATCGTATTTAAAAAATCCAAATCCAGTATAATATTTAAAATCTTTAATTAAGGAAAAAGTTTTTTATCTTCTAAAACATCAACTATGCAAGTTGGGTCATATCTATATCTTTTCCAATGTATGTATATATATCAGAAAGTCTTCGTATCGGTCTCACCAATTTATGTGGACGTCAAATTACTGGGACGTCGGGGTTTCAGCAATTAAGTTGTGGGATCAGCAACTTAAGTGACTAATTTATATCAGTCTTCGGGCGTCGGGGTAATAATGTAATAATCAATTTATGGAAATCGCCGGGGTAATCAATTTATGATAATCGTCTATGACATCAATTTATGTTATTGTAGAAGAACGCACTACCGGGCGTCAAAATGACGCGACACCAATTTATTTCTCAGGGGGCGCCAGTCGCGTATTACCCCGTTCTTCTACCTCCCAGGCGGGTTCGAGATAAGATGTACTTCGGTAGCCGAGTAATGGACCAAGGCTGCACTACCACAGATCGGAAACGACGTTCTCTCTGGACCCGAATTCCCTCGTTAGGGGTTTAGGCACCTCTTAATTTCCTGAATTTTTGCATAAAAAAATCCCAACCGAAGAATTTCTCTGCGGAGGGATTAGTTTTGGTACGCGGAAACCACGTTTTGGTCTATTAATAAAGGAATCTATTTCTCAAAAAACGCATAAAAAAATCCCTATCAAACCTCCGTAAAGCAACTAGAAGGTCGAACGTTAATGCGAATTAACTCGACACATCCGGTTTTCTATACGAAAGTTCCAGGGATTATAGACAACAGGCCTCAAGATCAATTAAGAAACAATAGTTCAAAGAATCCGTTTATTTAACAGAATTGGTTATACAAAATTCTCAAGATAAGAATCGTGCATTCCCCAATCAAGGTAGTGACTTTTAGACCATACAAGCGAGAGCGCTCACGCTAACGATCGATTAGGTAGAAAAGATTCATACATACCTTCTCAGAATCAAAATGCGAGCTTTTTGAATCGTTTCAGACTCTGGGTAAATGAATAATTAAGGCTGACTGAAATTGACTTAAAAAAGTTTTACTAAATGAATTTAGTTTCGCTAGAGACTACTTAGCTTTAAAGTTCTTGTATCGTGGAGATTCACGTACTCAAACACATTCAGAGGACTTATTACTGCGTAAGTTGAATGGCGTTCAATCAATCCACGACTTACTAACCCTCATCACAGTCGTTCCATATTATCGACATGGCAGCTACTCACCTTCGAGCGACTTTTAGGCAAAATTGAATTTTTGGATTTTTATGCACAAGGCGTTTTCCTCTATAACGTTGTCATTTGAAAAGCCCCGTTATTGGCTTTTCTACCATTGCTTTGTCTGGACCACTCAACGCGCTCGACCAAATTGCGAGCCGCTGAGTCAATCCAAACTCTTTCCATGCGAGAAACCGGCTTTTTGCTTATCGGCACTACGCCGGCTTTGTCAAAATCTTCTATTTTGCCTTTCGGATGCAGTGCATCGCTAAAATTTTATGCTCATACTTTAGAATTGGGCTTTTAATGACCGTACCTCAAAGGTCAATGTCTTTGGTGGAGGAATAAAAAATAAAAAATATTTTAAAGTATATTTTCGTGGTACTTTTTAAACTGACTTTGTGGTACTTTTGAAAAATCTATTTTAAGACCAATTTTAGCGTACTTTTGAAAAATCGATTTTCGAGCCAAATTTCAAGGTACTTTTGAAAAACTAATCTGCGGGTGAAATTTTGGCGTACTTTTGAAAAATCGATTTTCAAGCCAAATTTCAAGGTAGTTTTGAAAAATTAATCTGCGGGTGAAATTTTGGCGTACTTTTGAAAAGTCGATTTTTAAGCCAAATTTCAAGGTAGTTTTGAAAAATTAATCTGCGGGTGAAATTTTGGCGTACTTTTGAAAAATCGATTTTCAAGCCAAATTTCAACGCAGTTTTGAAAAATTAGTCTGCAAGTGAAATTTTGGCGTACTTTCGATAAATCGATTCTCGAGCCAAACTTTGACGCCCTTTCAAAAATATTATTTTTCAAAGTCCAATTTGTGGTACCTTTGAAAAAGTATATTATTCATAAATCTTTGTCATTATATACTTCTGCTCTCATATCCTGAACCAAAAACATTTTTTCTAAGTGAAAATTCGGTGTTTCTTCAAATTTTCACCTGGTCATTTACAACGCCTTATAGAACCCAAAACGGTCCTTATGGACTGATCTGTGCCTCTGCAGACTCTTAAAAATGTCTATAAATGAAATTTTTGCCTAAGTCGAATTTTGATTATGTCTTCAACTTAGGACGATTTTGGAGAGTTCTACAACATTATCACGTCGGGATCTAGTTTTATGTAAAACAATATAACAAATAATAAGGGAAATAGTTAGGTAATTACACTACATATTACATGGCCGATGGGTGGAAAAAGGCCCTCATCTACTCTTGTCCTTTGTGATAAAAACTGTAGATGGTTGTATATCTTAGAGCAATGGGAAGTATCTAAAACTATTTAAAAAATTATATAATTTATGATTCTTTAAATATTTATAATAAACCGAAAATAAACGCATATTTCCCTCTCACTCTGCAAAATCCTATCCTTAAATTATAAAAAAGCCAAATTTAATTCATAAGAAACTACATTAAAACCTCTTGTGATAGTGTACTATTATCATAGATGCCATATTCTCCTATATCTGTTACTGACTGTTTGGACGCGTTGTGTGATTTTCAATTGTCATAAAATTTTATTTTAATAAATAATGGATAACAAATAAATGGAATGAAACGTGCACGTACATAATACAATTTATATTCTCTTTGTAGAATAAAAAAAACTGAACATGTTTTATTCAGTTTGATTACTTTCCGCACAAAATCGACTACATACCTATTATTACTTTTTAATAAAATTGTGTGTTTCATTTATTATTTATCATGGATTGGTAAAACTTTTGTTTCATTTAAAGTGGAAATCATGGATGCCAAATTTTATCAAAACAAATGTTGTTTTAATTATTAATGCTTTACGTATATCTACTGCAGATGGACGATACACCAGATCAATGTACAACTTAATGAATAACTTAAAAATGTCGTAACCTACTAGACTTTTCTGCCATTTCAAGGTAGATGAGTACATCATGAGTTATATTATTTAATTTAATAGGTTGATATGACGATATGGAAATTAAAATATAATAGTATAATAATCGTAGGAACTATTATGATATTAATTTAATTTATTGCTAATTAAGGCAATATTGATTATTATAAGAAACATTTTCGATGACTTATAACACACTGTTTAAAGATTAGAAACATATTATTATGATTTCTGCTGGTGACGTTTCGTCAAAATTCAGTGGATCCTGAAGATCCCGCAAATATAGTCATATAGTCATCTACAAAGCAGGCGAAGAGAAGGGGACACAGGGCGTAGCCTACGTAAATGATTTTATCAGGCCTCCGCATTGCACTCGAGTCCGCGTGTGACGTCACGAAAGGAGTCCTACAACTTTACAAAGTTACTGCGGCTACGGGTGGATTTAGCGCTCTTTTGCAAGATTAATATTTTATTTCTTCGTATAATTTGTTTAGTATTAAGTTGAGTATGGATTAGTGCCAACTAATTGGATTTCAATTTGTACTGGAGTCGAATGAAAAGGGAATTACTTAAATATTTAATGTGCCTAACACAGTAATAATTCACAAAATAGATCGTGAGAAATACTAGAAATAAATGATTCAGCCTCCTAATACTGAAATTAGATATTGATTTATTACTGTATCTTTATACTGTGAACATTATGAAAACGCCCTTAATTAATGAATGTCAATTAAAAGAATGTCCCGTCGATGGCATCGATGTTGTGTGCCAGTGCAAATCAAATTACAATAAACAACGATATACTACTGTTTCGTTTTCCGTCGGACAAGAACCTGGCAAAAAATGGTCTCACAGCATTCACCGAAAACATTTTATCTCGAATAAAAATTCAGTAATCTGCGTTAATCACAAGTCTTGTAACGACAAAAAAATTTAAAAAAAATTTATTGTTCATTTAGATTTAGAATGTCATGAAACGTCGAGATTTTAAGTTTGAGCAAAAAAATTCTGTGTGTCTGTCACTTTCTTTGTGCGCACAATTACTCTGCAGTCGTTTAAGATATTGACTAAAAATTTGGTACACGTATGTATTTTAACGAGATCTGGAACTAGATTATATTTTCATCTTATTCCGTTGAAGGGTAAATTTGAGTAAATGGGGGTAAAGAGGTAAATCAAGCAGGTAAGAGTCCAAAAAAATTTATATTTAGTATATATAAGAGAAGCTTATGTCTCAAAAAAAATTTGCTATTATCCACACCCCCTCCTTACTACCCCCACCCCATTATAAAAGGAGGTGAAAAGAAATTGTTATTTAATGTGTGTACAAGAACCAAAGACCTCAAAATATTTTTTTACTTCATCCATCCCCAATACCACCCCCCTTCACTACCCCCACCCCACTACCGATGTGGGATATCGTTTTATGGGTTTTTGGAGGTAGATGATTTCAAATATTAATTAAAGTTCCATAAACAATTATTTCCACGTACAAAATTTGATCGTTGTGAGAGACTTGATATACTTTTCTAATATATTGTTGAACAATTATTCTAAAGTGAAAAATAATCGTATCAGTGAGGAAAAAAATGAGGTGTAATAAGAAAAAAAATGACTAGCAATGAAGAGTTTAAAATAAAGTCTGATAAAGAAGCCGCTGCCCAAGGAATCATTACTTCCACATTTAAATTTTTTGTCCAAGTCACTCACAACGAAAAAACATTGTATGTGGAAATAATTGTTTATGGAACTTTAATAATATAATATTTGAAATCCTCTACCCCAAAAACCCATAAAACGATAACCCACATCGGTAGAGGGGTGGGGATGGTGATAGGGGGTGGTAGTGGGGGTGGATGAAGTAAAAAAATATTTTGAGGTTTCTGGTCCTTGTACACACACTAAATCACAATTTTTTTCATCCCCTTTAATAATGAGGTGAGGGTGGTAATGGGGTGGCTATTGCCAAAAATTTTTTTGAAACCTTAGCTTCTCTTGTATATCCTAAATACCAATTTTATGGACTCTTACCTGCTTGATTTACCTATTTATCCCAAATTTACCCCAATTTACCCCTTAACCCTTCGACGGAACAAGATGAAAATATAATCTAGTACCAGATTTCGTTAAAGTACATATTATGTGTACCAAATTTCAAGTCAATATCTTAAATGGTTCCAGAGTAAACTTGCGCAAAAAAAAAAAAGTTACAGACCGACAGACAGAAATTTTTTTTCGCTCAAACTTAGAATCTCGACGTTTCATGATATTCTAAGCCTATTTGAACAATAAAAATTTTTTAAAATTTTTTTGTCGTTACTATACTTCCACTGAATGTGGAAGTAAAAGAAAAGTTGAAAAGTTGAAAAGTTGCAATCTCTGTGATAGGAATTAAATTTAAAATAAATATGTTGTACATACTCGTGTATGTACCGATCTTTTAATATTTATTACAATAACTGTTGTAACTTATTATTAGAGAGGCATTTTAAATTTTTGTTATCCACAATTTATTGCTGTTAGATTAAAGAAATAATTATTTTTTGTTTTGTTTTCAACTATTATTAGAAGTGTTTATTTTATTCTGAATCAATAAGGTGTCAAGTGTGTATTTTAGTTTTATAGATATATTTTATTTAATAGTACAATAATACTGATTCTTAATCATTTACATATTATTTATTTATTTTTAGAAAACTATTTATGTGTTTATAATATATTTTATTATTAATTATATAAAGTAAATCATTTTTAAGCATTCTTTGTTGTATTAGTTCATATAATTTTATTAGAAATATTCAAGAAAGCGTTAAAGGTTTCAGTATGCACCGGAATGCTAGGACTCCGACGGCCGCCATTGAAATCCAATGCGTAGGCCTGATAAATCATTTACGTAGGCCACGCACAGGGCCGTTTCTAGAAATTTGGCTGCTGGTGTGGAAAATCCAAACTACCGCCTCTTACTTCAGCAAGCAGCTGATTTTGCGCCCCCAAAAAAATGTTTTTCCCTCGAAAATAAAAATTGATGAGCGGGAGGGAGAAAATCGGTGCCCTGCTCTAGACACGACGCTGAAAATTGCTCTGACCTAATCATGTTAAAAATCGCATGGCCCGTTTATCCGGCCCACAGTGGGCGGCAATTTTCAAGTTCTAGGTGGACAAAATTCTACAAATTTGCAAATGAACAGAAAATATTCATTAGAAAATCGGAAAAATATTGAAAAAATTTTAGGCATTAAGGGGGTGGTCTTTGAGGCTGTTTAAAAAATAAATTTAGTTTTAAAATTCTGAAACTTTGTAGATACGATAATATTGTGCCCGTAAATGCACCAAAAATAGTAAAAAAAAATCTAAGGATCAGGGGGCGGTTTTTGAGGGGGTTGAAAAAATAAATTTAATTTTAAAATTCTGAAAATTCGTAGGTACGATAATATTGTGTCCGTGAATACACCAAAAATAGTAAAAAAAAAGTCTAAAAACCAAGGGTGTGGTTCTTGAGGGGATTGAAAAAATAAATTTAATTTTAAAATTCTGAAGCTTTGTAGATACAATAATATTATGCCCGTGAATATACCACAGATAGTAAAAAAAAAATCTAAGGACCAAGGGGTGGTTTTTGAGTTGGTTGAAAATTAAATATTAGAAAATTACAAAACTTTTTTAATAAGATTCGTGACTCTCCAAAAAAAAAATGTAAAGTAAATGCAGAAATACCCTAAAATAAATAATTTTACCGTACCTACTTATTACATTATTAAAATATGTTAATAATAAATACTCTAAACTAAATAGTTTTGAAAACTTTGCCATACTTATACCTTCTCTTAATTGAAATAATTTCGTCCCGCTAGAAATATAAAATTTTCCGCTGCACCCCCTCAAAACCATCCCTTAAGAGCTTACATTTATTTCACTACATTTACTTTACATTTTTTTTGTAGATTCACAAATCTTATTCAAAAAGTTTTGTAATTTTTTTAATATTTAATCTTTAGCCCCTCAAAAACCACCCCTTGGTCCTTAGAATTTCTTTACTATTTTTAGTGTATTCACGGGCACAATATTATCGTATCTACAAAGTTTCAGAATTTTAAAACTACATTTATTTTTTAAACCCCCTCAAAAACTACCCTCTTAGTGCCTAAAATTTTTTCAATATTTTTCCGCTTTTCTAATGAATATTTGTGTTCATTTGCAAATTTGTAGAATTTTGTCCACGTAGAACTTGAAAATTTCCCACTGTGCAACGAGTGCTTAATTTTAATGAATAAAATTTAATTTTGTTTTTTATATCACTCTCACATTCTTTAGTGATGTTTCTAATTATTTCTAATTACACACCTTCATAAAACATATCCATAATATCTCAATTTAACACAGTACAGCACGTTAATACAAATGTTATTGCTAGAAGCGACAAATTTAAATTAATGTTATATGATGAATTCGTTTATCGCAACGACTGACTTTGGGTACTTACTACTTTTCGTAGAATCAAATTTGGACTACGCAGTAATCCATTTCGTATTACCTTGTTATTTGTCTATATAACAAGAAATAAAGAGATTCTGCTATTTTTTTCATTAATTTTGTCCACCTAGATGAAAATTGCCCACTGTGCGGCCGCCCGCCGCCTCCCCTAAAAATAAACGGAGGTACGCGGTGCACAACTCGCACACTCGCTCTACACTCATCATTTTTATGTAAAATTTTATGCTTTACAATTTTTATTTTAAACTTATTTTACTTGCTTTTACACATTTTGAGTAATTTTGAAAAAACACTTTATTATATTTTTTTTCACCCCTTCTCGGGGGTTGAAAAAAAAATTTCTTTCATTAATCGTGTTCAAATACTTCAGAGTAACTTATTTTAAAAATTCAAGTATTTACCCCAAATTTTGATTTGTCGACCTATTTGATTGGACCATAACAAAACGGCAATCAAGATGTTGCGGATAAGATGTCGTGAAACCGTACACCAAACAAGCTACTTCGACAGATGATGCGACGTTTTCAGTCACGCCTTACAGCAAACGGAGACCAATTAGAAAAATGCATGGATAATATACTTGGCAAGACGTTGTGGGTAAGAAGAAGATATACGTACAAATGCACAGTAGGATACTCCCCATGGAAAATCTATGTCTATATCTCGAAAACTGAGGCATGCATAATTTTCTTCTTATCAACAATGGATTCTACTTAAAAAAGTGTCAAAAGTCAAGAATGTGTTACTCGATTTTCGATTCGACACTTGGTAATTGGGAGATAGTTCAGGAATATTACGTTTTTATTCCGACAAAATTCATAAAGATTTGAAAATTGGTGGGTATGTTGGGAATAGCATAAGGATTACTAAACCAAAAAGTTCCCATCCCTAAATAGTGTGCTTCATCCCCCAGGACGTCCTTTCTACCCCCATTTTGAGTTTTTCTAGATTATCTCGGCAACGGTGTAATTTTCGACAAAAATACCTATATACAAAATTGTTCCTTGGAAAATTCTCTATCAAAAAGGTTTTTACCACTTTTTTCCTAAAATTAATAATAACGTGGGAAATATGGCGCAAACATAAGGGTTGGTTCCGACTAGCACTCTCTACAGTACGATCTACCTTAAAGTTTAACGTTTAACGCTTAAAGTAGCAGTAGGCACTAAAATTTATTTACAATTTTAATAAATATACAACTTCCACCCCCTCACCTCTATAAAAAGACCGTGTTGTACTTATTTCCACACCATCCTAGAGGTAAAGTACTTGGCGCGTTTTTTTTTAAGTGGTATCCCCTGTAGGCCTAATCCACTAATTATCAAATGTTAATTATAAATCTTGGTCGTCTTCCACAGATTCAACATTCAAGCATGATTGTCCATGGCAATGATAGCACATTGTAGAGCAACGCAAGCCTGCTCTTCTGCAACTACACCTGTATTCGCACCCTAATTTACATGAACATGAAATAAGCGTTAAAACAGATTCGGGAGCTGGTTCTTTTATAGTCATTATTGGGATTAATATACCGTCAACTTTTTTCCACTCCCAATCGGTAGCTTTGAGCGTCACGTTTTTCCATGTTAGAATTTGGTGAAAAACTCGATACCAGTGTTGCCGAGCGGCAGCAGAAGTTGGTGGAAGTTTTGACAACATAACAGTGTTGCTGGCTTTACCAACTAGTCTGTTAAAAGACATAAATCTGTATTCATCTAGACTTTTTTCTGCCGAGGTACAGTTGTATAAAGCTAAAATAAATCGCTCTCCCACCGAACATTTCGGTGATGGTAAATAGATAACGAATTATATGACTTGCGCTAATTACGGCCCTGATTTACCAACGTACTATTCGTTTGAGGAGAAATGGTCTAAAAACCTTTTTTGTAGAGAATTTCCTGTAGAACACTTTTGTACATAGGTATTTTTGTCGTAAAATGCACCATTTCATGGATAATTTTAAAAAAGCGAAAATTGGGGTGAATACTATGTCGTAGGGGATGAAGCACACAATTTAGGGGTGGGAACTTTTCGGTTTATTATTACATATGCTGTCCTGATTATTTCCACCAATTTTCAAAACTTTATGAATTTTGTCGGATATATCGCAATTTGAACCGTAATATTACTGAATTAAGATACAGGTCATCCAAAAATGCCAATTTTCCAAAAACGCTCTGTAGCTCGATAGTCGAAAAAGATAGATGATCGCGGTTTGTGCCATTGTTTGTTTCTCGAAAATCGAGCTCAGGACACCTACATTGGTTTTTGTCTATCTGACATAGTTTTAGAGAAAACCCCAAATTCCATCTAATTTGGTCCGTTAACTTAAGAATCATTATTTATTCGTGTATAAAACATTCTAAAATGCATTCTAAATTTAAAATCTAATTGTCGAATATCTTCAGCAATATTATTATTGTTACTCTTAACAGATACGAAAACAATAATTGTTATTTTTATTTGATCGACACATTTTCTAAAATTGTAAATGCTGCTGGTAGAGAAATTTTTTTCATATCATTATATTAGTAGTGATCTGAGCAATTTTCAAAAAGTCCGTCCATCACGTTTATTGTAAACACGATAACTTAAGAACTAAAAGGCAGATAGTATTTTTTGAGTGAAAAGCTACTATTGTAGGAGGAATCTATTAGTTTTGTAAAAAATCATATGGGCCATGGGTTTTGAATATAAGATAAATACATTCTTAAAGCTGTGTACATAGTGGATAAAATATTCCCGTTTTCGCAAGAGACTACCATGAAAAGTACTTAGTAGAGTAAAATCTGGAAGTAAAGTCGCTTAGTTTCCGAGAAAAAAAAACCGGCGTAGAACCAAACCAGACTTAGTGGGATTCTTTAGTAAGATAATCGTGTACACGAAATCGTTTTTTACGACATTTTTCGGTGGTCGAGAACTTTTTTATTTCGGAAAAACTCAAAAAAATAGATTTTTAGTGAAATATGTTTTTTAACGTCTCCACCGCTATATCTCTGAAAACATTTGTGCTATCAAGCTACTTTTTTTTTTAGATTAAAGTAGACACAATAGCGCTTCGAACAACGTCCCACGTGAACCCGATTTATTTTTTTTTAAGTTGGTAAAATAATAGGAAACTCAAACTTGTTATTTTCAGTAGCGTAATTTTAGGCAATCGAGAAAAAAGTTTATTTATGAAAATTTGTATATACATGCTGCGTATAAATTGAAGCCAATAGTTGAAAAAAGTTTTTAGGATACAAATTTTTCATGTCCCGTTCATAGTATTTAGTCAGCGATTTTTTTTAACGGACCAAAGTCATATTCTTGCGCGCTCGGCTGTAGCAAGCCTGCCGACTGCAACGATCTGACGATCCCGGTCGGGGTGTATATAGTAGTTATATCAATAGGTACAAAACCAGTAGTGATCAAAAGCATCTAGGGGATCAATATTATTGTTCAATATTTCATATATTGTACAGTAGTATTGATCATATGTTGTTAATATTAAGAAATTGTATAATAAATATTAAATAGTCTCCTTTTAATAATAAAAAGACAGGTGGTAGTAGTACAGTACCTAGAGGTAAAAAATATGCAAAACTTCGAAGTAATGTCATATTGAACGGATTTCGTTCATTTTTGGCAGTATAATAGTAAATGTTTCACAGAAAAGTTTCTATATTGAGCTTGTTAATTTATTTATATTTTTTAAGTGCCACCCCCTTTGAGGGGGTGGCACTTAAAAAATATATGAAGTACAATCATATTTTAAGAAGAAAAGGTTCTATGCAATTTTTCACATAACTTAATAGTTTTTAAGTTATAACGACTTCAAAATTGCGATTTTAGCTTAAAAAAAGGTATTTCTAAACGGCTTTCGTCAAGTATCTCAAAAAGTATTACTTTATCGAAAAAATATTATAGACCAATTACAGAAAGTACAAACTGGGAATTAATTATATTTTTGTTTATTGATGTAGGATTAATAATTTCGGAGATATTTAAGTTTACATTTGACATCCAAGTGTTCGTAAGATAACTATTTAGAGTGAGAGTTAAATATCTCAGAAACTGTGACACCTACGCCAAGGATACTAATAGATACAATAATAGGTTATTAATTAAGCTCTTAACTATTTTTTTTATTTGTTTATGTAGCATAAAAAACAAAGTTATGACCGAAGCAATGTCCGTCTACACATGATTTTAATAACAACGTCGCCATTTTGTTACTGTAATTAGCCAGTAATTAAAAAAAAATTAATTTCAAACACGGTTTCTCATTAATATACAGCATGACGTAGATGCTCAAATTTTTTGGTTCGTATACAGCACTTGCTTTAGAAAAAATACAGTTTAAACTATAAAGGTATTTTCGATAAAACGTATTTTTTTTCCTATTCCAAATATCTCAATAAATATTAGTTTTGTTCAAAAATGTGTAGAGACCAAAAATAAGCTCATAAACTAATAATGAATTTCGCTTGTTTATTTATTTACATAGATTTAATAGTTTCGGAGATATGAGTTTACAAATGGCATCCGAATGTTCATAAGACGAAAAATGCAGTTTAAATGTTAAATATCTCAGAAATTGTGACGCATGCTAAGAAAGGAAATTAAAGACAATTAATTGCGCTTTCAAATTATTTTTTACTCGTTTTGTTACTCTAATTAGCCAATAATTTAAAAAAATTATCTCAAATACAGTTTTTCGTTAAAATGTAGCATTACCTAAATGCTCAAATTCTTTTTTGCTCATTTAAAGCACTTGCTTTAGAAAAAAATGCATTTTAAACTTTAAAGGTAATTTCGAAACCCTTGGATACCAAATATAAACTTAAATATTTCCGAAATTATTAATCCTACATCAATAAACAAAAAATATAATTAATTCCCAGTTTGTAATTGGTCTATAACATTTTTTCGATAAAGTAATACTTTTCGAGATACTTGACGAAAGCCGTTTGAAAATACCTTTTTTAAAAGCTTTTATTTTAAGCTAAAATCGGAATTTTGAAGTCGTTATAACTTAAAAACTATAAATTTATGTGAAAAATTGCATGGAACCTTTTCTCCTTAAAATTTGATTCTATTTCAGCTCCAATAAATATATATATTTTTTAAGTGCCACCCCCTGAGAGGGGGTGAATGATATCTAATTTTTTAGATGACAGTAAGCAACTCCACCCCAACCTAGAATGCCATATATTAATCTAGATTCAACTAACGCTACGCGACTAATCTGACCGACCCTGCATGCGAGGTGTATTAATTGCGTCCCAATGTCGCGTTTAGCGCTGATAAAAAAAATCGCTGTTGCCAAACGGTACACTTTAGGAAAAAACATATTGTTTCAAAAACTTTTGTGATTATTAGGCTTTATTTTCTTCGCTGCATGTATGCAAATATTTTCAAAAATAAAAAAGTTTATCGATTGGTGAAGATTTCAATACACAAAATATGTATTTTTAGTTTATTTGATTTTTAGAGAAATGAAAGTGCAAATTGTGCCCAAACCGTTTATATTGGTAAAAGCGCTACAGTGTGTGCTTTAATTTGACACAAAACAAATTTCGGTATCTTTAATAGTTTTAAAGATATGGCGGTGGAAACAAAAAAAAAAAATTTTTTTTTTAAATACATTTTTTTCACTTTTTATTGATTTAAAAAGTTCGAGACCACAAAAAAATGTCGTAAAATATGATTTCATATGCCCGGTGACATACTCAAAGGAACCTAATATGTTTGACCTGGTTCTACGCCAAAAAAAAAAACGACACGATAGACTTACGAAATCGCTGCTCTAACTCCTGGTTGTCAGATGATTCACTCGACGGGGACAGTTGTTATTAGAATTTTTGAAGCCCTGTAGGAAAGAAATGTAAAATTTTACCCTATTTTGTTTACTTTTCGAGATATTTAAGAGAAACTGTAAAAAATTCGTTTCTTGTTCATAACTTTTTATTTTAATCAAAAATCCGGTCAATACAGTGTGTCCCAGGATAGATGTAACAAGAGGTGTAATGGACCAAAAATTTTGGAATTTTGGGATGGTATTTGGGGATTGAGTCCTGCTTGTTGTAAAACTAAGGTATACCAAAAATGACTTGATTTGGTGTTCTACAGGGTGTTTTATAAGCAAAGTTGTAAAAATCACCACTAATAAAGTACCTTTATTTTTCAAAATATGAAAAAATTCCACTAAGAAAAGTTATTCAGAATGCAATTTTATACCTCCATACCAAATTTCAGGAATATTAAATTATTTTTTGAAACTTCCCATTTTTTGCGAATTGAGAGTTGAATTCATATTTAAAGTTGTGTAGGAGCAAATGTTAATCATCTCAAAAAGTAGGCTATTGGTAAATAAAAAATTGAATATACGAGATGTAAGAAGGTATAATGTTAATCGAACTAATTGTAAAACAAGAAACAATTACTAACAGAAGATTAATGAGGTTTAAAAATTATAACAAGTAATAAATGTCAAAAACATAACAGATTCACAAACAAATTAATTATTGACCAATACAAAACAATTTTTATAATTTTTTTATTATTCGACGTAGCTACCACCCACACCCACACACATTTCGATCCTTCGCCTGAAGTCCTTAAAACTGTTTCGAATATGATCTAACGGTATGGAGTTTACGGCATTTGTAATTCTCTGCTTCAATACTGCTACATCGTTAGGAAGTGGTTCAGCGTAAACCAACTGCTTGAGGCGACCCCATAAAAAGAAATCCAATATTGATAGGTCTGGGGATCTCGCCGGCCACTTGATCGGTCCATTCCTGGCAATCCAATTTTCTCCAAAATTTAAATTCAACCACCGATTAACCATTTCTGTGGAGTGGCCAGGGTAACCATCATGTTGAAAATGAACTAAAGGCATATCTCTTAAAATATTTAACTGTTCTTCAGAAAATCTTTCAAGAAGCTGTAAATAAGTGTGCTGGTTTAACCTTCCCTCGATGAAATAAGATCCAATAACTTCAACGTGAAAAGAAACGGCACACCACACATTCACTTTTTTATAATATTGTCTTCTACAATGAATTCTAAAATTTGGATTTTCAGAAGCCCAAAACCGACAATTCTGAGATGAAACAACACCATTGGTTGTGCATGTGGATTTATCTGAGAAAATTATGAAATTATGAAAAAATCTCTCTTCCATGATTTTTTCTCCAATGGTCAAACAAAAATCCTACCTACGGCCGTCATCTCCCTCTACATGTTTATAATTTGCTTTATATGCCCTAATTTTCTTTGTCTTGTAAATTCTTTGGAGTTCAGACATGCTAATATTAATAAGAGCTGATCTCTCTCTCTTAGTGGCATCCTAGGATTTTGTATAACAGAGGCTTGAGCTATAATAGCCCCAACATTGTCTTCATCATATGCTTTAATTTTCTTTTCATCTTAAGAACACTACCAGTAGCCAGAAACTTTTTAATTATTCTCATAGCCTGAGTACGTGACAAAGCAGTGTTTGGAAATTTCAAATTAAATTGGCTTACCACTTCTCTAGCGAGTTTTCACCGCCAATTCCGTAGCATTGCACAATATAAATTTTTTCACGCACTGTAAGTACCATTTTCACTTAATTTTTTTTATGCTTGGTTCGTTAATTTGAAACAGAAATTAAGGATAATATTGACTACGTTTGACAGATATGTCAATAATAAATGATAAATGTGTATCCACTGCTTTTCTCATAGCCTACTTTTAGCTTCTACATAACTTTAAATATTAATTCACAAGAAATAATTTCTATGCAGTTTTAATTAAATGGTTCAAAATAAAATAATAATTTATTGAAAAAATGGGAAGTTTCAAAAAAATAATTTTATATTCCTGAAATTTGGTATAGAAGTATAAAATTGCATTCTAAATAACTTTTCTTAGTGGAATTTTTTCATATTTTGAAAAATAAAGGTACTTTTTTAGTTGTGATTTTTACAACTTTGCTTATAAAACACCCTGTAGAACACCAAATCAAGTCATTTTTGGTATACTTTAGTTTTACAACAAGCAGGACTCAATCCCCAAATACCATTCCAAAATTCTAAAATTTTTGGTCCATTACACCTCTTGTTACATCTATCCTGGGACACACTGTATATGTATGTACCTATTCACGATGGTTGCTGGGACCAACTAAAATGTTAACTTCCTAAATTTGTTTAGTGCGATTGGATCATGCGAAAAAGTTGTACAATATGATAATATGAACGAATATTCCTGGGTACCCCAAAAAGTCCAGACATTCGAAAATACATAACATGAATTCCACGTTATGTTGTCCTTCACATAGAATTCTGTATGTATAGTTGCCTAAACAAACGACTGATTTCAACATACTACTTTCATCCTCTATCAAACATTGATCTCTGGGAAAGAGAGTATTTGAGAGAAAAGTCAACAAATAGTTTATTTTGTAGTGGTGCAGATGCTCTCTTTATTTTTTACAGACTAGGTATTGTATGTATTACATATATACATGACTAGCAAAAATTCTTCGAAAGAACCTGTATAAAATATTTGTGCGAAATGAAAAACCGTCGTGATAATGAAAATAATTTAAATACCTTTGACTCTATTGGAGCCGGTTTATAAAAATTTCCTTAATGTTATCTTTGCAACGATAAACAGTTTACTGCAATTACTATAATCAGCTAGCTTTAGGTATATAGATCCTTTAGAAACATATATTAAGAAAATAAGAGAAATCGTACCTTGTTCGTGAGGCACTCGAAAATTACCAAGATTGTTAAACAATTTGTTTCACATTTTACACATCTACATTTTGTAGGTACCTACAATCTATAGGTGATCTAATGCTGTTGTCATATTATTAACGTTGGTGAATTCTATATGAGCACGTGGGCTAAAGAGGTTGTAATTTAGCTATTTGCACACAGATGCCACTAGGGTCTCTAGAACTAATTTCATCTGTCTTGATCATTGAACTACATAATGGAAGTCTCATTAGGACACACCGATCCGATCAGACGGAGAGCGAAACAATAAGAGTCACATCTGCAATACAATGGCGGATTGAGATCGCTATTGTCTCCATCTCCTTCCAGCGCTAGCTTTTCGGTTCACTGGCCTCTAAAGCCTGCAGTTATTCCATTATGTAGTATAGTTCAATTGTCTTGATTATATGAACCAAACTCTGTTTCCAGCTGCCCCAGCGCCCAGGGCACCAGGGCAGTAATTCTTTTCACTACATTAGTAATGTTAGACTGGCGGTACATGACCAGTCAGGTGCAACGTTTTTAAAATGCATGCCAATCATATATATGAATGAAATTACCATGAATATGCCAGAAACGCAAATTTTAGGCAGTCGTCGCGTGCAGAAGGATGTGCAAATCGATTTTTTTTGTTTTTTTGTTTTTGTTTTTTTTTTAATTTTAAAATGAATGCCAATAGTGCCAAACGAAAAGCCTTGAAAAAAAAATCCAAAATCAAAATCATCCAAAATCAAGAACACCAAAAAATTTTACGATTTAATGTGCGCATCAAGAGTTGTTTTGTGCGCGGAAACTGCATGCCAGTGAATTTCCGCTGGATTCTTTTTCACGGCTTTTCGTTTGGCACTATTGGCATCCATTTTAAAATTAAAAAAAAATACAGAAGAAATCGATTTGCACAACCTTCTGCACGCGACGACTGCCTAAAATTTGCGTTTTGGCATATTCATGGTAATTTCATTCATATATATGATTGGCATGCATTTTAAAAACGTTGCACTTGACTGGTCATGTACCGCCAATCTATATGTGTTGCTTGACTCTATTTACCTGCCCTAATCTTTCCAAGCTTAAGCTGCTCTGTAGTTGGATATACTTCAGTTAACATGATATTTTACTGCTCCATTCCCATGTTCTTTACCTTTCTGTTGTACATATTGAACTATATTACATAATGGAACTCTGATTTGATGCAACTACCCGGCGAAGAAGGAAAGGGAAACAATAAAACTCGTATTGCAATACAATGTCACACACAAACGGTTCTTACCGTCTAAGGGTCACGCAGTTATCATTCCATTATGTAGTATAGTTCACTGGTTGTATAATAGATATTATTGGCAATTTTTGACCTAATAAAGACCCAAGTAGCACAGTGTGGACTAAGAAGTTTTCACAGCTAAATTTTGTCTGCGAAAACGTTGGGATAATCAGCGTTTAGCTGTAATTTAGATTTGGAATAACAATCAAATCGCTGGAGTTGCTATTTAGATTTCTGGTCAGCTGCAATATGCCCTCAGAGCTCTTACAAAAGCTCAATAGTAGCCGGAACAACTAGTAGTGACTCTTGATTATTCCTGTAAATGACGAGAACTGAGGATCAGCCATTTTGAACAATATTTATTTTTTTACATTTATTACCATTTACTTTAATTACTTCCACATCCAGTGGAAGTATAGTAACGACAAAAAATTTTTTTTAAATTTTTATTGTTCAAATAGGCTTAAAATGTCATGAAACGTCGAGATTTTAAGTTTGAGCGAAAAAAAAATTTCTGTCTGTCGGTCTGTCTGTCTGTCTAACTTTTTTTTTGTGCGCACGTTTACTCTGAAACCGTTTGAGATATTGACTTGAAATTTGGTACACATATGTACTTTAACGAGATCTAGAACTAGATTATATTTTCATCTTGTTCCGTCGAAGGGTTGGGGGGTAAATTTGGGGTAAATGGATAAATCAAGCAGGTAAGAGTCCATAAAATTGGTATTTAGTATATACAAGAAAAGTTAAGGTCTCAAAAAAATTTTTGGCATTAGCCACCCCCCATTACTAACCCCCACCCCCTTATTAAAGGGGATGAAAAAAAATTATGATTTAGTGTATGTACAAGAACCAGAAACCTCAAAACATTTTTTACTTCATCCACCCCCACTACCACCCCCCTATCACAACCCCCACCCCACTACCGATGTGGGGTATCGTTTTATGGGTTTTTGGGGTAGAGGATTTCAAATACTATATTATTAAAGTTCCATAAACAATTATTTCCACATACAAAGTTTTTTCGTTGTGAGTGACTTGGATAGAGAATTGGATGTGGAAGTATTGATTCCTTGGGCAGCGGTTTTTTTATAATAATAAAGTGCTGTAATATTCTCTAGTGGACATTAGGAATTTGCAGTTAGCTAAAATACTATCATAAGTGATTTATGTCCGATTGGTGAGATGAAATCCAGAAATAACAAGAAATTTTAATTTAAAATTTATTTGTAATAAATCTGTAATAGTATATTGTGTATTTAGGTGTGAAAGCAATACATTCCCGGACGACGATGCAACAAGCGTCGAAGTCCGGGAATGTGCTTTCATACCGAAGTACACATAGGTAGGTACTCTTTTTTCTGAAATCACAATCAATATTATTATAAATTAAGGAATTTGTATTAATGCATAACATTTCTTCATTACAATCTAACTGCTTACTAATAAATGCAATTTTAATGTGAGTTGGTTTGTCTGCGTGTATTTATTTACTGTCTATAATATACATAAAAAACCGTACGGGAATGTTACTTTCCCGGCCTTGTCCATTTCATGTTTTTCAGGTTTTTATTTGGCATTAGTGTCCTCCACCAAATATAAATTTTCTCCACTGAATATCGACAGGCAGACTGCTTGATTGATTGATTAAAAGACCTTAATTTTCGTAATCTATATGAAGTAATAAACAACGAACCAGAAATTCGAAAACTTGACGTTTCCAAGGCTTCTGATACTTTAGATCATGCCTCCCAAAAAATTTTACGGCTTTGATGATACGACATCAGTATAATTTTCAAGTCCTACGGATCCAAGCGTAAACAGATGGAATGTTTGATTAATCCTAAATTATCTGCTGTGTCTGTTATTTCGGGTGTACCACAAAGGCCTGTATTATTTACATCCTATTTACCATCTATACATTTTATATATTGAGCTCAATCAAACACGCTGCAAGCGTGATGACATATAATTATATTCCCTCTTGTACAAGTTTCTGAAATGTTGATTAGTATTAACATTGATGTAAAAATAAATTAAGAAAACATTTATTGACAATACTTTACAACTGAATCCTAAAAAATGTAAGTTACTGTTTTGTGGGCAAATGAAGTATATTTATTGGTTAGCGCCTCATTTTACTGTAAAAATTAACAACTTTTTGGTCCATGTTTGCTCAGCAAAGAACTTAGGTCTCATATTTGATAAATACTTAAAATTGTTATAAGCGAACTAAAACATTTCAAACTCAAACATTAAAAAATTTTATGTCTTGAGCTACTTGCGATTCGATTTATGGTTATTACACATATTCTTTTGAAAAGAGACGCATTAAAAAATATATAATTCTTGTTGCTGTTTCATCTCTATTCTGAGAAAATATTATCACATATCTTATACTTTTACCAAAATCTAAATTGGTTAAGTATGTCGTAAATTCAGAAACAGTCATAGCTGTACAAGACAATGCTTGGATTTATCCACAAAATAGTTAGAACTTCAGTACTATCCTATCTCTGCGATAGTATAGTCAAAAGATCAAGTGTTTACTCTCGCAACATAATTCGGTAATATAACAGTTAAAATTGTAATATATCGGACAAAATTCATAAAGTTTCAAAAATTGGTAGAAATAATGAGGATAGTATCAGTATTATTAAACCGATTGTTTCACTCATTAACGCTGTAGCCAATGAAAGCCCGTTTTTTCACAACATTGCACCAATCAAACGTCATTATTAGTGGTAATTCAAGCTAGATCTGCTTTTGACAAGACCAACATGCAAAATTTATCGCTCTAATTTGTTAGGTCGCTGCAGCGATAAATACACAAATGTAGGTACTTACTTATGGTAATTCATCAATCATTACAAAGCAGCTAACACTTATTTGGAAAATCAAAACTCTGCAGTATCACTATATACATTATAATTCGTTGTACTTAAAGCCTCTCTACTTAAACAAGTAAACCTTAACTTAACTATCAAACTTCTCAAATTAGAAACAAATACATAAATATATATTAATAAACACTTTAATATAACACTTTAATATAATAATACAATTCACTGTTTAGGCTAGTAACTAAGTTATGCTAGCGTTACTAGATGGCGGTACCATACCATCTGAGCCGGCAGCCTAAGAACGTAAAAGGGATAGATTGGTAATATGCAATTTGTGTGATTTCACCCGTAATGTGATTGGTCGAAGCGTGCTTTGTTGTGATGACTAGTTTTATAAGTTACAGTACCTATGGTTTAACGTATATTGTTTTTCTTGATTGTCATAATTTAAACCTACTTTGTTTTTTATTAGATGAGTCGCTTTGGAAATGCATTTTTATGTGACGTAAATGATGAAATTGAAGATAAAGGTGAGTAATCTCTAAAAAGCAACAAGGAAACGTCTGATGGCAATTAATTACTGAACATAATATTGAAGATATACTTAATGAATTATTTATTCGTGAAATATACTCCACAAATACCACTCGTGCTTTAAATTTTATCTAAAAATATTTTCTCAAGCTAAGTTGCCCCTAGTTAATATAACTTGTGCAAATTGGCAGTTTATTATCAAAGATTAAATCCCTCCCGCTAAAGCGGTCGGGATTTAATCAGATAATAAACTGTCAATTTGCACTCTTTATATTACCAGGCAACACGCATTCGAAAAAATTTTCGATAAAATTTTAAGCACTAGTGATATTACATACGAAAAGTTCCCTCCCCTAAATAGTGTGATTCATCCCCTAGGACGTCGTTTCAACCCCCATTTTGAGGATTTCTAGATTACCTCGGAAACGGTGTAATTTTTGATAATTTATATACAAAATTATTCCTCATAAAATTCTCTATCAAAAACGTCTCTTCACTTTTTTCCTAAAATTAATAATACTTTGGTCAATGAGACGCAAATGTAATCAGCGTAGGTCATATAGATATAATTCTCTGAATATCCGTATGGCTATTTCCAAAGCTGTCTTTACGCGAAAAAAGTATCTATTAATGTGCTTAATAAAAGAGATGACTTACAAGACATCGTGTAAACTTTTAATAATGAAAAAGCTAGTCATGAAGAAATTGCAGACGTAGGAGAGCGATTTGTTCTAGCTTTATACCCCTACAGAAAAAGTCTAGATATATACAAATTCATGTCTTTCAACAAACTTGTTGGTAAAGCGAACAATACTGTAATGTTATCAAAACTACCTCCAACTTCTGCTGCTGCTCGGCAACACTCATAGCGTGTTTTTTACAAATTTAAACCTGGAAGAACGTTACGCTAGAAGCTACTGATTGGGGATGGAAAAACGTCGGTGGTATATTAACCCCAACTATGACAACAAAAGAACCAGCTCCCGAATCCGTGTTAACACTAATTTCTTGTTCATGTAAATTAGGGTGCGAAAACAGGTGCAGTTGCAGAAGAGCAGGTTTACGTTGCTCCACATTGTGTTACCATTGCCACGTACAAGCATGCATAAATGTCGAATCGATGGAAGACGACGAAGATTAATTAACGCAGGTAACCTGATAAGTGGATTAGGACACCACGTAAAAAAAACGCGCCAAGTACTTTACCTCGGGGGTAGCGTGGAAACAAGTACAATATACAATATTCTCGTTTCTTTAAAAATCACGTTATTTTATAGGGTTGAGAGGGTGGAAGCGGTAAATTTATTATCATTTTAAGTTGAGTTTAGTAGCTACTGCTTTAGCGTTAAACAATGAACTTTAAAGTAGATTAGAGTAAAGATTACAATTTATTGTGTTAACCGGAACCAACCCTTATGTGTGTGCCTTATTTCCTACGGTACTATTAATTTTGGGAAAAAAAGTGTAGATACGTTTTTCATACAATATATTATAAGAAATAATTTTGTATATTGGTATTTTTATCAAAAAGGGCACCGTTCCCGAGACAATCTAGAAAACCTCAAAATGGGGATGGAAACGACGTCCTAGTTGATGAAGCACACTATTTAGGCGTGGCAACTTTTCGGTTTAGTAATTCTTATGCTATTCTTGACATTTCTACCAATTTTCAAAACTTTATTAATTTTGTCCAATATAAATCATTAGATTACTGAACTAATAGTAGATCACTATTTTATATACTCTGCCGCATCATGCAACCACCAACTTCAAAAAATAAGTTTTTCTCGCTGATCGATCTTTTGTAAAATAATGTACTCACCAATTTTTAATCGTTTGTCTGTAGAAACATTTAAAATAATATTTAATATTTCTTAATACAGTCGGAATACAGGAATCTTCGAGTGTCATTTTCTCACCATTACAATACTTCCCTTCGGAAATGAAGAGAAGTAATTTATTGTGAATACATTTTTGGTTCAAATTATTTGTGATTCCTGTCCCCTCAATTTAAAATATGTTAGATAAATTAAAGTTAATTGTAAGAAGATTTAAGAAGCGTATGACTTGTTATTCAGCTGTCGAGCAGAAGCTAAAGAACAGTTATTGAATAGAAATAAACAACATAAGGTTTAATAACAATACGATATAATAAATTAGAAATTTTCGAAATTAACAAATGTAAACATTGTATGGTGACTATTAACCCAAGCTATAGTTTTTCAATCAATTAAAATTAAATTACTAACACTTTATTGCTGAAAGAAACTGACGAATAAGTGCGTAAGCAGGAGCGCTCCAAAAAAGTTCACCTGCATCATGTCGTGCAATCCATCCTGAGTGTATCTTGTCTTGTATGAAGCCACCCCTGCATTGTGTATTAATATGTCGACTTTCGGCTCCGTTTCTTTTATTTCTTGCGCGAATTTCCTAACAGAAGATAACGATGATAAATCTAAATGCCTTACCATTATATTTTGATTATGCGTTGCCCATATTACGCGTTGTCTTATCGTTTCCCCATTATTCCTACACGCTATAATGACGTTACGGTTTCTTTCTAGCAGGCCGAGGACTGTTTGAAATCCAATGACTTAAAAAAATAAGGAAAACGCGGAGATAAATTGTCGTTTTTGCCACAGAACTGTTAGCGAAATTGCTTTATATCGCATAAGCATCTAAAGTCAGTGGTGTTCGTGAAATATTTTCGTGTCGGTTAATTTCTTCTCTGGCGAAGCCTCATTATTTAAAATCTTTTTCTTTAATTAATCTTAGAAATAAAGAGAACTATACAGACGAGAGCAAGCAAAGATGAGCTCATACATCTGTTGGACAGGTTTCAGTCAGTAAGATCTGTTAGCAGTTTCAGCATACTAAAAACGAAAATTATGATTGTGGACCGATTAAATGATAACCACTGAAACACATTAAGGATGTTATTAAGAGTGAAGATTGAAATCTTTTTGAAAATCCTCCATATTTTTCTTTCTTCTACGTTGTATAAATTATATTCAGTGACTATTTAATTCCTATAAATTTCGTCCAACCAAAATCGATCATTTTGATCAAAAAATAGTTTCGCATCGACAAAATTTAACATTTAAAATTTTGCCAGGGTTGCTCAACCAATGAAAAGCCAGAATGCAGTAACCAACCTGTTTTTCAGCGGCAAATTTTCCTTTGTTTTTTGAAAACATAATAACCGATTCAACAAGTCGGCGTTTTTACAATAATTTTTGCAAACGTCAGTTCACGACAGTTTTAAGAAATGTGCAAGAATAACGGCCCCAAATGTTCAAGATTTGGTGATTTATTTACTTATTTTTTTAAATTTACTTCCTATATCTAATAAATTTGTTCTCCTTTGCCTCAATTTTTATTCATGAAATAGTCATGACGAATACCATTCGTGATATAATTTCGTCTAGCAATGTCAATCGCGAAATTGCCAAGCAACAAACTCTCTTAATAATCACTAAATAATTTTGCCGACAAAATTATATTATTTAGAGCAATGGCACGTAGTGGGATCATCGATTGTAGTTATGTCTGTTTGGTATTTGGTTCACTGAGTTGATTTCGAAACTCTTTTTAAAAGCTTTTATTTAACTTGCAATGTTTGTATGTTAGTTTGTTTGTTTGTTTAGGTCGAATCTTGCAAACTGAATTTCGACTAGTTCTAATTAAGCTAGAGCTATGAAATTTGGCACACGTGTATAAGACCGGGGACAATGCAACATAGTATAGCCATTATCGGTCTAAATCCAATATGGCGGACGTCCCAAGATGGCAGATCGCCTTTCTCTTCACAACCCCCTTGTTATGGGTATAAATGAAAGGGTTTGACGAGTAAAATACGATAAACTATGTGACGTCATTCTGAATTCATTATAGCGTGCATCCCAAGATGGCGGATCGCCTTTTTCTTCACAACCCCCTTGATATGGGTATCAAATGAAAGGGTTTGATGAGTAAAATGCGATAAACTATGTGACGTCATTCTAATTTCAATATGGCGGACGTGAGAGAGGTGGGAAAGGGGAGGGGAACGGGTGGGAAGAGGTGGGGAAGAGGTGGGAAGGGGGGGGGGGGGGGAGAGGTGAGGATGGGGTGGAATGAGGTAGGAAGAGATGGGAAAGTGGATAGGACGGGTAGAAAGAGGTGGGAAAAGGGTGGGAAGAAGTGGGAAGTAGTATTAGAGGGGTGAGAAGACAGGAGAGGAAAGGGGTGGATGGCGGTGGCAAATGAAAGGTTTTGTATGTCTGTCTGTAAAATAAATAGACTAAAAAGTAAAAAAAAAATATATCAAAAAATATTTTTAAGAAAAAGCGTACTAGAAAGTAAAAATAATTTCTTTAAAATTCATACACCGGGAAACCAAAAGCTTTGGGGGCGGTGAATTGAGCAAAGTAACTATGCAATAGCGCTATATGACCTTCCCCAAAGCTTTTGGTTTCCCGGTGTATAAACTAAAAAAAAAATTTACTTTTTAGTACAGTTTTTTCAAATAAAAGCTTTTTCTTAAAAATATTTTTTTATATAATTTTATTCTTTACGAAAAGTCTGGTATATGGATCCAAGCGGAGATACGGAGGGGAGGTAAAAGTCAAAAAAAAATTTTTGCAGTTACGAACGAAACTGCGGTATTATGAAAGTACACCAACTCCACATCTCGCTACCAAAATTTCAGACGAATTTTTTAAACATTTCAGAGAAAATTTTTTTGTAGTTATGGACGAAACTTCGTGTACTTGTTCTATTCAACGTCAATAATGTCGGAAAAATAATTTCAAACGTTTTCCATGGGTCGATTTTGAGATATAAGGGTTGAAAGTTGCAAAATTTTGAAAAAAAATGTTGTTTTTCAAATGTTGGTAAAATGGGATTGAAATTGATGAAAACGTCTGAATAGCTCGATATAAGTTCTTAAGGGGTTCAAAAATGATATATTTCGCTTTCAGACGTTTTCATTGATTTTGCATAAATAAAGCATTTTTATCAGTTTCGAAACATTTTTAAACGCGTAATAGAGTCAAAAACTGATGACCACTTTAGCAAAAATCAATGAAAACGTCTGAAAGCGAAATATATCATTTTTGAACCCCTTAAGAACTTATAATGAGCTATTCAGACGTTTTCATCAATTTCAACCCCATTTTACCAACATTTGAAAATAGTATATTGTGTATTTAGGTCTGAAAGCAATACATTCCCGGACGACAATGCAAATTGTTGGCCGAGGCACTAGCCGAGGCGCTAGCAGAGGCTAACAACCATCGAAGTCCTGGAATGTGCTTTCACACCGAAGTACACATACTATTTTTTCTGAAATCACAATCAATATTATTATAAATTAAGGAATTTGTATTAATGCATAACATTTCTTCATTACAATCTAACTGCTTACTAATAAATGCAATTTTAATGTGAGTTGGTTTGTCTGCGTGTATTTATATACTGTCTAAAATATACATAAAAAACCGTACGGGAATGTTCCTTTCCCGGCCTAGGCCGGGAAAGTAACATTCCTGTACGGTTTTGTTGATTGTTGCTTGGCAACGGGTCTTTTCCGGTCTGTTTTCTAATAGTTCCTTAGCAACGGACTAAAATACTGGAATTGTGCATTTTTCGATCTGAAATCGCACCGATCGATTTCAGAAAAACTATTTTTTTTTCAAAATTTTGCAATTTTTAACCCGTATATCTCAAAATCGGCCCATGTAAAATGTCTGAAATTATTTTTAGGACATTATTGACGTTGAATAGATCAAGTACCCAAAGTTTCGTCCGTAACTACAAAAATATATTTTTTTTTTATTTTAAAAAATTCCCGCCAAAAAACGTTCCGCAATTTTTGTCTGAAGTTTTGGTGGGGGGATGTGGAGTTGATCGGATCCATTTACCAGACTTTTCGTAGAGGAAAAGAGTTTCGAAATCAACTCAGTAAACCAAATACCAAATTTCAGACATAACTACAATCGATGAACCCACTACGTGCCATTGCTCTAATTATATCACTTATGGTATTACTACGAGAGCCCACCTTAACTGTATGAAGCTCGTTCACGCTAGCGCATTTCTTTGTTCCATATATGGCACATGTAAACTCCTCTAATGATGCGACCAATTTATCATCAATATTCCAGCTGCTCCCCAAATCTTGAAATGTTCGAATATATTTGGTATATTTGGAAGACAGTAAAATTTTTATTGGTTTCATCTTTCCTTTTCCCTTAAAGGCGCTGACTGAGTCGCATCCAGTAAATGAATGAAGGCCCAGTAATGCCGAACATTTTTTAGGTCCGAACTCTTCTGCTAATGCTGATATGTTAATAAGCCTTCTTTTATTACCAAATCCGGTATCAAAGAGTAATTTACATTTAATATAAGCAGCGAAGCGGTAAAATAACACGGGGTGACTTAAAGGGTTCTCAAAACTGATATTTGTAACTTCAAATTGGCAATCATTGCCCACCGCTCCGCCATACTGAAAATTTGATCCCAGATTGGATAGCGCATAATTTGCAGACATTGATCTCGAAAACGGCAGCTCCTATCCAAATATTGTATAGGAACAAAATTGTGGAAAATTTTATGCACGTTGGTTTTTGTGAAAAAAGTGTTTCTCCATCTTTTTTAGTTTTTTTGTTAAATGATTAAAACAACATTTGCACCAGTTTTTTTAACATATGGCCGTCATTTTGAAAGTTCAGCCAGTTTTTTTTAGGACCTGTCTAGGATTTTCCTTGGGCTTTAATCTTTATGAAAAATATTGTCCCCAAGGATCGGGGGGTGCACGTACAACTAGGGAGGCTATATTATATATGAAAAAATAGTTTTGTACATATATTTCAAGAAAACAGAATAAAATCCGTAGGGGCTGACGGGGTAAAAGTAAAAAGTAAAATATTCTTTTCGTAACTTTTTAATATCGTTTGTGCATTAACCACTTTTAGTATAAAAATAGCTATTTATATGTAGTTCAAGAAAGCGGAACAAAATCCGATGTAGGTAGGAGCTGACAAAGTAGCAATCTACAACAAGTCAAATATTAATTTGTAACTTTTTTTATATCATCTCTGCATTAACCATTTTCGGTGGAAAAATAGCTATGCATCTATACTTCAAGAAAACACAACAAAATCTGATAGAGGTAGGGGCTGACGGGGTAGCAATCCACAAAAAGTAAAATATCCCTTTTGTAACTTTTTTAATATTGTTTGTCCATTAACCATTTTCAAATAATATACACATATTTCAAAAAAACACAACAAAATCCGATATAGTTGGGGGTTGACGAGGTAACAATCCACAAAAAGTAAAATATTATTTTGCAACTTTTTTAATATCGTTTGTGCATTTTCGGTGAAATATTAGCTATATACTCGTACATATATTTCAAGAAAACACAACAAAATCCGATATAGGTAAGGACAGAGTTACCAAATGGAGATTCCAAATTAAATGCCCGAGGTCAAATTTCTCAAGGGTTTGCTTGTAGTGTCGAGTCTTTATACAGATTCGGCAAGTATACTTTTCTATATCCTGTGATAAACGAGAGCAAGAAAGAAAACAGAGAAATTAGGAAAAGAGAGTCGCATGTACTGCTCCCAGCACGTTCCACACTTGGTGAAATCTTATTTTTATCACCTTGTCGTGTGACAACGTAGGGCATCGGTACCTATCGCTTCTAACCACATATGCATTGTAGTGTAGTTTTTCTTTTCCTAATTCATCTGTTTTCTTTCTTGTGCTCGTTTATTCCAGGGCCCATATGTAAAACTACATTTGCCGATTCTGTATACAGGGTGTTTCACGAGGAAACGGACATGCTTTAATAGCAGATACAGGACACCGGGAATGATCATAATCATCCATAGAAGAAGCTAGTTGGGCGGGACCTCGTTGCTGAAATACAGGCTGTTTTATGTGTTTTTGTCAAAATTTATTTTGGCTGTTACTTTTTAAAAGAATGGAATATTAAGTTCATATTTGGCACATATAATACACTAATGATCCTGAATAAGTACTTGTATCACGCACACAAAAAATCCAGGTCCGGACTTAAAACATTTTTTTTTATTGTTCTTCAAGAAAACAATACCCTGTATATGTTTTTTTAAAATTTCGATATTAAATTCGAAAAGTACATAAAACTGAACATATTAATTAATTAATAAATTAAGTTTTAATTATTAATTCATTTTTTTTGCCTCACCCTTGCCGTCTTCGAAATACATTCCACTAAATAATGCAATATGAGACTTTAGAAAATATCAATGAATGACGCGCACAAAATGCTTCCTCTATTGAATAGCACTTTTTTTTTAATTTGATTATCGGAAAGATCTTAAAATTCTAAGACCCTGTGCAAAAAATTAGAATTTTGTGAGACCTGTAAATCGTCTAAAAAAAATTATAAACATGGACCGCACCCTCCTGGTAGAATCTCGACCGTGACGTCACTTGATACGAACAAGCTAGTCGCACAGAGAAAGAATCGACGATCTCGAGCGGAATGCACGAGCTTTGATATGTTGCGCAACCGTTTCGTTTGCTATTTTCTGACGTCACGATGTTGGTCGCACCGCGCTTCCAATTCCCTCTTTAGAAGTCGTATCTTTCGAGAACCACATGTCGGATTCATCTGAAATTTTCAACATTGCCTAATTTTAAATAATACTTTATCCACAAGAAGTAACAACTACTTAATAAAATTCATTAAACGAGCCCATTAGGCATTTAATTTTTTCAGCAATAATTATTGTGTTTCAATTACCACTTTTCATGGAGAGGACAAAATTAATATAAACATAAATGTTAGAGGACACCGAACCAAGAATCTATTTCATTCCTCTCATTTATTAAAGACTGGACTACAGCAACAAAACATACCTATAAACAACAACAAGGTGTGAGGTGAGGTACGGTACTGGTTTCAGTGACTGGATCTTGATTGGCAAAGTTAAGCACGCCCGGCGAGTCCGTCACTTGAATGGGTGATCGTATCTCATCTCGCCGTCCTGGTTAACTGGTAGAGTAGCATTAGCTAAACTTCGCCAGGACGTTAATATAAATAAGGCATTTAAAATAAAAAAAAATAAATAAAAATAAAAAAATAAAATAAAACAATAACTGTAATAACCAAGTTGCATATCAGTAATGCACATAGTAACAAGATAACAAAATATCAATAGGATAACTGTGCCAAAAACAAAAAATGCAGATATTGTCATTAGGCCAGGCAACACAGGCCAAAAAAGGTGGTGTAGACGAAATAATTGTCGGAAAGCTGGAAATCGTTTTAATCTCTTTATTTGCATGTAAAAGGAGTTTTTTCAAGTTTGCACCAATTTTCGGGTTGTGCTGTATAAGGGGTGTCCCAAAAACCTCTACATTTTCTGTCTTTTTTCAGTTTTTCACTAATAACTCCTAAAGGATGCACTTCTAAAAAATTTTTACTCTTTTATAAAGTAAAGTACACAAAATTCTACATCCAATGAGCACCACATATTAGAAATTAAGTCAAGTGGTATGGACGATATGCATGTTAAAAAAACAACCATTTTTTAATTTTTAAAGGAAAAATCATATATTGGACATTTAAATCTTATTTCCATTACGTAATAGTTATTTACGTAACCAGTTATGAAAAGAGTAATTTTGAATGACGAATGTAATATTTGCCAAAACGAGCGAGCGAAGCGAGCGATTTTTGCAAATTACATTCGCTTCATACCCACCATCTGTATTTGATGAACAAGAAATGATGAGGAAATCACGTAAATCTATTTTCTATGATTTGTTTGATCCAGTGGATACTCCGTCAAACATCGAAAGTGCTCTCTATATGATTGACGGTGGATTCCTACTTCATCAAGTGCCGTGGGAGTTGAGAGAAAGGTTACCTTCAGTTCTCAACAAATACGTAGATTATGTCAAAAAATACTTTGGGGCGTGATCAATTAAAGTATTTGATGGCTATCCAGACGACCCTACAAAGAAAAGCACAAAATCTGCAGAGCGCCTTAGAAGAAACAAGTTTATTGCAGCCAACGTTGAATTTGACGAAACAATGTTTTTGAAAATTTCAAAAGATAAATTTCTCTCGAATGAAGGGAACAAAAAACGATTCATCTCAATGCTGATTCGGAAATTTGCAGATGAAAACATCGCTGTCGAACAAGCTGCAGAGGATGCTGACACAACCATTGTCAGAAGGGCTACAGAAAATTCTACACACTCCGAATGTGTGATTGTGGTAGGAGAAGATATAGACCCTTTAGCACTTATTACTACGTTAGCTCCTAATAGTGATCGGTTGTTTGTCATGAAACCTGGAAAAGGAAAGTCAGATACCGTTTTCTATTCCCCGACACACTTTAAAATGTCAAATAAAGTGAAGGAAAATATATTATTCCTTCACGCGTTCAGCGGATGCGATTCAGCATTGGCCGTTTTCAGACAGGGGAAGATGAAATTTGTAAAGCTATTCGACAAAGATACGGAGGTACAAAGGACGGTCGAGATATTCAAAAACCTTGACGCGACTACAGATAAAATTGCTGCTGCTGGCGAAAAAGTAATTGCTGCTTTGTATGCCGGATCGCTTCTTCAATCTTGTTCTCTGAATGAAATACGCTTTAAACTGTCTACCAAATCCTTAGTACAGAATAATTTGTGGAAGGGTCATTTGATGGACCCAGTTCACTGGGATTGGAAGGTCACTAAGCATGGGCTACTCCCAGTGCCATCAACAGACGAACAAGCCCCGCAGGAACTACTCAATAACACTGCGTGTAAATGCTTTTAATGCAAATGCTTGTGGTTGCAGGAAGCAAGGAATGAAATGTTCTCCAATATGCTATAATTGTAGAGGTGCGTCCTGTACCAATACACCAGATGAAATTGATGGTGAACCAAACTTCAATGACGACGAAATAATACTACCTGACGATGATAACGAATTAGAAGACCTGGATGATGAGGACCATAAATTGGACCAATTGCTTCACTCAGCTTCTACTTTCAAACGCAGCAAACTTAACTGATGTTGTATTTACATAATTTTGTATACTCTACTTTTTTGTTAATTACCCACACATCAAAATTTACCATCAAAGCATTTTGTACTTTCAGTCGATTTTTAACGTTTTAATTACATTTTTATAATCACAATGTGCGCTTTTATTTTAAAATCAAGGAATTCACCACCAAGTATTGACCACGATAAGTATTGACCAGTTAACTTTGATACACGATCTAATATTATAGGATATTCACATATACATTATATATTTCATATATTACATTTTACTTTGCGAAAATATGTAAAAACACGTTTTTTTCTTAAATGAAAACTATCGCCGTTTGTTGACTTCGCATATCTTCCTAACGACTTTTCATATTTTAAAGTATATGGTACTCATTCGACGTAGAATTTTATGTACTTTAATTTATAAAGGAAGAAAATTTTCCAAGAAATGCAAAATTTAGCAGTTATTGGTAAAAATCTGAAAAAAGTCCTAAAATACCGAGGTTTTTGGGACGCCCGTCATACAGCACAATCAGAAATTTGGTGCAAACTTTAAAAAACCCTTTTTACACGCAAATGAAAAGATCAAAACCATTTCCAGCTTTCCGACAATTAATTCGCCTACAAACCCTATGTTGCCTGGCCTACATAAAACGTATTTACAAATTAGAATTATAATTAAAGTTTATGTTCAAAATGCCCTCCTCAGCTTCAGTACATTTTCTGATGCAGTTCACGAGATGGAACGGACCTGGATTTTTTGTGTGTGTGATATAAGTACTTATTCAGGCTCACTATGTATTATATGTGCCAAATATGAACTTATTATTCCATTCCTTTACAAAGTAACAACCAAAAAAAATTTTGGCAAAAATACATAAAACACCCTGTATTTCAGCAACGAGGGCCCAATCAGCTTTTCCTATGGATGATTATGATGTCCTCTATCTGCCATTAAAGCATGTCCGTTTCCTTGTGAAACACCCTATATATTATATATTATTAAAATGTACCTAATTAAAAAAAGAATTAAATTAAACAGTGTTGTAAAAAGTGGAATAGTTTTCAAACCAAACATGGAAAAATATAAATTTATTTCGTTACGGTATGGAATGTGAATTTTCAATACTGTAGTAGACGCCTTTGTTTGAAGCAAATACGTATTCAAAATAAATGGAAATAAATATAATGTAATATTGACGCAGTAATATGGCAATAATTGTACTTTGTATCGGGTATGTACATGTTAACATGTATAATCAATTTTACAGAACAAAGCTTTTTTTAATGAATATAAATAATCTACGAGTAGTTGTAGCAATTGTTTGTTTTAATTGACATGTATATACAGTGTGTTTTAAATATTCATCAAAACCACTAATGGTAGATTTGTTCGAAAATAAAAATATTTCATTTTAATAATTTTTTTCTCGGTTACAAATATTGAAATACAAGAAGTCTATTTCTTAGGATTGGGTTTTGTACTGCAGTGACACCTACCAAAAAATTTAGGTAGACAGTCTTCCATTAGCTAGATATATATCAAAATTACAAGAGTTTTAATTGATGGAACATATAGAAAACAAACTATATTACTCATCATAATATATTTAGTTTTGTATTTTGGTAAGTCACTAAAAATATTTAAAAAAAATTAGTAATTTGTAATCAGATCTTAATCATCGTTACTATCTTCCTCAATAGTGGTAGTTAACGCCTGTTATACAGTTTCTATTAGTCCTCTTGGTATACAAACAACATTGACATTGTATGCGTCTCGGAACATTGGATGAATAAAAATGAGGTAGAGCTGGTATGAATAGTGTATAGATGGATATTGCTTAGGGGCTTTTTTCTGTCGGATGGAATTAAAAAATGGCGGGGGTTGCAATTTACTATAAAAATTACCTGATAGATTCTATAAGTGAAATAAAAAATTTGGAAAACGCAAAAACGTATCAAGCAAAAATTTTTTTAAAAATCTGTGACATCGAATTAATATGTACAGATCGCCCTCAGCAGATGTTAATTTCTTTTTATCAGAATTAGATCAGTTCTTACGCCAGTATGCTAGAAATATGCAACATATTATCCCGTGTGGGGATTTCAACATTAATCTATTGTCAAATAGTAGCCAACGAAATGAATTAATTGATATATTGGTGGCACACAATGTGAATGTTATGACCAATAAACCTTCTAGATACTCTACAGATTCTTTTAATACTATAGATTATATCTATACACAAATATCGATATGTTGAATAATGAAAAATCTCGTACTATTCTAGAAAATCGTATGAGAAAGAAGATAGTTGGCCATAGAACATTTCCATATTGTGGAATTCGACTCGGTGAAAAATGATCACCCTAAAAATTATTAATTAAGAAATGAAGCAGGAAAAAAATTAGCATGTTGTAGACATCATTACCATAAAAGGATAATTTTGTGAAAATATTTTTACAAATTTTTTAGATTACTTGAATATTTTGAAGATAATAGATGGGATAATAATTGTGGTACAAAATCGTAATAAAAAAAATAAAAACGTTTATTTTTGTCACATTTAATCCACATGGCAGGTTTTCTAACAAGAAATATTTTAAATATAATTGTGATGTGCTCCATAAACTTATTTTTAATCACATAAATTAGGCAATGTAGTGATATTAGATTATTTAAATTTTCTCCTCTTTTCTTAACTTCACATAATCTTCAATTTGTTTCCACACTTTCTTCCTGAATTCTTTATCTCTGGCACATTTTGGTGTAATCTTCACATGCCACAAAAATGATCCTGTTACATTTTTGAAACAATCTGACGTTGCCGCAGTGAGACTCCTTTGGGCTCCTTCTTCAGGAGTCTGAAAAAATTTTTAATTAATTTTCCTTTAGATTCAAGTGCAACTAAAACTAATAGTAAAAATAAAAAACTGATTAGCGTTACATTATCAATATATTTCTACCCGTCCGCCCGTCAAGTTTAGCGATAACTGGAGGAAGAACCCTGTTGTTTTAAAAAAAATCGACTAGAAAATAAAAATGTAGGATATTTTAATTTAAAAAATGAATCTAGAAGACGTTTGTAACTTTTAATGTGATTCTAAGGTTAAAATAAGTTTTAAAAACCCCAAAAATACTATAAATTACACTGACAGATATTCTTATGTTTTTTTACTAGTAGAGTCCAAATAGAGGAATGGATAAATTATGCGGTGCTTGTTACAAATCCTGGTGAAGGAAACTATGTTTAAGTTAAAGGAGCCTCGCCGCTTCGGCAAGCGCAGAGATGTCCGAGTCTGCACCGCGCTGACGAGAGCCAGGAATCTCAAAATCAGTACGCAAAACAGTGTTGCCAATCGATGTATAATTATATGATTTTTGTATATTTTGACCTGGCTGTGTATAATTTTCTAACCCTAATCGTATAGTCTGTGTATCTGTTCAGAGCCGTGTCCGTGACCTGTTTCCTACTTAGTCGCAGTATTTGTTCTGCTCGCTTCGGCAAGGGCCTTGAGATAAGTAGCTTCGCTTACTGGAGTCCTGGGCAGGAGGCTCAGAAGTCAACAAACTGGGAACGAGTCCAGTTTTCTATTGACTTCTTGGCATTTGATCTAGAGTAGCCTAGAGCTGGCTCCGGACCCAGTAGGGGCCTCTGAGAGGCTCCTTTGATGTTGCTGTGTCCAGGCACCTAGAGAAGCTTGACCCAGTTAGATGAGCCAAGTTCACAGTTTTGAACCAGTATTAACTTGGTCCTGACTCTGATGCAAGGGCCTTGAGGCCGCTTGACTATATATGTGTTTGTTAGAATATTTGCATCGGATATTCTCCTGTGCACACACCAAAATAGCAAAAATCTCAGTCTGGAATACCGCGGCGAATTTGCCCAGGACATAAAAAAGTTCAGCATGGGCCTTTCACCGTATATCCCCGCTCCAGCACTTTCCTCAAACCTCGATCCGTCTGTGAACCCGCCGATATGGGCAGGTCTGAGTATGTCCTCGAGTGGGTTCAGTCTTCCCTTTTGGGGATGACAACCTCAAAGGGTTCTGAGAAGGAGGCACCACATCATCACTCCTAGTCTCCAGAAATGAGTGAGCCCCCATTACGTCAGATAGGACCCTTGTGTTGTCAATATTTTTTTAAATCAACCCTCATTTTTTGTTACTTTTGTTATTTTACATCAATGCGAATATTCGGCAACTATTCGGTATTCGGCACATTCGACACACTTTCCATTATTCGGCCGAATACCGAATAGTCGATTTATCACTATATGTTATTGTAAATATTGTTTTTTGTTAAAGAGTGCCATTTAAAGTAAATGGCGAATCAGTACTAGTTATGTAATTATTGTGCCGTTGAAAAAGACTATGATAAAAAAGAAAAATGATAAAGTAAACTTCTCGCAGCATCACAAGTAGGGTCGAAAAAACCTTAATTCGTATATTGTATATAATATTGTATATATTATGTGTAATTAGCAGGTTTAGATAGTTTACAACAAATGCATATTATAGTTATTCATTCATTACTTACATATAGTAATAAAAATTTTATAGTAGGAAATTGTGATGAAGAAAGACGCTACCGAATATTCGGTTATTCGGCCAATAGGAGACCCGGATATTCGGTATTCGGTTATTCGTCGCTGCATCACTAGTAAATATCAATGTAGATTGCATGAGGAAATTTTTAAGGAAACCCATCTTGAAATTTAAATATGCTAACTTTAGTAGAAATAAAGACAATTCAAAAACAACTTAATTAAATGTTCAAATTGGGGAAAGCATAGAGGAGTCTTAAATGTACAAGTATTTCGATACTTACATTGAAGCAACGTTCGTCGCGGTTAGTACTTGGATGGGTGTTTTCCCGTCTGGGGAAACACGGCGATCTCGTTCCACCTTCTAGCGGCTTATATATCAGCTAGAAGCTATGTGACTTGAGGCGAGAATTACGTGGTGGATATACCATCCTTCGGAGGGGATGAAACGCAGTCTATTATTGTCTATTAAACGTTAGGCAAGTAAAATATTCCTACTCTTCGAGAAAGAAGAGATTCGAAAAAATTTTCAGGTTAGTTAAATTTTAAAAAATGTTAAAACTGAGGTCCATCCAGAGCCTGACAATAGCGACAATAAGCTCTTTTTGAACGTTGTCCATAATTTTCGGTGATATTGCGCCGTATTTCTTGACAAATTCTTTCACATTCCAATGGGCGACTGCTTTTAAGGTACCTCCATAGAAAGTAATCGAGGGATGTCAGATCTGGCGATCTGGTTGGCTAATTAATTGCCTTCCCCTTCTTCCTATCCAACTATTTGGAAATACCTCGATTAAATAGGCTCGGAAAGGTAATCACCTTTGTGATTTTACAAAAAAATATATATACTTTTATCTAATATATCCACTTCATTAAGAAAGCACTGTATATACTACAGATATAGACAGGTCAGAGTAAAGCCAAAAAATCTATAGAAAAATTAAATAGATAACTAAATGCTTAATTTCATACCTTTCCAAATAGAAAAATTTGAATGTAGAATGCCACAAATGATATTGTAGATAGCAAGTTTAATTCGGCTGCTCTGTTAAAAATTTCAGTTTTAACAAGTCCTGGATGTACCACATTTGAAGTTATCCCAAAAGGTTTCAGTTTTTCAGCAAATTCATTGGATATAATCATTTGGCCAGCCTTACTGTTCCCATAAATTTGTAAATAACGTAAGAAAGGCATTGTTTTATCCTCAGTTGCATTTAAGTTTTTTAGTGTCAAATTATTAATAAGTACCGCTAACGAAGACACAAAAATTATTCGGGCATTTCCAGGTATTTTTAATAAGTCTAAAAAGTATAAGAAGTTATGAGATTAGCAAACTTGTGAGGGGTACGAAATTCTAATCGAAGGATTAATTCAGAAACAAAGAAAAAGAAAAGATAATCTTTTCCAATTTGTTGTTAATTTTTTAAATAATCTACAATTAAAAATATAAATTAATTTAGAAAAGTATTATTCAGGACTTACAAAAATAGTTCTGAACTAAACGAACACACCTTTGTCTTGGTATATACTAAAATAAGTGATTTAACTTTCAGGTTCTTTCGATCAGTTAGATAAGAAAACCTACTTCCACATTCGGATTTGCTATCCAAGTGTATTAATATTGACTTTATAAGAAAGTGTTGGTAATTTTCAATTCCAATTAAACAGCTTTTTCAAAGCTCCTTGTTTTATAACAGCTATAACAAAACTCTTTTAGATGCGTAAAGACTGCTACGAACTGTCTTAAAGAATGATCCGACTTTTACATATATTTCAAATTTTTGTAGTTTAAATACTGCATCAACAAATGTTTTATAGAACTACGTAACTCTTTATGTAGCCATTGTATATAAGTTCTTATTACGGATTATCCTATAGAACAATTTAACTCATTATACTATTACTATATAGCTACATGTTATTTTTTATTGTATAAAAACTACTGCAGATTTTGCTATAAAATATTTCAGCTCGTTATGCAGTTACTATACAGCTGCAAGCACTTTCAATTTATAGAGATAGGCCGCGGTTTACTTTAGAGAAATTCTTATGCAGACATTATACAACCACTAGTCTCGCTTAATAGTACAGTAGGTTTTCTTATAGAGCAATTAACTGTATTACGCAGCTATTATAAAGTCATACACAGTTCTTTGATTAGTTTGGAGATAATTATATAAGTATCATAGCTCCCTAGAGTTTCTAGTTATGATATGACAATTAACAGTGAACAGGTTCCAGAACATTTTCAACTACACTTCATATTCGTCTATGTTGACGTTATACTAATTATTCTGATGCTCTTTAAATCCGTTAACTGATGAGATCAAAAACTGTAGATCGACTGTGTATTTCCCATATTATGACAAGAACATTAATAATAATTTATCCCACAACTTTCCACCGCAGGTGAAATGCTGCAATTGCGAACTTTCCGTTGTATAGTAGTTCTTTATGTATTCAATGTATCTGTTAAAACACCTTAATAAAGTTTCTGTATAAGAGCACGTATGAAGAACTATTATTTTCGGCATTACAATTAGTTGTAAGAACGTTTATATGACCTGATAATATGGCATCAAAAGAGTAACATTCTTTAGTAGCAGTGTAACCAACACTTATGTAATTGCTATAAAATAAAAATTGTACTTGAAGCTCTATAAAAGATGTATCGAGAACCTTTACATGAGCCTTTATAAAATGGTTTTATAATTATGTTGTAAGGATATTCTTAAAGTGTTCCTATATCGCAGAGAGTGAAATAGTTCACAGTAGAACTGTAATAAAACAAAAAAGTAAATTTCTCTACCGCTAAAAAGTAATTATACAATATTTCAGTTGAGTATTAGTGCAACAATGCTAGTTGGACGGTTACTCTTATATAACCAAAAATGTTTATTGGGTGAATCAGGTTTCGAAAAGTGTATCAATTGTCTTATTAAAAATAAAGAAGTTCAGTTAAAAAAAAACAGTTTACATTATGAATTGCAGATAACAAAACAAATTAGTTGTTTCTAAAATCATAAACAAAAATCGAAATAACTAGTTCGTTGCGGATAAACATTGCGACTGAATGGTACTAATAAATAACACTAATAAATCGCATACAAAATGTAAGCAATTAATTGAAATGTAGCTTTAACTGCAGTGTGATCTTGCCTCGAGTTTTGGCCAATGAGAAGCTGAGAAATAGCTCCCTAGCTAAGACCAAAGTGAATTAACTATAAGTATTGCTCGTTAGCAGGATTTAGTTTATAAAATTTTTACATTTATAGATCTACAGTTATTAGTATTTTGATGTATAAAGACAGTTTTACATCAACATCACAGTGCATTGAAACCGGTAAATCATCTAATTAATATTTGCAAGATATGAACAAAGTAAATTGTTATTATGTGTATATATTACTTTATACAAAGAGAACATGTACACTTTGATCATTTAATAAAAATAATATTATTTACGAAATCGGTAACATCAGAACATACAAATAATCATATAACTGAACTTACTTACCAAGCAATAAGTGGATCATCAAGAAGGGACCAAATAAATTCGTTTGCATGGTAGGATGTAAGCCATCTTTTGTGTAAACGTTAACATCAACGACGATTCCGGCATTGTTTATCAAAATGTCAATTTTGTCTTCTGTCTCATGTATTTCCTTACAAAATTTTCTAACGGAAGTCAAAGAACTTAGATCTAAATGTTTAATTATGATATTTGGATTGTTTGTTGTCCTAATGATTGCTTGTTTGACTTGTTCTGCGTTACTTCGACAAGCTATTATGACCTTGCATCCCCTAGCTGCTAGTCCTAGAGATGTTTCATATCCAATACCTAGCGTTAAATAACTGTAAATACACTAATATAGAACCAAAATCCTAAATTACACACCTGCTTCACTAAAATTACATAGAATCGTTAGAAATTAAATCTTTCTACCACTGGTTATGAAAATCAAACTAGAATTCGATTTAACATTAATTATTGTCGAGCCGAATGTTATTATAGTGACTGGAGCAAGCACTAATACAAGGACGTACGCTAGAGACATGTACAAAACAGCTCCGACATCCTCGTAGAAAAACAGGAGCATGTCTTCTGCTGGGCCAGAAACGACGTAAAACAAAGTTTCTGTACTTACAATTTTAAACGGGAACTTTGATGCACTCACTTATATTCTTATAATTAAAACAGATTAATATATAAGCAGTGATCGGAGGAATATTGGACAAGCGAATTATTCAAAATAATCAAATCTGGTAGATAAATCATAAATACAGGTTTGGCTTAAGATAATTTTATTGCGGAAAAATACAAAATATAGTAATTTTGATAAATTAAATAGATTATTGCTAAAAAGTGAACCGTTACAATCGTCACGATCGAGTGTTGCGTGCGATATGGTGGGAATGCAATGGATTCATCATGCCAAAATGTGGCACATTTTCTCTAATGTGAATTCAGTATTATAGAATTAGTAAATTGAAAAAATGAAATAATTTGTGTTAGGCTAGCAGTAATAACATCAGAAGTCCTCTGCAAACAGGCACAGATTTTAACTGGAGTTTGCATAAATGGGGAGACAACTACTATAATATTCCGAGCAAGTTCTTTGTTCACTGAAAATTATTTTATAAAGGTCCAGTCATGTAAAGAAATTGATGTTCTTCTTGAGCATCTTCTTCAGCAATCTGAAGGTCTCTTAGTATCTCATTAGCAATAAGTACATTGGCAATATGCATCCTTTTTTAATTCCTACACTTAATGTAGCACAAGACTCGACTTAAAAATAACTACAAAATACTAAACAAATACTAATCCACATACTTCCTCTCTCACACAAAAACAGCCCAGTTCCCTCATAATTTACCATGGGAAGTAATTTCCCGATTTTTCTTGCTATATGAACCCTCCTAGAGTTAGAGAATAGGCTATATTGGTATTCAAGAGAACTCCACCCACTTTTTCATGAGAATTTGCTTTCACATCAATACAGAATAGCCGTTCACCAGATTTCGAAAAATTCAATCCTTGAGAGACACGAGACCTCCGTTTATTTGGCTTCTCACTTTGCACAGATAGTTCATTACTCAAAAAAAAAATGGTATTACAGGCAAACATCAATCTTCGAATAATAAGGCCCACCCTAACGAGTAGTGGAGCGGAATCTGAGATGAAGTCATTCAAGAAAATATTTTTGAGTAAACAAATATGGGAATTAGACAATAGTATCTAAAAATATATAATGTATTATCATCTCGTTTGACGAACATTTTTATTTCAAATTTGGAACATAAAAATTTGAAGCATGCAGGATGATTACCAGAGGCTTAACTATGATGTTTTTTATGTTATATCATAATTTTGGAGCAAAATGTTACTAAGGTTTTTGATTAAGCAAACGAAAAGAAGAAGATGTACACAATTTCAGTACCCAGTGTGCCTCTCAGTTGTGAACGAAATTTATGTAGATTAGATGATAACTTTATTTTAAAATATTTGAAATAGTTTTGTTTAATAGGACTATAACGAAACGAATGAAAGTTGCAATTTCCGAATACCTATTTGAAAAATTAAATAAAAAAGATATTGACTGTGCTTAATCTTACTGGCACTACCTAAAAGTAATTTTTTTCCTGGTCGAAAAAAAAGTTGTATCGTATTCAAATAAAATATATTTAATTTAAAACAAAGGCGAAGTCCGAGTTCTAAGAACATCTTAATTGAGAAAAAATACTTAGTGTAATTAGTTTGTACATTTTCGAGACCACAATCTTTATAAGAAAACTATAAAACTGTTCAACAGATATGACCAAAGCATGATTACGATACAAGGAACAAAAATAATTTAATTTTAGACCACACCAAATATAGTTTCATACTAAAAATTTCTATATTCAATACATTCTACGAAGGAAATATGGAACAAACTTCCACTTTTTTTAAAAAAATTTATCAATTAGTAAACTAAAATATAAACTAACGATATTTCTTCTCGATAAGGCATTTTGCAAACTAAAGCATTTTTTTGACGACTTAATATCTGTTACAAAAATAGCACTATGTTTTTCTATAAATTGTAACTGGAAAATCTGTAGTTTTAAATTTAAATTTTTATATTTATATGTAATGTTATCATACTGTGATACTAATTATATTGTAACTTTTAAATTTCAGCCTACTGTGAAATATTTTTCATTAAATTGTAATTTTTTGACATGTTCTATATCTCTTACCCTTATTTCCTCCCGTAATGAGCGCAGTTTTTCCTACCAAACAAACTTTGCTCGTGCATGGCTGATAAATTAATTTTTGAATACACTTAATCAATAATATAATAATTATTATATAATACACGAATAAATACATTGCTTGTTATTTGCACTCCGAAGGTAATAAAATATTTACTAATTAAATTGTAAATTTATAGACCTTTTTATTAATTATTTTTTTTCGATGGTAGTATCAATAGAAAATTGCACTAGACTAAAATGTTTATCATGTTATTTATTTTTAGTGTGCCTGGTAATTTTGTTTGAATTATCTATACTTATAGTGGTGTCAGGTTAAAGGGCGGTTTTTTTGTTTTAAAGTATTCAGGGGGACAACTTATGTTCATAGTTCAGTTTTGCACTGTCGGCGAAGTCCGAGTATTATTTTAAACAATTAAATTTTTTAAACCGCGTTTATCATCGGGTTTATTAAATATATATCTATCGGGCTATATAGTTAATGGTTTTAATAAAAATGCTACTTCTGTAAAATATTTCGGTAAGTTTTGCTAATATGTTCGGTAGAAAAAATAAAAAAAAGAGTATCAGCCAGCTTAATTCTCCATAAAGAAATTCAAATATGTATTTTATTAGAAACAATACTATAATAAATTTAATGCACAACTTACTTTTCTTTTACGAATGAATGCGTGAATGAAGTATAGTTTACTTTGAGGAACAGTCACAATATATTTTTTTAGGGCAGTAGGCAATCGTTCAACAAAGTAGGATCAAAAACAAGAAAAACAAAACTTATTTACATATTATTCTTCAATGTTTAATTTGAGTGTGCTGTACAATTTATGTTATACTTAATTTTTATATTTTTTCATTATGTAGTAACTACTGCATAAGCAGTACTTACTCATATTATGATTTTTATCGTTATATTTAATTTTTCTACAACTGTTAAAAAGCTTTACTTTTTTATTGTTTCTTTTTGGCCGATAATTTTTGTGACATCTATCTTCGCTCGTAAGTACTTTGCAGAATATTCTGTTGTCAAATCATGCTCCGCATCTAAATCATTCTACCATTTCACAATCTAGCATACTTCCTTATTCAATGCCTGAAGTTCTAATGCTTTTAACTCAAATAGTTGAAAACTTACTTGCACGTCATCAATTACAGGATTTTCTTGCCCAAGATCATGATTTAATGTTGTGCGAATCCAGTGCGCATAGTTTTCCTCACCTTTTTGAGTCTTTCTGACAACACATCTGCCATTTTCAGATTATTCCATGTACTGCAAACTCGTACTTAAGCCAAGTCACTTTTCTATATCCAAACACTAGAAATCAATTTACTGTCCTGTCACGGTCGCCACAATGGTCCAGAGTGGCTGTAACACCGTCCTGAAGAATGGCCTGCGATAGAATATTCAGCTGACGAGAAGAAGTATACAGTGAGTTAAAGAAGTCAGCAACGAAGACGAAAGCATCAATGGACATCCAGAGAGAGTACCATGAGGAAGATATCACAATGAGTGTATGCGAGAAAACTCGAATAGAAGAATATTGCTGGTATATTCAATATTTTTGGAAAATATACAAAGGTCGTCCGCATGGTTGGATGGATCCAGCGGTTCAGCTTCAATGCAAAATCGAATATCGAGACTCGAAGATGTGGAAAACTGTCAGCTAAAGGTTACACACAATTTCATAAAGAAAGAGTATGAGCGGGTAGCAATGTAAAAAGTGCCCCCGCACCTACCGAACTAAAATGGCTTCCATAAGATGTCTCGTATGCTGACTGTCTTGTGTACAAAGTTTTAAGCTCGTGGACTTTGCCTGGGGTGGAAAAAAAATAATTTACTTTAAAAAGAATTCGCCTGACCTTTTCGGCCCTGATGCCAACTAAAAAGGCTTCCACCGCTAGTTGATCCTGAAATTCTCTTGGTGCACTCGGATATGCCAGGTGTGCCAGTCTCTCTATCGCAGCTTCGAATTCTTGTAAGCTTTCCCCAACCTTTTGCGTCCTTGATTTTAGCTGAGCCTGGTATACTTGGGCAAGGTGTTGGTCGCCATACCTCAAGTCTAATGCAGCTTCCAAGACTTTGAAGTCCCTTTGTTTCTCCACCGGGATGGTCTGAAGTAACTCTGAGGTTTGGCCCCTTAGCTCCAGAACTAATGCCTTTTCCTCGTTATCCCAGTTATTCGCATTTGCAGCCGCCTCAAATTTTCTCTTGTACGTTATCCATGAGCTTTGGCCATGAGGGAGGTTTTAAACGAGGACCTGTGATGCTACTAGCTGGCTTCCATTCTCTCTCAATTGTCGTTTAAAGCGCTCCACTTCTTTTTCGACATCACTCATCTTTTCTTTGATGTCGCTTACTTCCTCTTTGACTTGACTGACTTCAGTCTTGACCACACCTACTATCTTCGACCTTGTTTATCTCTTCTTTGATTTCGTCAGTGATTGAATTCATAGCGCCTTGTTGGATTTTCATTTGATCGCTCAGGATTTTCCTCAGTTCTTCCTGGCGTCTTTCTTGTTCCTCTTTTTCTTCTTGGCGTTGTCTGTCTTGTTCTTCTTTCTCCTCTTGACGCCTTATTTCAAGGTCTTCCATTATTTCCTTCAATTCGTGTCTTTCTTCTTGACGCCGCCTTTCTTCCTCTTGACGTCTTCTTTTTTGCTCTTCTTTTTCTTCTTGACGTCGCTTTTCTTGTTCTTCTTTTTCTTTGCGATGTCTTATCTGAAGTGAAATAACTAAACATGAATGAATTATATGATTACCTATCTAAATATTAAATAATATACTCGTAATATTGCAAGTTCAGATAATTTTTATTTATTTTTATCCTGTTCCACCGCATTAATAAAACTGTAACTGTTATATGTTATAGTTATAGTTTAAATACATATTATATCAAAATATGGTGATAGTGTCAAACAGGGTAGTCACCCTTCCGGCCATTGAAAAAATATATTAATTTTTTTTTAATGCATAAAATCAACGTAGAAGAGTAATATTTTTTAAAATAAACTATCCTAAACTAATATTATTTGTGCCAAATTACAAAGCGATCCGTCAAATAGGAGGTGAGAAAAAAAATCAAACATTTAGGGGTAAATTTTTTTTCCCACCCCATGCAGAGTCCACGAGCTTAAAACTTTGTACACAAGACAGTCAGCATACGAGACATCTTATGGAAGCCATTTTAGTTCGGTAGATGCGGGGGCACTTTTTACATTGCTACTCGCTTATACTCTTTGCACCAGAAAAGTTTTCCATAAGTGTTTTTCTTCCCATAGTTTACCACGCATGTTCGAGGATATGAACTTTGTTTAAATACGATATAATTTTACTGAGCAACAACTACCATGGCGTAATTAGATTTATTAACAAACATAGTGCTGATTATATCAGTATTTACACATAAACAAAAAATCTTTTTATAAATGTGTATCATGCTTGCCCTTGATAATTTATTTTCAAGCCATCTAACCATGTACAGGGTGTCCCAAACTGATTTAGCCAGGCTCCAGTTCCTAAACCATTTGAGATATTTCAATGGGACAAAAGATCTACTTTTTAGCTGTGAGGGTGCCTTAAAAAATCAACCCTTAGCACTAAAATTTTAAATAGAATAGAATAGAATATTTATTTATTTATATAGTTAACAAAATATACAATGATTAATTTTAATATCTATAGGTATAAATAAATAAATTAGTGATTGCTTAGACTCGTTAGAGTCTGTGAGCAATGGGTAGTTTGTGCGTACATATGCGAAATACCCAATTAAGTTCTATTTATTTTGCGAGGGGTCCTAAGAACCTGAGTGCAAAGGCAATAGACTAGTGTTGCGTATTATAAATATATGTTTTCATGGATTTTATAAAACATGTATTTACATTTAATTATAAAAGAATTTGATGTGGGTGAATTTTTAGGTATCAATATTAGGAAAAATATTAAAACTAAAATATTAGAAGTTAACTTAAAACGAAAATTTACAAATAAAAAACATAAATTTGAGGAATTAGAAAACTTAAAGACTAAAAGAAAGCTTAAAGACTTCCAGTAGTTCCAGTATTAATAAATGTATCTATTTCTGTGTAATTTATGTTCAGCAGCCATTTTTTAATTTTTTTTTTTTATATTTTGTTACAGATCTAACTTGTTTAATATTTTCTGGGAACTTATTGTATAATCTAGGACCTAAGTAGACAAAAAATTTTGTTCCTATATTCTTTTGTGCAACGACTACCTTTATTTGTTTTTATCTTTACCTCTTGTGTAGTAGCTATGATCAACGAGTGTTGTTTCTGAGTATATTTTGTATTGGTACATTAATAAACATTGAGAATATAGCTTACGCACATTTAATAATTCTGACTCTTTGTATAATAATTCAGTAGGATAAAGGTTGGGTTTTCCATATAAGGTCTTTAAATATATTTTTTGGATTAATATTAACGGTGTAATGTTAGTTTTGTTTGAACCTCCCCATGCTATAATGCCATATTTTAAAATCGATTCAATCATGCCATAGTAAATGATTTTAGTGTGTTTTTTGCTTAATATATCTTTTAATATTTTAAATCTATAAATTAAAGATCTTAGTTTTTTTACAGTGTTGGTGATATGGTGATTCCATTTTAAATGAGGGTCTAAAGATATTCCCAGGTAGTTATGACCAAATTAGTATTAACAATATTTATTTCATTAAATAAAGGTAAATTGCTTCTATAGGAGAAAAATGGCAAATATTTTGTTTTTGAGATACTAAGGGTCAAGATATTTTCATCAAACCAATCCTTAATCACCTTTAAGTCCAATTCCGAAACTCTTTTCACTTCCTCCCATGAATTTCCTTCAAAAAATATGGCGGTGTCATCTGCAAATAATACTATATCTCCTCTAATATTTAGGCTAAATATGTCATTTAGATACATAATAAATAAAACTGGGGCAAGAACCGTACCTTGTGGAAGACCATAGAGCACGGTTCTTGCTTTGCTTGTTTAGTTTCCTATTTTTACAACTTGTGTCCTTTTATCTAAATAACTTTCAATAAATCGTGGCAAAGACCTCTTACACCAAAATTTTCTAATTTTTTTAATATTTTATTGTGACTAATTGTGTCAAAGGCCTTTTCCAGATCTATGAAAATGAGACCCTGTATGTTTTTTTTACATTTTATTGTTTGTTTTTCAATTCTCTGTCCAATACTTTTTCCGATTGGAAATCGGTTAATAAATAGCTGAGCATTTAACTCAAGTTAGCCATGAACGAATGAGTAAATTACAGGTCCGTTTAAAACAAAACAAAAAAAAATAACAATTTATTTGAATTATAAAAACCTAACTTGCACTGTCTTATTCAATTAAATTTGACAAGTGTTAAAAATGTTTTGTTTTTGTCTCCTCGAGTCATGGCTAACTTGATGTAGATGTTCATTTTCTCAGCTATTTATTAACCGATTTCCAATTGGAAAAAGTATTGACTAGAGGATTGAAAAACAAACAATAAAATGTAAAAAAAACATACAGGGTGTCATTTAAAATTTGAATTTTTAAGGGTGATTTTTTGATAAACATTCTTTCACTATAATTTTAAAGCACCCTCATACTAAAAAGTATATTTTTGTCCCACTGAAATTTCTGTAACGGTTTAGAAACTACAGCCTGGTTAAATCAATTTGGGACACCCTGTATATACGAGGTCGTTAAGCGAAACGCGTGATTATTTTTTAGATTTATATTTATATTATTGAGTAAATATTTAAGCATGTACTTTAAATTTAGATCGATATAATATATATGTATTAACAATAAAACAGTTAAAGTATCATAGTCTCAGATCCAGTAGCTTATTTGTGCAGGTGTCAAGTTTTTTTTTAATAGAATTTGATTTAAATGAAAGGTTAATGATAACATAGTAAGTACATTACAGCCGGGTTGCCCAGCAAAATCTAGCCGCAAATACCTTTAATTACATACCTATATTGTAATTGATTTGTTTTTAACCATTTCCAACTATGCAGTTTTTATTAGATAGTAGAGTAAAATCTGGAAGTAAAGTCGCTTAGTTTTCGAGAAAAAAAAAACCGGCGTAGAACCAAACCAGACTTAGTGGGATTCTTTAGTAAGATAATCGTGTACACAATATCGTTTTTTACGACATTTTTCGGTGGTCGAGACCTTTTTTATTTCGGAAAAACTCAAGAAAATAGATTTTTAATGAAATATGTTTTTTAACGTCTCCACCGCTATATCTCTGAAAATATTTGTGCTATCAAGCTATTTTTTTTAGATTAAAGTAGACACAATAGCGCTTCGAACAACGTCCCACGTGAACCCGATTTATTTTTTTTAAGTTGGTAAAATAATGGGAAACTCAAACTTGTTATTTTCAGTAACGTAATTTTAGGCAATCGAGAAAAAAGTTTATTTATGAAAATTTGTATATACATGCTGCGTACAAATTGAAGCCAATAGTTGAAAAAAGTTTTTAGGATAAAAATTTTTCATGTCCCGTTCATAGTATTGAGTCAGCGATTTTTTTTAACGGGCCAAAGTCATATTCTTGCGCGCTCGGCTGTAGCAAGCCTGCCGACTGCAACGACCTGACGATCCCGGTCGGGGTGTATATAGTAGTCTAACTTGTATCAATAGGTATAAAACCAGTAGTGATCAAAAGCATCTAGGGGATCAATATTATTGTTCAATATTTCATATATTGTACAGTAGTATTGATCATATGTTGTTAATATTAAGAAATTGTATAATAAATATTAAATAGTCTCCTTTTAATAATAAAAAGACAGGTGGTAGTAGTACAGTACCTAGAGGTAAAAAAACTTCGAAGTAATGTCATATTGAACGGATTTCGTTCATTTTGGCAGTATAATAATAAATGTTTCACAGAAAAGTTTCTATATTGAGCGGGGGCTTGTTAATTTATAGGGGGTGGATGCCAAATATATGAAGTACAATCATATTTTAAGAAGAAAAGGTTCTATGCAATTTTTCACATAAATTGAAGTTTTTAAGTTATAACGACTTCAAAATTGCGATTTTAGCTTAAAAAAAGGTATTTCTAAACGGCTTTCGTCAAGTATCTCAAAAAGTATTACTTTATCGAAAAAACGTTATAGACCAATTACAGAAAGTACAAACTGGGAATTAATTATATTTTTTGTTTATTGATGTAGGATTAATAATTTCGGAAATATTTAAGTTTACATTTGGCATCCAAGTGTTCGTAAGATAACTATTTAGAGTGAGAGTTAAATATCTCAGAAACTGTGGCACCTACGCCAAGGATACTAATAGATACAATAATAGGTTATTAATTAAGCTCTTAACTATTTTTTTATTTGTTTATGTAGCATAAAAAACAAAGAAGTTATGACCGAAGCAATGTCCGTCTACACATTATTTTAATAACAACGTCGCCATTTTGTTACTGTAATTAGCCAGTAATTAAAAAAAAAATTAATTTCAAACACGGTTTCTCATTAATATACAGCATGACGTAGATGCTCAAATTTTTTTGGTTCGTATACAGCACTTGCTTTAGAAAAAAATCAGTTTAAACTATAAAGGTATTTTCGATAAAACGTATTTTTTTTCCTATTCCAAATATCTCAATAAATATTAGTTTTGTTCAAAAATGTGTAGAGACCAAAAATAAAGCTCATAAACTAATAATAATGAATTTCGCTTGTTTATTTATTTACATAGATTTAATAGTTTCGGAGATATGAGTTTACAAATGGCATCCGAACGTTCATAAGACGAAAAATGCAGTTTAAATGTTAAATACCTCAGAAATTGTGACGCATGCTAAGAAAGGAAATTAAAGAAAATTAATTGCGCTTTCAAATTATTTTTTACTCGTTTTGTTACTATAATTAGCCAATAATCTAAAAAAATTATCTCAAATACAGTTTTTCGTTAAAATGTAGCATTACCTAAATGCTCAAATTCTTTTTTGCTCATTTAAAGCACTTGCTTTAGAAAAAAATGCATTTTAAACTTTAAAGGTAATTTCGAAACCCTTGGATACCAAATATAAACTTAAATATTCCCGAAATTATTAATCCTACATCAATAAACAAAAAATATAATTAATTCCCAGTTTGTAGGGTGCTTTCTGTAATTGGTCTATAACATTTTTTCGATAAAGTAATACTCTTCGAGATACTTGACGAAAGCCGTTTGAAAATACCTTTTTTAAAAGCTTTTATTTTAAGCTAAAATCGCAATTTTGAAGTCGTTATAACTTAAAAACTATCAATTTATGTGAAAAATTGCATGGAACCTTTTCTTCTTAAAATTTGATTTTATTTCAGCTCCAATAAATATATATATTTTTTAAGTGCCACCCCCTGAGAGGGGTTGGCATATTTTTTCTGAATGATATCTAATTTTTTAGATGACAGTAAGCAACTCCACCCCAACCTAGAATGCCATATATTAATCTAGATTCAACTGACGCGACTAATCTGACCAACCTGCATGCGAGGTGTATTAATTGCGTCCCAATGTCGCGTTTAGCGCTGATAAAAAAAATCGCTGTTGCCAAACGGTACACTTTAGGCAAAAACATATTTTTTCAAAAACTTTTGTGATTATTAGGCTTTATTTTCTTCGCTGCATGTATGCAAATATTTTCAAAAATAAAAAAGTTTATCGATTGGTGAAGATTTCAATACACAAAATATGTATTTTTAGTTTATTTGATTTTTAGAGAAATGAAAGTGCGAATTGTGCCCAAACCGTTTATATTGGTAAAAGCGCTACAGTGTGTGCTTTAATTTGACACAAAACAAATTTCGGTACCTTTAATAGTTTTAAAGATATGGCGGTGGAAACAAAAAAAAACAATTTTCTTTAAAAATACATTTTTTTCACTTTTTATTGAATTAAAAAGTTCGAGACCACAAAAAAATGTCGTAAAATATGATTTCATATGCCCGGTGACATACTCAAAGGAACCTAATATGTTTGAACTGGTTCTACGCCAAAAAAAAAAAACGACACGATAGACTTAAGAAATCGCTGCTCTAAGAGTCCTCTTGGTAAATAATTAATATTGACATTGCACATTGGATGAATAAAAATGATATGAAGTATAGCTAGTATTTATATTGTATAGATGCATGTTGCTTAGCGGCTTTTTTCTGTCGAAAAAAATAAAAAAATGGCGGGGTTTTAATTTACTATATAAATGGCCTGATAGATCCTATAAGTGAAATAAAAAATCTGGAAAACGTATCAAGCGAATTTTTTTCTTAAAATCTGTGGCACCGAATTAATATGTACAGATCACCCTCAGCAGATGTTAATTTCTTCTTATCAGAAATATATCAGTTCTTACGCCAGTATACTAGAAATAAGTAACAGATTACCCTGTGTGGGGATTTCAACATTAATCTATTGTCAAATAGTAGCCAAAGAAATGAATTAATTGATATATTGGTAGCACACAATGTGAATGTTATGACTAATAAGCCTACTAGATACTCTACAGATTCTATTAGTACTATAGATTATATCTGCATACAAATATCGATAGGTTCAATAATGAAAAATCTTGTACTATTTTAGAAAATCGTACGAGAAAGAAGATAGTCAAACGGAGTGAGATCAAGATATCTGGTTGGCCATAGAACATTTCCATATTCTGAAATTCGAATCGGTGAAAGATGATCACCGTAAAAAACTATTAATTAAGAAATGAAGCAAAAAAGAAATTAACATGTTGCAGACATAATCGAATTAAATTGATTTAACCTTCATAGGACGGGCTAGCAGAACTTACAGAAAAGACGAACCGGGGTCTGAATGGACCCCACACTTAACATCGAGTAAACTATGTTTTCACTCATTTAATAAAAAGTCGTTTTTATTATTGTTTAACTAAAATACCTTTGTTAGTAAAAAATTACATATTTATAACTAATGGTAACAAACGGACCTGGGTGTCGATCATTGAAATTTTCCGCAGCGAAATTTGAAAATCTCTGCTTTTTCCCGGCCAAAAAGTTAGTTTTGCATTGGAGAAGGACTAATAATTATTTTTTTTTCAACCCATATATTAGTATGTAACATATATTATATATATTCCCCGGAATTTCGTTGGATTTATAGGGACGTAAACGACGGACCACGGGATCAAAAAATGAAATTTAAAACTAACGTAACCTCTAAATATTAAAGCAAACACCATATTCTATCAATAAAAAATATAAACTACAGCTAAAGGGAAGGACAACGCTAAAAATTTTGAATTTTTTGAGATATATTAAAAAAATATGTCTTGGGGTACAAACGGACCCCGGTCAATCCTATGAAGGTTAAGTGAAAAAAAAAAACGTTGGAAAGTCAACGGAAAAAAATTATAAATAGATAACTATTTATAATTTTTTTTATATATAATAAATAATTATATATAAATGGGGGAAGGGAAATTCTGTGAAAGTATTTTTACAATTTTTTTAGATTACTCGGATATTTTGAAGATAACACAGCAACACAAAATAAAAGTGGTCTGTCCGGCGGACCAGACCATTATATTCCTATGTATTTGGACCTCCTGAAGCCGAATCCGAAGTCAGAATTGTCAGATTGGCTCGTTTTTCACCCCAAACACCCCAAAAAAACCCAGAACAAAAAAGTGGTCTGTCCGGCGGACTATACCGCCTTATGTATTCTGACTCGCTGAATTCGAGTTCGAAGTTAGAATTGACAGGTTGGCTCGTTTTTCACACCTGATCTCCAAAAACACCCCCCCCCCCCCCAAAAAAATGGTCTTTCCGGCAGACCATATCAGTGTATCTTTATGTATTTGGATCCTCTGAAACTGAATCCGAAGTCATTGTCAGATTGGCTCGTTTTTCACCCCCCCCCCCCAAAAAAAAAAGTTGTCTGTTCGGCAAACTAGACCAGTGTATCCTTATGTATTTTGACCTGCTGAATCCTAATCCAAAGTGATAATTGCTAGGTTGGCTCGTTTTTCACCCCTAACCCCCAAAAACACCCCCCCCCAATGGTCTGTCCGGCGAACCATACCAGTGTATCCTTTTATATATTTGGTAAAGATACACTAGTATGGTCCGCCAAACAGACCACTTTCTTTTGTTTTGGGGGTGTTTTTTGGGGTTGGGAGTAAAAAACGAGCCAATCTGACAATCCTGACTTCGGATTCGGTTTCAGTGGGTCCAAGTACCTAGTCTACCAGATAGACCACTTTTTTTGTGGGACTGTGTAATAGATAGGGTTTTAATTGTGGTACAAAATTCTAATAAGAAAAACCGCTGCCCAAGGAATCACTACTTCCACATCCAGATTCTTTATCCAAGTCACTCACAACGAAAAAACTTTGTATGTGAAAATAATTGTTTATGGAACTTTAATAATATAATATTTGAAATCCTCCACCCCAAAAACCCATAAAACGATACCCCACATCGGTAGTGGGGTGGGGGTGGTAATAGGGGGTGGTAGGGGGGGTGGATGAAGTTAAAAAATATTTTGAGGTTTCTGGTTCCTGTACATACACTAAATCACAATTTTTTTTTCATCCGCTTTAATAAGGAGGTGGGGGTGGTAATGGGGGTGGCTAATGCCAAAATTTTTTTTGAGACCTTAGCTTCTCTTGTATATACTATATACCAATTTCATGGACTCTTACCTGCTTAATTTACCCATTTACCCCAAATTTACCCCAATTTACCCCCCAACCCTTCGACGGAACAAGATGAAAATATAATCTAGTTCTAGAACTCGTTAAAGTACATATGTGTACCAAATTTCAAGTCAATATCTTAAACGGTTCCAGAGTAAACGTGCGCACAAAAAAAAGTTACAGACAGACCGACAGACAGACAGAAATTTTTTTTTCGCTCAAACTTAAAATCTCGACGTTTCATGACATTTTAAGCCTATTCGGACAATAAAAATTTTTAAAAATTTTTTTGTCGTTACTATACTTCCACTGGACGTGGAAGTAAAATTAAAAACATTTATTTTTGTCACATTTAAATCACATGGCAGGTTTTCTAAGAAGAAATATTTTTAATATAATTGTGATGTGCTCAAGAAGCCTTATTTTTAATCACAGAAATTAGGCAATGTAGTGATATTAAAATATTTAAATTTTCTCCTCTTGTGTTAACTTCACATAATCTTCAATTTTTTTCCACACTTTCTTCCTGAATTCGTTATCTCTGGCACACTTCGGTGTAAAATTCACATGCCACAGAAATGATCCTGTTACATTTTTGAAAGAATCTGACGTTGCCACAGTGAGACTCCTTTGGGCTCCTTCTTCAGGAGTCTGAAAAAAGTTTTATTTAATTTTTCTTTAGATTCAAGTAAGACTCAACTAAAATCAATAATAAAAATAACAAACTGATTAGCGTTACATTATTAATATATTTCTATAAAAATGTAGGAATATTAAAATTTAAAAAATGAACCTAGAAAAGGATTGTAACTTTTAATGTGATACTAAGACTAAATTATATTGACAGATATTCTTATGTTTTTTTAATAGTAAAGTCAAAATAGAGGAATCGTAGATAAATTATGTACAAAGCAGGTTTGTCGTATTCCTCTTGATTTCCCAACACCGTGATTAGTACGTGCGTTCTGAATGATATTGCCATCATTAGAAACATAGTGCTTGTAACAAATGCTGGCGAAGGGAACTAAGTTTAACTTAGAGGAACCCCGCCGCTTCGGCAGGTGTCCGAGTCTGCACCGCGCTAACGAGAGCAAGAAGCTCAAAAGCGGTAAGCGAATCACTTTGGAAATACTAAAATCCTTCCTATGGGGGAATTCCTTATTTTCTCCAGTACCGGAAAACTAATGCAGAAGTGTTTGTGCCTCAAGTTCATAACACTAGGGCAGGAAGTTAGGAGGTGGATGGAAGTTTCCTCCCCGTCTCCGCAGAACCTGCAGTCGGGGTGGTTCATCACCCCCATAAATAGTGTGCACGTGTTTTCTGAAAGAGTCGTGCCCAGTCAAAAGACCTGCCACGATTCTGACCTTTTTCCTACTTAGTCGCAGGATTTGTTCTGCTCGCTGAGATAAGGAGCTTCGTTTGTCGAAGTCCTGGGCAGTAGGTCAGTTCTATTGACTTCTTGGCATTTGATCTAGGGTAGCCTAGAGCCGTCACCGGACCCAGTAGGGGCCTCTGAGAGTCCCCTCTAGCCGGTGCATCTGCTCGCTCATTACTGTGTCCAGGCATCCAGAGAAGCTTGACCCAGTTAGATGAGCCAAGTTCACAGAGAGCCTGTTTACAGTTTTGAACCAGTATTGACTTGGTCCTGACTGATGCAAGGGCCTTGAGGCCGCTTATCTATATATGTGTTTGTTAGAATATTTGCTTCGGATATTCTACTGTGCACAGGCCAAAATAGCAAAAATCTCAGTCTGGAATACCGCGGCGAATTTACCCAGGACATAAAAAAGTTCAGCATGGGCCTTTCACCGTATATCCCCGCTCCAGCACTTTCCTCAAACCTCGATCCGTCTGTGAACCAGACGATATGGGCAGGTCTGAGTATGTCCTCGAGTGGGTTCCAGCCTTCCCTTTTGGGGATGACAACCCCAAAGTGCCTTCCCCTTCTTCCTATTCAATAATGGAAGTGTCTCAATTAAATAGGCTCGGACAGGGGCTGCGTAATGAAGAGGTGCTCCATTTTCTCAAAAGAAAAAGTTGTCTCTCGGAAAATCTGGATCTAGATCTGGATACAAGTTATCAGTATGGTGGTGAGGGTAACTTGAAGAACATGCGAATACCTCGCACCAGTTAGAGTTCTGTCAAAGAAATAAGGAGCCAGAAATCTTCCATCAGCTATCTCACACCACACATACAATTTTTGAGGGTTTTGAGTGCGATACTCTATCATCCAGTGGGATTTTCTGTAGCTCAACAAAAACAATTTTGCCGATTGGCATGGCCATTTAAACGAAGGTAGTTGCAACTCAAAATATTATTGTTTTTACAAAGGCATTGTCATTATTGCATAGTTCTTGGAGTTGCTGGCAGAATTGATTTCGCCGATTAAAATCGTTTTCATCAGACACATTTATGAACGAGGCATACCTTATAAGGATGGTGCTCTGCTTTTCTCAGTATTCTGTGGACAGTGGGCACTGCCATATTAGAATTAGACGCAATTAGAGTTTGGAATGAGGCCTTTCTTGCACTGTCAACAAAATATTAAGCTGATCTTCTTGTCGTGATGACTTGTCGAACACATTTAGTAAAATTAGAGTTTTCAAATTGCAAGAGAGTTTTTCTTAAAAAATTTCTCATGCAACCTACATCGATATTATGCATGTAAAAATGGCCTCTCAAGCAAAATATTGATAAGGTCGTAGCTTTGTGAAAACCTCTCAAAAGAAATAAGAAAATTTATCAGTCGTTCACCTTTGTGATTTTACAAAAAAAAGTTTATACTTTCCTCGAATATATCCACCACTTTAAGAAACTATAAGAAACTATAGATATAGACAGGTCAAAGTCAAGCCACACAATTTATAGAAAAATCAAACAGATAACTAAATGTTTAGTTTCATACCTTTCCAAATAGAAAAATTGGAATGTAGAATGCCACCAATGATACTGTAGATAGCAAGTTTAATTCGGCTGCTTTGTTATAAATTTCAGTCTTAACAACTCCTGGATGTACCACATTTGAAGTTATCCCAAAAGGTTTCAGTTTTTCAGCAAATTCATTGGATATAATCATTTGGCCAGCCTTAGTGTTCCCATACATTTGTAAATATTGTAAGAAAGGCATTGTTTTATTCTCATTTGCATTTAAGTTTTTTAGCGTCAAATTATTAATAAATGCCATTAAGGAAGACACAAAAATTATTCGGGCATTTCCAGCTCTTTTCAATAAGTCTAAAATGTATACGAAGTTATGAGATTAGCAAATTTATGAGAAAAGGTACGAAATTGTAATCGAAGAATTAATGCAGAAACAAAGATAAAAAAAGATATTCTTTTCCAATTTGTTGTTAATTTTTTAAATAATCTACAATTAACAATCTAAAATAATTTAGAAAAGTATTATTGAGGATATACAAAAATAATTCTGAAGTTCTTTATGTATTCACTGTATATGTTAAAACACTTTAATAAAGTTTCTGTATAAGAGCACGTATATTATTGTCTGTATAAACATAACGGCTTTACAATCAGTTGTAAGAACGTTTATATCACCTGGTAATATGACATAAATTCCATAATAGCTCTGTAACCAACACTTATGTAATTGTTATAAAATAAAAATATTCTCATAACTACTTGAAACTCTATAAAAGATGTATCGATAACCTTTACAAGAGCCTTTATGAAATGGTTTTATAATTATGTAGTAAGAACATTCTTAATGCGTTTCTATATCACCAAATTATCTCAAATAGTTCACAGTAGAACTGTAAAGTAAATTTCCCTACCACTAAAAAGTAATTATACGACATTTCAGTTGAATACTAGAGCAACAATGCTAGTTGGACGGTTATTCTTATATAACCAAAAATGTTTATTGGGTGAATCAGGTTATGAAAAGTATAGTGTCAATTGTATTATTAAAAATAAAAAAGTTTAGTTAAAAAAACCCAGTTTACATTATTAATTGCAATTAACAAAACAAATTGGTTGTTTCTAAAATCGTTGATTGATTGATTTACCAGCGTGCAGTAGGCATTTCTGCCACTCCTAAGGATTATAAATCTGGATCTGCTACTTCCACGCAGGGTCGGACTAGGGTCATGCTTGTTACCAGCAGCGAGTGCCACATGCCGCATGGTAAAGGAATGTGGGATGGGAGGTATAGGTATTTGTGAGATGCGTTATCGCATTGTGTCATGCGGGAGCGTTTAAGCTCCCTTTTTTTGTATTTTTGGTTCTGGACTTCTGCCTCTTCTGGGTCTTCTTGTGATATATGTTGCCGCGTTGTGTCGCTACTGCTTGTGCTTCTATTTTTGTTTTTCTGCTTCTATAAATCTTCTTCTGAACCTTCTGATTCCTCAGTTTCTGATTCTGGTACTTCAATTTGTTCATTGTTCTTAGGGAATATTCATCTATTTTGTGTTCCACTTTGCTGGTCCAACTCTCTTTTGTTGACGTTTGTTTTCAGTCCAGATGTGTCCTGGGCAGGCGTTCACTATCCCAAAAATTCTCAACCGCGCCGCGCGTGGGGGGAGGGCAACCAGGGGGGAACCAAATAAACACATAACACAGCACAGTGGAACGTAAAACCTCACTTTTTTTTGGCATATGCTTAAAAACGAAGTTAAACTAATATTTGGTATGCAAAAACAGATATGAAATAATTGTCACTATCCCAAACTTCTTAAACAACGCCGCGCCTGGGGTCAGTTGCCCCCCTGCGTACGCACCTGGTCCAGCGGCGATTAGTAGATCATTGGCGTATGTGTATGATTTCTTAGAAAATACCATTTTTCTGAAAGAAGCCTACACCACGCATACCTCCGTTGAAGTGCTGTGAGAATCTGAGAATTCAATTCTGACGCCGTATATCAATAATGTGTCATTGATTATTTCGGGTTTAATCCAAATTAAATTCGATTGAGTACTTTTAATAATTATTAAAAATCTCACTTGAAAATTTACATAAGAAATTGTTCTGTCCCTTTGATTGTTGCGGGTTTAATTTATATTAAATTCATTTGAGTATTTTTAATAATTATGAAAAAAAGAATTATTTTACAGAAAGAAATATATATGATCATATTTTACGATACGTTATTGATTATTTCGGATACAATTTAAATTAAATTCATTTGAATATTTTTATAATGATTAAAAGCAATTTATTTGGCCATATTTCAATAATTTACTACTCTCAGAAAATTGTCGATTTTTCAAGGGTCTGAACGTAACATTTCAATGGTTTATGGGGCAGACACTTGTAGTCATTAAGACACAAATAAACTAAGATGTACTTATCTCTTATATGCCTGGGTTTGGGTCGTGTTTATATATTCGTTTCTTTAAGCTCGTTTCTTTATGCACCACATTGATTACTACTAAATAACTCTGTATTAGTTATTTCAAAATATTAATTATATTTCAACTTTGTTCTTTTGTTATGACACATCAATTTAATCTACATTTCTTAAGCTTTGTCAAATTTAACGCAGTTTTACCGGGTTTTTAACGATTTTAAGTGAGAGGGTTTCAGACGCACAATCATTCACTCCGACCTATCCCACTCAATTCTAAAATCGTAAACAAAAATCGAATTAAATATTAAGTATATTATAGAAAATATCTAGTTTTTTGCGGATAAATATTGGGACTGAATGGTACTAATAAATTACACTTATAAATCGCACACAAAATGTAAGCAAGCATTAAAGTAAAATGTAGCTTGAACTGTGGTGTGATTTTGCATCGAGTTTTGACTAATGAGAAGCTGAGAAATAGCTCACTATCTAAGACCAACGCTTCATTCTTAAAGTGAAAGGACTATAGGTATTGTTCGTTAGTAGGATTTAGTTTAGCCCTCTTTATAGAATTTTTACATTTATAGATCTACAGTTATTTGTGTTTTGATGTATAACGACAGTTTTACATCGACATCAGAGTGCATTGAAAACAGTAAATCTACTAATTAATATTTGCAAGATATGAACAAAGCAAATTGTTATTATGTGTATATATTACTATATACAAAGAAGGAATGTACATTTTGATTATTTAATGAAAATAATATTATTTATGAAATTGGTAACATAAGAACATAAAAATAATCACATATTGAACTTACTTACCAAGCAATAAATGGGTCATCAAGAAGGGACCGAACAAATTCGTTTGCATGGTAGGATGTAAGCCATCTTTTGTGTAAACGTTAACATCAGCGCCGATTCCGGCATTGTTTATCAAAATATCAATTTTTTCTTCTGTCTCATGTATTTCCTTACAAAATTTTCGAACGGAAGTCAAAGAACTTAGATCCAAATGTTTAATTATGATATTTAGATTATTTGTTGTCCTAATGATTGATTGTTTGACTTGCTCTGCGTTACTTCGGCAAGCTATTATGACCTTGCATCCCCTAGCAGCTAGTCCTAGAGATGTTTCATATCCAATACCTAGCGTAAAATAACTATAAATACACTAATATACAACCAGTGTTGCCGATACCAAAATCCCAAATTACACACCTGCCTCACTAAAATTGCATAGAATCATTAGAAACTAAATCTTTCTACCATTGGTTATGAAAACCAAACTGGAATTCGATTTAACATTAATTATTATCGAGCCGAAAATTATTATAGGGACTGGAGCAAGTACCAATACAAAAACGTACGCTAGAGACATGTACAAAACAGCTACGACATCTTCGTAGAAAAACAGAAGCGTGGCTTGTAGACGCAACCATTTTGCTTGGCGAAAAACAACGTAAAATAAAGTTTCTGTACTTACAGTTTTAAACTGGAACTTCGATTCACTTATAGTCTAATAATTAAGACAGATTAATAGATAAGCAGTGATCAGGAATATTGGACTAGCGAGTTATTCAAAATAATCGAATCTGGTAAATAAATCATAAATACAGGGTTGGCTTAAGATAGATTTATTGCGGAAAAATACAAAATATAGTAATTTTGGTAAATTAAATAGACTATTGTTAGAGGTGAAAAAGTGAACTATTACAATCATCACGATCGAGTGTTGCGTGCGATACGGTGGGAAATGCAATGAATTCATCATGTCAGAATGTGGCACATTTTCTCCGATGTGCATGCAATACTGTAGAATTAGTGTGAATTGAAAAAATGAAATAATTTGTGTTAGGCTAGCAGTAATAACATCAAAAGTTTTTTAACTGAATGGGTAAAAAACAAGCATAGCTCATAAGTAGAGTTTGTATAATATTCCGAGCAATTCCTTTGTTTACTGGAAATTTGTTTATAAAGGCCCGGCCATGTGAAGATGTTCTTCTTGACCATCTTCTTCAGCAATCTGAAGGTCTCCTAGTACCTCATTCGCAGTAAGTACATCGGCAATATCCATCCTGTTTTAATTCCTACAATTAAAGTAGCACAAGACTCGACTTTCAAAAATAATTACAAAATACTAAACAAATATTAATCCACAAGATACATGACGTCAAAAAGTGAGATTATACTTTCTCTCTCACACGAAAACAGCCCAGTTCCCTCATAATTTACCATGAGAAGTAAGTTCCCGATTTTTCATGCGATGTGAACGCTCATACAGTTAGAGAGTAAACTATATTGGTATCCGCCCACTTCCTCATGAGAACTTGCTTTCACATCAATACAGAATAGCGGTCCAGAAGATTTCGAAAAATTCAGTCCTTGAGAGAATGAGACCCATTTGTTTATTTGGCTTTACATTTTACACATATAGTTAATTTTCATTACTTAAAAGAAAAAAATAAATGGTTGCACAGGCGAAAATCAAACTTCGAATAATAAGGATGAAGTCGTCCAAGAAAATATTTATAAGTAGGCAAACATGGGACCTAGACCATCTACTTATGACCAGAAAAATATTCGCCTCCTACAAATGCAAAGCCACCTGCGGTGCCAAAATATGCGGAGAAAATGAGAAAATCATATTAGGCATTTTTTTATCGGAAAATTTTGTTAATGAAACCTATTTAGAATTGTCCAAAAACCTTAATTCCAAAATTTAATCAAAATTAAAAAATACTGAAATTTTGATGAAAATAATGTCCAAGTCCGAAAATATCATTTTAATGGGTTTTTTGTTTAGAAAACTGTACTATGACAATTTTGTTTGAAGCTAAGGTAGTTGTCAAGCAATTTACAGCTTTTTTAATAATTATTTTTAAAATTTTAATTTTTAAATTTTTTAATTTTAATTAAATTTTGGACATAAGGTTTTTGGACAATTCTGAATAAGTTTCATTAAAAAAATTTTCCGATAAAAAAATGTCTAATATGATTATTTGATTTTCTACGCATATTTTGGTACCGCAGGTGGCTTTGCATTTGTAGGAGGCGAATAATTTTCTGGTCATAAGTACACATTGTATATGTATTTACTGTGTGTTTCACTGGAAATGGTAACACCCCAATAACTTTTTATTTTTTTTTTCCGATTTGAATCAAATTTTACTTAAGTATAGAAGGAGTTAGGATCTACTTATGACCAGAAAAACATTCGCCTCCTACAAATGCAAAGCCACCTGCGGTACCAAAATATGCAGGGAAAATCGAAAAATCATATTGGGCATATTTTTATCGGAAAATTTTGTTACTGAAACTTGTCCAAAATTTGATCAAAATAAAAGAATATATAAATTTTGATTAAAATAATGTCAAAGTCCGAAAATATCATTTTAATGAGTTTTTTTGATTAGAAAACTGACTATGACAATTTTGTTTGAAATTAAACCCAAGCTGTCAGGTAGTTACCAAGCAATTTACAATTTTTTTTTAAATTATTTTTAAAATTTTTAAAATTTTAATTTTTCAATTTTTTAATTTTAATTAAATTTTGGACATAAGGTTTTTGAACAATTCTGAACAAGTTTCATTAACAAAATTTTCCGATAAAAAAATGCCTAATATGATTTTTTGATTTTCTCGGCATATATTCGTACCACAGGTGGCTTTGCTATGTAGAAGGCGAATTTTTTTCTGGTTATAAGTAGATACTAACTTGTTCTATACTTATATAAAATTTGATTCCAATCGGAAAAAAAGTTATTGAGGTTTTACCACTTCAAGTGAAACACACTGTATCGTCTCGTTTGACGATCTTTTTTATTTCAAATTTAGAACATGAAAATAATTTGAAGCATACAGGATGATTACCAGAGGCGTAACTATGATATTTTTATGTTCTATCATCATTTTGATTAAGCAAACAAGAATAGGAAGATGTACAAAATTTCAATATACAGCATTCCTCTCAGGTTCGAACGAAATTTATGTATATTAAATGATAATTTTATTTTAAAATATTTAAGATAGTTTTGTTTAATAGAACTATAACAAAACGAATGAAAATTGCAGTTTCCGAATACCCATTTGAAAAATTAAATAAAAAAGATATTGACTGTGCTTAATCTCACTGGTACTACCTAAAAGTAATTTATTTCCTGTTCGAGGAAAAAGTCGTATCGCATCAAGTAAAATATATTTAATTTAAAACCAAGGGATAGTTGTAAGAACGTCTTAATTGAGAAAAAGTACTTTATGTAATTAGCTTATACATTTTCGAGGCCACAATTTTTATAATAAAAACTCTTCAACAGATATGAAAAGCACGATTACAAGGATCAAAAATAATTTAATTTTAGACCTCACCAAATATAGTCTCATAGTAAAAATGTTTACATTCTATAAAGGAAACATGGAACAAACTTCCACTTTCTTTAAGAAATTTATCTATTAGTAAAATAAAACGTAAACTAATAATATTTCTTCTCGATTAGGCATTTTGCAAACTACAGGATTTTTTTGACGACTTAATATCTGTTATAAAAATAGCACTATGTTTTTTTTATAAATTGTAATTGGAAAAGGTGCATTTTTAAATTTAAATTTTTATATTCATATATTATAATGTTAATTATTATCATACTGTGATACTTATTATGTTGCAACTTTTAAATGTGTATGTTCGTGTATGATTTTAAATTTCAACCTACTGTGAAATATTTTTCATTAAATTGTAATTTTTTGACATGTTCTGTATCTCTTACCTTTATTTCCTCCCGTAATGAGCGCAGTTTTTCCTACCAAACAAACTTTGCTCGTGCATGGCTGATAAATTAATTTTTGAATACACTTAATCAATAATATAATAATTATTATATAATACACGAATAAATACATAGCTTGTTATTTGCACTTCGAAGTTAATAAAATATTTACTGATTAACTTGCAAAGTTATAGGTTTCTTTATCAATTATTTTTATTTCGATGGTAGTATCAATAGGAAATCGCAATAAACTAAGATGTTTATAATTTTATTTATTTTTAAAAACAGGCTATGCACACTTAATTATTATTGGCCTTTAGTATCTAGCGTGTAGTAATTATGTTTTAATTAACTATTTTTAAGTGGTGTCAAATTAGGATTTTAATGTGAATTGCCTAGTCAGGGCAGTATTGACGGAACCAACTTAAGTTCATAGTTCAGTTTTACAGTTTCTTCAAGGTCCGAGAGTATTATTTATTTAAACAATTTTTTTGACCGATTTTATTATATATATCTCGAGATATATAAGTCCTATGGGAACCAGCAGAAAAAGAAAATGTTTGTTGTGAGTTGGGTAACAAATGCATTTAAACTAATATTCATTCTCATTATTATTGTTATTAAAAAAATTAAATAGTGCAATATTAGGTGTTTTTTAACAAATTATTATCCTTTCTAAAATAATGGATACATTTCAATGAAACAATAATGTAGCTCTTATAGTGTACTATGATCACTAAAAATTGTAAATTAAAATGTTTATTAAAACAGCCAAAATACGTAATTGTTACTAAAACTTTGCATCCCTGTGAAGTCCTGCGATTAAAACCTAGAAACGTGTACGTTGGCTCAAATGTTAGCTTTTTAAGAGTACTTTAAAAGAATAGTTGTTCTCATTTGAACCGTTTTCTTTGCGTTTGTTTATAATTCTCCAAATTGTAGTTATAAACAAATTCAAATAACTGTGTGGTTTTTTTACGAAACAAAAAGGAATTATGAAGGAAGATAAAAAAAGCCTACTTAAAGAGTAAATTAATGCTCTATTTGCACTTGGAGCAGAGATACTTAGTTTTTACGTTTCGATCGTTCATAAATAAACACATTGAAAGAGTATGAGCGAGTAGCAATGTAAAAAGTGCCCCCGCATCTACCGAACTAAAATGGCTTCCATAAGATGTCTCGTATGCTGACTGTCTGGTGTACAAAGTTTTAAGCTCGTGGACTCGCATTGGGTGGGAAAAAAAATACCCCTAAATGTTTTATTTTTTTTCTCACCTCCTATTTGACGGATCGCTTTGTAATTTGGCACAAATAATATTAGTGTTAGGATAGTTTATTTTAAAAAATATTACTCTTCTACGATGATTTTATGCATTAAAAAAAATTAATATATTGTTTCAATGGCCGGAAGGGTGACCCTGTTTGACACTATTACCATATTTTGATATAATATGTATTTAAACTATAACTATAACATATAACAGTTACAGTTTTATTAATGCGGTGGAACAGGATAAAAATAAATAAAAATTATCTGAACTTGCAATATTACGAGTATATTATTTAATATTTAGATAGGTAATCATATAATTCATTCATGTTTAGTTACTTCACTTCCGATAAGACATCGCAAAGAAAAAGAAGAACAAGAAAAGCGACGTCAAGAAGAAAAAGAAGAGCAAAAAAGAAGACGTCACGAGGAAGAAAGGCGGCGTCAAGAAGAAAGACACGAATTGAAGGAAATAATGGAAGACCTGGAAATAAGGCGTCAAGAGGAGAAAGAAGAACAAGAAAGACAATGCCAAGAAGAAAAAGAGGAACAAGAAAGGCGCCAGGAAGAACTGAGGAAAATCCTGAGCGATCAAATGAAAATCCAACAAGGCGCTATGAATTCAATCACTAACGAAATCAAAGAAGAGATAAACAAGGTCGAAGATAGTAGGTGTGGTCAAGACTGAAGTCAGTCAAGTCAAAAGGAAAGTAAGCGACATCAAAGAAGATGAGTGATGTCGAAGGAGAAGTGGAGCGCTTTAAACGACAATTGAGAGAGAATGGAAGCCAGCTAGTAGCATCATCAGGTCCTCGTTTAAAACCTCCCTCATTTGACGGCCAGAGCTCATGGACAACGTACAAGAGACAATTTGAGGCGGCTGCAAGTGTGAATAACTGGGATAACGAGGAAAAGGCGATGGCATTAGTTCTGGCGCTAAGGGGCCAAACCTCAGAGTTACTTCAGACCATCCCGGTGGAGAAACAAAGGGACTTCAAAGTCTTGGAAGCTGCATTAGACTTGAGATATGGCGACCAACACCTTGCCCAAGTATACCAGGCTCAGCTAAAATCAAGGACGCAAAAGGTTGGGGAAAGCTTATAAGAATTCGAAGCTGCGATAGAGAGACTGGCACACCTGGCATATCCGAGTGCACCAAGAGAATTTCAGGATCAACTAGCGGTGGGAGCCTTTTTAGATGGCATCAGGGCTGAAGAGGTCAGGCGAATTCTTAGAATATCGCGGCATCAAAGTATTAGCGAGGCTTTGGTGCGTGCCCTCGAAGTAGAAGCTGCCTTTAAAGGCACCTCTTGGTCAGAAGTGCGTGCTGTGATAGTTGAAAAGGCACTATAAATACACAATTGGCTGCCGGACCGCTGACTACTTACGCCCCCGCTATCCCGCAGCCGCATCTGTCTTACAAATCTCTGTAGCTCCATCTCATACTGTTACGTTCTCATATATAGTGTCTTATCTCCGGAATTTTAAGTGTGTGTATCGTAGGTACTCGTGATTTTCTTATGTTATTTGTATTGTATCTAATACTTAATTTTTCCATTTTTAAAAAACTTAGATAGTAGTTAGTGTTATGCACGAAATGGAAAGTTCTAAAACTGATAGTAATTGTTCTGAGAGCAAAATCAGCTCACTTAATTTAAAATGCAAAAACAGTAACAATGTATAATATGTAAAAAAATTAGAGGTACTATAATCGAATCAACCAATAAAACTTTCTTTACTGCCACAGTTAGATGAGGAAAGTGACTTGGATAAATAATTTTGTTTTTTATGTGTTATCATGTTCCTAATGGTTAATAAAATAGGTCTTATAGATGTTCGTACTCCTTTGTTGAGACATCCTTCCATTCTCGGATTCCTTTTTCCTTTGCTCACAATATGGGTCTAATTTTTGCATCACTCAGTTACTCTTGTCTGAATGAATTATATAATTATCTATCAAAATATTAAATAATATACTCGTGATATTGCAAGTTCAGATAATTTTTATTTATTTTTATCCTGTTCCACCGCATTAATAAAATTATAACTGTTATATGTTATAGTTATAGTTTAAATACATATTATATCAAAATATAGTAATAGTGTCAAACAGGGTAGTCACCCTTCCGGCCATTGAAACAATATATAAATTTTTTTGAATGCATAAAATCATCGTAGAAGAGTAATATTTTTTAAAATAAATTATCCTAACACTAATATTATTTGCGCCAAATTACAAAGCGATCCGTCAAATAGGTGAGAAAAAAAAATAAAACATTTGGGGGTAAATTATTTTTTTTTCCACCCCATGCAAAGTCCACGAGCTTAAAACTTTATACACAAGACAGTCAGCATACGAGACATCGTATGGAAGCCATTTTAGTTCGGTAGGTGCGGGGGCACTTTTTACATTGCTACCCGCTCATACTCTTTGAGCTGGTTATTCCCAAGTGCTTATTTTTGTGTCTCAGCTGATTGAAAACAATCCGGTACTACGGTTTTTCAAATTGCATCGATAAAGCTTCTTTGAAAACATAACAAATGGATGACACATTTCCCTCCCCGACTCCTCGAATTTTGACTAGACACCCAACCAGCAAATTTGTTTTATAATTTAAATGTTATACGATTATTTTGTTTTATTGTTATTTTATTAATGCTTCTAAAATGCTAACTGATTATATTAGAGTTGCAGAAAATACTATCTGATTGCCTGCAACTGAACTGTTTTATAAATTTATCATCAAAACGTTTTTACAGCAAAATTATAAAATATCTTATAAAGCAGTTAAGAAATTATTTTAGAAATGTTTCCGTGACTAAGCTATAGAACATTTCAGCTTATAAAACTAAATAATTTTATAGTGCTTTTTTAGTAACGGTCGGCAGTATTTTCAGCACCGTTAAAAATATATATTAAAATTATTTTATAGTTGTTTCCTATTATTTTATAAAACAATTATATTAAAGCACTATTTGGGACAGTTTTGCTATTGAAAGTAAATTGTTGTTGCAGAGTATGCTATATAATTATTATATAGCGTTGCAATCTATTGCAATGTGGCAACGGCAATAAAGTAGTTACAAAATAAAATTGTTTACGTGAACATAAAAATGCTGCTACTAACTATGCAATAAAATATATTTGAAACAATTTATTTCCTAGGTCAGCTGTGTGTTTATATTTCATCAGAACTTATGTCTAACACTCGGCAGACTGGTGTAGATCGTACGTGCTAAAGTAGAAATTAAAAATATTAGATTTAGGATAATGGAAAAAAAATTTAAAAAACTAATTTTTAGGTTAATTATGCAAATTGCGCCAATACTGCCTCAGTGGAAGCATTTACAATACAATTCTAACATATTTATTATAAAAAGAGTTACAATAATATCGCGAAAGTAAGTAATTTATTGTATAAGAATCGCGTAAAAGTTACCTAGCAGCATATTGACCCGCAATGTGCATATACATGAAAAACAACAAGCAGTTGTTTTCTGAGATGAAGTGTGCTCTAACTAAATGGACATAACCGTATCGGAAGATTTTACTTTACGCGTATAATTTTTTAAATTTTAAATTTCGTTTTTACCTCTGTAATGTCTAACAGTAAATATATTTGTTTTCCTGGCAGAAAGTGTACACCACATGGGAAACTTTTTTGTTAGTGAGTTATCAGAAAATTCTATCATTTATAAAAAGTTCTGCATGAAGAAAAAATAATGCCAATACTACAAAAAACGTTACCGATCTCGAGGTTATCCGCCATCAAAATTTTACATGCATTTCCGTCGCTTCTTATTTGAACTGTCCTTCTTCTTTACCTCTATATTAAAAGGGTCAATCCAACCTTTCTTTGTAGTAAACAGCCTACCAACTAACATAACCGAACCTAATCAAACCGTCATTCTTATATTATTTATTTATTAATTTAATTTAGGTGTGAAATTTTCTTACCGAATCCCCCACGTACTTTAATTAATTACCAGAAATTTTTCAAGCACTAGGCAGATTACTAGTGAAAATTTTCATAAAATGAACAAGGGTGCTAAAATGAAAACTTACGCAATTTAGCTGTAATAGCTACAATGAATTACAGTTCTTATCAAAATGTTTGTTCCGGTTATATTTACAGTTATTTTTCTTTGCTTATAAGCAAAAATGTAAAATGAGACATATTTGTGAAAAAAAATTGTTATATTTTTCATTTAAGATACGGCCCTGTCATAAGACTGTCACCTCCAAGACACATCATTTTATAGAATGGCCTATAGTTTAAGTATCTTAAAATGCTTGTGTTTAACACAAAAGTATTTTATAAAAGGAAGCCATTTCTTGAGACCAGCGTTTGAGGTCGTAAATATGACAAGGCATAAAAAGTTTAAAATTCACATTTTTATTAATATTTATGGTAATTAATACGTGCTAATTATAAAATTATGATGATTAAAACAAATTGGCATTAAATTTCATTACAAACAAATTTTAAAATGTGAAATCGAGTTTTATAAAATTCCAAAAATTAGTAGAAACCTTCAGTAAACATGAGAGGTACTTAAAATTCATCAAAAACACATGGTATAATTCACACTAAAATTTCCTTCTCATCAAAAATTGCAAGCTGTGTGGGTTAATACGCCTCTAAAATAATTATTAAGTAAGTTCTTATCCATTATCCAGTAAAATCACTGAAAGCTTGGTATTATAGAGATCAGCATATTATATATTTGTAAGATGTATGCGACTTTTTAAATGCATTTAAGAACTTATTTTATTTGATTGTTGTGTTATAACAATAGTAACAAACAGTGAAGTATGTGCTTTATAAGGCAATTAAATGAAGCTTCAATAAAATTGTTTTATAGTAACGGTACCGAATTTTCTTAGAGCCTGCGGATATTATATATATTACTAGCTTATTGCGCGTGGAATTAAGAACATACTAACTTCTGTCTATAATTAATTTTTTTTTCTAGTTTCATAATCAATTCCTTGATATAGTCTTTCGTCACTCTCCTTATCCCTCATGACGTCTTCGATCAGAGTCTGTATTGCCACCCATTTCTGTTTGTCTTCTATCATCTGGGGGACTAAATTTTCCGTGTCCAGTACGGTCTCGATGTGCAGTTCTGCTTGTCTTCTTCGTGTTGCCCATCTTGGACAATGAAACAGCGCGTGCTCAGCGGTGTCTCTTTCCCCGCAATAAATTCATTCGTCGTCATGAGTTTTCTGTATTCTTTCCGTGTACTGGCGGAAAGACCCGTGTCCAGTAAAGAATTGGGTCATATGGTGATTTATTTCCCGAAAGGGACAGTCCAGCCACGGTTTCAGGCGGTACTACATACTCACAGAATATTCCTATAGTCCTTTCTTGTAGACGACGTTTTTGGTCTTTTCGTTAGGTGCCAATATTACCAGGCTGCTCGGTGAGCTTACTCTCGAGCAGGCTACGTAAAGCTGACCGTGTGAGAAGCTGTCCTCCCTTCAGTCCACTCCAGCCAAATTTAATGTTTGTCCCTGAGACTTGATAGTCATGGCAAAACAAACCTTTGAGGGAGAATTGCAATCTCTTGAACTCGAAGGGGTATCCGTGGTATGAATACCGATTCCCCTCGAGCACATCCAGTCAGAATAGTGGCCTTGACAACGTTGCGATGCAGAGTGCTCAGCTGCAATCTGGTACCGTTTCAGAGCTTTGGCAGACGCAGATTACGAAGATTCGTTCCAATTGTCTACCACAAAGCTAACTATTTGTTTACGAACCTCCAACGCTCTTTCTTGTGACCCGTACATTAAGAATGAAAGGGAACGGAATAAACGGGCTCCGTCACCTACAATTGGGACAACAGTATGTTGTACAACTTCTCCACTAATACATAAACTTTCTTTATCCATTTAGAGACATTAATAACACCATATATTTGACGTGTCAAAATGACTTAATTATAGACATCAAATAATATAATTTGCCGTTTGCACCGTATGTGTTTAAATCATCTACTACCCCCGTGTTGACCCCTTCAAAAAGCGAAAATCGAAGTTTCGTCTTACACATCTAATAGATTTCAACAAAAAATATGTCTGGCAAATTTCACGCATCTAGATATAACCGTTTCCAAAAAAGCCTAAAATTTCAACCCCCCTTTTCCCCCTCTTGGAGGCCGAATTTCGAATAATCCCTTCTTAGTGGATGCCTACGCCATTCGAGGAACCTCTATGCAAAATTTGAAGTTTCTAGACCCAGCGGTTTGAGCTGTGCGTTGATAGATCAGTCAGTCAGGGTATTCTTTTATATATATAGATATATAATTTAATGTGTATTGTTGAATTTTTGAATTATTCTTTTTTTTTCTGATTTCAAAAATATGACATATGGTCCTATCTTTAACCGTTTTCGAATTATTGAACTGTGACATTCATTCCCCCAGAGACATCCGTGGAGACTTACTCTAAGTTCCAATTGTAATGGCAACAGAAAGCTAAGCTGGTTTAGTTAGTTCGGATGTTGTCCCAGAGATGGCGCGCAGTGTCTGAATTTAAAGATTTGTAGAAGAACCTACTAGAAACATCTGGAGAGTGATGACGTCGTTACAGACGATTCTAGAACTCTCAACTTTGGGTATATAAAAAGGCATGGAGCAGCAGAGTGAACAGTTGGAGTTCGGTTGATGTATAGTTCAGATGATCAGAAAGTGAGCAGAACAGATCAGGGACTGAAGTAGTGAATTGTAATACACATTATAATATTAGTAAAGTAATTAATTGTTGTAATTAGTAAATTAGTACGTAAGTTAATAAATTAGTTTTTAGTGTTACCCTGGTGTTATAATTTCCGAACCCACGATACAGGGTGTTTACAAAAGGGGTGTAAATACGTAACAAAGTCAGATCGAAAGATTTCTGTCTTTCGTTAAAATTTTTTCCAATAAACCAAGCATTTTAAAAAGCATTTTAAAAATAAAAATAAACTACTATTAATTCAATTATAAGTAAGTACATGGAAAATACCTAGAATTAGTAATTTTCCTAATTTACACCGGATTCAGATTCAGCGACCTCAGAATCTTATTATGATGGCCTAATCTATCTTACACATGACTATATAAAGAAATTTGCACCCGAACAGTTTTCTATAATTAAGCGTAGATATGTGTTTTTCTTCCCACAGTTTAGCACGCATGTTCATGGATATGAACTTTGTTTATGACAAATAAATAAAACTTCTTTAGAAAATAAAGAAAATACAGGATTTTCTAAAGAAAAAAATATATATAATATAGTTTTGTGAAAATCGTAAAACAATAAGTTTTATTTACTCGTCGTTAACATTGTAAACACCCTGTATCGTGAATCCGAAAATTATAACACCAGGGTAACACTAAGCACTAATTTACTCTAATTCAATATTTGTCACTTTATTACTCTGCTTACTCCTCGATCTGTTCTCACTGCCTGACCATATGAACTGTACTATCTGACCATTTGAACTGTACTTCAACTATTTGACCATCTGAACTGTACTTATAAACTGTCCCCGCGGCCACTCTCTCTCTCTGCTTTTATAGTCTTAAAAATTCTAGCGGTTCTCTGGGCGTTTCTAGATGTCGCGCCATCTATCGGACAATTGCCGAACTAGCCAATAACTAACTTAACTGTTTACTTATCCATATTACTTGTAGAAAACTCAGATAGATGTCTCTGGGGGTAACTTGTAACAATATGGAATTTCATCAAGTAAAGGTCGAATCAATCAACTTTGTTTATATTCGAATATAATTCTTCTGGGCAGCTACCATGGCGTAATTAGATTTATTAACAAACATAGTATTGATTATACGCAATTTATCAGTAATTACACATAAACAAAAAAATTGAATATTGCGATTCCGATGATACAGCTAAAATATTATTCAGAATTATATTTTAAAGATTAACAATATTAATCGGTGTATTTATTATTATGAGAGTAATAGAGCGGGCGCTAGAAGGAAGTGAGTATGCAAAATGTGAGGACCGCATTTTATCAATGGATATTAGCTGAGAATAGTTCAAAGATTAATAACACAGGACCACAAAATATTTTTGCGAGTTGCCTGGGACCAAACCCAGTGTAGCATATGCTTTTGGGGTCGCTGAAACGGAATCTGGAACTTATTTTGCCTTGTCATGTCAGGATTTTTTTTTAAATTAAGAACATTTTTTTAAATTTCATGTTATATTCTAAGATTTGCCGGTAATATCAATTAATCACAAACATGGAATTATTTTTATAGTAACATTCACATGGCGTCCAACATAAAAAGAATTTCACAATAGTTTTCATGACTGTGGTCACTAAAAAGGTTTAAAAATATCTCTAAAAAGTAAGACAAAATTTAATTCAGTTTTAAAATATCTGTCTATCTATTAGTGAAAAGTGGCAAGGAATTATACCATCAATTTGAAATCGGTGCAAAAATATCTAATTTCAAAACTTGTTATTTATAGTTCATAGGTACCCAAAAAATAGGTCTTTCATCTTAATTAGAATTTTCAGTTACGAAATTGACATTATACAGGATGAAAGATGAAAAACCTATTTTTTGGGTACCTACGAACTATAAACAACAAGTTTTGAAATTAGATATTTTTGCACCAATTTCAAATTGAGACAACGAAGTACAAAAAAGGCCGATTAGGGGAAATAATTCGTGTAGTGGCCCATTTTTGTACAGTTATCGAGGGTAAGTGCCCTGAACAACATACCAAAAGTCTTGACCGGTGGTGGGTGAGCGGGGGGGGTGGTTTAAAGGTCCCCTTTTCACGTTTTTCTTGAATAACTCGAAAACTACGAAACTTCTAGCGAAAAAATGAACTAGTTGAAATTTTCTACAAATAAGTTCCTATTCATTTTTTATGTAGGATCAATACTTTACGAGATATAGAGGTAGTCCAGTCGACGGAGCGCTAAAATGATCAAAATCTCTAATTTGAGTGCTAATGAAGGGATTTTGATGAAACCTTGTGCAATGTGTTTGTAATGACGTTAATAAAAGAGTTGAAAAAAATAGTGTAGGAAATGATCGGAAGGGGTAGGAAACACCTCTTTTATCACGGGTTCCGTAACTTGTAGAATTATATCAAAAATGAAAAAACCAATATACCTTTTTTTTCGTCAAACAACTTTTTGGTCTAAAATAAGACACTCTTGTGATTTTTTTCGAAAAATGCATATTTTTCGAGATATGGCCACTCGAAAATTCCTAAAAGTGGCGGAGGGGAAATGTAAAAGTTGAAAAAAAAATCTGAAAAATTCAGGTGCATGTATCATCGAAATACAAGACTTTTTTTTTATTTGCAACTTTGTGTAAAGTGCGTTTTCACCGAGTTTTTTTCTAAAAAACATGAAAAACTACTTAATTTTTTTTAATAAGCGATTTTTTCATCCTCTGTGTCTCGTAAAGTATTTATCCTACATAAAAAATGAATAGGAACTTATTTGTAGCAAATTTCGTCTAGTTTAATTTTGTATAAAGACAATTTTTCGCTAGAGGTCGTAGTTTTCGAGTTATTTAAGAAAAACGTGAAAAGGGGACCTTTAAACTACCCCCCGCCCCACCGCTCGTCCCCCCCGGTCAGGATTTTTGGTATGTTGTTTAGGGCACTCCTCCCGACAAATATACAAACATTTGCAACTACACGAATTATCCCCTATTTTTCCTTCGTTGTTGATTCGACTATTAAATAATAAGGTATACCACTTTTCACTAATATGTAGATAGATATTTGTAAAACTGAGTAAAATTTTATTTCTTACTTTTTAGAGATATTTTTTTGAAGATTTATTGAAGGTGATTCCATTTAAAAAAAGATTTTTTTTTCAATCTTTTTAGTAGCTTCTTTTTTTATTTAACTTCTACATAGTGAAGGAAACTATTGTGAAATTCTCATTATGCTGGGCACCATGTGAATGTTACTATAAAAATAATACCATGTTTGTGAATTAATTGATATCACCGGCGACTTCGCCAAATCTTCGAAATATGAAGTATAAAAAATTGTTCTTAATTTAAAAAAAATCCTGACATGACAAGGCAAAATAAGTTTCAGATTCGGTTTCAGCGACCCCAAAAACATATGCTGCACTGGTCCCAGGCAACTCGCAAAAATATTTTGTGGTCCTGTGTAATCGAAGGGGCAAGTGGACGAATGTGTTATGTTACAATTATTGAGAAATTTGGTGAAAGAACATGTTTTGTACCACTGTATCCTGTCACGAACTTTCATATGCGCACACACAATATTTCTTAGATTATTTGAATGAATGAATATGTCATGTTACAATATTTTCTATTTGGTGGACGGATGAATATGCTATGTGCATACAAATGTACATAACACGTTCATCGATGAAACATCTACATTATAATGGAAGAATATGCTATAAGTTTGAGGTTTCTGGTTCTTGTACACACACTAAATCACAGATTCTTTTCATCCCCTTTAATAATGGGGTGGTGGTGGTGGTAATGGAGATGGCTAATGCCAAAAATATTTTGAGACCTTAGCTTATCTTGTATACAGGGTCCGCCACTTAAAAGTCCCCGGGCTTGTAATTTTTTTATTTTTGAAGCGATAACCATGTTGGCACATCAAATTGTAGACATTGTTAAAGCCTTTAAACATGGATACAGTGTTTAAAAAAAATTTTTGAGAAAGGAAACTTAATTTATTTGAATATTTTTTTACGTCACCTTGTACATGAAATGTGTTAATGTTTTCTTATAAAGGTTTTAATTAGCTTCAATTTATGTTATTTAAAAAAAAAAGTTAAATAAAAATTTTGCAATTTCCTATTATTTAGTACATTTTAATAAAGTTTGTTTTTAAAAATATTTATTTCCTTTGCTTCTTGTTACTGTTTTGTTACGTTGAGGATTGTTTGTGATATGTCTCTTACAAATAAAGCATAAAATTATTATTTACATTTTTTCAGTTATTTAAAAAAAAATCAGTTTGGGATCGGAAGAAGGGTTTTTAATTTCTTTCTCTAAAACAAAAAAGAATTTCGGATATGACGTAATGACATAAATTGAAGCTAATTAAAACCTTTATAAGAAAACATTAACACATTTCATGTACAAGGTGAGGTAAAAAAATATTCAAAGGATTTAAATTTGCTTTCTTAACAATTTTTTCAAAAAATTTTTTTTAAATCACTCTGTATGCATGTTTAAAGGCTTTATAAATGTCTACAATTTGATGTGCCCAACATGGTAATCGCTTCAAAAATAAGAAAGTTACAAGGACTTTTAAGTGGCGGACCTTGTATACTAAATACCAATTTTATGGACTCTTACCTGCTCGATTTACCTACTTACCCCAAAATTTACCCCAATTTACCCCCAAACCCTTCGACGGAACAAGATAATCTAATTCCAAATCTCGTTAAAGTACATATGTGTACCAAATTTCAAGTCAATATCTTAAACGGTTCCAAAGTAAACGTGCGCACAAAAAAAAGTTACAGACAAACCGACATATAGACAGACAGAAATTTTTTTTTGCTCAAACTTAAAATCTCCACGTTTCATGACCAAGGCTCGGGAGATTTATCTCTGTGACGGTTAAATCAGAGTTGGCTCTAGGTCAGCGGTGAACGATTTGTATGCAAGTATGACACAATATGTTTTACCTTGTACTTTTTTTAGAGAATTTTGTAATATCCAAAGTTAATTTGGTCATAAACTTTACGACATTATGAAATTCGCTAAAAAAAGTACAAGGTAAGATATATCGTGTCATACTTGCATAGAAATCTTTCTGCGCTTACCTAGAGTCAACCCTGGTTTTTGACGTCACGGAGATAAATCTCCCGAGCCTTGTTCATGACATTCTAAGCCTATTTGAACAATACATTTTTTTTAAAATTTTTTTGTCGTTACTATACTTCCACTGGATGTGTAAGTAAAAACGAAGAATCAAACCTAACAATAACCAGAGAAACGAAAAAGAGGGGGATCAAATAGTCTCATAATACACAATTTTTTTCATTATGCTGTTTTATTGTTCTATTTTATTTACTTAGTTTACGCCGTCTACTGTTTTTTAAATCATTATCTCATAGCACATTCTTCCATTCATAGGTATACATTTATTTTTCTGTGTTGCATGGAAGAACATGTTATGTACAATAAATATTTTTTAAAGCAAAAACTGGAAAATATGATAATTTTATTTCATATCTATCAAGACAGAACTGTTCAGAAGGATGATTAAAAAAAACTCAAGTCCCGGGCATTATTAATATAAAATTCACAGAAAAATAACTTAAAATCGATTTTGTGGCAAATTAAGTATTGGTAACATAACACATTCATCCATTTCCCCTTCAATAATCCGGATCTTGGCGTTCCATTTTTTGGTCCAATTTTTTTTATCCCTCCTCTTATCTTCACAGGGTGGACCATTAATAATAGGCCATAGTTCAAGGGTAGATTCTTTGAATCAAAATATGAGGATATAACTAAACATGCTTTAATAAATTGTTGCTGTGGAAAAAGATACAGGGTGTCAAAATTGTAATTTTTTTTCTTTTCTTTTGTTTTGCAGTATCTCAACTATCTTTTGACCAATCTTCTCCCAATTTGGTAAGGAAACATTTTTTAAACTAAGAGACAATAATTTATGTATCACATCACGGTTGTCATGGAGGACGTCTCATGAGCTATGCCTGATGATGAATATTTTTCTCTTTTTTTGCGAAACGTATTGGCACCTTTGACTAGAAAATCTCATGCAGGAGTCATTTCTACGTAAAAAAGGTACACTTGATAGAACTTGACAATTCCAACCGTTTTCGAGAGAATGCCGCAAATACTTTAAGAGTTCTTTGAAAACAAACTCAATTTGAAAACTGTTTCTAACTATTTTAATCGTTCGGCATTTAGGTCAAGGTTTCTCAAAGATACAAGGGCTGTTTGTACAAAATTCTCCATTGCAGCTTTCAAACATTCTATTTTACTGTTCTTTTTATAAGAACAGTCGAACCACTTGTGATGTCCGTCGTTTGCACGGACTTCAAGAACTTAAATAATCACTACTTGAAGATATTTATTTAATTAATTTTACATCAAAAACTATATGACTTTATTCTGATATCAACTGTCAGAACTAATATTTAAAATACATGACACGCCCCTCTTAAAAAAATAAATAAAATATTTAACGAACACAAACTGTACAAAACATTTCAGAAACCTAGTCTACATGGAGGTTTAATAATTCTACCACTCGTAGTTTTATAACTAAGGTTTGAGTTATTATCAGAACTTGTAGTAGGATTCATTGATAGTTCTTTGCTTGAAAATCTGTTAAAGTTCAGGTTGGGTTTATGCTGATGGTCAACCTGCTCTTGTTCCTCTCCAACTGTTTCAGGAACTGGCAATTTATTTCCTGTATCATAAGGAGAACGTATGTTAAAATGCCTAAGTTGCTGTCTATTCCTTCTATATGTCGCATCATCTACTAGTACATTAAAGTCATTAGGACCAGATTTATTAATGATTGTACTAGGTTTCCAGATTCGAATTTTTTCTTGAACTAGTACAGGCTGGTTAGGTTTCAATTCCGGTAAACGTTTTGTAATTACGTTGTAGTATCCTTTCTGAATCGACTGATTTGCCTCTAATTTAGCCTGTATTCCTTTAGTAGGAAAATTTGGTTTTAAAATTGCTTTGCTTACTGGAAGTTGTGTGCATAACCTTCTTCCCATTAACAACTGACAAGGTGCTGGTAAATCCTGTTTAGATGTTGTATTGTAATTTAAAATTGCTAGGAATGGATCTTCTTTACTTTGTTATGCTTTAGTTAATAACGCTTTCACTGTCTGAATCATTCGCTCTACCATTCCATTTGAACGTGAATAACGGGGACTCGAGGTGGATAATTGAATATCATATAATTTGGCAAAATTTTGAAAATCATTTGAATTAAATGGAGGGCCGTTGTCCGAAAAAATCTCTAATGGAATTCCATTTATTGCAAAAATATTCTTTAAAGTGGATATTACGCTACCTGCTGTTTTAGTATTTAGCTTATTAATGTCCTACAAGTCTGTTATTTTACAATAACCACCCTATTTTGAGGTACATTAAATGAAAAATAACGCTCTAGGGCGTTATGAATATCTATAACGCCCTAGGGCATTATAAAATTATAATACAACCCAAAACAAGCAAATTATGACAGCGCTATTGACAAACAAAATGCGTTGCTATGCAACGGCGGCGTTTACAAACAATAGGGTGTTTTCACTTTTTTTTTAAGTCGAAAAATACAAAATACTTATGGTAAATATTACAGCTGAAACATTTTTTCGGCAAAAAAATGTTTTTTTATAATTTTAAAAGAAATATAAATTCAAGTTAAATATTTCCCGCCAAAAAAGACAAATCTAGTATTACTGGTCATCTGTGACGTCACTGCCTATATATGTCAATGATTATAAAATCTAACCTTACTTAATGACTTTTGTTGTCATTGTAAATTATAAGTCAAAAACATGAGTAGTGCACCAAATAAGTGGTGTTTTGTGCCAAGGTGCAGAAATACTTCAGTAAATGCTCCAAATAAAAAATTCCCATGTGTTTCTATAGCGAATTATTCACGGAAAGTGAAATGGTTTAAAACGAGGCGCGATTTTCCCAAATCGAAATCGACATATTATTGTGAAGATTACTTTAATGTAAGTATAATTTATCTTTTCTGATCATGGTAAAAGTTAACCGATGATAGCCCAATGAGAACACAAACGTTTAAAAGACGTTAAAATTAACGATAACCGAACGTTTAGTAACCATTGTACTACGGCGTTGAATCAACGGACGAATGTCCCGCGGTTCAACGTGTATTTCAAAGTATTTTATAACATTTTTGTAACGTTATATTTAACGTTAATTAACGTTATATGATGACGTTTTTGTAACGTTACATCTATAATATTACTTAACGTTGAAGTTGACCGCTAGTGAACGTTATAGGATGACGTTTTTGTAACGTTATGAATATAATATTACTTAACGTTGAATTTGACCGCTATTTAACATTTCAACAACGTTAACTAACGATAAAATTCAACGTTAAGTAATATTATAGATGTAACGTTACAAAAACGTCATCATAGAACGTTAAATATAACGTTATAAAAATGTTATAAAATACTTTGAAATACACGTTGAACCGCGGGACATTCGTCCGTTGACTCAACGCCGTAATACAATGGTTACTAAACGTTCGGTTATCGTTAATTTTAACGTCTTTTAAACGTTTGTGTTCTCATTGGGATCAGTATTAACATTATTATTGATGTGATTGGAAAACAACTGAAATAACCACGTTGTATCCCGAGCCACAAAATAATGATCTTTAATCTAATCCCTATAAAATCCGTCCATATAAATCGTTGTTCCCTGAAAGAATTATGTTTTTTAATTTCTATAAATTCATAAGGGTATAAGCTAAAGCATGACAAATTATTGCCAGTGGTTTGAATGTATCGCCATCTACAAATAACTTCTGCAACAAACTACGTGGTAAGCAGGCAAATTTAATGCATTAAGATAGATGTGTAGAAAAACGTTAAAAAAACGTCAACATCTACCATTTATTTTACTTGTAGATTTAGAACGTCAGTGTATTTTAATAAGTGGAAAGCATAAGTTATTTTAACGTTGTATGCGGTTAGTGGCTCCCCTTATATTTCCTTTATATTTTAACTTATCCACTTGAAATTTGGGGTGCATAAACTACCTGTAAAAATGGATTTTTCGGCATAAAGAATGGTATAAGACCATTTCCGGTTTACCCGGAAATGACCGGAACTTTCGATTTTTAAATGGAACACCCTGTATATTTTTACATATTTGGATTCAAGACAACATTCTAAGTATACCCTGAAATTTTCGCGAATTTTTGAGTCGACGTTCAGTTTTTTTATGCATTTTAAGACATTCGTCTCGAGTGCTTTGGAATACCAAAATTTGTTCTAAGGCAGGTAAAGTCCAAGGGAAAAATATAATTTTTCCTTTAATTTCATTAATAACTATTTACGAAGCCTCCAAAATTGAACAAATCACTTTTTTATGGAAAACTTTTTTTTTTCAAATGGGAAGGTGGTGGCTCCTAGTGTTCAATAAATTATAGATTTTTTTTCTGAATTCATTTATTAAATTTATTTAAAAATAAAAAATCACTTTCAAAATAATTTTTACGAAAAATGAATCACGTACGTATAAAGAAAACGTTTTTTTTATATGTTGTTTATAACCATATATTAAACGTTTAAAACAAACGTTGATAAACACTTAACTTTGAACGTTACAGTAACGTTTATTTTTAACACATGCTGTATTTATCATTCATGTCTAACATTAGAAACACGTAAAAAATTAAATTGTTAAATAGTAATATGTTAACGTGAAAATCACGCTGGAATTTCACAGACAATTTATTTTTGGTGAATTTTTGTCGTTTTTAGGACGTTAAAAATATACGTTATTTAATAATTCACCGAATACATTAAAATAACGTTATGTCTTAAGGCAAGATTCATTTTTCGTTATTATCTTACGTTTAAAACTCGTATAAAGAAAACGTTTTTTTATATGTTGTATATAACCAAATATTCAGTAAAATTTTACGCAATTAAAACGTTTGAAATAAACGTTGGTAAACACTTAACTCTGAACGTTGCAGTAACGTTTATTTTTAACACATAATGTATTTATCATTCATGTCTGACATTAAAAACACGTAAAAAATTAAATTGTTAAATATGTATGTTAAAAATGTATGTTAAAAATATGTTAACGTGAAAATCACGATGGAATTTCACAGACAATTTATTTTTGGAGAATTTTTGTCGTTTTTAGGACGTTAAAAATATACGTTATTTAATAGTTCACTCAATACGTTAAAATAACGTTATGTCTTAAGGCATGATTCATTTTTGTTAATATCTTACGTTTAAAACTCGTATAAAGAAAACGTTTTTATATGTTGTTTATAACCACATATTCAGTAAAATTTTACGCAATTAAAACGTTTAAAACAAACGTTGATAAACACTTAACTTTGAACGTTACAGTAACGTTTATTTTTAACTCATGGTGTATTTATCATTCATGTATAACATTAAAAACACGTAAAAAATTTAATTGTTAAATAGTAATATGTTAACGTGAAAATCACGCTGGAATTTCACAGACAATTTATTTTTGGTGAATTTTTGTCGTTTATAAGACGTTAAAGATAAACGTTAACCCAACATATTAGTTTAACGTTTCTTAATAGTAATTTTAACACTTTAGGTTATTTTGTGCTGTTACATTAACGTTTAAAAAACGTTCAGTTGAGAAGGCGTTTAAAAAAAAACGTTGTTTTCTCAACCATTAACGTTATTTCAACCAAGGCAACGTTATTTTAACGTTTTTTTAACTATTGTGTTCTCATTGGGAGCTAGATGGATGGATTATTACCTTCAATATTATAAATAGATCATATATACTTACCGTAAAATTATGCTTGTAATGGTATGAGATTTATTTTGAATTGAACGTAATATATTATAGCTTCTAGTATTACTGAACATTTGTAATGAAATTTTGCTAGGTTATGATTATTAATTAAAATGACCAAAATATCAAGCGATGCATGTCATGGCTAGTGATATTCGACGTCACAAATATATAAAAATACTTGTTTATTATTTTCAGCTTGAGGAAGTCATGGAAAATTAGGTTAGGTACATCCGATACAAAATTTTGAGAGGAAAAATGATTCTGAAGGAAGATGTAGTTCCACACATATTTAACTGCCAACCAGACAGAAAAGGAGCAGCGTCTGCATCAAAACGATCTCTTAAATATTTAGAATCTCACTCTGTAATAGATCATAATTTGATTGCCCACACAGACAGTGTTATTGCATGTGATGTTATTAATTTACAACCTTCCATCATTAAATAAAGTAGTTTGTGTAGTAAATATGAAGCTGTAGTTTTCCCCTATAAAGAAAAAAAATCAATATACTAAAAATACAAATGTTGGTTTTTATTATTCAGATAGACATATTTTCAATATATATAATTTTAATTGTCAACAACAGTTATTTATAGTTATCACAATCCATGTTTAAAATGTTCACAATTTTGGTTTTTTCCAAATTTTTGTTCGCAACACAGAAAAGTCCTTTTTGTTGATTTGCACATAACATTTGTAAATATACTTGCGCTTTAAAGTCTGTAATTTGATCATTTTTTATATAGTTCTCCACGTACTCTGAAATAATAGGTACCGTCAGGTAAAGCTGCAAAAACGAGATATAATGGCGACAAGAAAAGTCCACAATCTTTCACTTTTTAAGTTTCAATTTTTCCTCCACAACGGCCACCACCTTCTCTAAATTGCGGCCCCTTTCCATATATTTATTATCCCTTATTTTGTATGCACCTACTATAGACTCGACAGCTAGCGAACGATTAGGTACCTTCTCAGTTTCCTCACACAATTTCTCTGACATTTTATTTTTAACAAATTATAAAAATCACCACTTTTTACTACTATCAGAAGCAAATTTCAACAAAAGTTTATAAACTGACAAATTTGCAAATTTGTCTTGAACCATACATCTGAATTATATTTCATTATTTGTACACCGAGAAGATTTTCTATCCCAATATTTAATAATTCTTGTCTAACAGTGCTCTGGGCAAATTCTTCCTTCTACAGTGCATAATGAGTCTTCTGGTTTCAACTCCACATACCCAAAAGCACTATTCACGTTGTTCTCAAGATGAGCTGCAAATAAACATTTAATTATATCTCTAGCACAGACTATTAATTCTACTTTCTTTTAAGGTTATGTTGTTAATACAAATAATCGTAAATAAACCAAATTAAATATATAATAATGTGTAATAATACAAAAACTAAATCATAAATTTAATAACTATTAGGCTCAAGTTGCAAACAACTAATTCATTAATTTATTTTAAATACTTACGCTGCTGTTTTTACGCCCTTCAACTCGGTTGAATGAAATCGATCATCATTTTTAATACATAAAAATATTTAAACTAGGTAAATTGTTTGTAGAAGCTTTCACAAAATTGACAGTAACCATTTTGCACTTTCTTTAATTTGTGAGAAACACTAGGAACAGGTTTCAAATATCCAAGCCAAATATGGTAAACATGTAAACAATAATGGGTCCGTTCGGACTCTACATTAGCTGCACTAGTGCAAATATTAGAAGGAGATAGACTATGACTCTACATAAGTTGAAGAGAGACAGATTTGCACTGGTGCAGATAGTGGAGAATGTTTGAACAAAAAACGAACAAAGCTATTTTGTCTTCTGACAGATATATGAAGCGACGTCACCAGGATCATTACCCAATAAGGTGACGTTCTCGAAATTATTCAAATATTTGAATTTTAAGTCGATTTGTTTATTAAATATTTAATTTAATCTGATGATATAATTAATATGAATTCGTTTAGGCTTTCATATTTATGTATAACTTCATATTAATGCATCATTTGAAGTGACTTGTTATATATGGAAAACACCCTATTTTGATTTTTACTCTCTTTTATATCAAATCGTTCTGGACATAATAGATGTCAAATTAATAAATCGTAAATGTCAAAAAAAGAAAAAATTCGAATTAAATAACAGACTTGCAGGACATTAAAAGTTGAAGGCACCACGGGTGTTATAGGATAATGACGCCCTCGGTCGACGTACATTCCCTCGGGCCAGAGGCCCTCGGGATTGTACACTGCCGACCTCGGTGCGTTATTATCCTTATAACACCCTTGGTACTTTAATAACTATAACAACACAGTTCCTCAATTGTTTGTCCAAACACTAGCATATCATCGAAGTAGGAAATTACACCATGTACACCTTCTAGAATATCGTGAATAAATCGTTGAAAAGTCTCAGGTGCTGAAGATAGACCATATGGTAGTCTTAAATAACGGTATCTACCAAAACTAGTAGTAATAGTACACATCAAAGAACTTTCATATGTCAAAGGAATTTGTAGAAATGCCGACGATGCATCTAACAAACCAAAATATTTGGCACCGGATAACTGAGAAAATAAACAATCCTGGGTAGGTATTTGAAAACGTTCACGTTTAATGTATTTATTCAGCTTTCTTGGATCCATACAAATTCTTATGTCACCATTAGATTTTGGCACAACAACAATAGGGTGAATCCAATCTGTTGGCTCAGTTACTGAAATAATTAAATTTTCTGAAACCATATTGTCAAGTTTTTCCTTAACTTTATTTTTTATTGCAATCGGAATTTTCCTAGGCGCACAAACACTCGAAATAGCATTTTCTGTTAGTGTAATATTATATTGCCTATTTACTTTACCTATACCAGAAAATACGGATTTATTCAAATATAATATTTCTTCTAGGTCACTTTTATTTACCGAATCAACACTGTGAGTGTCTAAAATTTTTAACTCTTGCACAGCATTTAGTCCAAGAATTGAAGATGGAGTTCCAGTGTTTAGCACATAAAATAAGAGTCTTTTGTTAGTCACCATTTTATAGCTACAGTACAAGTATATCTGACCTAAAACACCTATTTTATGTCCTGAATATGATGATAAAATCGATGACACGGGACAAAGTTTATCTGTCTCTATATTAGTTTTTTAAAATCACTTAGGTTTAAAATATTTACCTGACTTCCTGTGTCAATTTTTAAATTTATATTACGGCCAGAAATATTAATTTTTTCGAACCACTCAATTGCGTCTATCTCAGAACTTGTTATAGACCAAACAATTATGTCATTAGAGTCAGTATCTCCATAGTAATTATTGTTCACACCAGTATCACTATTGTTGGAATCCTCTAAAACTTCATGCACGTTCGTATTATTTCGGCAGAACTTACGATAGTGCCCCTTTTGCTTACAAGAGCTGCATATCCCATTAAAAGCTGGACACCTATCTCTCGGATGTTGTAAACCACATCGAAAACATTTCATTACAAAATTTTCGCATTTTACCATGGTTGCACTTGGAACTGCATTTGCATCACTATTTTGCTTATATTGTCAAGATGAACGTCCACCAACGTCAGTTTTTCATGAGTATCTATTTTTCACAAACTGTTTATCGCATTTACATTCAAAGAATCTTTTGTGATTTCTTTTTGTGTCGCAGCACTATTTTCCATAGACCTGCAGATATTAATTACTTCTACTAATTCGAGGTTGGGGTATTGCAATAATTTTTCTTGTATCCTTGCTTCTCTAATACCTAATACGATTCGATCACGTATTAATACATCATTTTCTTTGAATTCACAAGTAGATGCTAGCTGTCTTAATGCGGTGATGAATCTGTCAACGGATTCTCCTAGGAGATGATCTCTTTTAAAAAATGTATAATGTTCGTATACCAAGTTCTTAATGGGAATATTTATCGAACTTACCCAAGACGATACCTATTTTATGTTTATCCTGCTCCCTTTCATATTCAAACGTATTATAAATTTGAATTCCTTCATCGCCTAACAAATTCAATAAAATTGCCACTTTTATTTCTTCGCCTTTATTTGTTTTACCACTGGCCAGTAGATACAGATCAAATTTTTGTCTCCACAGTCGCCAGTTATTTGCAATATCTCCTTTAAAAGTAAATTCTTCTGGAGCTCTACTTTGGTCAATCATTTTTTCGTACAAAATGTCATTCACCAATATGTCTTTAGCAAGTAAATTTTACCATAACTTCAAGCATGCATTTTCCCGCTGCCACCATGTGATGTCCGTCGTTTGCACGGACTTCAAGAACTTAAATAATCACTACTTGAAGATATTTATTTAATTAATTTTACATCAAAAACTATATGACTTTATTCTGATATCAACTGTCGGAACTAATATTTAAAATACATGACACCATTGACCTAGACTACCAATATTTGCTAGTTCTTTCCAGTAATAAATCGCCAAGATGAATACATTTGTATCAGCACTGAGGATAATAACATGGGCAGAGTGAATTCTTACTGCGTGGAATATGTCACAAAACATCCAATTAGCTCCTAAGTGGTTTGATTTTAATTCAAGTACCTCACAAAATGAAGACCCTTGTAGCTTGAAATACTTTGTTGTATCATCGAATTCTCCACAAATGTACATCTCACAGTCTTCTTTTACTTGTACATATTTTGGTATAGTATAGAAAGATATCGAACAAGTTGTAATTTATTTTGAGTGCTTGAAAAGAAAGCTTTACTTACAATCGGTAGGAATTTCTGTTGAATGATTTAAAATATATTACGTATACACGACAAACGCAAGCCTTCAACGCAACATTTTTGTGTCGATTGACGCAAAAACCCACTGAATGGCTATGCCATCCATAGGGCGCGGGGAGGGGACGGCAGGGGACTAGAAGGGACCACCGCAGCAGCCAGCAAGATGGGCTTTTCCATTATTTAGGGTCATAAGGCGCGTTTGCACGCATCCGGTAATTTAGTCGAGTCATTTAGTAATTTAGTACTCAACTAATGCGGACAGCGTGTTTTAAGCGAGTAACTTAGTGGAAAGCGCTGTCCGCATTTGTTGAGTACTAAATTACTAAACGACTCGATTAAATCACTTAATGCGTGCAAACGCGCCTTTAGGTATAAGAATCTGAACATACTTGCCGGTCCTCACATTTTGCATACTCAACTACCTCCAGCGCCTGCACTATAAGTTTAAAAATGCATGCAACTATTTATTTATCTCTTATAAATGTGTAACGTACTTGCCCTCGAAAATTAGTTTCCAAGTCATCTAACCATGTATAATGTATATACGAGGTCGTTAAGCGAAACGCATTATTATTTTTTAGATTTATATTTATCTTATCGAGTAACTATTTAAGCGTGTACATTAAATTTAGATCGATATAATATATATGCAGTTAAAGTATCATAGTCTGAGGGTACAAACATACTGGAGCGTCGAGCTACAAGCCAAGCGCCGCTTCACTCCGAGATGCAAGATTTATCTAATGGTTTTAAATGAGGAAGAAAATAGTGAAGCGTTTAGGTATACGTCGAGCTGCGATGGACAATGCTCCTTAAGGCTGCGTTTGCACGCCACAGTCAATTCTTATATAGAAATAGCGAAGTAATGGTTCTGCCGGTAAAACAGGAACCATGCACTAGTTATGAGTTGAGATTTACTTATTTGTTGTTGACAACAGAAGTGTTGCAGGGCCGTACGGCAAAGATGTTTTAGATCTTTGCCGTACGGACAGTATCGAAATTAGTCGACTAGATTTACAACAGTGAATTAAGTGAATTAAAAAATTATTCAGCTCCTATTCTATTTTGTAACTTTTGAAATAGGATTTGATGTTCGTAAATAATTAAACAATTCATGGTATCTAACAGTAATAAATTCAATTATTGTTGGATTAAATTTGACGTGTTTACGTGACACAAAAAACATTTTATTGTATTACGGGTTGCGAGAATTATTGTTAAATTGTAAATTACAAAATTTCAGTATTTCAATTAATAATGAAAATATTTTCATAAACTCCAAAACGTATTGTTGTATTTTTATGAAAAGTCAAATGCATGACAAAAACAAAAAATAAAAAACGGAGAGGCTACCAAATTTTCAAAAATTTTTTTGGAAACTGCTTTTTCAATATTTTTTAGAGATCATTAGAGAAGTACTTCTCTAGATGTATTTCCCATATTTCGTATGGGGCCCATGCGCTACAGACGAAAAAAAATATTGAAATTTCACCAGCCGCCACTGACCTTCGGCATGTTCATACCCTTATACTTTTTGATCTAACTAGTTTGACCAATAAAATTACTTTGAACACCAGGAAATGAACATTTTGTTTAGGTTTTTGTGTAATATGAGTACAAGTATTTACAGTTATTTATTTAATAAAGAAAAACATTATAGTGAACAATTTAGATTTTTTTTACACCCTCATAAACATTCATACCAGAATGCAATAAAAAATTTTGAACATTCACTTGTTAAAAACAATATTTTTGTACTGCAATTATCATTTTCAAATACTAAAGTGTCAGTCCCAGAGACAATTTGAGCTCTCCTTCGGGAAATAAAAGAACCATTTTAACTCTTTCAAAATAATTATTGATTATATACACTAAAAGAGTGTGTGCAGAGAAAGTTTGTCCATATACCATAATATTATAATTCTTTTATATCTCTTGTGACATTGATTCTTCACAGTCGGGATTAAAAATAGGTAAATTAGGTCCTTTGATATAATTGTCATCACTTTTTATAGTAATGATATTTTGTTAGATATACTAATAAGTTATTAGCAAAATTACTAACAAAAAGTTATTGAAAATGTAGAATAAACAAGAAATGTAGAACTTCAGGAAAAATAATAGAAAGTAAAAAAATTAGCTTTTATGTAAAAAAATTCTGGATTTGTGCAGTAAGGCTGAAAGTATATTCTCTAATATAAAGAATACAACTTCATGTAATAATTTTATTATTAAAAAATTGTAATCATAAAAAATCGCAATGGCTACTTTGTTTTTACGTACAGCCTTAGAAAAAAAGCCGTGCATAAATAGCCATTGGCAATTCTCTTTGTATTGTAGTAAGTATATATACTTAAGAGACCGAGTCCTATCAATCATAAATAAAAATAAATTAAACGATCTTAAAAATGTGATCAGAAATAAATAATGTGGACAATTCAATCAGTAAGAAAATTAAATTCTTTTAAAATCTATTTCAAACATTAGAGAAATGAAAAATAAGTCCGACCCTGCTCATACTGTCATTCTAGTATTATTATAGCAGTGTCACCACTTCGAACGACTTCTGTCGCGGCATCTACTAGCAAAACGTCAAACTAATATTGGTATAATTCCTCAATTTTTTCTAAACAAGTAATCTTTTATTGTAGCAAATATTATGCGGATTTTTAACTTTTTTTTACGTTAAATATATTTATTTTATTACGTATCACATTTTATTTGAATATTTGAGTTCCATTAAAAAATATAAAATCAGTATAGATGAATTACGGACGATTGACGTTTAGTAATTCAGAGGAGGAAACTTTGGAAACTTAATTTCATTTAGTATTCAAATATAAGATATGATACGTAACAGATTTAAGATAACTAGTTTCAATAATTAAATCAAATCTGAATTCTGTTGGTTCGTGTTTAAGAATACTTTCCCCGAAATAATTACAAAGTGACGAATTAATGAACGCGATATTTGACCTTGGTAACACAGCCTTAAGCGGCAATTTAAGTTTGCGATTTCTTTGTCGATTTTTAGCTCGAGCTAAAGCCAGGGCCGTACCGAAGCCTACTACTTTGGGGGGGAGAAGATGAAAAAAAAGCCAACTCATATACCTTTACATTGCATAATTTCAATAAAATAAAAACTTTATATCGAAAAAGCTACTAAAACTAAAAAATTCAAATCGAATTCAAATTTACTATGTACAATGTACAGGGTGCCCCAACCTAAGACGGAACAAGGACATTATTCCGGCGATAGAAACGTTTATAACAAAAATTAAAATTATCGTTTGATGTATTTTTTCCGCCGAATCCAAAAATTATAATAAAAAACCGAATATAAAATATGCTATTTCATGGTTCAGACTTCACATAGTTAAAAAAAAATCCCTGAATTTTCCAGGCTTTCCATGACAAAAAAAATGTTTTTCAATGACAAATAATAATAATTATTAATATGGTAAAGGTGATTTTTACTTTAATTTTCGATTTTATAAAAAAAAATAATTTGTTTCATAAAATCGTCAGCGAATGAATAGAAGGTTGCAATTTAAAAATAATTTAAAACAAACTAAAAACGTACTCTTCGCCTGTTCATTGAACTTTTTATACAGTGTGTCTCACTTTTCACCACTACACCCCAATATCTCGGCCATTTGTTGATCGACTTAGATCAAATTTGGTATACTACCTTTGCTTCAGATTGTGATTAAAAAATTATTAAAAATTTTTTTTTCGAAATTAAATATGCCTACTATGATCAAAATAAATCGGCAAAAATTAGGATTTTATATTAGCGATTGTTTTTACAGAATCTTGTTCGGCATGACCTAAAATCCCTGTATACCAAATTTCGTTTAAAAATATTAATTCCTCTACAAAAAAATCATATCTAAGATTTCAATAATAATCACCCTACTATTCGAGTTATTTATTATCGGATATTTTCATAACTTGGTAGTCGTGTAATAAAGACGCTAATTAAGCATTAGGACACATTTTTTATCCAAAACACTATTATGAAATGAATATTTGAAAAATGGTAGCTATTTTTTAAAATACTTAGAACTCGGCATACCAATAGCTTTGTTAAGTATCGAAATTAGTCGACTAGATTTACAACAGTGAATTAAGTGAATTAAAAAATTATTCAGCTCCTATTCTATTTTGTAACTTTTGAAATAGGATTTGATGTTCCTAAATAGTTAAACAATTCATGGTATCTAACAGTAATAAATTCAATTATTGTTGGATTAAATTTGACGTGTTTACGTGACACAAAAAACATTTTATTGTATTACGGTTTGTGAGAATTATTGTTAAATTGTAAATTACAAAATTTCAGTATTTCAGTTAATAATGAAAATATTTTCATAAACTCCAAAATGTGTTGTTGAATTTTTATGAAAAGTCAAATGCATGACAAAAACAAAAAATAAAAAACGGAGAGGCTACCAAATTTTCAAAAATTTTTTTGCAAACTGCTTTTTCAATATTTTTTAGAGGTCATTAAAGAAGTGCTTCTCTAGATGTATTTCCCATGTTTCGTATGGGGCCCATGCGCCACAGACGAAAAAAAAATATTGAAATTTCACCAGCCGCCACTGATCTTCGGCATGTTCATACCCTTATACTTTTTGATCTAACTAGTTTGACCAATAAAATTACTTTGAACACCAGGAAATGAACATTTTGTTTAGGTTTGTGTGTAATATAAGTACAAGTATTTACAGTTATTTATTTAATAAAAAAAAAATTATAATGAACAATGTAGATTTTTTTTTACACCCTCATAAACATTCATACCAGAATGCAATAAAAAATTTTGAACATTCACTTGTTAAAAACAATATTTTTGTACTGCAAGTTTAATTATCATTTTCAAATACTAGTGTCAGTCCCAGAGACAATTTGAGCTCTCCTTCGGGAAATAAAAGAGACATTTTACTCTTTCAAAATAATTATTGATTATATACACTAAAAGAGTGTGTGCAGAGAAAGTTTGTCCATATACCATAATATTATGACATTGATTCTTCACAGTCGGGATTAAAAATAGGTAAATTTAGTTCTTTGATATAATTGTAATCACTTTTTATAGTATTGATATTTTATTAGATATACTAATAAGTTATTAGCAAAATTACTAACAAAAAGTTATTGAAAATGTAGAATAAACAAGAAATGTAGAACTTCAGAAAAAATAATAGAAAGTAAAAAAATTAGCTTTTATGTAAAAAAATTCTGAATTTGTGCAGTAAGACTGAAAGTATATGCTCTAATATAAAGAATACAACTTCATGTAGCAATTTTATTATTAAAAAAATTGTAATCATAAAAAATCGTAATGGCTACTTTGTTTTTACGTACAGCCTTAGAAAAAAAGCCGTGCATAAATAGCCATTGGCAATTCTCTTTGTATTGTAGTAAGTATATATACTTAAGAGACCGAGTCCTATCAATCATAAATAAAAATAAATTAAACGATCTTAAAAACGTGATCAGTAATAGATAATGTGGACAATTCAATCGGTAAGAAAATTCAAATTCTTTTAAAATCTATTTCAAACACTAGAGAAATGAAAAATAAGTCCGACCCTGCTCATACTGTCATTCTAGTATTATTCGAAGTGGTGACACTGCTATACAGTGTCACCACTTCGAACGACTTCTGTCGCGGCATCTACTAGCAAAACGTCAAACTAATATTGGTATAATTCCTCAAATTTTTCTAAACAAGTAATCTTTTATTGTAGCAAATATTATGCGGATTTTTAACTTTCTTTTACGTTAAATATATTTATTCTATTACGTATCACATTTTATTTGAATATTTGAGTTCCATTAAAAAATATAAAATCATTATAGATGAATTACGGACGATTGACGTTTAGTAATTCAGAGGAGGAAACTTTGGAAACTTAATTTCATTTACTATTCAAATATAAGATATGATACGTAACAGATTTAAGTTAACTAGTTTCAATAATTAAATCAAATCTGAATTCTGTTGGTTCGTTTTTAAGATTAAGAATACTTTCCCCGAAATAATTACAAAATGACGAATTAATGAACGCGATATTTGACCTTGGTAACACAACCTAAGCGGCGATTTAAGTATGCGATTTCTTTGTCAATTTTTAGCTCGAGCTAACGCACGTTTGCTCACGATATGCCTATGGATGCGCAAGGCACAACACTTATGATAATTCTCAGCAGTACTCTTCACCCGATAATACCGAATTCGATTACCAGCTGCAGAATTTGTAGTACACATAAGTTATTTATTTATAGTATTCTATTCAGATAAATGTTAATAAAAACACTAAATATGCAAACAGATTTTTCACTTACCTTAATGTTACAACAGGCTTTCTTCAGGGCCAATAGGTTACCTTGCAAAATTTGTCCAGTTTGTTTTCATATGCGGCGCAATTTTTTCTAAAACTAATAAAAAGTTGTTATATCCATTCTGATGTATTCAAAAAAACGCTGTGGACGTTTTCTTAATTTTACGAATAATATATGATACAGTCCAAATTGCTTTTTTTTTATTCACAGGATGTACATTTTGCTTGCTATGGGCTATTATGATAGACAGTATAATGTACACGATGACATTCTGTGTGATGACAAAGAAGGTCGTCGTCACTGCGGGAATTCATATTGATAACTAATAGTCTATGACCCTCGGGCGAAATATTACGAAAAAACGCCATTTGATGATACAAGCAAGACACTTGGCACAGGTGTTAAGGACGATATTTTAATTGATTTGGCCCGAGACTAGTAAAAATTTTTCCCTTAGGACTCGAGATTCCGCCAATTTTTCAAAATGGCCGCCGAAAAATCACCAAAATTTATATCTGCACAAGATAAACGAGATTATACTCTTTTCCATACAGTTCGGGTGTGGTGAATTAAAAAAAATATATTTCAAGGCCATATGACCTTGTTTGACCTTGAAATAATTGATTTGAAGGTAGAAAATGTCATATTGCATCATTTTCTTTCAAAAAAATTCTTAAATGGCAGTGTAAAGTTATAGGCTTACATGTGCACAAAATGAGATTTGAAATATGTGGAAAAAAAGACTATGTACTTTTTCTAAGTAAAATAGTCCGGTAAAAATAGCTTAAACTTGAAAACAATTTCAAAATTTTAACTAAATGGATGTATGCAATAAAGTACTACTATGTAAGCTAGACGAGTTTTTGTATTCTTTTTCTGGTGACCTTAACTGATCATGACTGGAATCGAAAAATACTAAAATAGTTATTTCTTTCAAAAATTAGTAGTAAAGAATACGATCACATTGTATTGCAAATGAAGTAACTTTATTAAAACATATCAATTAACAAAATATCAAAAAGTAAAGGACGGATCATATTTCAAATGACTTGCATTATGACATTCACCCCCACAATTACTGCATGCGGGTGTGCAAGGAAGCTGCAGTCGGCGACATGAGCATCTCAAACTGTCACACATTCTCTTATAGCCGCACATCTCCAAGTCCCTCAGCTCCAACCAAAGTGGACACACAGAGATCCATTTTGGTATCCATTTTTTGTCGGGAAGCACCCAACCTCAATTTTCAGATGATGGATTTTTTTCGTCATCAATGCGCGGCCAGTTACTTGACCCGCTTGAAATGCCGCTCTCTTAATGTGCTCCACAAGGCAAGCTTTAGTTGGTGGTATCGTACTTATCGGTCTATCTGCACCACAAAACAGTATTTTTCATAACACGTGGGCTTATGTCATGCATAAGAATAGCGAAATTTTCCAATGCTTCTGTGACATCATCAGGAATATCTCTAGAACAGCTTTTACTTCCCAAGTATTTAAAAGCTGCCAAGCTAACCAAGCTCTTCGTTTGCCTCTATCTGCAAAAAATGAGACAGAATCACAGCCTCTGTAAGCATGGAAGCCCCGCAGTGCTACCGATTTATCAAGTCCTAAATTCAAAGCTATGCTGTGAGCTGGAATATACCTTTGAGTTCTACCCGAATCAAACAAAAACCACAACTCTTCTAGAGCTAAAGCTTTCAGGTCATGGACAAAAGAGATTCCTATAACCAGGACATCCGTATCTGAACATCTTACTAAGACAAATTTGGCTCCATTGACAACCATGTCTTTTGCGTGAAGTAGTATTCGTCCATCAGCCACTTCTAATGTTGTACAGAAGATTCCGTTTAACTCAGTTTCACAGTTGCCTACGATTGAAAAATAGATAAGCACATAACACCACATGAAGCCATTCTATCTTTAATGTTGGTGACACATGGTGTATCCACCGACATTATAAGCGTTTCTGCCAAATACGTAAATAATTCTTCTTTGTTCAAACTGTCTTTAAGGCATTTCTCCCAATTCGAGGGCAGCTTGTCTATAAGTGAAAAAAAAAATATGAATATGATCCGAATCATATTATAAAAAAACTTTATAGTATGAGACAAACAGAAAGCACTGGGTTAAATGAAATATCTCGTACAACATTAGAAGAGGCTGGTGGACGAATACTACTACGCGTATAAAAGACAGGGTTGTCAATGGAGCCAAATCTGTTTTAGTAAGATGTTCAGATACGGATGTCCTGGTTATAGGAATCTCTTTTGTCCATGACCTGAAAGCTTTAGGTCTAGAAAAGTTGTGGTTTTTGTTTGGTTCGGGCAAAACTCAAAGATATATTGCAGCACAGAGCATAGCTTTGAATTTAGGACTTGATAAATCGGTAACATTGCGGGACTTCCGTGCTTACACAGGCTGTGATGCTCTCATTTTTTGCAGATAGAGGCAAACGAATAGCTTGGTTAGCTTGACAGGAACAGTTCACTTCTGCTTTTAAATACTTGGGAAGTAAAAGCTATTCTAGAGATATTCCTGATGATGTCATACAAACATTGGAAAAATTCGCTATTCTTATCTAGACATCAGCACTGATATTGTAGAAGAACGCACTACCGGGCGTCAAAATGACGCGACACCAATTTATTTCTCAGGGGGCGCCAGTCGCGTATTACCCCGTTCTTCTACCTCCCAGGCGGGTTTGAGATAAGATGCACTTCGATAGCCGGATAATGGACCAAGGCTGCACTACCACAGATCGGTAATGACGCTCTCTTTGGACCTGAATTCCCTCGTTAGGGGTTTAGACACCTCCTAATTTCCTGAATTTTTGCATAAAAAAATCCCAACCGAAGAATTTCTCTGCGGAGGGATTAGTTTTGGTACGCGGAATCCACGTTTTGGGCTGCTAATAACGGACTCTGTTTCTCAAAAAACGCATAAAAAAATCCCTATCAAACTTCCGTAGGGCAACCAGAAGGTCAAGCGTTAATGTGAATTAACTCGACACATCCGGCTTTCGATACGAAAGTTCCAGGGATTATAGACCGTCAGCAGGCCTAAGAAACAATAGTTCAAAGAATCCGTTTATTTAACAGAAGCGGTTATACAAAATTCTCAAGATAAGAATCGTGCCTTCCCCAATCAAGGTAATGGCTTTCAGACCATACAAACGAGAGCGCTTACGCTAACGATCGATTAGGTAGAAAAGATTCATGCATACCTTCTCAGAATCAAAATGCGAGCTTTTTAGAGAAGTCTGAGACTATTTGTAATTTATAATTACGGCTGACTGAAATTAACTTAAAAAAGTTTTACTAAATTAATTTAGTTTCGCTAGAGACTACTTAGCTTTAAAGTTCTTGTATCGTGGAGATTCACATACTCAAACACATTCGTGAGGACTTATAACTGCATAAGTTTAATGGCGTTCGATCAGTCCACGATTTACTTGCTCCTATGCAGTTGTTCAATATTATCGATATGGCAGCTATCCACCGTCGAGCGACTTTTAGGCAAAATTGAATTTTTGGTTTTTTATGCATCCTCTGTAACTTTGTCATTTGGAAAGCCCCGTTATTGGCTTTCCTATCATTGCTTTGTTTGGACCACTCAACGCGCTCGACCAAATTGCGAGCCGCTGAGTCAATCCCAACCCTTTCTATGCGAGAAACCGGCCTTGTACATGTGCATTGATTTTTATCAATTTTTGCTTATCGGCACTACGCCGGCTTTGTCAAAATCTTCTATTTTGCCTTTTGGATGCAGTGCATCGCTAAAATTTTATGCTCATACTTTAGAATTGGGCTTTCATTGACCGTACATCAAAGGTCTTTGGTGGAGGAATAAAAAATAAAAAAATATTTCAAAGTATATTTTCGTGGTACTTTTTAAACTTACTTTGTGGTACTTTTGAAAAATCTATTTTAAGACCAATTCCGGCGTACTTTTGAAAAATCAATTTTCAAGCCAAATTTCAAGGTAGTTTTGAAAAATTAATCTGCGGGTGAAATTTTGGCGTACTTTTGAAAAATTGATTTTCAAGCCAAATTTCAACGCAGTTTTGAAAAATTAGTCTGCAAGTGAAATTTTCGCGTACTTTTGATAAATCGATTCTTGAGCCAGATTTCGACGCCCTTTCAAAAATATTATTTTTCAAAGTCCAATTTGTGGTACCTTTGAAAAAGTATATTATTCATAAATATTTGTCATTATATACTTTTGCTCTCATATCCTGAACCAAAAACATTTTTCTTAAGTGAAAATTCGGTGTTTCTTCGAATTTTCACCTGGTCATTTCCAACGCCTTATAGAACCCAAAACGGTCCTTATGGACTGATCTGTGCCTCTGCAGACTCTTAAAAATGTCTTTAAATGAAAGGACAAGGGTAGATAAGGGCCTTTTTCCGCCCATCGGCCATGTTGTATGTCATTATATTTTCCGAGTAGTATATGTCTTGACGAGTAATAAAAAACTGTTCTTTGGAATAGTAGATTATTCAGTGAGCGTATAATGATGGCTATTACTCGCGGGGGTGATGTTTACGACACGAGACGAAGGCGTGTCGTAAATCATCCGAGTGTGTAATAGCCATTATACACGAACTGAATACTATAATTTAACCACGACTATCGCATATTTTAACTGTTTTAATCATTTAAAACTGAAAAAATAAAGTTCATTTACAGTAAAACGTTGACGTGTTAAATGTCAAACACGAAAATATGCACGAAAACATAGAAAAATGGATTCGCCGTTTCCTTATGAAAATTGCTAGTTCCTGATGGGTCAAAGGTGCGTTAGAATGAAAACAACTAGTTCCTGGTTGGTTAAATATGTGTTAGAATCAGATTATGTTCATTATACGTTTGGTTGGAATAATGACTATCATTATTTGACAATTGTTAAATGTAGATTGCAGTGATTATACGATGGTCGTGGATAAACATATTCTTATTCAATACATACCACGATATGTGGTTTTGAGCGCTGACACGTTTAAATTCGCACGCAACGTCGACACTACTACGACTCCCGCGGAAACGATTTTGTTTTTTACACATTGAAGCGTTTGATGAAACAATATAAATTAACCATTATTTAAAAGCTTAAATGCTCAACAATGAAATGAGGATAGTTTATCTTGTTTCATCGAGCGCACCTAACTGAAATATACATTAGAAGTTCGGAAAAAGGTCAAAAATTACTAAAAAACTGCAAACATGCCCACTTTGAAATGATATTACTATTACCTACCGTTGTTTTTCAAATGTAAAACATATAGAAACATAAAGATCATATGTTCAACTATAAATAAATAACGCTTAATGACTTTAAGGAGAACTTCTCTTTTTTATGAAATTAGTGGGCGAAAATTATATAGCTTATCTACCCTTGTCTTTTTTGCCTAAGTCGAATTTTGATTCTGTCTTCAACTTAGGACGATTTTGAAGAGTTCTACAACAATATCACCGACATCAATATATTACGAATCTTTGTGGTGGAAATAGAGTAAAAATAAGTACAATACCACCAACTAAAGCTTGCCTTGTGGAGCATATTAAGAGAGCGGCATTTCAAGCGGGTCAAATATGGGGTCGCGCATTGACCGGCGAAAAAAATCCATCACCTGAAAATTGGGGTTGGATGCTTTCCGACAAAAAATGCATATCAAAATGGAACTGTGTGTCCAGTTTGGTCGCAGCTGAAAGACTTGGAAAGTTGCGGCTGAAAGAAAATGTGCGAAAGTATGAGATGCTCATGTCGCCGACTGCAGCTCCCTTGCATATCCGCATGCAGTAATTGTAGGGTGAATGTCATGTCATAATGCAAGTCATTAAAAACCTGATCCGTCCTTTACTTTTTGATATTTTGTTAATTGATATCTGTTAATAAAGTTACTTCATTTGCAATACAATGTGATCGTGTTGTTTACTACTAATTTTTGAAAAAAAAAATAACTATTTTGGTATTTTTCGATTCCAGTCGTGGTCAGTCAATTTACCAAAACAAAAAGATACAAAAACTCGTCTAGCTTGAGTAAGCTGAAATTAAATTTGCATAGTAGTATAAACTTTATTGCATACATCCATTTAGTTAAAATTTTGAAATTGTTTTCAAGTTCAAGCTATTTTGACCGGACTGTATTACTTAAAAAAAGTAAATAGTCTTTTTTTCCACATATTTCAAATTTCTTTTTGTACATATTTAAGCCTATAACTTTACACTGCCATTTAAGAATGTTTTTGAAAGAAAATGATGCAATATGGTAAAACTAGGTCACATAGCTTTGAAATATTTTTTTTTTAATTCACAACACACGAATTATATGAAAAAGAGTATAATCACGTCTATCTTCTGCAGATATAAATTTTGGTGATTTTTCGGCGACCATTTTGAAAAATTGGGGAAATCTCGAGTCCTAAGGGAAAAATTTTTACTAGTCTCGGGGCAAATCGATTAAAATATCGTCCTTAATACCTGCGCCAAGTGGTTTGCTTGTATCATCAAATGGCGTTTTTTTTCCCGAGGGCCATAGACTATAATAAAAATTCTATACTGCTTTGAAAGACGCTTTACTGTTACGCATGAAGCGTGTATCACTGCGTGCATCGCCGCTTACCGCATAGCTCGACGCGTAGCTTGCCACTCCAGCATGTTTGTACCCAAAGATCCAGCAGCTTATTTGTGGAGGTATCGAGTCTTTTACTTCCACATCCAGTGGAAGTATAGTAACAACAAAAAAATTTTTAAAAATTTTTATTGTTCAAATAGGCTTAGAATGTCATGAAACGTCGAGATTTTAAGTTTGAGCGAAAAAAAAATTTCTGTCTGTCTGTCGGTCTGTAACTTTTTTGTGCGCACGTTTACTCTGGAACCGTTTGAGTTATTGACTTGAAATTTGGTACACATATGTACTTTAACGTGATCTAGAACTAGATTGTATTTTCATCTTGTTCGGTCGAAGGGTTGGGGGGTAAATTGGGATAAATTTGGGGTAAATAGGTAAATCAAGCAGGTAAGAGTTCATAAAATTGGTATTTAATATAGATATGAGAAGCTAAGGTCTCAAAAAAAATTTTGGCATTAGCCACCCCCCATTACCACCCCCACCCCCAAAGGGGATGAAAAAAAAAATGTGATTTAGTGTGTGTACAAGAACCAGAAACCTCAAAATATTTTTTTACTTCATCCACCACCACTACCACTCCCCTATCACCACCCCCAGCCCACTACCGATGTGGGGTATCGTTTTATGGATTTTTTGGGGTGGAGGATTTCAAATATTATATTATTAAAGTTCCATAAACAATTATTTCCGCATACAAAATTTTTTCTTTTTGTGACTTGAATAGAAAATCCGGATATGGAAGTAGTGATTCCTTGGGCAGCGTTTTTTTAAGAGAATTTGATTTAAATGAAAGATTACTGATAATATAGTAAGTATATTACAGCCGGGTTAGCCAGCAAAATCTAGCCGCAAATACCTTCAATTACATAATATTGTAATCAATTTGTTTTTAACCATTTCCAGCTATATAGTTTTTATTAGAGTCCTCTTGGTATATGAATACCATTGACATTGCATGCGTCTCGGAACATTGGATGAATAAAAATGAAGTAGAGTTGGTATGTACAGATAAATATTGCTTAGAGGCTTTTTCTGTCGAAAGAATTAAAAAATGGTGGGGTTGCAATTTACTATAAAAATGGCCTGGATAGATTCTATAACTGAAATAAAAAATCTGGAAACAAATCGCCCTCGGCAGATGTTAATTTCTTCTTATCAGAATTATATTAGTTCTTATGCCAGTATACTAAAAATAAGCAACAGATGTGGGGATTTCAATATTAATCTATTGTTAAATAGTCGCAAAAGAAATGAATTTATTGATATATTGGTAGCATACAATGTGATTGTTATCATCAATAAGCCTGCTAGATTCTCTACAAATTCTCTTAGTGCTGTAGATTATATCTGCATACAAATATCGATATGTTGAATAAAGAAAAACCTTATACTATTCTAGAAAATAGTATGAGGAAGAAAACAGTCAAACGGAGTGAGATCAAGAGATCTGGCTGGCCATTGAACATTTACATATTGTGGATTTCGAATCAGTGAAAGATGATCACCGTAAAAAAATATTTTTTAAGAAATGAAGCAGGAAAGAAATCATTCCCATAATAGAAAACCGGATTTAATTTTAGTGAAAAAAAAAAAAAAAAAAAATAGGTTGAACAGTCAACGGGAAAAAAAGTTAGTAATAAATATAAACGATGCTAAATAGGGAAAGGGAAATTTTATGAAAATATTTTTACAAATTTTTTAAATTACTTGAATATTTTGAAGATAATGGGGTTTTAATTGTGTATAAAATCCCAATAAAAAAAATTGAAAACATTTATTTTTGTCACATTTAATCCACATGGCAGGTTTTCTAACAAGAAATATTTAAATATAATTGTAATGTGCTCCAGAAACCTTATTTTTAATCACAGAAATTAGGCAATGTAGTAATATGTTGTAATATTAGATTAATTATATTTTCTCCTCTTGTGTTAACTTCACATAATCTTCAATTTGTTTCCACACTTTCCTCCTGAATTCTTTATCTCTGGCACACTTCGGTGTAATCGTCACATGCCACAGAAACGATCCTGTTACATTTTTGAAAGAATCTGACGTTGCCACAGTGAGACTCCTTTGGGCTCCTTCTTCAGGAGTCTGAAAAATATTTTAATTAATTTTTCTTTGGATTCAAGTTCAACTAAAACCAATAACAAAAATAATAAACTGATTAGCGTAACATTATTAATATATTTCTACTCGTCTGCCCGCCACGTTTTTTGTAAGCACTATAACTTAAGAACGGAAAATCTGATCGTAATAAAATTTTGACCGTAAGTTAGCGTTAACTGGAGGAAGAACCGTATTGTTTTAAAAAAAATCGACTAGAAAATAAAAATGTAGGAATATTTTAATTTAAAAAATGAACCTAGAAAAGGATTGTAACTTTTAATGTGATACTAACACTAAAATAATTTCGACAAACCCCAAAAATACTATAAATTATATTGACAGATATACTTAGGTTTTTTTTAATAGTAAAGTCGAAATAGAAGAATCGTAGATAAATTATGTACAAATCAGGTTTGTCGTATTCCTCTTGATTTCCCAACACTGTGATTGGTAAGTGCATTCTGAGTGATATTGTCATCATTATTAGAAACACAGTGCTTGTAACAAATGCTGGTGAAGGGAACTACGTTTAACTTAGAGGAACCCCGCCGCTTCGGCAGGCGTCAGAGGTGTCCGAGTCTGCGCCGCGCTAACGAGAGCGAAGAAGCTCAAAAGCGGTACGCGAATCACTTTGGAAAGACCAAAATTCTTCCTTATTTCCTCCAGCACCGGAAAACTAATGCAGAAGTGTTTGTGCCTCAAGTTCACAAGACTATGGCAGGAAGTTAGAACGTGAATGGAAGTTTCCTCCTCGTCCTCGCAGAACCTGCAGTCGGGGTTGTTCATCACCTCTATGGTGTGTAGGTGTTTTCTGAAAGAGCCGTGTCCAGTCAAAAGATATGTCACGATTCTGACCTGTTTCCTACTTAGTCGCAGGATTTATTCTGCTCGCTTCGGCAAGGGTCCTGAGATAAGGAGCTTCGCTTGTCGGAGTCCTGGGCAGTAGATCAGTTCTATTAACTTCCTGGCATTTGATCTAGTGTAGCCACCCAGAGAAGCTTGACCCAGTTGGATGAGCCAAGTTCACAGAGAGCCTATTTACGGTTTTGATCCAGTATTGACTTGGCTCGGACTGATGCAATGGCCTTGAGGGCCGCTTGACTATATATGTGTTGTCAGAATATTAGCTTCGGATATTCTCCTGTGCGCAGACCAAAATAGCAAAGATCTCAGTCTGAAATACCGTGGCGAATTGTCCAGGACATAAAGAAATTCAGCCCTGGGCCAAACGATATCGGCAGGTCTGAGTATGTCCTCCAGTCGGTTCCAGTCTTCCCTTTTGGGGATGACAACCTCAAAGGATTCTCAGAAGGAAGGCACCACATCATCACTCCTAGCCTCTAGAAATGAGTGAGCCCCTATTATGTCAGAAAGTGGTCTTGTGTTGTCAATATTTTTTAAATTAACTCCTATTTTTTGTCACGAACTTTGATAGAACGAATTGTTTTACATCAATGCGAATATTCGGCAACTATTCGGTATTCGGCATATTCGACACACTTTCCACTATTCGGCCGGATAACCGAATAGTCGATTTATCACTATATATTATTGTAAATAATTTTTTTAGTTAAACAATGCCATTTAAAGTAAGTGGCGAATCAGTTACAGTTATATAATTATTATTATATTAAAAAGACTATGATGAAAAAGAAAAATGATAAAGTAAACTTCTCGCAGCATCACAAGTAGGGTCGAAAAAACATTAATTCATATATTGTATATAATATTATGTATAATATGTATAATTAACAGGTTTAAATAGTTTACAGCAAATTCATAATATGTATTATAATAATAATAACTATATACTATATATTATATAGTTATTCATTCATTTCTTAAATATCGTAATAAAAATATTTTATAGTGCTAAGTTGTGATGAAGAAACACGCTACCGATTAATCGGTTATTCGGCCAGTAGGGGACCCGAATAGCTGGTATTCGGTTATTCGTCGAAGCGAACATCAATGTAGATTGCACGAGGAAATTTTTAAGAAAACTTATCTTGAAATTTAAATATGCTAACTTTAGTAAAAATAAAGACAATTCAAAAACAACTTAATTAAATGGTTGAATTGGGGCGAGCATAGAGGCGTCTTAAATGTGTAAGTATTTCGATACTTACATTGAAGCAGCAGTTAGTACTTGAATGGGTGACCCGTCTGGGGAAACCCGGCGATCTCGTTCCACCTTCTAGCGGCTTTTATATTAGCGTATACCTAGAAGCTATGAAACTTGAGGCGAGGATTACGTAGTGGATATACCATCCTTTGGAGGGAAAGTAAAGCAGCTGGTCCTTTGTCTATTAAACGTTAGGCGAGAAAAATATCTTTCTCTTCGAGAAAGAAGAGGTTCGACACAATTTTTAGATTAGTCAAATTTAAAAAATATTAAAACTGAGCTCCATTCACAGCCTGACAATAACCACGATGGTTAATAAACTTTTTTGAACGTTGTCCATAATTTTCGGTGATATTGCAGTGCAATTCTTGACAAATTCTTTCACTTTCAGGCGATTCAGGTGTACTTTTAAGGTACCTCCATAGAAAGTAATCGAGGGATGTCAGATCTGGCCATCTGGCTGGCCACTTAATTGCCTCCCCCTCCTTTCTATCCAACTATCTGGTTATACCTCAGTTAAATAGGGTCGGACATGCGTAATGGAGAAATGCTCCATCTTGTCAAAAGAATAAGTCGCCTCTCGAAAGATCGTTTTTTTCTAGAAATAAGGACCCAGAAATCTTCCATCAACTATTTCACGCCGTACATTTAATTTTTGAGAGTTTTGAGTGTGATACTCTATCATCCAGTGGGATTCTTTATAGCTCAATAAGAACAATTTTGCCGATTGGGATGGCCATTTACACGAAGAAGTTTCAACTCAAATATTAATCTTTTTTCAAAGGCATTGTCATTATTAGGTCTTGGAGTTTCTGGCAGATTTTGCCGAATAAAATCATCTTCAGACAAGTTTATGACCGAGTTTTACCCTATAAGGATGGTACTCTGCTTTTCTCAGTATTTTGTGGACAGTGGGGACTACCATATTAGAATTAAATGCAATGTCTTTAAATATGGAATGAGGATTTTCTTGCTCTGTCAACAAAATATTAAGCCGATTTTTTTCGTGTCCTGATGGCCGATCAGAATTAGTAAAGTTAGATCTTTTTAATTTCAAGAGAGTTTTTCTTAAAAATTGTATAATGCAACCTACATGGATATTGTGCATGTAAAAACGCTCTTTCAAGCAAAATATGATAACCTTCCCAAAAAATTAAAAAAATTTTGAGTCGTTCGTTCACTTTTGTGATTTTACAAAAAAAAATGTTTATACTTTTATCGAATATATCCACTACTTTAAGAAAGCACTACATATAGGTACTATAGATATAGACAGGTCAAAGTCAAGCCAAAAAATATATAGAAAAATCAAATAGATACTAAATGTTTAGTTTCATACCTTTCCAAATAGAAAAATTGGAATGTAGAATGCCACCAATGATATTGTAGAAAGCAAGTTTAACTCGGCTACTCTGTTAAAAATTTCAGTTTTAACTAGTCCTGGATGTACCACATTTGAAGTTATCCCAAAAGGTTTCAGTTTTTCAGCAAATTCATTGGATATAATCATTTGGCCAGCCTTACTGTTTCCGTAAATTTGTATATCATGTAAGTATTGCATTGTTTTATCCTCATTTGCATTTAAGTTTTTTAGCGTCAAATTATTAATAAATGCCACTAAGGAAGACACAAAAATTATTCGGGCATTTCCAGCTATTTTTAATAAGTCTGAAAAAGTATACGAAGTTATGAGATTAGCAAATTTATGGGAAAAGGTACGAAATTGTGATCAAAGAATTAATGCAGAAACAAAGAAAAAGAACAAATATTCTTTTCCAATTTGTTGTTAATTTTTTTAATATTCTACAATTAACAATCTAAAATAATTTAGAAAAGTATTATTACAAAAATAGCTCTGAATTATTGACGGACACACTTTTGTCTTGGTATAAAGAAATGATTTAATTTTCGGGTTCTTTCGATCAGTTAAATAAGAAAACCTACTCCACATTCGGATTTGCAGTTCAAGTCTATTAATATCCAAGTTTCCGTTGGGAGTGGTAAAAAATTTTGAAGCTTTTGGATTTTGTACACACTAAATCACTATTTTATTTTTTTACCCCCTTTAATAATGGGGAGGAGGTAGTACCGAGGGTAGCTGATGCCAAAATATTTTTGAGAACTTAGCGACGGGCTAGGTTTTTTTCGTATGTGTGTTTGTCCATAACTTTATTTTGTGCGCTCGATGATCTGGAACGGTATTATATTGACTTGAATTTTGGTACACCCATGTTTTGATAACGATATCTGCAACTACATTAAATTTTGAACTTATTCATTTGAAGAGTTGGAGGTAATGGGAGTAAATGGGTAAAGCAAGCAAGAGTTCAGAAAATTGGGATTTAGTGTATGTAGGAGAAGCCAAAGACTGAAAAATTTTTTGGCCTCAGTCAACCCCACTATCACCCCCATTACTACCATTATCACCACCCCCACTCCATAATTAAAAGGGGCAAAAAATAAAATTGTAATGTAGTGTGCGTACAAAAACAAATTGCCTCAAATATTTTGTTGGCATCGGTCATCCCCAGTACCACCCCCATTACCGATGTGGCATATCGTTTTATGGATTTTTGGTGTAGCCAATTATTAAAATTGGCTAAAGTTAGTTGGAAAATAATAAAAAAAAAGGCCGACGAGATTTGACCTGTGCCGCCTGTCAAAGTACCACCGCGCCGCGGTAAAGATCAACGTCACGTCGTTCTCTCAATCGATATTAGCCATACTATCATACTAGTATCAACATTTGTTTTCATTTTAAAGCTTTGGATATGAAAGTATATGATAGTATGTACTTGTACATACTAAGTACAAACAGTGTTATGTAGGAAAGGATAATCTAGAGACCTCTGAATTTTTTAAAGGTATCTTAGTTATATTTGCAGTAACAAAACTCTCTCAATTGAATTTTTATTCTTACTTATGCGAAAACATCACAGTTAAATTAGCTAATAACACTGAATCTTCTTTTTATTTCTTTGTGTGAAGAAATCATTGTTATGATTTATCCGTTTTGTGACTAAAGACTTGTACATTAATACTTCAGTTTTCATAAGATTACTAATTAATTTGCGATTTAAATTTTACTTTCGATATACAGTGTGACCCATTTCAAGTGGAAACACCTTCGTAACTCAGTTATTGGTCAACCAATTTCAACCAAATTTGGATCGATAACAAAGATCTTTAATATTTCTTTTTTGAGTAAAGCTAAACTTGTTTCAGTCAGTGGCGTGTATTTTTATTAAGAAAAAAGGGTCGATTCTTCGAGAAATCATATTAGGCATTTTTTTGTTGAAAAACTAATGCAATATTATTGATCAGCATGCTGTAGTCAAACAGAAAAATTCCAAAATCTGTCTTATGTATTCCATTACTCATCTTACACCCCCCACATCAGTTTTTTGCAAATATTTTCAATGTACATACACGTCAACTTTACAAATGTATTATATGTATACGTTTGAAAATTACTAAAAGGTAAAATAATTTAATAAAAGTTATTTACGCTCCCTACAGTGTTGTGAGCCGTCATTCAACTTACCCCTTGCACAAAATTTTGGATGCAGAATTGAAAATCAGGAGCTGGTAACGATAATGTCGACAAAAAAAGTTTATCTGAATTTAAATTAAAAAGTGCAACTGTAAAATAAAATGCGACACAAAATGTTCTTGTGAGTGGTATTCAATTGCGTGCTCGTGTGCTGCTTTTCCTGAAAATTGTTTTAAGGGAAAAAGCAATATGCATCATTTTATAATGATAGTGATTCTGACTAACATGTAAGAATAGTTATACACAAAAATTACGTAATATACAACATTAATGTTTTATTTAAAATATCTCCCTTTTCTGCTTTCTATTAAATATGCTAAATACCTAAAATAATATTTCTCACTAATGTTTTATTTCATAAACAATATAAAAACGAATAGAAGTTGTACTTGGGCATGGCCAGTTACGAATACCTATTTTATTAATTCATTAACATTTTGCTCGAACACACAATTCACTTTGTATCGATTATTATTTTTTTAAATGAGTGGCAGCAATCGGCAACGCCCGACTACTACTTCCATTCGTTTTGTTGTATTATTAACATAAAGTAATTCAAATTTGCAATTATATTGAACAATATAGTGCTTTTTACTGTTACACTGTACCAATTATCGTGTAGACTATTTTTATTTTAATGCTGCATAATTACGCGCCTCATAAAAAAATCATAAACAAAAAAACTGTATACGTTATCGACAGGATCTTTTTTAAAAAAACTTTTTCAATATATGTACTATATTTGGTAAGCAATTGTATATAAGAATTTCATAAATTTAACATAGTTGTCCGCATATCGAAATTATTGATTTTAATTATTTTTTTCCAAAAAAAAAAATATTTTCAAAAATACCGATAGCTTAGTTAGCATCACGTATATCTTTTGAGTATATATACCAAAAATCAGATCGGTAGGTTAGATAGTTTTTTGTTTAACGGAGAATAACCATCGTAAAACATAATTTTGTAATTATCAATTCGCCATCTTTTTTGCGATTTCTGAAGTTGCGCAATAGCAAAAATTAATCCGACAAGTGTTTTCTAGTGCCGCAAGTAATGCTCTCTTCATTACTTATATCAACATTTGTACGTCATATCGGAACAGGTCATCTTGAGTTTGGAGTGCTTGGACCCGGACTAAACTGTAATAAAACAAAAAAGTAAATTTCTCTACCGCTAAAAAATAATTATACGACATTTCAGTTGAATATTAATGCAACAATACTAGTTGGGCGGTTACTCTTATTTAACCAAAAATGTTTATTGGGTGAATCGGGTTACGGAAAGTAGAGTGTCGATTGTATTATTAAAACTAAAAAAGTTCAGTTAAAAAAAAACAGTTTACATTATGAATTGCAAATAACAAAACAAATTGGTTGTTTCTAAAATCATAAACAAAAATAGAAATAAATATTAAGTATATTATAGAAAATATTTAGTTCTTTGCGGATAAATATTGCGACTGAATGGTACTTATAAATCGCACACAAAATGTAAGTAATCATTAAAGTAAAATGTAGCTTTAACTGGAGTGTGATCTTGCCTCGAGTTTTGGCTAATGAGAAGCTGAGAAATAGCTCCCTATCTAAGACCGACGCTTCATTCTTAATGTGAAAGGACTATAGGTATTGTTCGTTAGTAGGATTTAGTTTAGTCCTCTTTATAGAATTTTTACATTTATAGATCTACAGTTATTTGTGTTTTGATGTATAACGACAGTTTTACATCAACATCACAATGCATTGAAACCGGTAAGTCAACTAATTAATATTTGCACGATATGAACAAAGGAAATTGTTATTATGTGTATATATTACTATATACAAAGAGGCAATGTACACTTTAATCATTTAATAAAAATAATATTATTTATGAAATCGGTAACATAAGAACATACAAATAATCACATAATTGAGCTTACTTACCAAGCAATAAATGGGTCATCAAGAAGGGACCAAACAAATTCGTTTGCATGGTAGGATGTAAGCCATCTTTTGTGGACACGTTACCATCAACAATGATTCCGGCATTGTTTATCAAAATGTCAATTTTGTCTTCTGTCTCATGTATTTCCTTACAAAATTTTCGAACGGAAGTCAAAGAACTTAGATCCAAATGTTTAATTATAATATTTGGATTGTTTGTTGTCCTAATGATTGTTTGTTTGACTTGTTCTGCGTTACTTCGGCAAGCTATTATGACCTTGCATCCCCTAGCTGCTAGTCCCAGAGATGTTTCATATCCAATACCTAGCGTTAAATAACTGTAAATAGATACACTAATATACAACAAAGAATGCGGTGAGTATGTATGCATGTACGTGTGCGGGCGCACGCGCTCGTATATACGCCATCTAACTACTTCCACATCCAGTGGAAGTATAGTAACGGCAAAAAAATTTTTGAAAATTTTTGTTGTTCAAATAGGCTTAGAATGTCATGAAACGTCGAGATTTTAAGTTTGAGCGTTTCTGTAACTTTTTTGTGCGCACGATTACTCTGGAACCGTTTAAGATATTGACTTGAAATTTGGTACACGTATGTACTTTAACAGGATCTGGAACTAGATTATATTTTCATCTTATTCCGTCTAAGAGTTGGGGGGGTAAATATGGGGTAAATGAGGGGTAAATCAAGCAGGTAATAGTCCATAAAATTGGTATTTAGTATATGCAAGAGAAAAAAAATGTTGGCATTACCCACCCCACTACCACGCCTACCTCATTATTAAAGGAGTTGAACAAAAATTTGATTTAGTGTGTGTACCAGAACCAAAAACCTCAAAATATTTTTTTACTTTATCCACCACCACTACCACCCCCCTATCGCCACCCCCACCCCCTACCGATGTGGGATATCGTTTTATGGGTTTTTGGGGTAGACAATTTCAAAGATTATATTATTAAAGTTCCATAAACAATTATTTCCACATACAAAATTTTTTCGTTGTGAGAGACGGATAGAAAATCTGGATGTGGAAGTAGTGATTCCTTGGGCCAGGGCCGTTACTGGGTCTTTTGCCGCAACATGCAAAAAGAAATTTTGCCGCCCCATAAATTATGGAATATATTTTTTCAAAATAATTTTTTTTGTGTAAACAGTAGTGTATATTTTAAATATCGTCTATATGTTATTTATGGCATTTTCTTAACTCTTCTACTTTTATCTTTGGGAGTTCCTGCCATATGTATTTTTACTTCTAATTGACGTCTGAGGAATCTACAAAATAATACAATTAGCCAGTAGATTACTGGGGAAATTATTAAATTGAGTGTAAATACCATAATGAAACTTTTAACTATGTGTATCAAAATAACTTATTTTCAGTTAGAAAAAATGATTTCTATCAGCAGTATTTCGGTATGGCAATGGGCTCTCCGTTGTCACCAATTTTAAGCAATATGTTTATGGAGGATTTTGAGACAAGACATGTTCAAAATTGTACATACAAACCGGTTATCTGGTGGAAATATGTAGATGATATCTTTGCAATTTGGCCTCACGGCTCACGGTATGAAGTTACTAGATAATTTTTTTGAAAATTTAAATAATTTTTTTGAAAATTTAAATAATTTTTTTGAAAATTTAAATAATAGGTAACCTTCTATTAAATTTACTTTAGAAAAGGAAACTAGAAATGAATTACCATTTGCTGTTTTAATTAAAAGAGTAAATGGTATAATTGAAACAAGTGTTTATAGATAACCAACACATACCAGCAGAGGTCTTAAGAGGGACGTTTTAAAATGTTTGTAAGATATAGGGCCAAAATCATTGCTTCCAATGATGAAATATTAAACAATGAGAAACGGTTTATAAAAGAGGGTCCTTACAAACAATCAATATCCTGAAGCCTTTGTTGTTAAAGCCTTCATAAATATTGAAAATAACAATCAGATACAACAAAAACCTGAAAAACGTTAACAGCGTTAATTCCTTATGTACACGGATTATCCGAAAGGGTGACCGCAAAATTCGCCTGTTTTTGCATAGTAAATAGCGGGCCAAGGGAAAGAGCAAAATAAATCCTATAGGGCTCAAATTAAACTTTGAGAAATTGTAAGGTGAGCATATTTTTTACTATTTTAAAAAAATGCAAAAATCACCCCATTCAAGAGTAGAAAATTTTAAAAAAGGCATATAATGAATAATTTAAAAAATAAAACATCTTTTATTACTCCGATTTTATATCGTATGAATTATTTATGGATTATATATAATTCTGTAGCGTATATGGAAGCGTTTAGGAAATTGTCCTACAACCCTCTAACCCCTTGTAATAATTAAAATACCAACCCCAGAAAACGAAAAAATTCATAAGTCCTACCCACATGATGCAATCGTCATGGGATTTTCACTAAAATTATTGTTATGACTAGTCGAACCCATATCTACAGGGAAATTGAGCTACCACCCTCCTACCCCTTGTAATAATAAGAAAACCACCCCCCGAAAATCGATATGATAGAATCCGTAAATAATTCATACAATATAAAATCCGAGTAATAACAGCTGTTTTATTTTTTTAAATATTCATTATATACTGCCTTTTTTAAATATTTTCTACCCTTAAATAGGGGAGATTTTTGCATTTTTTCAAAACAGAAAAAAATATGCTCACCTTAAAATTTCTCAAAGTTTAATTTGAACCCTATAGGATTTATTTTGCTTTTTCCCTTGGCACGCTATCTACTATGCAAAAACAGGCGAATTTTAGGCCTTTTTTGCGGTCACTCTTTGCTGGTCTGTTAACGAATGAACGAATCGCGCGAACCGCGACGATGCCACATTAAATAATTCTCCTTAAATCTGATACAGATAGAGAAGTAGGCTAAAATGGCGCCCCCTAAATTGTGCCGCCTCGTGCGGCTACCCCTGTTGCACCCCCGCTAGGAACGGCCCTGCCTTGGGCAGCGGTTTTTAGAGTATTTCAACGTCTGCCAGCCAAAGATCTTTAACTGCAAAACATCTGCTGCCAGCCAGTCTCAAAACGTACGTCGAATGTAATAGACGTACGTTGTTCCTTCTGCACACAAAGAAATTGTTAGTTTATTGATCCCATAAATAATAGTATCTCAAACCAGACAAATGAATTTGATGCATATCATAATAAAAATATTACTTCCACATCCAGTGGAAGTATAGTAATGAAAAATAAAAAAAAATAATTTTTATTGTTCAGATAGGCTTAGAATGTCATGAAACGTCGAGATTTTAAGTTTGAGCAAAAACAAAATTCTGTCTGTCTGTCTGTAACTTTTTTGTGCGCACGTTTACTCTGGAACCGTTTTTTTACATATTGACTCGAAATTTGGAACACGTATGTATTTTAACGAGATCTGGAACTAAATTATACTTTGATCTTATTTCGTTGAAGGGTTGGGGATAAATTGGGGTAAATGTGGGTAGATAGGTAAATCAAGCAATAAGAGTCCGTAAAATTGGTATTTAGTAGATATAAAAGAAGTTAAGGTCTCAAAAAAATTTTTGGCATTAGCCACTCCCATTACTACCCCCCACCCCATTATTAAAGGGGGTGAAAAAAATAAAATTGTAATTTAGCGTGTATACAAGAATCTTAGGCCTCAAATTTTTTTTTACTTCTTCCACCCCCACAAATATAGTAATTTTGGTAAATTGAACAGACTATTGCCAGAAGTGGAAAAATGAACCGTTACAATGGTAACGATCCAATGTTGCGTGCGATACGGTGGCAAATGCAATGAATTCATCGTGTCAGAATGTGACACATTTTCTCTTGTGTGCATGTAATACTGTAAATCAGTGTGTCAATTGAAAAAACGAAATAATTCGTGTTAGACTAGGAGTAATGACATCAAAAGCCCTCTCCAAACTGATGAACGGGACACAATACCATTTTTTGACTGAATAGGTAATAAAAAATAAATAGTAGAATATTCCGAGCAAGTCCTTTGTTTACTGGAAATTGGTTCATAAAGGCCCGGCCATGTCAAGAAGTTAATGTGCTTCTTGGGCACTTTTTCAGCAATCTGAAAGACTCTTAGTACCTCATTCGCAGTAAATACATCGGCAATATTCATCCTCCTTTAATTCCTACAATTAAAGTAGCACAAGACTCGACTTTCAAAAATAATTGCAAAATACTAAACAAATATTAATCCACAAGCTACATGACGTCAAAAAGTGAGATAATACTTTCTCTCTCACACGAAAACAGCCCAGTTCCCTCATAATTTACCAAGAGAAGTAAGTTTCCGATTTTTCTTGCAATGTGAACCCCCACAGTTAGAGAGTAGGCTACATTGGTATCCGTCCACTTTCTCATCAGAACTTGGTTTCACATCAATACAGAATAGCCGTCCAGCAGATTTCGAAAAATTCAATCCTTGAGAGAATGAGACCCTATTGTTTATTTGGCTTTACATTTTGCACAGATAGTTCATTTTCATTACTTAAAAGAAAAAAATAAATGGTTGCACAGGCGAAAATCAATAATAAGGATCACCCTAAAGAGTAGTGGAGCGGAATCTGGGATGAAGTCGTTCAAGGAAATATTTTTAGTAGACAAATATGGGACCTAGACCATCTTATCTAAAAATATATAATGTATTATAGTCTCGTTTGACGAACTTTTTTATTTCAAATCCGAAACATGAAAATTTGAAGCATAAAGGATGATTATCAGAGGCTTAACTATGATGTTTTTATGTTCTATCATAATTTTGGAACAAACTGTTACTAAAGTTTTTAATGAAGCATACAAAAGTAGTATAGCGCCTCGTCTCTATAGGGGTTATTAAAATGAATATAGAAATAAATAAAAATACTGAATTAACAATAAACTAATTTATTGACAACTAAGACTTTAGGGCAAATGAGAACAAATCAGGGTATGGGCGAATAAATTTGTGCTAACGAATAAGAAAAGTGACAAACAAATAATCAAACAAAGGTATATGCACAGAGAGACAGACCTAATTGTACAAAAATAAATTTTATGCCTATTTGAAAGTTAATATATTACCATGATCAGACTTGAATCATCAATATATAGAAAGAGTGGTTGTTTTATTGCTTTTCATGCTGAATCTTGATATGGTAGGTGTATGAAAGAGGTCGACAAGTCACCGTAGGGGGAGTCTTGTCGATCTTCCATTTTTGGTCAGACTTGCACCAAAGGTATATGAAAGAAACGAATGTTTTCTTTGAAAGTTATCTGCTGAATACCCAAAATAATATTTTTTAACAATGATCTAAGCAGAAATAATAGGTATTTATTTATTAATAAAACACTAAAAGCAATATAAGGGATATTGGCCAATTTCACAAATATTCAAATGGAAAACAGTTATAAATAAATAATCGTTCATTCGCTTACTAAAAGAAAATTCAAAATCGAATCGAATGAATAATAAAATATTTATCAAATCACGAATCCAAAAATAGTATAAGAAAGCTTAACTAAAAAGATACAAAATATAGTGTATGTACACTAACTATTATTTACATACTTTCTGTAAAAGTAAACAGATATAAGTATTAAAAGATTAAAACGTATCACTCGCGAAGCAAGTCTGTCTGTTTACCCGAAAACGAGGAAGGTAAAAGGTACGTAGAGCTTTCATAACGTTGTAAGAAAAATAAATGTACAAAACACTGCACTGAAGAATTAATTGTTGAATCGTTGGCCAGAAAATGAAATAGTTTCTACTTACGAAGTACAGGACGAACAGGAAACACTTTCATAGGAATGCGGTACACCTCTATAGTTGAGTACCAATGAACACGTAGATTCAGAACATCACTAAAACATTTTTACGTATAATTTTCACATACACAAGAATATTTTTATATTCTACTTCTCGAAAAGCAAACATAACCACTTGTCTAATTCTTATTAACAAGATGTGGTTAGATTCACGAGACAAAAGACAAGAAATTTAGTATAATGAGGGTTTAGAAAGACTAAACCGTTCTATCACTGGAACATTTACTTTCGTCCCTCATATTCAGGTGAAAAGATGATGTCCTCACTATGAAGCCTCAATTTATATCATCCCTACTCGGTGTAACTTTCGAATTTTCAAAAACCTGCAAAGGAACATCTCTGAAATATGGCATTCTTTGGTAAAATGTTTCAAACAAAAGTTGAGAGAGGGGCATCTTTTGTTTGAAACATTTTTCCTAAAAATGCCCTAGTTCAGAGATGTTCCTTTGCAGGTTTTTGAAAATTCGAAAGCTACACCTCCGTCCCCGCTCATCAGGGTGTGAAGGAGAAAAAAATGTTTGGTACAAAAATTTATGTAATTTTTTTCGTAGAATCAGAATACGCGATCAAAAGTGGAGAGTGCCATTAAAAATTCAAAAGTTACCCCCACCCCCCGCTCATCACGGGTGGGGGGGTGGAAAACTGTTCTACCCAAAAGATGTCCCTGTCTGAATGGAACAACTGTTGTCTGAAACATTTTTCTCTAATCTCCTTTCCTGAGGAGATATTTCTGTGGATTAATTAAAATGGCCTAACCATATTGTCTAATAAAATCAATACTTCTGAAGCAAAAAAAATAATTGAGAGCCAAGCTAAAAGTAGTAGTATGTTTTTTTTTGATTATTGGCTTCCAAATAAGTAGGAATTAAGCAAGGGCGGATCCAGGGGGGGCAGTTGGGGCATATGCCCCCCCCGAGAAAAGTATTCGCTACGTTTTCAAGGCGATAATTTTTTTTTGCATAAGGTGGGAAAAAAAAAATTGTCCAGATTTTAATTTGCGCCCTTGGAATTAAGTGGCTTCGCACTTATTTTTTTTCTGTGTGCCTGTGTTCATTACCTAGATTTATATTTTTAAGCATCTTCTCCCAATTTGACCTTGAAGTAATTTTTACACACGATAATTACGTTAGTGTTAAATAATATATATTTTTTTTGGTGGGTGTCAATCGAGGGGTTGATATAAAAACAGCACCCTCAAAAATTAATTAATTTTTTACATATGCTAAATGACGTAATAGGAATGTAAAAAAATGTAAAATAAAAAGCTATTTTATATCAACGTCAATTTCAATTAATTATCTTCAAGAGTTTTGAAAAAAATTAATTTTAAAGTTGCTAACTCTGCTAATATAGGGGATAGAGGTTTATTATATATTTTTTCTGAAATCGATCGGCAATGTCCACATTTTCGGCGCGATTTCAGATCGGAAAATGCACAATTCCAGTGTTTTAGTCCGTTGCTAAGAAATTATCAGAAAACAGACCGGAAAAGATTCGTTGCCAAGCAACGAACAACAAAACCGTACGGGAATGTTACTTTCCCGGCCTAGGCTGGGCAAATAACATTTCCGTACGGTTTTCTATGTATATTTTAGACAGTAAATAAATACACGCAACTCACATTAAAATTGCGTTTATTAGTAAGCAGTTAGATTGTAATGAAGAAATGTTATGCATTAATACAAAATCCTTAATTTCTAATAATATTGATTGTGATTTCAGAAAAAATAGTATGTGTACTTCGGTGTGAAAGCACATTCCCAGACTTCGATGCTTGTTGGCCGAGGCGCTGCATCGTCGTCCGGGAATGTATTGCTTTCACACCTTAATACACAATATACTATTATTGAGCATTCCTAGTCATAAGCAACATTCATGTGAATGAATAGCCCAGTAAGCCGCTGGGCACAATTCCATATACTTAACCGGTTGAGACCCTTTATATAGATTAGACGATAACTTTATTTTAAAATGTTTAAAATGGTTTTTCTTAATAGAACTGTAACGAAACGATGAAAGTTGCAGTTTCCGAATAGCTATTTGAAAAATTAAAATAAAAAAGGTATTGACACTGTGTTTAATCTCACTGGCCTACCTAAAAGTAATTTATTTCCTGTTCAAGGAAAAAGTCGTATCATATCAAGCAAAATATATTTAATTTAAAACAAGGATAGTTGTAAGAACGTCTTAATTGAGGAAAAATACTTGATGTAATTAGCTCATACATTTCCGAGGCAAAAGTCTGTATAAAAAAAATTCTTCAATAGATATGAAAAACACGATTACCATACAAGGATAATAATTTATTTAATTTTAGACCTCACCAAATATAGTTTCATACTAAAAATTTTTACATTCTATAAAAAAAATATGGAGCAAACTTCCACTTTCTTTAAGAAATTTATGTATTAGTAAACTAAAATATAAACTAATAATATTTCTCCTCGATAAGGCATTTTGCAAACTGCAGGATTTTTTTGACGACTTAATATCTATTATAAAAATAGCACCATGTTTTTTATAAATTTTAAATGGAGAAGGTGCATTTTTAAATTTAAATTTTTATATTCATATATAATGTTAATTATCAGCGTCAGATTGTAGCACCGAGAAACCGGAAAATTTCCCGGTGGGCCCTCGACTTACCAGTTTTGGGGCCCTTAAGGCCTCTGGCGTCGAGAGACCGTAATATTGTTATTATTCTTAATAAAAATAAGATTAAAGTGAAAAGTAGAAAGTAGAAAATATATAAAACTTGCGCCCATTTTCCCACATAAAACGTATTTTTAAAGACACGCGGCAACGCGGCGATAAGCTCTATCTTTTCAGAATTCAAATTATATGAAAAGTTTCTAGAAATTGTATGTAAAGTTAATAAATATATAAGTTTTGTAAATGAAAACCAACAATTTGAAGATACTGACATATACATAGAAACAAAATTTCCTATGCATGGTGAACAGAGTGCGATGCCAGCGACAGCGATACAATTAATAGTGAAGGATCAGCCAAAAAATTTGAAATAAAAATATTTAAATTAGTTAATCAATAAGTTACGCAAAGTTTAAAAAGCAGATTTTTAAATCACCAAAACACATATAAACAATTTTATTATTTTGATCCACAAAATTTTAAAGAAATTCAAACTGCACTTCAACAATCTGAACCAAAATCATTCACGCCAATATATCAATTGACAGGACTTGATGTATCTTTAATCAAGAATGAGCTTATCCGTTTTAATAATTTTAAACTTTTAAAAGACCAGTCATACTCATCATCAGCCCGAAATCAAGATGACAAATGTGTACAATGTACATTGTACATGTGTGATGACGATAATGCTTCAAGTCCTGTTAGCAGCGATAAGGAAAATGAAAATAGTGCTTATATAAAAAAACATATTCATTTAAATGATCCTTGTTTGGGCTGTTTTGTCTGCCGTCTAAAGATTTTAGCAAAATATTATCTTCACTGTGCGGTACACAACACAATTTGTATATTGCCTATAAATATCTTTTAACCCTCTCTTGCACACAAGTGTCTTGCGAAAGAGTTTTTAGCAAACTCAAAATTATATTAAATAGATTAATATCGATTTTGGTTCAGGAGAGGCGAAGAGGAGAAGCATTTCTAATTAAGAGTGTTGAATGGGATTTATTAGAAAATTTGCATTATGAATTAATAATGGATATCCTGTCTAAGAAACTAAAGAAACTTTCTGCACTACTTTCAGTTTGAAAATAACGAAGTTTATTTTAGTGAAATGTCTAACATTCTTTAAAAGAAATATATTTATGTTACCTTTTGTGTCCATAATGATTTGTTTGTTCATATTTCCTGTTTAATACTAACTTTAAGAGTTTTTCATTTTATGTATTTTATAAAAAGCTCTTTTTCGTTTATTTTTGTATATACATGAACTTTATTTTAAAATAAAACTTGTACTGATATTCAGTGAAAAAGTAAAAATAATTTTCGTCCTACCAAGTTTTAGATTTATATAATCAGATATAGAATTTAATATTATTTTCTGCAATTGTACCCGAGGCACTAGACCTTTCACATCTCTGGTCTGGGAGCCCCTACATATTTTTCCCGGTGGGCCCTTGCGCCCACAATCCGACACTGTTAATTATCATAGTGTGATACTTATTATATTGTAACTTTTAAATGTGTATGTTCTTATATGATTTTAAATTTCAACCCACTGTGAAATATTTTTCATTAAATTGTGATTTATTGACATGTTCTATATTTCTTACCTTTATTTCCTCCCGTAATGAGAGCAGTTTTTCCTACCAAACAAACTTTACTTGTGCATGGCTGATAAATTAATTTTTGAATACACTTAATCAATAATATAATAATTATTATATAATACACGAATAAATACATGGCTTGTTATTTGCACTTCGAAGTTAATAAAATATTTATTGATTGACTTGTAAATTTATAGGTTTCTTTATTAATTTTTTTTTCGATCAATAGGAAATTGCAATAGATCAAAACGTTTATCATGTTATTTATTTTTAGTGTGTCTTAATTATTATAGAACTTTTGTATCTAGCATCTGGTAATTTTGTTTGAATTATTTATACTTATAGACCCGGAGCCGGTGACACTGAAAGTGCCCTCATAGCGGAGTCGAAAAATTTGTATGTGAATTGATAGTTACAAATTATACGAACAAAATAAGCTTGGTACGCGAAAAGCCGAAAAAATGTTTAAAAAAATTAATTATTATAAAAATGCAATAATGCTTTCCTCTCATCGCGAATATTGATTATTTGTAGTGTATTCGATAGAAAAAAACCACTTTATTTGGCCGGACGGATGTGGCATACCTATTTGATGTGTGTGAAGGGGGATGAAATTTCTCCGCCATCATGTGCAAACTTTTTTTTTCAGTTCGATCTTTAAAAATATCCTGGTATGCGGGCCCAAAAACTGCCGGAAGAATCCAGCATACCAGCTCTTGCATGGTCTCGATTCACATCTATTAAAAAATGATATGTTAAACAAATTTGTTCTGAAGTAAAAGTTTTTATAGAATAAAATGTCTTGTTCCTTTCTTAGATTTAAAATTATATGAGGATAAATATGATCACAGGAATTGTAGGAAAATTATTATTTTAGATGGTTCAAACAATAAAATAAAGTTGATATAATTAACAAAAGGACCCCGCACGATTCTTATATAAAATAATGCTCGGTGGATTTGGTTCAAATTGAAATATGTTATTTATGAAATCATCCTGAATAACAGTCTCCATGGGAGCAAGGCCGAAAAATTAATAGTTTTTAAGTTATGGAGCTTTCAATTTGTCTATCCGTAGTATATCAAATTCGAAACGAATTATGATGTGGCTGAAGAACAGCTCGAGTTTGACACGAATTTTCGAAATTAGAAATCCAACAAATTAATTAGTCTCCTTCCTAGATATGGACCACAATATGAACCGGAAGTTGCATAATTAAATCCATTTTTAGGGTGAAAACTTTTTCAGTCTCAGTATAAACATGTGTATTAAGTACGCATAAAGGTTAAATACATGGATTTCAGGCCTCCTCGCTAGATATGGACCACAATAACACAGGGCTGAAGTCCGAACCGGAAGTTGCATAATTAAGTCCGTCTTTAAGGGTAAAAACTTTTTCAGCGTATATATAGACCTGCGTAATGATTACGTAGTGCGAACAGCAAGTTGCATGATTAAGTCCATTTTTAAGAGTAAAAACTTATTCTCAGTTTTAGTATAGACCTGCGCATTAAGTTGGTATAAAGGTTAAATAAATGGATTTCAGGCCCCCTCACCAGATATGGACCACAATAACACAGGACTGAAGTCTGAACCGGAAGTAGCATAATTAAGTTCATTTTGAAGAGTGAAAAGTATTTCAGCGTATAGACCTGCGTAATAATTACGTATTCATGGTAAATGAACGGGTTTCAGGCTTCCTTCTCGATATAGACCACACACAGCGCAGAAGTGCGAACTGGAAGTTATTACCCAGGTCTGTATACAGACTGCATAAGTTTTCACCCTTAAAAATGGACTTAATAATGCAATTTCCGGTTCTTACTTCTGCGCTATGCTATTGTGATCCATAAGTAGCGTGGAGGCCTGAAACTCGTCCATTTACCCTGAATACGTAATTATTGCGCAGGTCCATATATACGCTGAAAAAGTTTTCACCCTTAAAAATGGACTTAATTATGCAACTTCCGGTCCGGACTTCAGCCTTGTGTTATTGTCTCAGGCCTTCTCTAGCGAAGAAGCCAGAAATCCATTTATTTAGTCTTTATAAGTACTTAATACGCAGGTCTATACTGAGACTGAAAAAGTTTTCACCCTAAAATGGACTTAATCATGCAACTTCCTGTTCGTACTTCCGGTTTCTATTGTGGTCCATATCTAGGGGGGAGACTAATTAGTTGATTGGATTTCTAATTTTGAAAATTCCTATCAAACTCGAGCTGTTCTTCAGCATCATAATTCGTACCGAAATTGATATACCACGGATAGACAACTTCAAAGCTCCATAACTTAAAAACTATTAATTTTTTGGCCTTTCTCCCATGAAGACTTTTATTCAGGACGATTTCATAAATAACACATTTCAAACAAAATCCACCGGGCATCATTTTACATAAGAAACGTGCGGGGTTCTTAAGAGTAAAAACTTATTCTTCTGTTAATTATATTAACTTTATTTTATTGTTTGAATCATCTAAAATAATAATTTTCCTATAATTCCTTTGATCATATTTATCCTCATATAATTTTAAATCTAAGAAAGGAACAAGACATTTTATTCTATAAAAACATTTACTCCAAAACAAATTTGTTTAACATATTACTTATTGTAATAGATGTGAATCGAGATCATGCAATAAAGCTGGTATGCCGGATACTTCCGGTAGTTTTTTGTCCACATACCAAGATATTTTTAAAGATCACATCGAAACGAACTTGAAAAAAAGAAGTTTGCACGTGATGAGGGAGCAGTTTCTTCCCCCTTCACACACTTCAAATAGATATGCCACCTCCGTCCGGTCAAATAAAGTGGATTGCGTAATTTTTTTCTGAAATGGTACGAAATGTTCTATCGAATACACTACAAATAATCAATATCCGCGATGAGAGGAAAACATTATTGCATTTTTCTAATAATTAATTTTTTTAAACATTTTTTCGGCTTTTTAAATCTACGCATACCAAGCTTATTTTGTTCGTATAATTTGTAACAATCAATTCACATGAAAATTTTTTAATTCCGCTGTGAGAGGGCTTTCAGTGTCACCGGCTCCGGGTATTATACTTATAGCCAGCGAGGTAGCGACAGTTTTCGTGAAATCATTTGTATAAGGCTAGATTTTTTTCCCATGATAGTGTAACGTGTTTCCACCCTTAGGAAACCACCCTCGCAAATTCCGTGGGTTCCAAAAATTATAACAAGAGATGTCCACTAACACACTTTATTAAATGTTTACTGGATACTTCACAATACTATTATTAATTTAAATACACTTTACTGACTAAAAATCACAATGTTTATTACTTTGTTTATCTTTGAACTCTTAACCTCACTTTCTATACTTTCTCAACTGCTCGCCGAGAATGCGGTCGGTCTTTTATACCTAAAAATGACAGATCTCGATTGTTCTGTGATGACGCCACCATTCTCTAGGTAATTCCAGATGTCACTTTGGAATCTTCTGGTAGGTTCTTTTTCGAGTAGGTGCAAATACATCATTCTAGGGGTTGTAACATATTACACTGCCCCCTCCTTAAGCCTGAACGTCCCGGTCAGGCAATTCAGCCTCTTTCACATACTTCGCCAGTCTATCCAAGTGTACGATCTTCATCTTGGACTTTTTGTTTCGTTGAATACGATAGACGACATCATTAATTCGGGTAATAACAGTATAAGGTCCTTCCCAAGGAGGTTGAAGTTTCGGTGACTTCCCTTTCTTCCGCTGTGGGTTGTACAGCCAAACCAGATCTCCTGCCTTGAACCCTTCTGAACTACCCTTACGGTCGTATCGAGCCTTCATTCGGTCACTGGCTATGGTGATTTGGTCTCTAACCAGCTCATGAACATTTCTTAGCCGTTCACTCATTTCATCCACATAGCTGTTCACAGGAAGCTGTTCTCCGCCTGGTGTTCCGAAAATCAAATCACACGGCAGTCTGATCTCGTGTCCAAATACTACACGGGCTGGTGTTTGTTTCGTAGACTCGTGGATAGCAGCTCTGTATGCCATGAGGAAGAACGGTATGTGGAGATCCCAATCGCGTTGATTCTTATGAACCACTTTAGAAAGATGTTCTTTCATGGTCTTGTTATGTCGTTCCACCATTCCATCTGATTGCGGGTGAAGGGCTGTTGTTCGTGTTTTGTGTATCCCCAATAACTTGCAGATTTGTTGAAACACCCCTGACTCAAAGTTCCTCCCTTGATCTGAGTGCAGCTCCAGGGGTACACCAAACCGACATATCAAATTATCTACCAAGACTTTGGCGACAGTGACTGCTTCTTGGTTTGGAATTGCATAGGCCTCTGGCCACTTACTAAAATAGTCCATGGCAACCAGTATGTACTTGTTCCCATCCTTGGTTACTGGGAATGGGCCGGCTATATCGATCGCGATCCTCTCGAAAGGAGCTCCGACGTTATATTGCTTCATTGCACCCCTACTTCTAGTCTGTGGTCCCTTACTGGCTGCACAAATTTTGCAATTGCGACACCAAGCTTCCACATCTTGACGACTATTTACCCAATAAAATCGTTCTCGTACTTTATTCAGGGTCTTATTAACGCCGAAGTGCCCACCGGATGCTCCATTATGCACTTCCTGAAGTACTTTCGGTACTCGACACCTGGGAATCACTAGACGCATAACAACTTCCCTGCCATCCGGGCTTTCCCAAGCTCTCTTTAGCAGCCCGTTCATGACTTTAAGTGAATCCCATTGGGCCCACAAAGCCTTCAATCCAACTGCCTTATCCGAAACATCCTTCCACGCTGGTCGAATTCCTTTCTCCTTTGCTCTCAATATAGGCCCAATTTCTGTGTCATTCAGTTGTTCTTGTCTCAGGGCTTCGGTCGTCCAATCGTCCGGAACCTCTATTTTAATAGTGTTGACGGCCACCGTACCCTGCAATTTCTCAACGTGGCGGCAGTGCTTGCAATCTTCCTTGCACGGTCTTCTAGATAAAGCGTCTGCGTTCTTATGAGATCTTCCAGGTCGATGTTCGATTTTGAAATCATACTGTTGCAGCCGTTCTATCCAACGAGCCAGTTGACCTTCAGGGGTTTTCAACTGCAACAGCCATTTTAATGCAGCATGGTCGGTCCGAATCTTGAAATGTCGTCCATAAAGATATTTATGAAAATGGTCCACTGATTTAACGATGGCCAGTAACTCTTTCCGGGTTACACAATAGTTTCTTTCCGGTTTGGACAGCACCTTGCTGAAGTACTCGATCACTCTTTCCTGCCCATTCTGGATTTGAGACAGTACACAACCGACCGAAGAATTGCTGGCATCCGTATCTAAAATAAAAAGTCCTTCCCGTTGTGGGTATGCTAGCACAGGACCAGTACATAAAGCTGCCTTCAATTTTCTCCATGCCGTTTCACATTCCGGTGTCCACTGGTACTGCACTTTCTCTTCTGTCAGCCGGTGTAGTGGCTTCGCAATTTCTGCAAACCCTTCCACGAAGCGCCTATAATAAGTGCAGAGGCCAAGGAAGCTCCGTACTTCATGAACGTTAGATGGTCTTGGCCAATCTCGTACAGCAGAAATTTTGTCGGGGTCTGTTTGTATTCCATCCGAAGACACCACGTGACCAAGAAATTTGACTTCTTTCTGGAATAGCAGGCACTTCTTCGGGTTCAACTTCAGATGGGCATTCCTGACTCGCCCAAATACTTCTTGAAGATTTTTCAAATGTTCTGTAAAGTCCTGTCCCATAACAAGCACGTCGTCAAGGTAAACCAGGCACGTCCTCCAGGTTAGCCCTCGCAGTACGAATTCCATCAATCTTTCAAAGGTAGCTGGCGCATTGCAAAGTCCAAAAGGCATCACGGTAAATTGATAAAGACCACTGCCTGCTGAAAACGCTGTCTTTTCTTTATCATCCGGATGAAGCCCCACTTGCCAGTATCCACTCCTAAGGTCTAACGTAGAAAACCAACGTGAGTCTGCCAACGTGCTTAATGTGTCATCAATTCGTGGTAATGGGTAACTGTCTTTCTTCGTGACATCGTTTAATTTTCGATAATCGACACAAAATCTTAACGTTCCGTCCTTCTTGCCAACCAAAACTACTGGCGATGACCAGGGACTCGTCGACTCCTCAATGACTCCATCTTGTAGCATCTTGTCTATCATTGCCGAGGCATCTTCTTGTTTTGCTAATGGAAGCCTCCTAGGTGGTTGTCGAATAGCGGGTGAGTCGCCAGTATTTATCCGATGCTGGACTATGTCTGTTTTTGTAAGGGCCTCTGTATTCTTGGCAAATACTGAACTTTCCTTTTCTAGGAACTTGATTGCCTCCCTTCGTTCATCCTCAGATAAATGCTCCAACTGGGTAGTCAGCAAGGTCAAAACTTCCTGGTCTATTTTCATAGATGAACTTCTTCCCTTTGTTTGTTCCTCGCACCTCGCTACCCATGTGACCGGTTCATAGGAGCCAATCGGTTTGCCTTTCTTAATTGTCACAGAATGGGAATTTAAATTAACGACTCTAATTGGGATTTTGTCTTTAGTCCGGGTTAAGGTTCTCGCTACAATAATATTGGGTAGGGACTTAATCGATTCGTCATCTTCAACTAGGCCAACACGGTACCCTCCAGGATTTCCTTCTAAGGCAGCATCGATCATTTGTTCTGAATGAGCAGGAATCTTGATCGTCTGTGTTGTTAACAATCTCGCTTTATGGAATTGGTCGTCTGCGGTTGCCAGAATAAATTCCTCATTTCCAATTTTTAAGACTCGCTCCCCTACGTCAACAATGAATCCCTGCTCTCCCATGATGTCTAGACCCAAAATGAAATCATCCATAATGTCAGCCACAATGACCTTGTAATTGAACCTCAACCGTCCAACCTGCAGTTCCAAGTTGACCTCTCCATGGACCGCAGCCCTGTCCCCCGTGGCTGTCCGAATGATTACTCCATTTTGCTTCTTGTTAATCTGCAAGCCTGATATAAACCCTGGCCGCACTATTGAAGACGTAGCACCGGTGTCAATCGTAAACACGCATTTTCTTCCATTCACATATCCTTGCAACAACAGACTACTTGGAATTCTTTAGAGCTGGGAAATCTTTATTTCTCTGGGGGCACCGCATTCCCTAGCCAGCACAGCCCCCTTGGTGCTGGCTATCTTTAGTTTTCCTGCTTCTCTTCAACATTCACAGCATTTACTCGACTCTCCGAGTTCTGCTGTCGATAGTCTCGTTTCATATGTCCCACCTTGCCGCAGTTGAAACATTTAATACCTCCGCTCGGCTTTCCTTTATTTTGTTGTTTCTCCTGCTTTCCGAGGCCATCCAATTTATCGCATAATTTGGTGAATATTTTCTGCATCTCAGTCAGCAAGGGGTTCTGGTTCATTTCTGGTTGCGATTCTTCGAGAGTCACAGCTCGCACTCTCGACCTTGGAGTATCCCTGTAAGCGGCTTCTACTTCGAGTGCACGCACCAAAGCTTCGCTACTACTTTGGTGTCTCGTCAGCCTCAGAACTCGCCTGACCTCTTCGTCCCTTATACCATCTAAAAAGGCCCCCACGGCTAATTGTTCCTGGAATTCTTTAGGTGCACTCGGATACGCCAGGTGTGCCAGTCTCTCTATCGCAGCTTCAAATTCTTGTAAACTTTCCCCAGCTTTTTGCATCCGGGATTTCAGCTGAGCCTGGTATAATTGGGCAAGGTGTTGATCGCCATACCTCAAGTCTAATGCAGCTTCCAAGACTTTAAAGTCCCTTTGTTTCTCCACCGGGATAGTCTGAAGTAATTCTGAGGCCTGGCCCCTTAACGCCAGAACTAATGCCATAGCCTTTTCCTCATTATCCCAGTTATTTGCCGATGCTGCTGCCTCAAATTGTCTCTTGTAGGTTGTCCATGAGCTTTGGCCGTCAAAGGAGGGAGGCTTTAATCGAGGACCCGATGATGTTACTAACTGGCCTCCTTTTTCTCTCAACTGACGTTTAAGGCGCTCTACCTCTCCTTCGACCTCACTCATTTTTCCTTTAATTTGACTAACTTCTGTCTCGACCACACCTACTTTGTCTTCGACCTTGTTTATCTCCTCTTTAACTTCTTCCTTAACAGAAATGATTGCGTCCTGTTGTATTTTTATTTGTTCATTTAGAATTTTCCTTAATTCTTCCTGGCGTCTTTCTTGCTCCTGTTGGCGTTTTATTTCCAAATCCTCCATCATTCTTCTCAGTTCTGCTTTTTCTTCTTGACGTCTTGTTTCCTGTTCTTCTTTTTCTTCTTGACGTCTTCTTTCTTCATCCTCTTTTTCTTTCTGACGTCTTGTTTCTTCATCCTCTTTTTCTTTCTGACGTCTTGTTTCTTCATCCTCTTTTTCTTTCTGACGTCTTGTTTCCTGATCTTCCATAATTTTCTTTAATTCGTCCCTTTCTTCTTGACGCCGTTTTTCCTCCTCTTGACGTCTTCTTTCTTGCTGTTCTTTTTCTTCCTGACGTTTTTCTCCTGTTCTTCTTTGTCTTCCTGCCGTTGCTGCGCCATCATTTTTTGGAATTGTTCGAATAAGTCCTGTATTTGTTTATCGGATGCCATACTTCTTGTTGTTACGGGCATACGATGAAATTAAAATAAAATAAATTTAACTGTCACGTCAATATCGGTAATGGAACTTTCCAGACAAATCTCGAAATAGCACGAAAAAGTCTTATCCAGAGTCTTTTGTCACTATCCAGTTCAGAGAATTTAATAATCTCCACTAATGTCCAAATAGAAAAGTTCTAGAAATTTTCACGCACTAAATGAGTCTTTTTCAGTGTCTCTATCACTTCTCAGTTCAAAGGATTTAATTATCACACTAATGTCCTAATAAAATGTTCTACAATGTCTCAAAAATGCACTTAACACTATTTTCCTGTCCGAAAATAACCCTCGAACAATGTCCAGTAAATTAGTCCACTGTGTTAGCACTAAACCTCGAGAATACGTCTCGAACACTCCAGCACAACTTCAGAGTCCCTCTTGTCATAAAATTCCGCTTTCTGACACCAATTGTAACGTGTTTCCACCCTTAGGAAACCACCCTCGCAAATTCCGTGGGTTCCAAAAATTATAACAAGAGATGTCCACTAACACACTTTATTAAATGTTTACTGGATACTTCACAATACTATTATTAATTTAAATACACTTTACTGACTAAAAATCACAATGTTTATTACTTTGTTTATCTTTGAACTCTTAACCTCACTTTCTATACTTTCTCAACTGCTCGCCGAGAATGCGGTCGGTCTTTTATACCTAAAAATGACAGATCTCGATTGTTCTGTGATGACGCCACCATTCTCTAGGTAATTCCAGATGTCACTTTGGAATCTTCTGGTAGGTTCTTTTTCGAGTAGGTGCAAATACATCATTCTAGGGGTTGTAACATATTACAATAGCTTAGACTGTGTCAATGATGAAGGTGCAAAAATGACTAAAAAATTAAATAACATGTTGCAAAAAGAGATATCGATTTTCTGAAATGTCACAAAATTTCAATTTTGATTTGTTCGTGCCGAGCCGAATTTTCGAACTTCGCCGTGCAATTTATGACCAGGTTTATCTGGAAGACTTCCTCTATACGTCGCGACATCGTACGGCGGTCCCAGTGGTGTTTTTCGAAAAATATGAACGAAGACCGGCACGGTAGCTCAATCGGTTAAGGCGTATTGAGTGGCGAATACGCTGATCGACTCGCTACCGCGCTCTGGGTTCGACCCCCAGCCTCGGTATTGACAACACCGGTGGGTGTGGATGTATGTCTGCGTTTTTCCGAATGTGTAACCCCCTTCCGGACAGCCTTGGCTTTGGATTTGGGGGTTGTCTACTATCTGTGGTGTGTTTATGTTTAAGATTGCATGTTTTTGCAATTTTTTCGGCTTCGAAATGCAAGCTGTTTTTTGCTCTTTTTCGCAGATATCTCCGAAACGGTGGGAGTTAGCTCGAAATAAAAAGTAAGGTCAAACGAGTATTTTCCACTACGAATCTTTTGCTTCCATCAGAATTTTTTTTTTTTTTTTCGTTTCGGAGATAACTGCTGAAATGTACCTACGGCACAAAATGGAAAATTTTGAGCTTCTACAGTTGGCAACTTTTTAATCTTGGCTCCTACGCGAAAAGACTACTCTAGGTAATTTAAATAGAATTAAATTTGCTAAAACTGCTTTTTCTATTTTTTGAATTTCGACAAAAATGAAGGAATTAGAGGGTGCGGGATTTGCGGGACTCTTTTTTTCGGTAAAATTTCTCCATTTTTTCACCGTAATTAATCGGTAATTAACTGAAATCAATCTCATATACGATGTTCACTTAATATCATGTACTGCTTTGACGCTCCGTTAATCTCGGCCTTTCGAAACAAAGGTTTCGAAAAATTGTTTTTTTACTATTTACATACACTCTATAGGAAAACGTGTAATTTCCTACATTTCCTCGAATATCTCGATAATTATCGTTTTTTTCGAAGAATTTGTAGACAGCTCATGTAAAGAGAATTGATTGAGCTTTCCGACACTTTTTTTTTAAATTTTTTCTCTAACATAAAAAGTATCAATGATGAAAGTGCAACAATTTTTTTGCTCTGTATCTAAATCATTCTCTTCCATTTCACAATTTAGCATAGCATTCATTACTTCCTTATTCAATGCCTGAAGTTCTAATGGTTTTGACTCAAACAGTTGAAAACTTACTTGCACCTCATCAATTACAGGATTTTCTTGTCCAAGATCCTGATTTAATGTTATGTGAATCCAGTGCGCATAGTTTTCCTCGCCTTTTTGAGTCTTTCTAACAACACATCTGCCATTTTTCAGATTATTTTATGTACTGCAAACTCGTACTTAAGCCAAGTCACTTTTCTGTATCCAAGCACTAGAGATCAATTCACTGTCCTGTCACGGTCGCCACAATGGTCCAGAGTGGCTGTAACACCTTCCTGAAGAATGGCCTGCGATAGAATATTCAGCTGACGAGACAAAAGTATACAGTGAGTTAAAGAATTCAGCAACGAAGACGAAAGCATCAATGGTCATCCAGAGAGAGTATCATGAGGAAGATATCACAATAAGTGTATGCGAGAAAACTCGAATAGAAGAACATTGCTGGTATATTCAATATTTTTCGAAATATACAAAGATTGTCCGCATGGTTGGATGGATCCAGTGGTTCAACTTCAATGCAAAATCGAATATCGAGACTCGAAGATGTGGAGAACTGTCAGCTAAAGAATTATACACGATTCCATAAAGAAAGAGTGACCCCAAAAATAGGCCAAAAATCGACCATTTTCTAGCCCTCGAATTTTGTTTCAAACTAAGTGCTAAATTATTGTTAATAATGAAACATCCTGAATACAAAATTTCAAGATGAGCGTATGTTTTGAGATTTTTGAGACATGATCGATGGAAGTTGTGATATGAGTGATGTTATCAAAAAATACACAGCCCCACAAAAAATGAATACTCTTTAGCTATGGCAGAATTCACATCTAATATCGACGAATCCGTATATCCATTGATTAATTCAGAAGGACCAAAAACCCTATATAAGGATGAAAATAGGGAAAAATGATGCTATTGAGTTATAGAGCTTCCATGAACAGAAAATTAGTCTATTGGCTGAATGCATGAACGAAGGTGTAGACTAGGGCTTACACAAAGTAATTGGGACACGCCCTTAGGAGGGCGGAAACTACCCCAATATCATGCAAAACTGCATAAAAGCTCCAATAATCTTTATTAATAAGAATGAACCATAAATCTGTTACGACCTAGTTCACAGGGTGAAAAGATAGTGAATGTACCAGATATTGCATTCTGATTGCAGTGTGTTTGGATCTGGAACGATAACCAATGTTCCCACAATCGTTTTTTTACACACCTATGAAGGGGTGAGAAAACAGCACACATTTATATAAGCGATCTAGCTGTGAGAATATTACCTTAAAGTAAATTATGTCACAAGGATAATAAAGAGTGTTCTCCATAAAATTAATGTCCTAATGTTTTCAAACTTCAAGTGAATTTTATAAGAAGGTGGGGGTACAGAGACATCGCAATCGCTGCATCACATTAGCGAAAATCCTGTAGCAAGGGTTTTCAAGAGTGCTCTTTAGGAATGTCATGGCCTCGCGGTTATTTCTCATCGCTCGAGCTCTAGAGAAATTCACAGGGGTTAGAGGGTGGAAATCTGAGCAAATCTGTAATCATTATATTGTATGGAAAAAAATTCTGACATAAAGGTAAGTATCCCTCTCCCGAACGCCATAGTCCGTTTTAACTCTCAAGTGGATTTTATGAGGGGGTAAGGGTGCGAAGAGATGAATATCGGAGCAATCTCGTAATCGCTGCATTACAAAAAAAAATTGATGTAGCTGTTTCTAAGAGTGCTTTTCTCTTATGTCAGGGCCACATGATTCCTTTTCATCCCCCAAATGATCCCGACGGAGGTCAGGGGGTGAAGACCAAGTTTTCGTCCCGTTTTCTTACCCTATCGTAGGTGTGTCATAAAATAGTTACAAAAATTCTAGTTATCATTCCACATTCATACCTACTGCAATCAAAATGCGATATCTGGTACACTCACTATTTTTTCCCTGACTCAAGTTCATAATTCAAGATAAAAGATAGTTTCTTACCCTGTAATGGATTGTATTCGCGTACTAGGTCGTAGCAGATTTATGGTTCATTCCTATTAATAAAGCTTGGAGGGTTCAAGATTTTTCGCCAGTTCTTGGAGATTTTATGCAGTTTTGTATAATATTGGGGTAGTTTTCACTCTCATAAGGGTGTGTCTGAATTACTTTGTGTAAGCCCTAGTCAACGCCTTCGTTGATGCATTCAACCAATAGACTTATACTATATTTCTATTCATGGGAGCTCTATAACTCAATAGCATAATTTTTCCCTATTTTCCTTATATAGGGGATGTTTTTGGCCCTTTTGAATTAATCAATGGATATACGGATTCGTCGATATTAGATATGATCACAAATTCAATCCCTCATATCTCAAAAACCAAACATATGCTCATATTGAAATTTTGTATTCAGGATGTTCTCATTATTAACAATAATTTAGCACTTAGTTTAAAACAAAATTTGAGGGCTAGAAAATGGTCGATTTTTGGGGTCACTCTTTGCACCCGAAAACTTTTCCATAATTAAGCATAGATATGTTTTTTCTTCCCACAGTTTATAGCACGCATGTTCGTGGATATGAACTTTACCGCGCGCGATATTGCCGTGCGGTGCACTCTAGTCAACATAAGCATTTAAAGGCTCTTCAAAGTCACTACAGAATTAGCAAAATAGTTAGTAAAGGTAACTGTGGAGCAGTTATGACATCAACTAATACAGCTAATAATTCTACAAAATCGCGAACTAAAATATTAATGTTTAAATATCAACATGGCCCTCAATGTTATCACAGCATGCTTCTAAAATATTCGAATTTCACTATTACGTATATAATTTTGCTAAAATTGCACCCCTTTTTTACAAAAACAACATTTGAATTTATTTGTACACATTTGTGTTAGTTGGGTCTTAGTGCAAATTTATTTTGTCCACAAATATGGACACGGGGATTGTAACAGTTTAAAGCACATTTTTATTTTTTTTTCCCACAATAAATCTCTGATGAGCTGGATGAGCAGATTGCTAAGTTACAATTCATTCATGGACATGAATCCTCCACAATACCAATTACTTCAAAATCAACTCCGAACCCAAAAAGGAAGCGCTGTTATACAAAAAAACGCTGCCCAAGGAATCACTACTTCCACATCCAGATTCTTTTCCAAGTCACTCACAACGAAAAAATTTTTGTATATGGAAATAATTGTTTATGGAACTTTAATAATATAATATTTGAAATCCTCTACCCCAAAAACCCATAAAACGATACCCCACATCGGTAGCGGGGTGGGGGGAGGTGATAGGGGGTGGTAGTTGGGAGTGGATGAAGTAAAAAAACATTTTGAGGTTTCTGGTTCTTGTACATACACTAAATCACAATTTTTTTCATCCCCTTTATAATGGGGTGGGGGTGGTAATGGGGGTGGCTAATGCCAAAAATTTTTTGAGACGTTAGCTTCTCTTGTATATATTAAATACCAATTTTATGGACTCTTACCTGCTTGATTTACTTGTTTTCCCCAAATTTACCCCAATTTACCCCCCAACCCTTCGACGGAACAAGATGAAAATATAATCTAGTTTTAGATCTCGTTAAAGTACATATGTGTACCAAATTTCAAGTCAATATCTCAAACGGTTCCAGAGTAAACGTGCGCATAAAAAAAGTTACAGACAGACCGACAGACAGACAGACAGAACATTTTTCTTCGCACAAACTTAAAATCTCGACGTTTCGTGACATTCTAAGCCTATTTGAACAATAAAAATTTTTAAAAATTTTTTTGTCGTTGCTATACTTCCACTAGAAGTGGAAGTAAAAATGATGCAGCAGTAGTATCTAATACATCACATACAAGAGACGAATAACCGACGAATGTACGAAGAAACAAAAAATTTTAAAAAAGCCAAAAGCCTCCTAACAAAAATTGGGACGACATAATAGTACCCTAGAGGTAACAAATATGCAAAACTTCGGAACAATGTCATATTGAACGGATTTCATTCAATTTTGGGAGTATAAGAGTAAATGCTTCACAGAAAAGTTTCTATATTGTGCGAGGGCTTGCTAATTTATAGGGGGGTGGATGCCACCCCCTCTCAAGGGGTGGCACTTAAAAAATATATATATTTATTGGAGTTGAAGTAGAATCGGATTTTAAGAAGAAAAGATCCTATGCAATTTTTCACATAAATTGATAGTTTTTAAGTTATAACGAATTCAAAATTGCGATTTAAGCTTAAAAAAGGTATTTCCAAACGGTTTTCGTCAAGTATCTCGAGAAGTATTACTTTATCGAAAAAATGTTACAGACCAATTACAGAAAGTACAAACTGGGAATTAATTATATTTTTTGTTTATTGATGTAGGATTAATAATTTCGGAGATATTTAAGTTTACATTTGGCATCCAAGTGTTCATAAGATAATTATCTAGAGTGAGAGTTAAATATCTCAGAAACTGTGACACCTACGTCAAGGATGCTAATAGGTATAATAATAGGTTATTAATTAAGCTTTCAACTGTTTTTTATTTGTTTCTGTAGCATAAAGAACAAAGAAGTTATGACCGAAGCAATGTGCGTCTACACATTTTTTTTAATAACAACGTCGCCATTTTGTTACTATAATTAGTCAGTAATTAAAAAAAAGAAATTTCAAACACTGTTCCTCATTAATATATAGCATGTCGTAGATGCTCAAATTTTTTGGTTTGTATACAGCACTTGCTTGCTTTAGAAAAGATACAGTTTAAACTATAAAGGTATTTTCGATAAAATGTAATTTTTTTTCCTCTTCCAAATATCCCAATAAATATTAGTTTTATTGAACCAGAAATAAATCTCATAGATTGAAGATGAATTTCGCTTCTTTATTTATTTACATAAATTTAATAGTTTCGAAGATATGAAAGTTTACAAATGGCGTCCAAGCGTTTATAAGACGAAAAATGCAGTTTAAATATTAAATATCTCAGAAATTGTGACACCTACGTCACGCATGCTAAGAAATGAAATTAAAGACAATTAATTGCGCTTTCAAATTATTTTTTACTCGTTCCTGTAGCATAAGAAATAAAGAAGTTATGACGGAAAAAATGTGCGTATTTATATCTTCTTACATAAAAAGGTCGCCATTTTGTTACTTTAATTAGCCAGTAATTTAAAACATTATCTCAAATAAAGTTTTTCGTTAAGATATAGCATTACCTAGATGCTCAAATTTTTTTGGTCATTTAAAGCACTTGCTTTAGAAAAAAATGCATTTTAAACTTTAAAGGTAATTTAGAAACACTTGGATACCAAATATAAACTTAACTATCTCCGAAATTATTAATCCTACATCAATAAACTAAAAATATAATTAATTCCCAGTTTGTACTTTCTGTAATTGGTCTGTAACATTTTTTCGATAAAGTAATACTTTTCGAGATACTTAACGAAAGCAGTTTGGAAATACCTTTTTTTTAAGCTAAAATCGCAATTTTGAAGTCGTTATAACTTACAAACTATCAATTTATGTGAAAAATTGCATAGAACCTTTTCTTCTTAAAATATTATTCTATTTCAGCTCTAATAAATACAAATATTTTTTATGCCCCACCCCCTGAGAGGGGGCGGCATAAACCCCCTATAAATTAGCAAGCCCCCGCGTAATATAGAAACTTTTCTGTGAAGCGTTTACTATTATACTGCCAAAAATGAACGAAATCCGTTCAATATGACATTATTCCGAAGTTAAAACATCTAGTTACTGTACTATTATAAGCGAAGGCTGTGACATTGAACCACGCTCTCAGAGTTTATTCCGCACATAGAAATGCGCAAAACCACGAAAGGTTTTCTCCAGTTGATTATTTCTGCCAGTATGATGATGCAAATTTCTTTAAAAACGTAGCAGAAAATACAAACGTGCATTTTCAACAAACGTTTAACAAATTACTAGGAGCAACGAAGCTAAAATTCGGTCTTTTATAGGCATAACGCTGTTAATAAGCACTCAGGCTTCCCCAGGATTAGAATGTACTGGTCAGCAGCATTAAAAATCCCTGTTATTGCTAATACATTAACTGGAATTAGGTATTTTCAGCTAAGAAATTTTATACATGTTATAAATAATTTGAATGTAGTTAAAGAACGGGACTGTTTTGTAGAGTTTCATAGTTAGAAGTATTATTAACTTGTATTTTGAATTTAAATAAAACCTCTGGTATAAAAAAATTGTTTGTTTGTACACAAATGTGTAACTTGGGACCATTTAACACAAAATTGACTGTTTTAAGGCTAGACCCAACATTCACATAGGTGTACGAATTATATCTGCAACCTCTAGTGGTGGATCAAAAAATTAGCCTCCTATTATAGCTCAGAGGGAGCCATTAGATGGTGCCACATGTCTAGTTTCGGCTTTACACGTTTGTGTTACATGGGTCTGACAAGGATATACGAGGTCGTTAAGCGAAATGCATAATTATTTTTTTCTACTCCCTTATGTAAATTTGCTGTTTTCTGCACAGTCTGTAGAATGGATAAGTAGGCAATTCCAGTTAACTGAACGGATATATTTCATATCAGTTCTAGGATGGATATGAAATGAAACCGACCAATCACAGTTCGTGTATTAAGTACATAGACAACTATTCGTTTTAAAATCAAATTAGTGCGTAAGTTGTCAAAGTAACTGTCAGTGTGTACTGTCAGTGTGTATTTGTGTAATACATTAATGTTTAATAAATTTTGAAGTTTTTTTAAACTGGTCGTAGAAAAAGTATACTGTACAACTCGAGTGGATTATCCATATCGCACTCAAAAGATTTGAAGCACTCCGCCTACGGCGTCGTGCTCAAACTTCTTTATCGTGCGATATGGATATCATATCCACTCTTGTTGCACAAACTACTATTTAGATTTATATTTATATTATTGAGTAAATATTTAAGCATGTACTTTAAAGGGTATAGCAGAATAAGCATGGTAAAATGGCCCCAGAAGCGTTTGGGCGTAGATCGACAGTAGGAAAAGAAATGTTTTCCTCGAGTTTTAGCCCCCCGTCGCCACGGGTAACCCCTGTACCCTAATAAACATGACATTTCGTTTTCATTTTTTATCTCTGCAAGTTGTGCGTTAATTATTATGAAAAAAACAGACAATGTACATGTATTTTAAATGCATCTTAGAAAAAAAATCAGCTGATTTTGCTGCCTCCTTCGAATAAAAAAAATATTTAAAAATTAGAATATTTATTTTTTCAAGAAAATAATGATTCGCATACACAAAACTTTTACCAAAAATACACTGTTATGCGTAGTTTATTGTAGATTTTTTTCAAATTTTTTGAAGAGGTGCGCCAGAATTAAAAAAAATAAAAACTGTTACGACGCATTGTTTAGTGGTGCTTAACCATTGAAACTGTCTGGTGGACCAGACCAGTGTATTTGTATGTATTAGGACCCGCTAAAACCGAATCTAAAGTCAGACCCCAAGAAATGGTCTGTTCGACGAACCAAACCAGTATATCTTATGTATTTGGACTTGCTAAAACTGAATCCGAAGTCAGAATGGTCAGATTGGCTTGTTTTTCACCCCGACCCCCAAAACACCCCCAAAACAAAAACAAAGTGGTCTGTCCGGCAGACCACACCAGTGTATCCTTACGAGATACACTGGTATGGTCCACCGGGCAGACCATTTTGTGGGGGGAGGTGTTTTTTGGGGGGGTTAGAGGTAAACACGAGCCAATCTGACAATTCTAACTTCGGATTCGGTTTCAGCGGTCCAAATATATAAGGATACACTGGAATGGTCCGCCGGATAGACCACTTTTTTGTTTTGGGGTGTTTTTTTTGTGAAATACGAGCAAATCTGACACTTCTGATTTCAAATTCGGATCAGCAGGTCAAATTACATAAGGATCCACTAGTATAGTCCGTTGGACAGACCATTTTCTCTTTGTTTTGGGGTTGTTTTTTGGGGTTAAAAGTGAAAAACGAGCCAATCTGACAATTCTGTTTTCGGATTCGGTTATAGCAAATTTAAATAAATAAGGATACACTGGTATGATCCGCCGGACAGATCATTTCTTTGGAAGGTGTGTTTTTCGGGTTTATGGGTGAAAAACGAGCCAAATGAATCCGGATTCAGAAAGTCAAAATACATAAGGATACACTGATATAGTCCGCCGGACAGACCACTTTGTTCTTGTTTTGGGGGCGTTTTTTGGGGTTGAGGGTAAAAAACGAGCCAGTCTGACAATTCTGACATCCGTTTTTTTTGGGGGGGGGGTGTTTTTCGGGGTTGGGGGTGAAAAACGAGCCAATCTGTCAATTCTAACTTCGAATCTGGATTCAGCAGGTTAATATACATAAGGATACACTGGTATAGTCAGCCGGATATACCAATTTGTTTTTGTTTTGGGGGTGTTTTTTGGGGTAGGGGGTGAAAAACGAGCCAATCTGACAATTCTAACTTCGGATTCGGTTTCAGCAGGTCCAAATACATAGGAATATAATGGTCTGGTCCGCCGGGCAGACCATTTTTTTTTTGGGGGGGGGGGTGTTCTTTGGGGTTAGGGGTGAAAAACGAGCCAATCTGACAATTCTGACTTCAGATTCGGTTTCAGCGGATCCAAGTACATACGGATACACTGGTCTGGTCCGCCGGATAGACAACTTTTTTTTTGTGTGAACTAAAGTTTCAATGGTTACGCACCACTAAACAATGCGTCGTAACAGCTTTTATTTTTTTTTAATTATGGCGCACAGCTAAAAAAAATTTGAAAAAAATCTACAATAAACTACTCATAACAATGTATTTTTGGTAAAAGTTTTGTGTATGCAAATCATTATTTTCATGAAAAAATAAATATTCTAATATTTCAATATTTTTTTTATTCGAAGGAGGCAGCAAAATCAGCTGATTTTTTTCCCTAAGATACATTTAAATTACATGTACATCGCCTATTTTTTTCATAATAATTAACGCACAACTTGCAGAGATAAAAAATGAAAACGAAATGTCATGTTTATTAGGGTACAGGGGTTACCCGTGGCGACGGGGGGCCAAAACTCGAGGAAAACATTTCTTTTCCTATTGTCGATCTACTGACACCGAATGAGGCCCAAACGCTTCTGGGGCCATTTTAACATGCTTATTTTGCTATACCCTTTAGATCGATATATGCATTAATACCTAATAAAGAAATTAAAGTATCATAGTCTAAGATCCGACAGTTTATTTGTGCAAGTACCAAGTTTTTTTAAATAGAATTTGATTTAAATGAAAGATTAATGATAACACAGTAATAATGGCCTGATAGATTCTATAAGTGAAATAAAAAATCTGGAAAACGTATCAAGCGAATTTTTTTCTTAAAATCTGTGGCACTGAATTAATAATATGTGCAGATTGCCCTCAGCAAATGTTAATTTATTCTGGTTTGAATTAGATCAGTTCTTATGCCAGTATACTAGAAATAAGCAACGGATTATCCCTTATTGCAACATTAATCTATTGTCAAATAGTAGCCAAAGAAATAAATTAATTGATATATTGGTAGCATATAATGTGAATGATATGACCTATAAGCCTACTAGATACTCTACAGATTCTTTTAGTGCTATAGATATATCTGCATACAAATATCGATATGTTGGAGAAAGAAGAACCTTATACTATTCTAGAAAATGGCATGAGAAAGAAAATAGTCAAACGGAGTCAGATTAAGAGATCTGACTGGCCATAGAATATTTTTCCATATTGTGGAATTCAAATCGGTGAAAGATAAAAAAAAATATTAATTAAGAAATTAATTTAAAAAACTGATTTAATTTTAGTGAAAAAGAAAAATATGTTGGACAGTCAACGGAAAAAAAATATTAATAAATATAAATGATGCTAAATGTAGAAAGGGAAATTTTGTGAAAATATTTTTACAAATTTTTTAGATTACTTAAATATTTTGAAGATAATAGATGGGGTTTTAATTGTGGTACAAAATCCTAATAAGAAAAGTTAAAAACATTTATTTTTATCACATTTAATCTACATGGCAGGTTCTCTAGGAAGAAATATTTTAAATACAATTGTGATGTGCTCTATAAGCCTTATTTTTAATCACAGAAATTAGGCAATGTGATTTTGAAATATTTAAATTTTCTCCTCTTGTGTTAACTTCACATAATCTTCAATTTGTTTCCACACTTTCTTCCTGAATTCTTTATTTCTGGCACACTTCGGTGTAATCTTCACATGCCACAGAAATGATCCTGTTACATTTTTGAAAGAATCTGACGTTGCCACAGTGAGACTCCTTTGGGCTCCTTCTTCAGGAGTCTGAAAAAAATTTTAATTAATTTTTCTTTAGATTCAAGTGCAACCAAAACCAATAATAAAAATAACATACTGATTAGCATTACATTATTAATATATTTCTACCGTCCGCCCGTCACGTTTTTTGTAAGCACTATAAGTTAAGAACGGAAAATCTGATCGTAATAAAATTTGGACCGTACGTTAGCGTTAACTGGAGGAAGAACTCTATTGTTTTAGAAAAAATCGACTGGAAAATAAAAATGTACGATATTTCAATTCGACTTTTAATTTAAAAAATTAACCTAGAAGAGGATTGTAACTTTTAATGTGACTAAGACTAAAATAGTTTCTGCAAACCCCAAAAATACTATAAATTATATTGACAGACATTCTTATGTTTTTTACTAGTAAAGTCCAAATCTAGGAATGGTAGATAAATTATGCACAATGCAGGTTTTGTCGTATTTCTCTTGAGTTCCCAATACTGCGATTAGTACGTGCTTTCTGAGTGTCATCATTATTAGTACATGTAACAAATTCTAGTGAAGCAAACTATGTTTAACTTAGAGGAGCTCCGCCGCTTCGGCAGGCGTCAGAGATATCCGACCTTGCTGACGAGAGCCAAAAATCTCAAAAGAGGTACGCGAATCACTTTGGAAATACCAAAATCCTACCTATGGGAACATTCCCTATTTCCTCCAGCATTGGAAAACTAATGCACAAGTTTGTGCCTCAAGTTCATAAGACTAAGGCAGGAAGTTAGGACGGAGATGGAAATTTCTACCCCGTCCCCGCAGAACCTGCAGTCGGGGTTGTTCACCACCCCTATAGTGTGCAGGTGTTTTCTGAAAGTCAAAAGTCCTGCCACGATTCTAACATGTTCCCTATTTAGTCTCAGGATTTGTTCTGCTCGCTTCGGCAAGGGTCCTGAGATAAGGAGGAGTAGGTCAGTTCTATTAACTTCTTGGCATTTGATCTAGGGTAGCCTAAAGTCGGCTCCTGACCCAGCAGAGGCCTCTGAGAGCTCCTTTGGCCAGAGCTTCTGCTCGCTCGTTACCCTCAATGTTGCTGTGTCCCGGCACCCAGGGAAGCTTGACCCAGTTGGATGAGCCAAGTTCACAGAGAGCCTGTTTACAGTTTTGAACCAGTATTGATTTGATCCTGACTGATGCAAGGGCCTTGAGGGCCGCTTGACTATATATTGTTTATTAGAATATTAGCTTCGGATATTCTCCTGTGCGCAGACCAAAATAGCCATGATCTCAGTCTAGAATACCATGGCGAATTGCCCAGAGCATAAAGAAGTTCAGTCCTGGGCCGTTCACTGTATAAGGCCGCTCCAGCACTTTCCTCCAACCTCGATCCCTCTGTGAAACAAACAATATCGGCAGGTCTGAGTATGTCCTCCAGTCGGTTCCAGTCTTCCCTTTTGTGGATGACAACCTCAAAGGGTTCTCAGATGGAAGGCACCACATCATCTCTCCTAGCCTCTAGAAATAAGTGAGCCCCTATTATGTCAGAAGGGGGTCTTGTGTTGTCCATATTTTTTAAATCAACTCCCATTTTTTGTCACGGACTTTGATAGAACGGATTATTTTACATCAATGCGAATATTCGGCAACTATTCGGTATTCGGCATATTCGACACACTTTCCACTATTCGGCCGGATAACCGAATAGTCTATTTATCACTATATATTATTGTAAATAATTTTTTTAGTTAAACAATACCATTTAAAGTAAATGGCGAGTCAGTTACAGTTACAGTTATTATTATATTAAAAAGACTATGATGAAAAAGAAAAATGATAAAGTACACTTCTCGCAGTATCACAAGTAGGGTCGAAAAAACTTTAATTCATATATTGTATATAATATTATGTATAATTAACAGGTTTAAATAGTTTACAACAAATTCATAATGTGTATTATAATAATAATAACTATATATTATATATTATATAGTTATTCATTCATTTCTTAAATATCGTAATAAAAATATTTTATAGTGCTAAATTGTGATGAAGAAAGACGCTACGGAATATTCGGTTATTCGGCCAGTAGGAGACCCGAATATTTGGTATTCGGTTATTCGTCGCTGCATCAGTAAATATCAATGTACACTGCATGAGGAAATTTTTAAGGAAACCTTTCTTGAAATTTAAATATGCTAACTTTAGTAGAAATAAAGACAATTCAAAAACAACTTAATTCAATGATTGAATTGGGGCGAGCATAGAGGCTTAAATGTAGAAGTATTTTGATACTTACTTTGAAGCAACATGCATCGCGGTTAGTACTTGGATGGGTGATCCGTTTGGGGAAACACGGCGATCTCGTTCGACCTTCTAGCTATTTTTATATTAGTGTATACCTAGAAGCTATGTAACTTGAGGCGAGGATTACGTAGTGGATATACCATCCTTCGGAGGTAATGTAAAGCAGCTGGTCCTTTCTCTATTAAACGTTAGGCAAGTAAAATATCTTTCTCTTCGAGAAAGAAGAGGTTCGACACAATTTTTAGATTGGTTAAATTTAAACAATGTTAAAACTGAGCTCCATTCACAGCCTGACAATAGCCACGATGGTTAATAAACTCTTTTTGAACGTTGTCCATAATTTTCGGTGATATTGCGTCGCAATTCTTGACAAATTCTTTCACATTCAAGCGATTCAGGTATACTTTGCCTTTAAGGTACCTCCATAGAAAGTAATCGAGAGATGTCAGATCTGGCGATCTGGCTGGCCACTTAATTGCCTCCCCCTTCTTCCTATCCAACTATTTGGTTATGCCTCAATTAAATAGGCTCGGACATGTGTAATGGAGAGATGCTCCATCTTGTCAAAAGAATAAGTCGTCTCTCGAAAGATCGTTTTTTTCTATATCTGGATACAAAGTTGCGAGTGTGGTGATGAGGGTGACTTGAAGAACATGGGAATATCTCGCACCTGTTAGGGTTCCGTCAAAGAAATAAGGTCCCAGAAATCTTCCATCAACTATTTCACGCCGTATATTTAATTTTTGAGAGTTTTGAGTGTGATACTCTGTCATACAGTGGGATTCTTTATAGCTCAATAAGAACAATTTTGCCGAATAAGAACAATTTTGGCCATTTAAACGAAGAAGTTTCAACTCAAATATTATTCTTTTTACAAAGGCATTGTCATTATTAAGTCTTGGAGTTTCTGGCAGATTTTGCCGATTAAAATCGTCTTCAGACAAGTTTATGACCGAGTCTTACCTTATAAGGATGGTACTCTGTTTTTCTCAGTATTTTGTGGACAGTGGGCACTACCAAATTAGAATTAAATACAATGTCTTTAAATATAGATTTTCTTGCTCTGTCAACAAAACATTAAGCCGATTTTTTTCTTGTCGTGATGGCCGACCAGAATTAGTAAAGTTAGATCTTTCTAATTTCAAGAGAGTTTTTCTTAAAAATTTTATAATGCAACCTACATGGATATTGTGCATGTAAAAACGCTCTTCCTAGCAAAATATGATAACCTCCCAAAAAAATTAAATAATTTTTCAGTCGTTCGTTCACTTTTGTGATTTTCCAAAAAAAAATGTTTATACTTTTATCGAATACATCCACTACTTTAACCAAGTACTATATATACTATAGATATAGACAGGTCAAAGTCAAGCCAAAAAATATATAGAAAAATCAAATAGATAACTAAATGTTTAGTTTCATACCTTTCCAAATAGAAAAATTGGAATGTAGAATGCCACCAATGATATTGTAGATAGCAAGTTTAATTCGGCTACTCTGTTAAACAATTCACTTTTTACTACTCCTGGATGTACCGTATTTGAAGTTATCCCAAAAGGCTTCAGTTTTTCAGCAAATTCATTGGATATAATCATTTGGCCAGCCTTACTGTTCCCGTAAATTTGTATATAATGTAAGTAATGCATTGTTTTATCCTCATTTGCATTTAAGTTTTTTAGCCTCAAATTATTAATAAATGCCGCTAAGGAAGACACAAAAATTATTCGGGCATTTCCAGCTGTTTTTAATAAGTCTAAAAAAGTATACGAAATTATGAGATTAGCAAATTTATGGGGAAAGGTACAAAATTATTGGTTATATTTCAATCGAAGAATTAATGCAGAAACAAAGAAAAAGAAAAAATATTCTTTTCCAATTTGTTGTTAATTTTTTAATATTCTACAATTAACAATCTAAAATAATTTAGAAAAGTATTATTACAAAAATAGCTCTGAATTGCTGACGGACACACTTTTGTCTCTGTATAAAGGAATGATTTAATTTTCGGGTTCTTTCGATCAGTTAGATAAGAAGACCTACTCCACATTCGGATTTGCTATTCAAGTCTATTAATATCAAAGTTTCCGTTGCCACCCGCACTCCATTATTAAAAGGGGTGGTAAAAAATTTTGAAGCTTTTGGATTTTGTACACACTAAATCACAATTTTATTTTTTTACCCCCTTTGATAATGGGGTGGAGGTAGTACCGAGGGTAGCTGATGCCAAAAAATTTTTGAGAACTTAGCGACAGACTAAGTTTTTTTCGTATGTGTGTTTGTCCATAACTTTCTCTTGTGCGCTCAATGACTCTGGAACGGTATTATATTGACTTGAATTTTGGTACACCCATGTATTTTGAACTTATTCATTTGAAGGGTTGGAGGTAATGGGAGTAAATAGATAAAGCAAGCAAATAAGAGTTCAGAAAATTGGGATTTAGTGTATGTAGGAGAAGCCAAAGTCTGAAAAATTTTTTGGCCTCAGCCAGCCCCACTGTCACCCCCCCATTACCACCTTTATCACCACCCCCACTCCATAATTAAAAGGGGCAAAAAATAAAATTGTAATGTAGTGAGTGTACAAAAACAAATGGCCTCAAATATTTTGTTGGCATCAGCCATCCCCAGTACCACCCCCATTACGGATGTGGCATATTATTTATTAAAATTGGCTAAAGTTAGTTGGAAAATAATAAAAAAAAGGTCGAGCGTCGAGGTTTGACCTATGCCGCCTGTCAAAGTACCGTCGCGGTAAAGATCAACGTCGCGTCGTTCTTTCAATTGATATTAGCCATACTATCATACTAGTATCAACATTTGTTTTCATTGTAAGGCTTTGGATATGAAAGTATATGATAGTTTGTACTTACACATACTAAGTACAAACTGTGTTATGTAGGAAAGGGTAGTCTAGAGGCCTCTGAATTTTTTTAAGGTATCTTAGTTATATTTGTAGTAACAAAACTCTCTCAATTGAATTTTTACTCATACTTATGCGAAAACATCACAGTTAAATTAGCTAATAACATTAAATCTTCTTTTTATTTCTTTGTGTGAAGAAATCATTGTTATGATTTATCCGTTTTGTGACTAAATACTTGTAAATTAATACTTCAGTTTTCATAAGATTACTAACATTAATTTGCGATTTAAATTTTACTTTCGATATACAGTGTGACCCATTTCAAGTGGAAACACCTTCGTAACTCAGTTATTGGTCATCCAATTTCAACCAAATTAGGATTGGTATCAAAAATCTTTAATATTTCTTTTTTGAGTAAAACCAAACTTATTTCAGTCAGTGGCGTGTATTTTTATTGAGAAAAAAGGATCGATTTTTCGAGAAATCATATTAGGCATTTTTCGTTGAAAAACTAACGCAATATTATTAATCAGCATGCTATATTCAGAATTTAACAACATTTTGATTTTTGGTTTTCGAATTACGGCCCACTTAAAATTGCCTATTTTAAACATTAAATAATCAATAAATTGGTAACGAATCTTTTTTCGAAAGAAAGTCATTCTTTATTTTCTCTTTAAATTCATTTTTTCTACCACCCCTTATCATCGATACTTTCAAATTCGGTAATCCTTAATGCCCGAATAATTTACAGGTCTGATGGTCAACATTTTTCAATGAAAATTCTTGGCCTTCGATAATATGGAACAGTAAAAAAAGTGAATTTAAAGAGAAAATGAAGAATGACTTTTTTCGACAAAAATTTCGTTACCAATTTATTGATTTTTTAATGTTTAAAATAGGTAATTTTAAGGGGACCGTAATTCGAAAACCAAAAATCAAAATGTTAAATTCTGGATATAGCGGTTCTACAGCATGCTGATCAATAATATCACATTAGTTTTTCAACAAAAAAATGCCTAATATGATTTCTCGAAAAATCGGCCTTATTTTTCTTAATAAAAATGCATGCCACTGACTGGAATAAGTTTTGTTTTACTCAAAAAATAAATATTAAAGATCTTTGATACCGATCCAAATTTGGTAGAAATTGGATGACCAATAACTGAGTTACGAAGGTGTTTCCACTTATTGAAACGGGTCACACTGTATGTTATGATATCCCATAAAATAACAATACGCCATCGAAATTCTACAAATTTAGTGCTTGATCAAGATTTACAAAAAAATTGTTCTTCGGATTATTCTCTCCTATATAACTAAAAGTGTTATTACTTTCCATAAATTCATTATTTAAAACATAATACGCAATTAAGAATCTATATGGAATAGTTTAAATTATCGCATAGAGCCAAATAGTTCACAGTAGAACTGTAATAAAACAAAAAAGTAAATTTCTCTACCGCTATAAAATAAATATACGACATTTCAGTTGAATATTATTGCAACAATGCTAGTTGGGCGGTTACTCTTATTTAACCAAAAATAATTATTGGGCGAATCAGGTTACGGAAAGTAGAGTGTCGATTGTATTATTAAAAATAAAAAAGTTCAGTTAAAAAAAAACAGTTTACATTATGAATTGCAAATAACAAAACAAATTGGTTGTTTCTAAAATCATAAACAAAAATAGAAATAAATATTAAGTATATTATAGAAAATATCTAGTTCTTTGCGGATAAATATTGCGACTGAATGGCACACAAAATGTAAGTAAGCATTAAAGTAAAATGTAGCTTTAACTGGAGTGTGATCTTGCCTGGAGTTTTGGCTAATGAGAAGCTGAGAAATAGCTCCCTATCTAAGACCAACGCTTCATTCTCAAAGTGAAAGGACTATAGGTATTGTTCGTTAGTAGGATTTAGTTTAGTCCTCTTTATAGAATTTTTACATTTAGAGATCTACAGTTATTTGTGTTTTGATGTATAACGACAGTTTTACATCAACATCACAATGCATTGAAACCGGTAAGTCAAATAATTAATATTTGCACGATATGAACAAAGGAAATTGTTATTATGTGTATATATTACCACAGTAGAAGAAACAATCAGAAGGGAATGTCGGCAAAAAATCCTTTGATCTCGTGTTGTAAATCTCCGCCATACTATTGTTGGGCGAGTTCAGGATAGTACTAAATATTTTTTACCCCTTTTAGGAACGGCCCGGTAGAGAGTCAGAAAACCTGTGAAACATTAGATGAAGACAAATGATATTTGTTTTAGATCTTCGATGTTTCTTAACTAATTAGGCGGCATCATGATACAAACTGTATCACGAGGCGAGATCACGCCATTTGTCGCTGACGATCCGGTTACAGAAGAAATCCGTGGTCCGGGCCTGGCACGATTTTTTACAATTCCGTCCGAGACTGACAGTGCGCGATGTAGATGCGCTAACTTTTCCCGCCAATGAGAGAGTATATTCTGATTGTTTCTTCTTCTGTGATATTACTATATACAAAGAGGCAATATACACTTTAATCATTTAATAAAAATAATATTATTTATGAAATCGGTAACATAACAACATACAAATAATCACATAATTGAGCTTACTTACCAAGCAATAAATGGGTCATCAAGAAGGGACCAAACAAATTCGTTTGCATGGTAGGATGTAAGCCATCTTTTGTGTAAACGTTAACATCAACAATGATTCCGGCATTGTGTATCAACATGTCAATTTTGTCTTCTGTCTCATGTATTTCCTTACAAAATTTTCGAACGGAAGTCAAAGAACTTAGATCCAAATGTTTAATTATGATATTTGGATTGTTTGTTGTCCTAATGATTGTTTGTTTGACTTGTTCTGCGTTACTTCGGCAAGCTATTACGACCTTGCATCCCCTAGCTGCTAGTCCCAGAGATGTTTCATATCCAATACCTAGGGTTAAATAACTGTAAATAGATACACTAATATACAACAAAGAGTACGGTGAGTATGTATGCATGTACGTGTGTCTGAGTGCTTGTGCGTGCGCACGCGCTTGTGTATATGCCATCTAATTATTTCCACATCCAGTGGAAGTATAGTAATGGCAAAAAAATGTTTGAAAATTTTTATTGTTCAGATAGGCTTAGAATGAAATGAAAAAAAATTCTGTCTGTCGGTCTGTCTGTAACTTTTTGTGCGCATGATTACTCTGGAACCGTTTAAGATATTGACTTGAAATTTGGTATGTACTTTAGCAGAACTAGATTGTATTTTCATCTTATTTCGTCGAAGGGTTGGGGGGTAAATTGGGGTAAATAGGGGGTAAATTGGTAAATCAAGCAGGTAAGAGTCCATAAAATTGGTATTTAGTATATACAAGAGAAGCTAAGGTCTGAAAAAAATTGTTAGCATTACCCACCCCCATTACCACCCCCACCCTATTATTAAAGGGGATGAAAAAAATTTTGATTCAGTGTGTACCAGACCCAAAAACCTCAAAATATTTTTTTACTTCATCCACCACCACTACCACCCCCCTATCGCCACATTCAGTGGATGTATAGTAATGCAAAAAAAAATAATTTTTATTGTTCAAATAGGCTTAGAATGTCATGAAACGTCGAGATTTTAAGTTTGAGCAAAAACAAAATTTTGTCTGTCTGTCTGTAACTTTTTTTGTGCGCACGTTTACTCTGGAACCCTTTTACATATTGACTTGAAACTTGGAACACGAGATCTGGAACTAGATTATATTTTGATCTTATTTCGTTGAAGGGTTGGAGGATAAATTGGGGTAAATGGGGGTAAATAGGTAAATCAAGCAATAAGAATCCGTAAAATTGGTATTTAGTAGATATAAAAGAAGTTAAGGTCTCAAAAAATTTTTTGGCATTAGCCACCCCCATTACTACCATTATTAAAGGGGGTGAAAAAAATGAAAATTGCAATTTAGCGTGTTTACAAGAATCTTAGGCCTCAAAAATTTTTTATACTTCTTCCACCCCCACTAATATAGTAATTTTGGTAAATTGAATAGACTATTGCCTGATGTGAAAAAATGGTAATGATCGAATGTTGCGTGCGATACAGTGGAAAATGCAATTAATTCATCGTGTCAGAGACATTTTCTCTTGTGTGCATGTAATACTGTAAATTAGTGTGTGAATTGAAAAAACGAAATAATTCGTGTTAAACTAGGAGTAATGACACAGAAGACCTATACCAGAAACGCCTCTCTGACCTTCCCGCCAATATTGAATTTTATGCGCATATGTCATATGTCGGTGGTATTATTGTCAACCTATAAATCCGCAGGTTTCTAAATTCACCGGTGGAGCGTACCGGTAAGCAATAACATTATATGATTGGCTATTTTGAAAACCAAAGCCAAAATCTGCTTCGAATTTTATCCACCAATGCGTCCAACGGTGAATTTAGAAAGGTGCGGATTTATAGGTTGACAATACCACCGACAAGATGGCCGAAGGTCACCCCAATTTACCAATGAACGGGTGTGTTTGCGCGCAATCAGTAATTTAGTCGAGTCGCTTAGTAATTTAGTACTCGACCAATGTGGACAGCGTGTTTTAGTCAAGTAATTTAGTGGAAAGCAATTACTAAATTACTGGACCGTCTCTCTACTCGATTAAATTACTGGATGCGTGCAAACGCACCCAAACATCGAACGTGCCTCCGACAGTGACGCTTCTGGTATAGGTCTTCTGTGGTAATGACATCAAAAGTACTCGCCAAAACGGGACACAATAACATTTTTTGAATGAATGAGTAAAAACAGTCACAGCTCATAAGTGGAGTTTGTATAATAGTATAATATTCCGAGCAAGTTCTTTGTTTACTGGAAATTTGTTTATAAAGGCCCGGCCATGTCAAGAAGTTGATGTGCTTCTTGAGCACCTTCTTCAGCAATCTGAAAGTCTCTTAGTACCTCGTTTGCAGTAAATACATCGGCAATATCCATCCTCCTTTAATTCCTACAATTAAAGTAGCACAAGACTCGACTTTCAAAAATAATTGCAAAATACTAAACAAATATTAATCCACAAGCTACATGACGTCAAAAAGTGAGATAATACTTTCTCTCTCACACGAAAACAGCCCAGTTCCCTCATAATTTACCAAGAGAAGTAAGTTTCCGATTTTTCTTGCAATGTGAACCCCCCACAGTTAGAGAGTAGGCTATATTGGTATCCGCCCACTTTCTCATCAGAACTTGCTTTCACATCAATACAGAATAGCCGTCCAGCAGATTTCGAAAAATTCAATCCTTTGTTTATTTGGCTTTACATTTTGCACAGATAGTTCATTTTCATTACTTAAAAGAAGAAAATAAATGGTTGCACAGGCGAAAATCAAACTTCGAATAATGAGGATCACCCTAAAGAATAGTGGAGCGGAATCTTAGATGAAGTCGTTCAAGGAAATATTTTTAAGTAGACAAATATGGGACCTAGACCATCTTATCTAAAAATATATAATGTATTATCATCTTATTTGACGAACTTTTTTTATTTCAAATCCGAAACATGAAAATTTGAAGCATAAAGGATGATTACCAGAGGCTTAACTATGATGTTTTTTATGTTCTATCATAATTTTGGAACAAACTGTTACTAAAGTTTTTGATGAAGCAAACAAAAATAGTATAGCTCCTCGTCTCTACAGGGATTATTAAAATGAATATAGAAATAAATAAAAATACTGAATTAACAATAAACTAATTTATTGACAACTAAGACTTTGGTAGAGCAAATGAGAACAAATCAGGGTATGGGTGAGTAAATTGTGCTAACGAATAAGAAAAGTGACAAACCCTGCACTGAAATGTTTTCTACTTACGAAGTACAGGACGAACAGGAAACACTTTCACAGGAATGCGGTACACCTCTATAGTTGAGTACCAATAGGTACGTAGATTCAGAACATCATTAAAACATTCTTACGTATAATTAACCCCTATCCCCTATATTAGCAGAGTTATGGGGGTTGTTACCCCCAACTTTAAAATTAATTTTTTTCAAAACTATTGAAGATAATTAATTGAAATTAATAGGAGACGTTTATATAAAATAGCTTTATGTTCTACATTTTTTTTACATTTCTATTACGTCATTTAGTATATAAAAAAAATAATTTAATTTTTCAGGGTGCTGTTTTTATATCAACCCTTCGAGTGACACCTTCCAAAAATATATATATTATTTAACACTGACATAATTATCATGTGTAAAAATTAGTTAGAGGTCAAATTGCTTAAAAATATAAATCTAGATAATGAACACAGGCACACAAAAAAAATTTAAGTGCGAAGACCTAGACAACTTAATTCCTACTCATTTGGAAGCTAATAATCAAAAAAATATGCTACTACTTTTAGCTTGGCTCTCAATTATTTTTTTTGCTTCAGAAGTATTGAATTTATTAGACAATATGTATGGTTAGGTCATTTTAATTAATCCACAGTAATATCTCTTCAGGAAGAGACACTAGCGAAGAATGGTTCAGACATAAGTTGTTCCGTTCAGAGGGGAGCATCTTTTGGGTAGAATAATTTTCCACCTCCCGCCCCTGCTGAGCTTGGGGTAACTTTGGAATTTTTAATGGCACTCTTCACAACAAAAGTTGTTTAGTTCATGGAGGGGCGTCTTTTGTTTGAAATATTTTTCCTAAAAATGCCCTAGTTCAGAGATGTTCCTTTGCAGGGTTTTGAAAATTCGAAAGTTATACCTCCGTCCCCGCTCATCAGGGTGGGAAGGACAAAAAAATGTTTGGTACAAAATTTATGTAATTTTTTTTCATAGAATCAGAATATGCGATCAAAAGTGGAGAGTGCCATTAAAAATTCAAAAGTTACCCCCACCCCCCGCTCATAACGGGTGGGGGGTGGGGGGTGGAAAACTGTTCTGCCTAAAAGATGTCCCCCTCTGAATGGAACAACTTTTGTCTGAAACATTTTTCTCTAATCTCATTTCCTGAGGAGATATTTCTGTGGATTAATTAAAATGGCCTAACCATATTGTCTAATAAAATCAATACTTCTGAAGCAAAAAAAATATTTGAGAGCCAAGCTAAAAGTAGTAGTATATTTTTTTTGATTATTGGCTTCCAAATAAGTAGGAACTAAGTGGCTTCGAACTTAATTTTTTTAGATGATAACTTTATTTTAAAATGTTTAAAATGGTTTTTCTTAATAGGACTAAAACGAAACGATGAAAGTTGCAGTTTCCGAATAGCTATTTGAAAAATTAAAATAAAAAAGGTATTGACACTGTGTTTAATCGCACTAGCCTACCTAAAAGTAATTTATTTCCTGTTCAAGGAAAAAGTCGTACCATATCAAGCAAAATATATTTAATTTAAAACAAAAGGATAGCTGTAAGAACGTCTTAATTGAGGAAAAATACTTAATGTAATTAGCTTATACATTTCCGAGGCCACAATCTTTATAAAAAAAACTCTTCAATAGATATAAAAAGCACGATTACCATACAAGGATAAAAAATTATTTAATTTTAGACCTCACCAAATATAGTTTCATACTAAAAATTTTTACATTCTATAAAAGAAATATGGAGCAAACTTCCACTTTCTTTAAGAAATTTATGTATTAGTAAACTAAAATATAAACTAATAATATTTCTCCTCGATAAGGCATTTTGCAAACTGCAGGATTTTTTTGACGACTTAATATCTGTTATAAAAATAGCACTATGTTTTTTATAAATTGTAACTGGAGAAGGTGCATTTTTAAATTTAAATTTTTATATTCATATATAATGTTAATTATCAGCGTCAGATTGTACCACCGGGAAACCGGGAAATTTCCCGGTGGGCCCTCGACTTACCAGTTTTGGGGCCCTTAAGGCCTCTGGCGTCGAGAGACCGTAATATTGTTATTATTCTTAATAAAAATAAGATTAAAGTGAAAAGTAGAAAGTAGAAAATATATAAAACTTGCGCGCATTTTCCCACATAAAACGTATTTTTAAAGACACGCGGCGATAAGCTCTATCTTTTCAGAATTCAAATTATATGAAAAGTTTCTAGAAATTGTATGTAAAGTTAATAAATATATAAGTTTTGTAAATGACAACCAACGATTTGAAGATACTGACATACATAGAAACAAAATTTCCTATGCATGGTGAACAGAGTGCGATGCCAGCGACAGCGATATAATTAATAGTGAAGGATCAGCCAAAAAATTTGAAATAAAAATATTTAAATTAGTTAATCAATAAGTTACGCAAAGTTTAAAAAGCAGATTGTTAAATCACCAAAACACCTATAAACAATTTTATTATTTTGATCCACAAAATTTTAAAGAAATTCATACTGCACTTCAACAATCTGAACCAAAATCATTCACGACAATATATCAATTGACAGGACTTGATGTATCTTTAATAATCAAGAATGAGCTTATCCGTTTTAATAATTTTAAACTTTTAAAAGACCTGTTATACCCATCATCAGCCTGAAATCAAGATGACAAATGTGTACAATATACATTGTACATGTTTGATGATGATAATGCTTCAAGTCCTGTTAGCACCGATAAGGAAAATGAAAATAGTGCTTATATAAAAAACATATTCATTTAAATGATCCTTGTTTGGGCAGTTTTGTCTGCCGTCTAAAGATTTTAGAATAATATTATCTTCACTGTGCGGCACACAACACAATTTGTATATTGCCTATAATAGTAGATTGTAATACAAGTGTGGCAAGGGCTTCATTGCAAAACGATGTATGAAAATAGAAACACGAGCGCAGCGAGTGTTCCTATCATACGAGTTTTGCAATGAAGCTTGCCACACGTGTGTTACATACTATTTTTTCTACGGTTGTGAAGTTATTTCCTTTTTTTAAAGTCTTTCCAAAATTTTAAATTTGCTGCTTGTCAGATTTTATTTAAAGTGACATTTTCCGCTGTCATTCTGAAGTAAGAAAATTTGACTTTGTAATTGCAATTTATGTGCAATTAATGTACATTTATAGAATTTAATTGTTATTACCAGTAAGTAATATAAAATTCTTTAAGGTAAACACACTATTTTATTCCGGTGCGTGAAAATGTAATCAAGGCGTGTGGCAAATTCTTTGCCGCACGGCGTGCAGCAAAGTGATATTTTCTGCACTCATTTTGAAGTTAGAAAATTTGACTTTCAGTACAATCGTAGAAAAATATCCTTTAACCCTCTCTTGCACACAAGTGTCTTGCGAAAGAGTTTTTAGCAAACTCAAAATTATATTAAATAGATTAATATCGTTTTTGGGTCAGGAGAGGCGAAGAGGAGAAGCATTTCTAATTAAAGTGTTAAATGGGATTTATTAGAAAATTTGCATTATAAATTAATAATTGATACCCTGTCTAAGAAACTAAAGAAGCTTTTTGCACTACTTTCAGTTTGAAAATAACGAAGTTTATCTTAGTGAAATATCTAACATTCTTTAAAAGAAATATATTTATGTTACCTTTTGTGCCCATAATGATTTGTTTGTTCATATTTCCTGTTTAATATTAACTTTAAGAGTTTTTCATTTTATGTATTTTATAAAAAGCTCTTTTTCGTTTATTTTTATATAGAAATGAATTTTATTTTAAAATAAAACTTTTACTGATATTCAGTGAAAAAGTAAAAATAATTTTCGTCCTACCAAGTGTTAGATTTATATAATCAGATATAGAATTTAATATGAATTTTCTGCAATTGTACCTGAGGCACTAGACCTTTCACATCTCTGGTCTGAGGGGCCCCTACATATTTTTCCCGGTGGGCAATTGCGCCCACAATCCGACACTGTTAATTATCATAGTGTGATACTTATTATATTGTAACTTTTAAATGTGTATGTTCTTAAATTTCAACCTACTGTGAAATATTTTTCATTAAATTGTGATTTTTTTACATGTTCTATATCTCTTACCTTTATTTCCTCCCGTAATGAGAGCAGTTTTTCCTACCAAACAAACTTTACTTGTGCATGGCTGATAAATTAATTTTTGAATACACTTAATCAATAATATAGTAATTATTATATAATACATGAATAAATACATTGCGTGTTATTTGCACTCCGAAGGTAATAAAATATTTACTGATTACTGACTAAATTTATAGGTTTCTTTACAATTATTTTTTTTTTCGATCAATAGGAAATTGCAATAGACTAAAACGTTTGTAATGTTATTTATTTTTAATGTGTCTTAATTACTGTAGGACTTTAGCATTTAGCGTCTGGTAATTTTGTTTGAATTATCTATACTTATAGACTCGGAGCCGGTGACACTGAAAGCCCCCTCATAGCGGAATCGAAAAATTTGTATGTGAATTGATAGTTACAAATTATACGAACAAAATAAGCTTGGTATGCGTAAATTTAAAAAGCCGAAAAAATGTTTAAAAAAATTAATTATTATAAAAATGCAATGTTTTCCTCTCATCGCGGTATTGATTATTTGTAGTGTATTCGATAGAAAATTTCGTACTCTTTCAGAAAAAAATTACGAAAACCACTTTATTTGGCCGGACGGATGTGGCATACCTATTTAAAGTGTGTGAAGGGGGATGACATTTCTCCGCCATCATGTGCAAACTTTTTTTTTTCAGTTCGTTTCGATGTGATCTTTAAAAATATCTTGGTATGCGGACCCAAAAACTGCCGGAAGTATCCGTCATACTAGCTTTATTGCATGGTCTCGATTCACATTTATTTCAAAAAATATTATGTTAAACAAATTTGTTTTGAAGTAAAAGTTTTTATAGAATAAAATGTCTCGTTCCTTTCTTAGATTTAAAATTATATGAGGATAAATATGCTCACAGGAATTATAGGAAAATTATTATTTTAGATGGTTCAAACAATAAAAAAAAAGTTGATATAATTAGCAATATAATTAGCCGTACGTTTCTTATGTAAAATAATGCCCGGTGGATTTGGTTCAAATTGAAATATGTTATTTATGAAATCATCCTGAATAAAAGTCTCCATGGGAGCAAGGCCGAAAAATTAATAGTTTTTAAGTTATGGAGCTTTCAAATTGTCTATCCGTAGTATATCAAATTCGGAACGAATTATAATGTGGCTGAAGAACAGCTCGAGTTTGACACGAATTTTCAAAATTAGAAATCCAACAAATTAATTAGTCTCCTTCCTACATATGGACCACAATATGAACCGGAAGTACGAACCGGAAGTTGCATAATTAAGTCCATTTTTAGGGTAAAAACTTTTTCAGTCTCAGTGTAAACCTGCGTATTAAGTACGCATAAAGGTTATATAAATCGATTTCAGGCCTCCTCGCTAGATATGGACCACAATAACACAGAGCTGAAGTCCGAACCGGAAGTTGCATAATTAAGTCCATTTTTAAGGGTAAAAAATTTTCAGCGTATATATAGACCTGCGTAATGACTACGTATTCAGGGTAAATGGACGAATTTCAGGCGTCCACGCTAGATATGGACCACAATAACACAGCGCAGATGTGCGAACAGGAAGTTGCATGATAAAGTCCATTTTTAAGAGTAAAAACTTTTTCTCAGTCTTAGTATAGACCTGCGCATTAAGTTGGTATAAAGGTTAAATAAATGGATTTCAGGCCCCCTCACCAGATATGGACCACAATAACACAGGACTGAAGTCTGAACTGGAAGTAACATAATTACGTTCATTTTGAAGAGTGAAAAGTATTTCAGCGTATATATAGTCCTGCGTAATAATTACGTATTCATGGTAAATGAACGGGTTTCAGGCTTCCTTCTCGATATGGACCACACACAGCGCAGAAGTGCGAACTGGAAGTTATTACCCAGGTCTACATACAGACTGCATAAGTTTTCACCCTTCAAAATGGACTTAATCATGCAACTTCCGGTTAGTACTTCTGCGCTATGCTATTGTGATCCATAAGTAGCGTGGAGGCCTGAAACTCGTCCATTTACCCCGAATACGTAATTATTGCGCAGGTCCATATATACGCTGAAAAAGTTTTCACCCTTAAAAATGGACTTAATTATGCAACTTCCGGTCCGGACTTCAGCCTTGTGTTATTGTCTCAGGTCTCCTCTAGCGAAGAAGCCTGAAATCCATTTATTTAGCCTGTATAAGTACTTAATACGCAGGTCTATACTGAGACTGAAAAAGTTTTCACCCTAAAATGGAATTAATCATGTAACTTCCGGTTCGTACTTCCGGTTTGCATTGTGGTCCATATCTAGGGGGGAGACTAATTAGTTTGTTGGAATTCTAATTTTGAAAATTCCTATCAAACTCGAGCTGTTCTTCAGCCACATCATAATTCGTTTCGAATTTGATAGACCACGGATAGACAACTTCAAAGCTCCATAACTTAAAAACTATTAATTTTTTGGCCTACGCATACCAAGCTTATTTTGTTCGTATAATTTGTAACTATCAATTCTCATAAAAATTTTTTGATTACGCTATGGGGGGGCTTTCAGTGTCACCGGCTCCGGATATTGTACTTATAACCAGCGAGGTAGCGACAGTTTTCGTGAAATCATTTGTATAAAGCTAGATTTTTTCCCATGATAGCTTAGACAGTATCAATGATGAAGGTGCAATTCTACCAATCTATAAGTCCTGCAAAAATGACAAAAAAATTAAATAACATGTTGCAAAAAGAGATATTCTGAAATGTCACAAAATTTCAATTTTGATTTGTTCGTGACGAGCCGAATATTCGAACTTCGCCGTGCAATTTATAATCAGGTTTGTCTGGAAGACTTCCTCTATACATCGCAACATCGTACGGTCGTCCCAATGGTGTTTTTCGAAAAATATGAACGTGTCAAGATTGCATGTTTTTGCAATTTTTTCGGCTCCGAAATGCAAGCTGTTTTTTGCTATTTTTCGCAGATATCTCCTAAACGGTAGGAGTTAGCTCGAAATAAAAAATTAGGTCAAACGAGTATTTTCCACTACGAATCTTTTGTTTCCATCAGAATTTTGATTTTTTTTTCGTTTCGGAGATAACTACTGAAATGTAAGGCAAAAAATCGCAAATTTTGAGCTTCTACAGTTGGCAACTTTTTAATCTTGGCTCCTACGCCAAAAGACTACTCTAGGTAATTTAAATAGAATTGAATTTGCTTTTTTCTATTTTTTGAATTCCGACAAAAACGAAGGAGTTAGATTGTGCGGGATTTGGGACTTTTTTTTTTTCGGTAAAATTTCTCCATTTTGTCACCGTAATTAATCGATAATTGACTGAAATCGATCTCATATACGATGTTCACTTAATATCATGTACTACTTTGACGCTCCGTTAATCTCGGCCCTTCGAAACAAAGGTTTCTGTTTTTGTAAGGTTTACATACACTCTATAGGAAAACGTGTAATTTCCTACATTTCCTTGAATATCTCGATAATTATCGTTTTTTTCGAAAAATTTGTATACAGCTTATGTAAAGAGAATTGATTGAGCTTCCCGATGCTTTTATTTATTTTTTCTTTAACATAAAAAGTATCAATTATGAAAGTGCAAGTCTACCAAACTTTTAGTATTGCAAAAATGAGTGAAAAATTAAACATGTTGCAAAAAGTTTCATAAATAGTCTAGGAAATAGCGTGCAAATTTGACGACGAGTGGTTACCGTCTGCCAGTCGGTAATCGAAGAGACCATATAAATACAAAATATTTTTTCTCTGGAACTTTTTGGTACGGTGGGGGGATAGGGGGGGGGCATTTATTTTTAAATCGAATGATTATCGATATCTGTCCGCATAGGTAGTTAGTGTATGTACTTCACATACCCCAATTACGCTGGCAGACGAAACTTCCGAGCGGCGCGCGCGCTAACCGGAAAAAGAAACTAAAATTTTGTTTTCTTTTTCCTTTTATAGGGGATGTTTTTGGCCCTTTTGAATTAATCAATGGATATACGGATTCGTCGATATTAGATATGATCACAAATTCAATCCTTCATATCTCAAAAATCAAACATATGCTCATATTGAAATTTTGTATTCAGGATGTTCTCATTATTAACAATAATTTAGCACTTAGTTTAAAACAAAATTTGAGGGCTAGAAAATGGGCGATTTTTGGGGTCACTCTTTGCACCCGAAAAGTTTTCCACAATTAAGCATATATATGTTTTTTTCTTCCCACAGTTTGGCACGCATGTTCGTGAATATGAACTTTACCGCGCGCGATATTGCCGTGCGCTCTAGTCAACATAAGCATTTAAAGACTCTTCAAAATCACTACAGAATTAACAAAATAGTTAGTAAAGGTAATTGTGGAGCAGTTATCACATCAACTAATACAACTGATTCTACAAAATATTAATGTTTAAATATCAACATGGCCCTCAATGTTATCACAGCATGCTTGTAAAATATTCGAATTTCACTATCACGTATACAATTTTGCTAAAATTGCAGCTCTTTTTTACAAAAACAACATTTGAATTTATTTGTACGCATTTATGTTAGTTGGGTCTTGGTGCAAATTTATTTTGTCCACAAATATGGACACAGGGATTGTAACAGTTTAAAGCACATTTTTATTTTTTTCCCACAATAAATCGAAAAACACTATTCTCTGATGAGCTGGATGAGCAGATTGCTAAGTTACAAGAAAACAGTGACTTCTTCGTCACAGATGATGAAGAAGATTATAATCCGGGTGATTAACAAGTTTTTTTTAAATAGAATTTGAAAGATTAATGATAACATAGTAATAATGGCCTTATAGATTCTATAAGGGAAATAAAAAATCTGAAAAACGTATCAAGCGAATTTTTTTCTTAAAATCTGTGGCACCGAATTAATATGTACAGATCGCCCTCAGCAGATGTTAATTTATTCTGATCAGAATTAGATCAGTTCTTATGCCAGTATACTAGAAATAAGCAACGGATTATCCCTTATTGCAACATTAATCTATTGTCAAATAGTAGTCAAAGAAATAAATTAATTGATATATTGGTAGCATACAATGTGATTGATAAGACCAATAAGCCTACTAGATACTCTACAGATTCTTTTAGTGCTATAGATTATATCTGCATACAAATATCGTTATGTTGGAGAAAGAAGAAACTTATACTATTCTAGAAAATGGCATGAGAAAGAAAATAGTCAAACGGAGTGAGATTAAGAGATCTGACTGGCCATAGAACATTTTTCCATATTGTGGAATTCGAATCGGTGAAAGATAAAAAAAATATTAATTAAGAAATTAAGCAAGAAAGAAATTATCATGTTGCTGACATCATTACCATAATAGATAAACTGATTTAATTTTAGTCAAAAAGAAAAATATGTTGGACAGTTAACGGAAAAAAAATATTAATAAATATAAATGATGCTAAATAGGAAAAGGGAAATTTTGTGAAAATATTTTTACAAATTTTTTAGATTACTTAAATATTTTGAAGATAATAGATGGGGTTTTAATTGTGGTACAAAATCCTTAAAAGAAAAGTTAAAAACATTTATTTTTGTCACATTTAATCCACATGGCAGGTCCTCTAGGAAGAAATATTTTAAATATAATTGTGGTGTACTCCAGAAGCCTTATTTTTAATCACAGAAATTAGGCAATGTGATTTTAAAATATTTAAATTTTCTCCTCTTGTGTTAACTTCACATAATCTTCAATTTGTTTCCACACTTTCTTCCTGAATTCTTTATCTCTGGCACACTTCGGTGTAATCTTCACATGCCACAGAAACGATCCTGTTACATTTTTGAAAGAATCTGACGTTGCCACAGTGAGACTCCTTTGGGCTCCTTCTTCAGGAGTCTGAAAAAAAATTTAATTAATTTTTCTTTAGATTCACGTGCAACCAAAACCAATAATAAAAATAACAAACTGATTAGCGTTACATTATTAATATATTTCTACCCGTCCGCCCGTCACGTTTTTTGTAAGCACTATAACTTAAGAACGGAAAATCTGATCGTAATAAAATTCGGACCGTAAGTTAGCGTTAACTGGAGGAAGAACCCTATTGTTTTAGAAAAAATCGACTAGAAATTAAAAATGTAGGATATTTTAATTTAAAAAATTAACCTAGAAGAGGATTGTAACTTTTATTGTGCAAACATGCATTATTTCTGCAAACCCCCAAAATACTATAAATTATATTGACAGACATTCTTATGTTTTTTACTAGTAAATTCCAAATGGAGGAATGGTAGATAAATTATGCACAATGCAGGTTTTGTCGTATTTTTCTTGAGTTCCCAATACTGCGATTAGTACGTGCTTTCTGAGTGTCATCATTATTAGAAACACAGTGCATGTAACAAATTCTAGTGAAGGGAACTATGTTTAACTTAGAGGAGCTCCGCCGCTTCGGCAGGCGTCAGAGATATCCGACCGCGCTGACGAGAGCCAAAAAGCTCAAAAGCGGTACGCGAATCACTTTCGAAATACCAAAATCCTTCCTATGGGGGCATTCCTTATTTCCTCCAGCATCGGAAAACTAATGCAGAAGTTTGTGCCTCAAGTTCATAAGACTAAGGCAGGAAGTTAGGACGGAGATGGAAATTTCTTCCTCGTCCCCGCAGAACCTGCAGTCGGGGTTGTTCACCACCCCTATAGTGTGCATGTGTTTTCTGAAAGTCAGTCAAAAGACCTGCCACGATTCTAACCTGTTCCCTATTTAGTCACAGGATTTGTTCTGCTCGCTTCGGCAAGGATCCTGAGATAAGGAGGAGTAGGTCAGTTCTATTAACTTCTTGGCATTTGATCTAGGGTAGCCTAGAGCTGGCTCCGGACCCAGTAGGGGCCTCTGAGAGCTCCTTTGGCCAGAGCATCTGCTCGCTCGTTACCCTCGATGTTGCGCTGTCCCGGCACCCAGAGAAGCTTGACCCAGTTGGATGAGCCAAGTTCACAGAGAGCCTGTTTACAGTTTTGAACCAGTATTGATTTGATCCTGACTGATGCAATGGCCTTGAGGGCCGCTTGACTATATATGTGTTTGTTAGAATATTAGCTTCGGACATTCTCCTGTGCGCAGACCAAAATAGCAAAGATCTCAGTCTGGAATACCATGGAGAATTGCCCAGGGCATAGAGAAGTTCAGTCCTGGGCCGTTCACCGTATAAGGCCGCTCCAGCACTTTCCTCAAACCTCGATCCGTCTGTGAACCAAACGATATTGGCAGGTCTGAGTATGTCCTCCAGTCGGTTCCAGCCTTCCCTTTTGGGGATGACAACCTCAAAGGGTTCTCAGATGGAAGGCACCACATCATCACTCCTAGCCTCTAGAAATGAGTGAGCCCCTATTATTCCAGAAAGGGGTCTTGTGTTGTCAATATTTTTTAAATTAACTCCCATTTTTTGTCACGGACTTTGATAGAACGGATTATTTTACATCAATGCGAATATTCGGCAACTATTCGGTATTCGGCATATTCGACACACTTTCCACTATTCGGCCGGATAACCGAATAGTCGATTTATCACTATATATTATTGTAAATAATTTTTTTAGTTAAATAATGCCATTTAAAGTAAATGGGGAATCAGTTACAGTTATATAGTTATTATTATATTAAAAAGACTATGATGAAGAAGAAAAATGATAAAGTAAACTTCTCTCAGTATCACAAGTAGAAAAAACATTAATTAATATATTGTATATAATATTATGTATATTATGTATAATTAACAGGTTTAAATAGTTTACAACAAATTCATAATATGTATTATAATAATAATAACTATATACTATATATTATATAGTTATTCATTCATTTCATACATATCGTAATAAAAATATTTTATAGTGCTAAATTATGATGAAAAAAGACGCTACCGAATATTCGGTTATTCGGCCAGTAGGAGACCAGAATATTTGGTATTCGGTTATTCGTCGCTGCATCACAGTAAATGTCAATGTAGACTGCATGAGGAAATTTTTAAGGAAACCTATCTTGAAATTTAAATATGCTAACTTTAGTAGAAATAAAGACAATTCAAAAACAACTTAATTAAATGATTGAATTGGGGCGAGCATAGAGGCGTATTAAATGTACAAGTATTTCGATACTTACATTGAAGCAACGTGCATCGCGGTTAGTACTTGGATGGGCGATCCGTTTGGGGAAACACGGCGATCTCGTTCCACCTTCTAGCGGCTTTTATATTAGTGTATACCTAGAAGCTATGTAACTTGAGGCGAGGATTACGTAGTGGATATACCATCCATCGGAGGGAATGTAAAGCAGCTGGTCCTTCCTCTATTAAAGGTAAGGCAAGTAAAATATCTTTCTCTTCGAGAAAGAAGAGGTTCGACACAATTTTTAGATTAGTTAAATTTAAACAATGTTAAAACTGAGCTCCATTCACAGCCTGACAATAGCCACGATGGTTAATAAACTCTTTTTGAAAGTTGTCCATAATTTTCGGTGATATTGCGTCGCAATTCTTGACAAATTCTTTCACATTCAGGCGATTCAGGTATACTTTGCTTTTAAGGTACCTCCATAGAAAGTAATCCAGGGATGTCAGATCTGGCGATCTGGCTGACCACTTAATTGCCCCCCCCCCCCCATTCTTCCTATCCAACTATTTGGTTATACCTGAATTAAATAGACTCGGACATGCGTAATGGAGAGGTGCTCCATCTTGTCAAAAGAATAAGTCGTCTCTCGAAAGATCGGTTTTTTCTAGATCTGGATACAAAGTTGCGAGTGTGGTGATGAGGGTGACCTGAAGAACATGGGAATATCTCGTACTGGTTAGGGTTCCGTCAAAGAAATAAGGACCCAGAAATCTTCCATCAACTATCTCATGCCGTACATTTAATTTTTGAGGGTTTTGAGTGTGATACTCTATCATCCAGTGAGATTCTTTATAGCTCAATAAGAACAATTTTGCCGATTGGGATGGCCATTTAAACGAAAAAGTTTCAACTCAAATATTATTCTTTTTACAAAGGCATTGTCATTATTAGGTCTTGGAGTTGCTGGCAGAACTGATTTCGCCGATTAAAATCGTCGTCAGACAAGTCTATGACCGAGTTATACCTTATAAGGATGGTACTCCGCTTTTCTCAGTATTTTGTGGACAGTGGGCACTGCCATATTAGAATTAAATGCAATGTCTTTAAGTATGGAATGAGGATTTTCTTGCTCTGTCAACAAAACATTAAGTCGATTTTGTTCTTGTCGTGATGGCCGACCAGAATTAGTAAAGTTAGATATTTCTAATTTCAAGAGATTTTTTCTTAAAAATTTTATGATGCAACCTACATGGATATTGTGCATATAAAAACGCTCTTTCAAGCAAAATATGAAAATCTCCCAAAAAAAATTGAAAAACTTTTCAGTCGTTTGTTCACTTTTGTGATTTTACAAAAAAAAATACTTTTATCGAATATATCCACTACTTTAAGAAAGCACTATATATACTATAGATATAGACAGGTCAAAGTCAAGCCAAAAAATCTATAGAAAAATCAAATAGATAACTAAATGTTTAGTTTCATACCTTTCCAAATAGAAAAATTAGAATGTAGAATACCACCAATGATATTGTAGATAGCAAATTTAATTCGGCTACTCTGTTAAAAATTTCAGTTTTAACTACTCCTGGATGTACCACATTTGAAGTTATCCCAAAAGGCTTCAGTTTTTCAGCAAATTCATTGGATATAATCATTTGGCCAGCCTTACTGTTACCGTAAATTTGTAAATAACGTAAGGAAGGCGTTGTTTTATCCTCATTTACATTTAAGTTTTTTAGCGTCAAATTATTAATATATGCCGCTAAGGATGACACAAAAATTATTCGGGCATTTCCAGCTATTTTTAATAAGTCTAAAAAAGTATACGAAGTTATTAGATTAGCAAATTTATGAGAAAAGGTACGAAATTGTAATCGAAGAATTAATGCAGAAACAAAGATAAAGAAAGTATATTATTTTCTAATTTGTTGTTAATTTTTTAAATAATCTACAATTAACAACCTAAAAACAATTTAGAAAAGTATTATTCAGGATATACAAAAATAATTCTGAAGTTCTTTATGTATTCACTATGTTCATTGAAAGTACAAGATTACAATGAGTGCTTAGTTTACAAACAAGTTCGAGATTCAACAAACATTAAGTCCACAGAAGGTTAAACCTGTTAAAACACCTTAATAAAGTTTCTGTATAAGAGCACGTATCAAGAACTATTATTATCTGTATAAACCTAACGGCTTCACAATCAGTTGTAAGAACGTTTATATCACCTGGTAATATGACATCATTAATTCTATAATAGCTCGGTAACCAACACTTATGTAATTGTTATAAAATAAAAATATTCTCATAGCTACTTGAAACTCTATAAAAGATGTATCGAGAACCTTTACAAGAGCCTTTATAAAATTGTTTTTTAATTATGTTGTAAGTACATTCTTAGGGCGTTTCTATATCACCAAATTATCTCAAATAGTTCACAGTAGAACTGTAATAAAACAATAAAGTAAATTTCTCTACCGCTAAAAAATAATTATACGACATTTCAGTTGAATATTAGTGCAACAATGATAGTTGGGCGGTTAGTCTTATGTAACCAAAAATGTTTATTGGGTGAATCAGGTTATGAAAAGTATAGTGTCAATTGTATTATTAAAAATAAAAAAAGTTCAGTTAAAAAACCCAGCTTATATATTATGAATTGCAAATAACAAAACAAATTGGTTGTTTCTAAAATCGTAAAGAAAAATCGAAATAAATATTAAGTATATTACAGAAAATATCAAATTCTTTGCGGAAAAATATTGGGACTGAATGGTACTAACAAATTACACTTATAAATCGCACACAAAATGTAAGCAAGCATTAAAGTAAAATGTAACTTTGCTTTAATTATGGTGTGATCTCGCATCGAGTTTTGACCAATGAGAAACTGAGAAATAGCTCCCTATCTAAGACCAACGCTTCATTCTTAAAGTGAAAGGACTATGGGTATTGTTCGTTAGTAGAATTTAGTTTAGCCCTTAAATATATTTTTATATTTATAGATCTACAGTTATTAGTGTTACGATGTGTAACGACAGTTTTACATCAACATCACAGTGCATTGAAATCGGTAAGTCAACTAAATAGTATTTGCAAGATATGAACAAAGCAAATTGTTGTTATGTGTACCTATATATTTCTACATACAAAGAGGGAATGTACACTTTGATTATTTAATGAAAATAATATTATTTATGAAATTGGTAACATAACAACATAAAAATAATCATATATTGAACTTACTTACCAAGCAATAAGTGGGTCATCAAGAAGGGACCAAACAAATTCGTTTGCATGGTAGGATGTAAGCCATCTTTTGTGTAAACGTTAACATCAACGCCGATTCCGGCATTATTTATCAAAATGTCAATTTTTTCTTCTGACTCGTGTATTTCCTTACAAAATTTTCGAACGGAAGTCAAAGAACTTAGATCCAAATGTTTAATTATGATATTTGGATTGTTTGTTGTCCTAATAATTGTTTGTTTGACTTCCTCTGCGTTACTTCGGCATGCTATTATGACCTTGCATCCCCTAGCAGCTAGTCCTAGAGAAGTTTCATATCCAATACCTAGCGTTAAATAACTGTAAGTACACTAATATATAACAAAGAGTATGGTGAGTATGTACGAATATACGTGTGTGATTGAGTGTTTGTGATTCGTGTAGGCTAGGAGTAATGACATCAAGAGTCCTCTCCAAACCAATAACGGGGATACAATAACTTTTTTGACTGAATGGGTAAAAAACAGCCACAGGTCATAAGAGGAGTTTGTATAAACAGGGTGACAACTGGAGTATAATATCCGAGCAAGTCCTTTGTTCACTGAAAATTTGTTTCTAAAGGCCCGGTCATGTGAAAAAGTTGGTTCTTCTTGAGCATCTTCTTCACCAATCTGAAGGTCTCTTAGTACCTCATTCGCAGTAAGTACATCGGCAATATCCATTCTCCTTTAATTCCCACAGTTAAAGTAGCACAAGACTTTTAATATATTTACAAAATACTAAACAAATGCTAATCTACAAGCGACATGACAGTTCATCAAAAAGTGATATTATACATTCTCTCTCACAGGAAAACAGCTCAGTTCTCTCATAATTTATCAAGAGAAGTAAGTTCCCGATTTTTCTTGCCATGTGGACTCTCCTACAGTTAGAGAGTAGGCTATATTGATATCCGCCCACTTTCTCATGAGAACTTGCTTTCAACATCAATACAGAATTCAATCCTTGAGCGAAATGAGACCCCCGTGTTTATTTGGCTTCACATTTTGCACAGTTAGTTAATTTTCATTACTTAAAAGAAAAAAATTAATGGTTGCACAGGCGAAAATCAAACTTCGAATAATAAGGACCATCGTAAAGAATAGTGGACTGGAATCTGAAATGAAGTAGTCCAAGAAGATATTTTTAAGTAGACAAAATGGGACCTAGACCATCTTATTTAAAAATATATACAGGGTGTCCCCAATTGCATAGGCCAAACTTCACCAAGCAATACAACTTTTCAAAATAAGAAAAAAAGTTCCTAAAACATGGGTCGGGAAGTGCTTAGTTTCCGGGGGGCTAGGTATAATTTAGCTCCAACTTTATTGTGTGACACTTTTACATTAATTTATGAGCAGAACTTAAAAATTTGAAGTTTTCTACACAAAAAAAGTCTCTTGTGTTTTTTCTCTAAAATTATCAGTTTTTGAGTAAATATTTATTCGGGAATAGTTTTTTATGAATATTTTAGCAGAACAGAAAAAACAATGACAGTAAAACAAAATTTGATTACATTATTTTTTATTAGACAACAATGAATTAGATTAAAGTAAGGTAAATTACAAATTACTAGAGTTGTTCAAAGTGCATTCCGCCAGCATCAACACATTTCTGACATCTGCGCCGTACAGAGTGTGTAGCTTTACGAATGAAATCAGGATTAGCCCGCAAATTTTCACATTTTTTGAGAATTCTTTCTATTAACTCTTCTCTTATGTTTACAGGGTTTGCGTAGACTTTGTCCTTTAAATAGTCCCAGACAAAAAAATCAACTGGAGTTAAATCCGGTGAACGGGGTGGCCAGGCTCTTGCACCTAATCGACTGATCCACCGTTCAGGATAATTATTGTTTACCCACAAACGGTTCTCAACAGCAAAATGTGCAGGAGCTCCGTCCATTTGAAACCAGCATTCATTTCTTAAATTAAGAGGAATATCCTCGAGCTATTGAATAAAATGGTTATTTAAAAAATCATTAAATAATGGTCCATTTAAACGGGGAGGAAGGATGTGGGGCCCACAAAAAGTTTATATCACCACACCATACATTAACACTAAACTCCTGTTTAAATGTCCTATGGCGAATTATATGAGGATTCCGATGAGCCCAGATTCTTAAGTTATCAAAATTAACCGATCCATTACAGTTAAAGGTAGCTTCATCAGTCCAAATAATGTTACTTCCGAAATCGGGAACTTATTCCATGGCATTTATAAACCAATTACAAAAATTGATACGCCTTTCGGGATCACCTGGTTGAAGGCTTTGGACTGGCTGCATTCGAAAAGCTTTTTTGTGGTCTTTTTCAGAATCCTAAAAACTATGTTTTTGGAAACATGCACAGCTTGCGCACACAGCTGTTGGACCGCTCTTCTGATACTCAATTTATTATTATTGTTAAATTTGGCCAAAATTATGTTTTTAAATCGCCCATTTTGCTGTTCTTCATTTCTTGGACCTATTTCAAGTCTAGCATTTCTAAATTCTTGGTGGGTTCGAATAAAAACATCTTTAGATGGTTTCCTTCTATTAGGAAATCTGCGACATTCGCGTACCGCGGTATTCGCGTTTCCATTACAATATCCATAAATAAAATGAATATCCGCGTACTCCACATTATTAAACATGACCATTTTTTACTTTTCAATAGAACACCTTTTCCAAAAGGAAATAATAAAACTACAGAACAATGAACTACAGAAAACACAAAAAACAACAATGTCATTATTGTCATTCTGGCATTGCATGCTAGATTATTTTTCATTTGTTACAAATATTACAATCATGGCACACTCCTGCATACCAGGGATTCTGGTAATAATGGTTACTAATTAATAAAGTTCAGATAAGATTTACTCAAAAACTGATAATTTTAGAGAAAAAACACAAGAGACTTTTTTTGTGTGGAAAACTTCAAATTTTTAAGTTAAATAATGTAAAAGTGTCACACAATAAAGTTGGGGCTAAATTATACCTAGGTCCCTCCAGTTTCACCCGCTCCTGAATGAGTACACAGTTGTCATTTTGTCTTAAAAACATAAAAAGTTAAATTCCTGTGTGAATTATCATTTGTTTATCTTTAGACGTTTCGAAAATATTCATAAAAAACATTTTCAGGAGAATTACTTGAACACCCTGTATCTCGGAAACTAAGCACTTCCCGACCCATGTTTATAGGAACTTTTTTTCTTATTTTGAAAAGTTGTATTGCTTAGTGAAGTTTGGCTTATGCAATTCGGGACACCCTGTATAATGTATTATCGTCTCGTTTGACGAAATTTGAAGCATACAGGATGTTTACCAGAGGCTTGACTATGGTATTTTTATGTTCTATCATCATTTTGGAACAAAATGTTACTAAGTTTTTTGATTAAGCAAACAAAAATAGGAAGATGTACAAAATTTCAATATACAGTATGCCTCTCAGGTTCGAACGAAAATGTAGATTCGATGATAATTTTATTTTAAAATATTTAAAATAGTTTTGTTTAATAGGACTATAACGAAACGAATGAAAGTTGCAGTTTCCGAATACCTATTTGAAAAATTAAAATAAAAAAAGATATTGACTGTGTTTAATCTCACTGGCACTACCTAAGAGTAATTTATTTTCTGTGGGGAAAAAGTTGTATCGTATGCACGCAAAATATATTTAATTTAAAACAAGATAGTTGTAAGAACATCTTAATTGAGAAAAAATACTTATTGTAAAACTTAGCTTATACATTTTCGAGATCACAATCTTTATAAAAAAACTATAAACTATTCAATATAGATGACCAAAGCACGATTACCATACAGGGAACAAAAATAATTTAATTTTAAGCCTCACCAAATATAATTTCATACTAAAAATTGCTATATTCTCTATATTTTATGAAGAAAATATGCAGCAAACTTCCTCTTTCTTTAAGGAATTTATCTATTAGTAAACTAAAATATAAACTAATATTTCTTCTCGATAAGACATTTTGCAAACTAGGGATTTTTTTGACGACTTAATATCTGTTATAAAATTAGCACTATGTTTTTTATAAATTGTAATTGGAAAGGTGCATTTTTAAATTTAAATTTTTATATTCATATATAATGTTAATTATCATATTGTGATACGTATTATATTGTAACTTTCAAATGTGTATGTTCATATATGATTTTAAATTTCAACCTACTGTGAAATATTTTTTATTAAATTGTAATTTTTTTACATGTTCTATATTTCTTACCCTTATTTCCTCCCGTAATGAGAGCAGTTTTTCCTACCAAACAAACTTTACTTGTGCATGGTTGATAAATTAATTTTTGAATACACTTAATCAATAATATAATAAGTATTATGTAATACATGAATAAATACATGGCTTGTTATTTGCACTTAGAAGTTAATAAAATATTTACTGATTAACTTGCAAATTTATAGGCTTCTTTATCAATTATTTTTATTTCGATGGTGGTATCAATAGGAAATTGCAATAGACTAAAACGTTTATAATTGTATGTATTTTGAATGATAATTTAAACACAATGTATCTTAATTATTAAAGGAATAGCGTGTGGTAATTGTGTTTTAATTAACTATACTTATAGTGGTATCAAATTGGGATTTTAATGTGCAGTGCCTAGTCAGGGCAGTTTATTTGTTTTAGGGGACCAACTTAAGTTCATAGTTCAGTTTTGCAGCTTCTGCGAGGCCCGAGTATTATTTATTTAAACAATTAAATTTTTTAAACCGTATTTCCTATCGGTTTTATTATATATCTCGAGAATTATAAGTCCTACGGGAACTAACAGAAAAAGAAAATGTTTGTTGTGAGTTGTGTAATAAATCTACATAAACCAATATTCATTCTCATTATTATTTAAAAAATGAAATAGTGCAATATTAAGTGTCTTTTTAACAAATTATTGTCCTTTCTAAAATATAGGATACATTTCACGCGAAAAATAAACAACACAGTGCCAAAATATACAGGAATAAACTAACCGTAAATGGAGAATCGTTTTCTTATGATGATCTAATGAAAATAGACGATACAACACTTGAAGAAACTGTTTGCGAGCCTCTGAAAAAAACTTTAAATAGTGTTCCGTCGACGTCAAAAACGAGGCAATCATCAACGGGTTTGGAGTTTGCAGAGAACTATGTACAAAGAGAGGAATATATCCTAAGTGATGAGAAAGAGGACGAAGGGAAAGGTAAAAGAAGCAAAAACAACTCTCGACCAACCACACGATCCACATCAAAATAGGTTTATCTTCTCTTTTTTTATTTTTTACTTTTTATTTTTAGTATTGCTATTGTTTTTCTCTTCTCTGAATCTGTATTCTAATTTCCATATTTTCATAAGTACCCACTAAGATATATTGTTATATTATACTCAATTAGTGTCTATTTGTGTTTTGCATTTATTCTTCTTTGCTTAGTTAGTTTTTAAATTTAAACACTATACATTAATAATACGATAGATTTATTTAGGTTAATAAATGGACAGGATGGGATCAAAACAGTAATACACGGTAGTTTAAAAGATGGTTTTAATAATATGAAAAATGGGAATAACCTGGGAATATTACATTTAAATATAAGAAGTATCAAAAAAAATTTTGAGGAATTTTTAATATATGTAGAGATAATAAAGGAGCATATAGACATCATTGTCCTCTCTAAGACTTGGAATGTGGATACGCTAAGTTGCTTTAATATTCCTAATTACACTATTTATTACAATGAATCAAATTATAACCAAAACGATGGAGTAATTGTGTACATCAAAAACAACATTCCTGCTAATGTCGTCAATTTCGCACTCACTGGAACAAAGTTACTAAGATTCTCAGTTGAAATAAATAAGGTCAGTGTAGGATTCGTTGTTTCCTACAGACCCCCGTCCACAAATCTAAACACTTATATAAATGACCTAGGACAATTTATCACTGATGTAAATAAAAATAAAATTGAAGTATTTCTAGGAGATATAAATATTAATTTGCTCGATACAAAGTCAATGGATGTGAATAATTACATAAATATGTTGACAGAAAACGGGTACATATCATATATAAATTCATGTACGAGAGTAACAGAAACTTCACAATCTATTATTTATAGACCATATATTTATTAGACAGAATAAAAATACTAATTCTTGTACCAAAATCATCCCTATGATTATAGAATCAGATATTACCGACCATTACATCACTTCAGTAGTTTTAGAATTTTTAAAAAATGATACAAGTAATAAAGAATTAAAAAATAAATTTATTAGTAAAATTGATTTTAAAAAATTAAACAATTTACTTGAACAGGAAACTTGGTCAGAAGTGATGAATTGTAGTCAAACTCAAGCTAGCTATAACTTTTTTATAAATAAAATTCGTACGTTACTGAATAAGTCAACAAAGTCCGTAATTGTCAAAAACAAATTCTACAAATTAAAGCCATGGATAACTGATGGATTAATAAATTCTATTAGGCATAGGGACTACCTAAAAAAAAGGTTAGTAAAAAATTATTCACCCGAACTTAAAAAACAACATGCAGAATATAGAAATATGCTCAATAAATTAATAAGAGACGTCAAAAATCAATATTATAAGAATCAGCTTGCAGAGGCACGAGGCAGTTGTAGAAAAATTTGGGAGGTAGTAAACAATGCTTCAAATTGAACGGCAACACGTAAACACATTAAAAATATTAACATAACAAATGATGAAGGGTTAGAAGTAACGAGTAATACAGATAAGGCTAATGTTTTTAACGACTACTTTATAAATATTGGCACAAAAATGTCGCAAAAAATTGAAGCAATTGATAACCTGCCTAGTAATATCCTAGAAAGGTATTCTAATCTCTCATCGATATTCCTTAAACCTGTAACAAAAAACGAAATTATAGAAACGATTAGCAGTCTAAAAAACAACTCATCGGCTGGACCAGACGGGTCATCAGTTAAATTAATAAAATCCATACACGTACACATAATCAAACCTTTAATACACATAATTAATCTAACACTTAAAACTAGTCAAATACCATATCAATGGAAGGAATCGAACGTGACTCCCGTACATAAATCAGGTGATTACAAAAATCTGAACAACTATAGACCTATCTCAGTTATCAATAATTTCGCTAAAATATTTGAAAAATATCTTAAAAAGAGACTGGTGGAATTTTTTGATATACATGACGTGATCACAAATCACAATTTGGCTTTAAAAAGAATATAAGTACAGAACATGCAGTGTTGGACTTAATACAAGAAATTGTGGCAAACCTAGATAAATAAAAAAAAAGCATGGCTGTATTTCTCGATTTAGCGAAAGATTTCGATACAGTGTCACATCAAATGTTACTAGATAGACTACAAAGCAATGGTATACGGGGACCAGCATTATGTTTAATAGAGGATTACCTCACAAGTAGAAAGCAACGCGTAAAAATTGATGACGTATACAGTGATTCTCTCACTGTTAAAATGGGTGTGCCACAAGGGACTGTATTGGGTCCAATTCTGTTCCTTGTATACATCAATAGCATCACTAAATTAAAACAATTTCAAGGCCACTTAATATCTTATGCTGATGACACTGCCATTGTATTTTCAGAAAATTCATGGGATATTGTATATAGTAATGCAGAACAAAGTTTAGCACTGATTTCTAAGTGGCTAAACTTTAGTTTATTGAGCTTAAATATCCAAAAAACGAAATTTCTAACATTCACATTAATAGCTTCTGATCAACCTACTAAAGATATACTACATATACACAATAATACATGTTTACAACAAGCAAATTGCAATTGCCCCCAAATTGGTAAAACTAATACTATCAAATATTTAGGTGTCATGCTTGACCATCATCTAAGATGGAACGAGCATATTACTTATCTCACAAAAAAATTAGACAACTTACACATAAGTTCTTCACATTAAGAGATATATTAGATAAGAAAAATTTAATGGTTATATATAAATCGCTAGTAGAGTCATTGGTTAGATATTGTGTTATCTGGGGAGGGTTATGTAATAATGTACTTAATATTCTACAAACAGCCCAAAATAGTATTCTAAAGATAATTTTAAAGAAAAAAAAAAAACTTTACTCTTCTACACAATTATATAAAGACGCTGACGTATTCAACATAAGAAATCTGTTCGCTTATCACTGTTTATTACACATGTTTGACAAAAATCCCTCACCAGCCCATCCTACATATGATACTAGGTTTGCAAAAAATAGGTCTATAGGATTGCCGTTATTCAAAAAAAGCCATACACAAAGATTTGTCTTATATCTCGGTCCAAAGTTATATAATATTTTACCACTGCATCTAAAAAATTTAGAAAAATTTAATAAATATAAAATAGAAATAAAAAAGTTTATCACTCACAATCATGATTCTATAAAGTTTATCCTGCATTAATATGAAAATTTCGACAATTATTTCAGACTCTCGAACTGTATCTAACAATAAAAACTATTTACTTTATTGGCTATACTTACCTGCAACCACGAATTACGTTACAAATATCCACTAACTTATCCAATTATAGTTTTCTGATTTTAAGTACTTACTACCGAGTGCTACTGTTTTGAACCCTTACTGACTTGTTTTTATTAAATATTAAATTATATTCTCCTCTCTCCTTGTTCATTTCTGTTCCTATTTTTATATATCAAGCTATGCAATCAATTTACATATCAACCGGGAAAGTATGGAGTTCACAAAACAAGCATTTCGTGCTTAGGTGATTCCATCTCTTCCTGGTTGATGCTTTGAGATGCAGGTGTCACTTATTGCATATTGCATACTGTAACCTAACTCTATTCTGTTTATTTTTGTATACATTCTTTGAAATATTTTTGAAATATTTTAATAAACTGTATTAAAACAGCTAAAATACGTAATTGTTACTGAAACTTTACATCTTCAGTGGCGCAGCCAGAAAATTTATCTGGGGGGGGGAGGGGGGGCAATAGAACCGGCCTCCTTAGAGGATGAGGAAAATTTTTCAGAAAATGGTTGGAAACGGATGTGTATGTAGATTCCTCTACTAGATAATATTGGCATTAATTACAAAATATTTATTTCAAGGGATAATTTAGATACTGCTTTGTACTGCTTCTTTATTTTTTGGCGCAAGGAAGGCGGCTTGGGTGGGGGCCTCATGGCTCCCCCCCCTGGCTGCGCCCATGTACATCCCTGTGAAATTCTGCGATCAAAACCTAGAAACGTTGGCTCAAATTGTAGCTTTTTAAGAATTAAGACGACTGCGAAAAAGAATATTTGTTTTTCATTTGAACCATTTTCATTGCATTTGTTTATAATTCTCCAAATTGTACTTACAAACAAATTCAAATAACTGCGCGATATTTTTATGAAACAAAAAAACGGTAAAAGAATTATGTAAGAAGATAAAAAAGCCTACTTAAAGAAAAAACGAATGCATTTGGAGCAGAGATACTTAGTTTTTACGTTTTGGTCTTTTATAAATAAACAAACAAACATATTTCAACTTGTTTGAGTTGGTTATTTCCCAGTGCTTATATTTTTATCTCAGCTGATTGAAAACAATCCATAACTACGATTTTTGAAATTGCACCGATAAAGCTTCCTTGAAAACATAACAAATGGATGACGCGGAAAATTTCCCTCCCCCACTACTTGAATTTTGCAGCTAGACATATAAGACAACGAATGCATTATCTCCCTAAATTTTCATCGTACCGGAACTTTTTTTTAATTAATCTTTTTTTGTAGATTTTGATACTTTTATTTAATTTAACGCGAAATGATTTATTTTACATTTGTTATTAAAAAATGCAGTGAATTTTAATTTTTTATAAATTTTTCACTTTTTGTCTTATTGGAACGTTATTTTTCTAAAATAGTTTTTTTTTTAGGTAGATTCAGATGGTTCCTTTTAATTAAACATAACTAGATTGTTTAGCTTTTATTCATGAGAAAAGCAACACATTTTTTTATAGTTTTATAAGGTTGAATAGTATAGTAGAATTTATTAAATTATCATTAATTATATAGATAAAAATTCTAAGAAACAAAAAAAAAGAAGAGAGCATTTACTAATCATACTGTTTGTTTTTGTACATTGGTAAAGATTTACTTTTCTTTTTAACTTCAAATATTTTTTATTTTTATTTTGTTTTGTATTTCTAAATATCTGTTGGGACTAATCAACTACTTAATTACGTATTATTTTTTGTTGTCTGTCTTTTTACAAATTAATATCTATCTAATAAAATTATAATAAAACCATTTGAAACAGGTACCTACTTAATTTAAATTACATAATATATTTCTTTGAAGATTTAAATAGTTGTTAGCTGGGGGATGTCTTTGAGATCAATGAAAATTGGAAATATAAATATATATCCTTCCATCAATACATGAAATACGACATACTGTTTTGGTAGATTCATTTGATGTTCTTTGCATAACTGAAACCTGGCTTCATAAAGACCTACTAGATGATGTAATCAGTATAGATTTTATAAGCTCTATAGGAGGGATCGGGAATCTAGAGGTGGTGGTGTATGTATTTTCGTAAAAAACTGTTTTACCACATCACTAATTTCTCTTAAAAATAATTTCGTTGAACAACTTTGGATTAATTTAAAAAATAAAAATGAAAATATTGCTATTGGCGTTGTATATAGGCCACCGTCCCAAGAGCCAGTATTCTTTCTCTCAGAGTTTGAGGGTACCTTAAGCTTGATACTACCTTGTGCTGAAAATACTATATGTTCCGGGGATTTTAATTTTAATTTGTACAGCTTCAATAATTTAAATGTACAAAATCTTTTTGCAGTTTTAGACGAGTTCGGCTTAAAACAAATCATAGACTCTCCTACCAGGATCACTAACATCACTTCTACATTAAAAGATCTTATAATAGTCTTAAATGAAGACACTGTTTTAGAAAAAGGTGTTGACTATGACTTCTCAGATCATAAACTGGTATATTGCGTGATAAAGGTGCACGGCAAAAAAGCTGAACCCAGACTGATAATATATCGTGATTATAAAAAATTTAATTATACTTCCTTTGAGCAAGATTTATATGCTATACCATTTTATAATATTTTTGATATAAACACTATTGATGAAAAAGTATCATTTCTTGCCGATAACCTGATTAGTTTATTTGATCAACATGCACCTATTGTGACAAAAAGATTTACTAAACCTCCCGCACCCTGGTTGACTGACATAATAAAATCAATGATAAACATTAGGGATAGAGCGCTTGCCATTTTTAAAAAAACAAATAATAACAATGATTTTTTATACTATAAACTGCGTAATTTCACATCTCAAGCCATTAAAAGAGAAAAGAAAGCATTTTTAAGTCACCAGCTACATAATTCTAGTGCTCATGAATGTTGGAAAATTCTAAAAAATAATGACATTGTCTTTCAAAATAAAAATATACCTGAAAATTTAAAGAACGTAAATGATATAAATAATTTTTTTGTAAAGTTCTTGCCATTCACAGATGCTTCTGATAACATCCTAAACTATTATAAAAATAATTTATTATTCGATTCAGTTTTCAATTTTAAGCTTGTTGATGAAACCACAGTATTAAAAAAAATCATAGAAATAAATAAAAATGCTACAGAGTATGATAATATAAATTTAAAAATGATTAAGTTGTGCTGCCCTCATATTATTCCTTATTTGTTCCATATAATTAATTAGTGTTTACAAGAAAATGTTTTTCCATCCACTTGGAAAAGTGCTGTAATCACTATATTACCGAAAAAAAAAAAAATAATAATAATAATAATAATAATCCTGAAGATTTTAAAGACCTACATGCCATCAGTGTTTTACCTACTTTATCTAAAATACTTAAAAAAATCATGGAATATCAACTTAGAGAATATTTACTGGAGAAAAAAATACTACCTAAAATAAAATCGGGCTTTAGAACTGGATATAGTTGTAGGTACTACAGCACTTTTGCAAGTGGTTGATGATATAATAGGAGCATCAAATCAAGGTTTATGCACAATTTTAATTTTACCAGCCTTAAGTCGAGCGTTTGATAACTCTTAATCACGAAATACTTTTATCTCTTTTATTACATATAGGTCTCACAAAGGAAGCAGTTAATTTATTTAAAGATTATTTAAAAAATAGGCAGCAGAAAGTCTGTACTGAACAAAACTGCTCAGAAGAGATCAGGTGTACACACAAGGTTCTGTCCTGGGACCATTACTTTTCATCATATATACCAGTCAGATTATTTCATGTTTAAAACATTGTCAAATTCATTTATACGCTAACGATACCCAGCTTTATCATTCATTTAAAACTTCTGAAGTTGATGGTGCCTGTCACGTATTAATGAAGATTTAAAATATTTTTTAAATATATCAAAAGACCACTCTCTTATTATTAATGTCAGCAAACCTAATGCTTTAATTTTTGGTCCTAAAAAATCTAGACAACTTATTAAAAATCAGGTTTAAATAAATGTAGATCAAGAAAATCTTGAAATAGTTGACTATGCTAAGAACTTAGGTGTTATTATTGACAGTGATCTCCGATTTGAAAAACATGTAAATAAACTTAGACAAAAAGCATACAATTCCATCAAACTAATTTACGGGAATAGACACTATTTATCTCAAAAAGTAAAAGTGATGTTATGTGAAAGCTTGGTTTTGTCTTTGTTAGATTTTGTTGATTGCCTGTATGGTCCCAATTTAACTACTATATACAAAAATAAAATACAAAAAATTCAAAATCCTTACTTATTTAATGGTTTAATAGTATATTCTTTCATATGGAAAATAAAAGCGCTATTATTATTATTGTGATTATTATAATGTTTTTGTTTCTTGCGTAGATTTGTTATGTCATGAGTTATATTTCAAAGAGGCTTTATTCAATATAATTCTAAAAATGGGAATGAAAGTAACTATTTCCGATTAAATATATGACTAATTTTAATTTTGTAGTGAAATAATAAATATAATTAATTGTAATGTGCCTACATGTACTAGGAGACACTGTGAAACTTTCTATTTAAAATCTGTAAATGCAAAATGTAAATATACTATTCAAATGATGTACCAAAGTACTTCACTGTGCAAGGCAACACATACATACAGAGGGTTTTCATTTTATTGTGAATATTACCTTATATAGATTGGCCGCCATATTGAAGCCGCCATTTTGAATTTTGCAAGTTTTGGAATTTTCTGGAGGTCGGCAAAGTACTCCCTACCTCCAGGGCCGGTTTAAGCAATTTTTATGGAGGGGGTGCGGAATTATCATAATGCCAAATAACTTCTTCTCCTTTGCACTTTTATTTTCTTTATATATGATTAGTTGCGTCAAGATAGATATTTTCTGAGAAGTTTTCTGGCAAAGGATCAATCGGCCTATTTTTTTTGCAAATTAATTATTGAAGTTTAAGAAACATTGGTAAAAAGAAAAAACTGGTACTTTTCCATTTTGGTATTAATAAAGAAACAATTTTAAGCACTAAATAAATTAATTAAATTTGTTAATTTGATATCTCGGAAACTATTTGAGAAAACAGACTGAAAATGTGTACTCGGGGAATTTTGAGGTCGCTGATTACAATTTTGAAAATTAGAAAATTCAAGATGGCTGGCCCAAAATGGCGGCTATGAGGCATAAAAATGAGATTTTCTGGCTTTTATATTTTTGAGAAAAATTACAAGAATAAAAAGCATTTAGAATGCTATTTTGCACCTAAATATATGATTTATGAGTAACCCTCCTTCGCCACAATTGGGGATTAACCTTAGTTTATTTAAATATATTTTTTTAAATATTCAGTTAAATCACTCAACATTTTTTTAGTAAAAATATTTTAAATATATGTAATTTGATTATCTGTTACTGAATTAATTAATTTTACTATTAATTAGTTCAAATGCCATACAAATTTAAAATACAGCGCTTTTTCTTGATCCCGGGATTTACATACACCAAGACACCCCCTTAGCAACTCCTTAATATTAGTACTAAACTTTTCAATATCCCAATAATATGTTGAATATATTATTTTAAGATAAGGATATCGACCATGTTCAAGAAGAGGAAAGAAATGAGGATGAAGAACAAGAGGAGCAATATTTTCATTTATAAACAACTCAAAAGAAATTGAAAAAAAAATGTTTTAAAGAATGTGGTTTAATTAAATTTTATATTTTTATATATTTTTTAAGTAAACAATTTTTATAATTGGGTAGAAATAAATAATGAAAAAAAAATGTACTTAATTTTTTAACAATTCTTTCCTCACAATAATAGAACACTTTTTACTTCTGTAATTTCCACATAAAATGCACGTAAACACAGTTTAAATTGTATACTAAATATTTACTATTTTATTTTCAGTTGTAAAAATTACATATTAAATTAAAACAATAATAATTACCCTAAAAAATATTAAATAATATGTTAAGAAATATATCGAGTGTTTATACTTCATAGCCGCCAATCTTGAATTTTAAATTAATCTTAAATTAACTTTACTTAATTTGTTTGGTGCTTGAAATTGCTAGTCTATTAATAGAAAAGTCCCAGCGGCCTGTTTTTTTCTTTTTACCGATGTTCCTTTGACCTCAATTAACAATTTGCAAAAAAATTATTCCGATTGGTCCTTTGCCAGAAAACATCTCAATTTTTATTTTTTCTATATTGACGCGACTAGATGGTCATTTAACTTTTTGGGATACAAAAAAAAAGTGTAAATATGATTGAAAACTTTTGATGAATCGAAGTGTTCTGTTTACGTTTCCAGCAATTATGAGGGCACTGTAGATATACATATACTCATATACATACAGCGCTCGGGGCTAGAGGCTAGAACAAGCAGATATGGCCATGCTGTTGCCAGTCAGGATGATTTAAGTCAAATACAAGACTAGAAAAGTAATAGTTATTTATGGTATTGAGTTTTCATTGTTTTGAGTTTTTTTATGATTTTATGTACATAATTGTCAAATGCCGAAAGTGCTGAATGGTGACCCATTTGCCGAATCGGCTTCAAAGTTGGGGCAGTGTGACACCCTCCCCATACCCCCTCTATATCCGACCCTGCCTACCTCCATACCAAGATTCAAGTTTCTAGCACATTGGGAAGTACTCAAACAATTCACGATATAGATAAGAGCATAGTTACAAAGTAACATAATGGATATATCTGTTTATTTGGGCGCTTCGAGACCCTCCTCTTGTCTGTATCCTGATTAACAAAATTACTGATGAGGACTACTTTCATTCTTAATTTAAGATCGACTGTGTTAAGCCTATGTACAAAGCTGGTGATAACCTTTAGTAATCCAGCTGTCCACCAATTTCATTAATATCTGTTTACTAATCGACTTCATTTAATTATAATATTCTTCCTCCAGCTAGCACTAACTTTTGCCATGAAATTTTTTATACGGTCGGACTTTGCGTTCTCTCTTAAGTCATCATGCTTACAGAAAACGTAGCAGATGGACAGACGGCCATTTTGAAAGTTAGTTGACACAACGATATGAAAAGTTTTGTTCTACGAATGATATTTGCGGTTTGAGAAATGTACCGATCAAATACCATATACTCTTCGGTTTCATATTTGCGAAAAGTATATCAGGTCAACAATATCATCAATCAAAATAACAATCCATTACGTCTAAAGTAACATTCATGATAAATCATAACATTTCTGAAAATACATTTATTCAATTCACAATATAAGAACTACTTACGTTCCGAATATGATATCTAGTTCTATTCTGTTTATGTTGGAATATTGTGCACTGCCCTTTTTAGTAGCAATAATCAGAAGCCTTTCCATATATTATCATATCGCGAGAGGAACAAGCAACCTTTTTCGTTGATTAATTTATTTTCCTTTGAAAATATAACTACTGCTTTCTTTCATACACACCGAGTTATCAAAGTTTGTCAATAACAGAACTGTGTTATTGGCACAGAATTATATTCTATAAATGTTAGTTGTGACATTTTCTCAGTTTTTCTGTTTTTCTTTCTGGGATTTTTACCCCGTGTGTATTTTCTGGTAAAAATAATATCCATGGAATCTACATAATAACACAATTATCCAATATATTATAAAAAAACCGCTGCCCAAGGAATCACTACTTCCACATCCAGATTTTCTATCCAAGTCACTCACAACGAAAAATTTTGTATGTGGAAATAATTGTTTATGGAACTTTAATAATATAATATTTGAAATCCTCTACCCCAAAAACCCATAAAACGATACCCCACATCGGTAGTGGGGTGGGGGTGGTAGTGGGGGTGGATAAAATAAAAAAATATTTTGAGGTTTCCGGTTCTTGTACACACACTAAATCACAATTTTTTTTCATCTCCTTTAATAATAGGGTGGGGGTGTTAATGGGGGTGGCTAATGCCAAAATTTTTTCTGAGACCTTAGCTTCTCTTGTATATACTAAATACCAATTCTATGAACTCTTACCTGCTTGATTTACCTATTTACCCCAAATTTACCCCAATTTACCCCCCAACCATTCAAAGGAACAAAATGAAAATATAATCTAGTTCTAGATCTCGTTAAAGTACATGTTTGTACCAAATTTTAAGTCAATATCTCAAACGATTACAGAGTAAACGTGCGCACAAAAAAAAAGTTACAGACCGACAGACAGACAGAAATTTTTTTTCGCTCAAACGTAAAATCTCGACGTTTCATGACATTCTAAGCCTATCTGAACAATAAAAATTTTTAAAATTTTTTTTGTCGTTACTATACTTCCACTGGACGTGGAACTAAAATAGCCTCTATACCTGTGACTTTTATGCGAAGTGAACACTTTCTTTTTTTAGCAATGATAATCATGCATTATGCTGACGTTTCGGAAACCAAACCTGTTTGTCTTCTCAAAGCTTCATTAGAAAATCTTTGATGCGTTTTATAATTCGGTGTTTGGTTATAAATAATGTTAGCTCGAACATTGCGATTAACATTAGGCAATAAATTGATTACGTCACCTGCAACAGATGATTAAGACATGATAAACACAGTATATGATTTTTTCATTGACATCTTGTACATAGCCACACCCCATACTCTCTTTTAATTAAAATAAGCAATATTATGCAGTCCCAATGAAATTCTTACGAAGACATTTCCAAGCGTAACGTTTTCGACAAAACATGCGTTAGGAATGAAATGAGTGGGATTAGGAAAGAAGCTATTTGTGTTCTTTGGCACTTTCTTGTCGAAAGTATGCGAGTTTTAAATACTAAATACCAAGAAAGTCGCAGGGGCATCAACAAACCTGATAGTAGGGAAGCACATGCAGAAAAATCATTCTCCGTGATGGAATTTCTAAAGGGAAGGTGTGGTGTTGCTTTTTCAAAACACTATCTGAACATGAATAATTTCTATGTGTCACTTCGTGGTGTGTGTGTGTTCATAATGTCATCAAAATGGCCGCCATTGAGATTTATAAAATCGACCTTATCTCAATCATTTATAGTCCAGTCAGCGAATGACCTGTGTAGAGTGCGTGAGCAGGGACCTAAGCGATTACTTTAGAAAGTTGTTCAGGGAGTGGACATACTGAAAGTCCTGACGTCTACGAGGTGAGCCGGAGGGGAGAGGGCACAAAGAAAGTCCCACTTTTGTTTTTTCCCTTATATCTCTAAAATGAAAGCTCATGAAATTCTCTACAACTTTCATTTTATATACTTTTTTCGAATTCGCAACCGATTTCGAGCTACACACTGCAGAAAAGTGAAAATCTTTGAAAAACAGATTTTTTACCTCTTCAAATTTAAGAAAAAGCAAGGTGGGCTTCTCGAAATTGTACTTAAGCCAGAAATCATCAAGTAAGCGGCAGTGATCTTTTACAACCCCTCCGCCACTCAAGGCGAGGTTGAAGAGGCTGGGAAGATTTGCTTCCTCAAATGGTATGGGGCACCAGTACCGCTCCAGTTGCTTATGAGGTCAGTGGCAATTTTAAACCTGACATCAGCTCCCTCCCACCAACTGAGAGCGCAGCTAAACAGTATTCTCGGCACACTTACCACCAAGTGCAGCAGTGGCTCGGGAATGAGCTGCCCCCTCAAGAGTGGGGGTGGAAACATGTAGGAGACACCCTGGTGCCAATTACAAGCACCGGGGGTCCTACTTTTTTTTATCATCTTTAAAATACAATTTTCTATTTTTCAGGTAAAAATCTGTTTTTCGAAAATTTTCACTTTTCCGGAGCGAGTAGCTCGAAAACGGTTGCGAATTCGAAAAAAATATATAAAACGAGAGTTGTAGAGAATTTCATGAACTTTCATTTGGTATAAGAAATTTTTCCCTGCGACGCGCGTCTTCGAAATATAAGCGAATAAACCAAAAGTGGGACTTTCTTTGTGACTTCCCCCCTCCGGCTCACCTCATAGACGTCAGGACTTTCAGTATGTTTACTCCCTAAGCACCCTGAACAACTTTCTAAAGGAATCGCTTAGGTCCCTGCTCACGCACTCTACATCTCCTTTATTGATTGAACTATTACTGCTCGATTTTTTTTTTGTGATAGTTCATATTAAAGATAATTAAAATATCTACAAAAATGCGAATTAAATATTTTCTTTTAAATGCACAGTATTTAAGATATTTGGATCAGTATGGTTCTGGATTGCAATAACTGTACATTTCTTTTGTTATTAATAAATATAACCAATAAATATTACTAATAAATCACTGTTCTTGAGTCTGGACAACGTCATGTTAGAAATATATTTCGACGTCTCGCCTACGATTTCAGAAGACAGATCTTCAAGGATATTTACTTTAACTTTACTTTACGGTATTTCGCAGAGAACAGCAGTACCAGCCCAGTTTTCATCGTGGTGCCTTCATATTTAATAAGGGAATTATTGACTGTTACAGTCTTGGTTCCAAGTCATTACTTCATAGTTGACTCTCTTCATTGCAGGTATAAAAGTGTTTCTTGTTGGTGTTAACTCTTTAGTTATATTCGTTTTAGGCTGATAGATTTGAAAGATGAATGCTTCTAGAACTACCATTACTTGTTTGCCATTGCCTAATAATGTACCTGTACAACCGAATCCAGATAAGGCATGGAAAGTTAGCAGTCAAAAAGTAGTTAACGTGCCTAATGAATTGTATAAAATTGCCCATTTTCTAACCCTCGAATTTTGTTTCGAATTAAGTTATTGTTAATAATGAGAACATTCTGAATACAAAATTTTAAGATGAGCATATGTTTGGTTTTTGAGATATGAGGGATTGAAGTTGTGATATGTGTGTTGCTATCAAAAAAAACCGCTGCCCAAAGAATCACTACTTTTTCTATCCAAGTCACAACGAAAAAAATCTTGTATGTGGAAATAATTGTTCATGGAATTTTATTAATATAATATTTGAAATCCTCTACTCCAAAAACCCATAAAACGATACCCCACATCGGTAGTGGGATAGGGGTGGTGATGGGAGGGGGTAGTGGGGATGGATGAAGTAAAAAAATATTTTGAGGTTTCTGGTTCTTGTACACACACTAAATCACATTTTTTTTTCATCCCCTTTAATAATGGGGTGGAGGTGGTAATGCCAAAAATTTTTTTGAGACCTTAGCTTCCCTTGTATATACTAAATACCAATTTTATGGACTCTTACCTGCTTGATTTAGCTATTTACCCCAAATTTACTCCAATTTACCCCACAACCCTTCGACGGAACAAGATGAAAATATAATCTTGTTAAAGATCTCGTAAAAGTACATATGTGTACCAAACAAGTCAATATCTTAAACGGTTCCAAAGTAAACATTCCAAGCCTATTTGAACAATAAGAATTTTTAAAAAATTTTTGTCGTTACTATACTTCCACTGGATGTGGAAGTAATACACAGCCCCACAGAAAATGAATACTCATCAGCTATGGCGGAGCAATCAAGATATTCTTAGTATTTCTCGACGCAGAATTCATATCTAATATCGACGAATCCGTATATCCATTGATTAATTCAGAAGGGCCAAAAACATCCCCTATATGAGGATGAAAATAGGGAAATGTGATGCTATTGAGTTATAGAGCTTCCACGAACAGAAATATAGTATACCTAAGTCTATTGGCTGAATGTATGAACGAAGGTGTTGACTAAAGGGCTTACACAAAGTAATTGAGACACACCTTCAAGAGGGTGAAAACTACCCCAATATTATACAAAACTGCATAAAATCTCCAATAACGGGCGAAAAAGCTTGAACCCTCTAAGCTTTATTAATAGGAATGAACCATAAATCTGTTACGACCTAGTACACGAAAACAATCCATTACAGGGTAAAAAAATTTACCTCCTATCTTGAATTATGAATTTGAGTGCTAGAGTGCGATTTTTGGCCTATTTTTGGGGTCACTCTTTGCAAGTGGTATAACTTCTTTGGAATGTTTATAAAGTAATATTCAATGGCAAGTTTTGGTGTTTTCTTCTGCTATGAGTCAAAATATTTACGCTGGAGGGGAGTGTTTTGGTGTTTGTGAAAGCTTCGACAGCAAAATATCTGCGTCTCGTGAAAATACATATAGTTTGGTTGCCCTCCATATGTGGCATTAATATCATGAAGATTTATATGGGAGCTGCCTCTTCTTGCGTACTTGATGATAATCAAAGGAGCCACGTGAGGATGCACTTTCCGAACTTCATGCGACTACAAAGTCTTTCTTCGTTAATTGCGCATTGTATAGAACTTTATGGTCAGGTATGCAGATTTCGTTCTTGGTACTAGTTTTGACATTTTTATGTTGACGCTGTTTATGCAATCCGGAATCTTATAGCGAGTGGAAACGATTTTCTGAACTTTCTTTTGTCTTGTTGTTCTCTATATGAAGCCTTTTTTGCGTGCATTGAATACAAGGGGTACTTCATTGTAGTCTCAGTACTTTCTATCTAGTTTCTTTATAAGTACTTCCGCCAAATTTTTGCATCAAGTGGAAATCTTCGCAAAGGTCACTTTATCACCCGTGGGCCATAAGCTGTCTTTGATGGATCCACTGTGGTCAATCTGGCTCTAAAAGTGCACTTTAACGCCCGGTCTTAGATAATAGCTATTTGTGTACTAAGAGAGGAAAGTGTCTCATTATTACTCGAGTGCAACAATGAAACTTTGCACTCGAATTACAACACACATGATTTTATCTACGATCATTTGAATCAATATTTTGTAAGTATGCCATGTATGTGATCAACATAAACAATCGAATAAAACACAAACTCTGTCGATTTATTTAAGTTTTGCTGCTGCTTGAGTTTGTATTATGATTGGTTGTAGAGTTGGCCTTTCTTCGCCTCGACTTAAAAGATCTTTTGTGAATTACCCTACAACTAGTTGTTTGTTTGTTTAATTTCTCTAGACCTTCTGGAGTTAATTACTCCTGTTCTAGGTACTTTAGTCTAATGCGGATTAGTACCTTGCATTCACAAAGTACATGTTCCGTAGTCTCAGTTGCAGCTTCACAGTATCCGCATTTGTTTTCTTCTGCCATGCCCATGTTCTTGAGATGATATCTCAGGGGGCAATGGCCAATTAGAGGCCTGTGATCAGCCTTAGGTCGAACTTTTCAAGTTCGAGAAGTCTGATGGCATTCTGTGTCGAATAAGTTATAAACCTTTTCGCTTGTCTTTAGCCTGGAGTCGGGCTTTTGTTCCTTTTCCTATTTTTGGACCTCCTCCGTTATGTGTCCCTTAAATAAACCACAGAACGGTTCGGGTTCGAAAAATGGGGCTGTCAGCAAGGTTGTCAGATTTGATTAGTTAGATGCACATGAGTATTTTATCGATAACAAATTAATAAAAAAACTATAGAAAATTTTCTTCTTCCAACGGTGAGTATAGACCTTCTCTAATTTCTTCCATGCTTACCTCTCCTCCTGTGCTGTCCTCGTACATTTCTTTCCAGTTACTCTTTTGATGTCAGCTATCCACCTCATTTATGGTCTTTCTACACTTCCTTTGATATTACGTGGTGTCCATTGTGTTACTCTATTTGTCCACCTGCTCTGCCTTGCTACGTGTCCAGCTCATCTTCACTTAAGACTCGCAATAAGCTCCGTAACCTATTTTATGTTTGTTTTATCTCGAATTAAATTATGTCACCATCAGTCTCTCAGAGAGACCCTAGCATGGCTAGTTCCATTGATCTTTGCGCGACTCTTAATTTTTCTGAGCAAAAGAAAATCGGCCAATAAATAACAGAGACAATGTCGTTTTTTTTTTTTAATTTTATTGACCGGCATCTTGGTGACATCATAAATGCTATACGCCACAAGTAATACCATGCAAATAAATTATTAAAATATAATTTTTTATTGAAATATCCCATCTATTAACTTCGCCACGGATTTACTTACGCTCCTCTACTATGACGCGATGTTCATTTAAACAACATAAAAACAATTTTAGAGGGCCGAATGGCACAGAAAAGTAGAAGGTTGACAGGGTAGTCCGGTAAGAAAAATGTAGCAAGAAAAGTGGTGATATTTTAAGGGATCTCCCATTGACCTAGGCCTTGACAAGATGTTTTACCGAATGGATGGCGAACGCTCAATAACGGGCTTTCGGATAAGTGAGGTGAGTTCATTTTGCGGACGAGGAAATCGTTTAATTGCTGTGATGTGTTTTTATGAAAACGTTATAATCTGGATAAATGATGAACAGAATGACAAGTGACATATACGTAACCAACAGGGCCAGGACAACGCGTTGGATATTTTACGCGTTTAATACAAAGAAAATCCATTTAATAGTCGCCACGGGAGTATTTTTAATTTGGGAAATATTGTATGTAAATAGGAAAAACAAAATATCCAAAATGCATTTTAAAATTTGTGCTGAATATAAACAACATAATTATTGCATACCCTCATGTGTGTATGCTCTATCCTGGCTTAGCGCACCAGCGGTCAGTTTTGCTCATAAAAGTAATTTCTATTCAGTTAATTCTGCAAGGAATCCATTTATAGCCTTTTAAAAAGGGAATATTTTACTCTAAAAACTGGAACAAGTTTTACATTGATTTGATCTTGTATTAAGTTCTAAAATTGCTACTGAAAATTACCATGCGTCTCTGTCAGCCACACAAAAAAAATGGTCTGGCCTGTGGACCAAACTAGTGTATCCTTATGTATTTGGACCTGCTAAAACCGAATCCGAAGTCAGGGGTGGAAAAAGGACCAATCTGAAATTGGTCCTTTTTTCACCCCCCGCCCTCCCCCCCCCCAAAGAAAAATTGGTCTGGGCTGTTGACCAGACCAGTGTATCCTTATGTATTTAGACCCGCTGAAACCGAATATGAAGTCAGAATTGTCAGATTCGCCCCAAAAAACACCCCCAAAACAAAGGACAGTTAGTTTTATTTCAACTCTCAAGGACTTCACCTCTCGCACGTGAACTTAGTTCAATTGTGGACTAAACTTTGTTAAATTTTTGTTAAATAAATAACTTTTTCTGATTACACGCTTTTATTGGTTGCACAAGTAACATTCAGAAACAAGACATCTGTACTTTAAACGAAGTATGCCTGAAATGGAAACATATGGACTTTTTAAAAATTTGACATTTGATTTAATAATTGAAGACACAAGTGGATGAAGGGTCTATGTGACATTTCAGAAAAAAATGACTTTTTCATGTCAATGAAGGTTTTAAGTACATGGAATTCCCCTAGATATATTACATGTGATTCTAATGCTAAAATTTCTGATATCAATTTATAAAGTATCTATGTACTGTTGAAGTTAATAGGTTGTTAAAAACTTTGAGATCAATTACCTCAAAATCACTTTGTTGTTACATAGACCCTTCATCTACTTGTGTCTTCAATTAGTTGTACTAATGTGACTGAGTGACTCTCCAGTATCATATTCTGCTCTATCTTATGATTTCTTGACTGCATCAACCGAAGAGAGGACAATACAATAGACCGTTTAATGGTCCGAAAAAATCAAAATAATAATGTACGAAGAGAGTATCCTCCAAAATATTGGAATTACGTTATTAAGGAAAGATATGGTGTGGCTGTACGCTTAGCAAACACCCACGACAAATAGAGTGATGCTCTCAGAGTGCCATACAGTAAAGGTAAACCTGAGATGGAGAAGAAGAAGACTATACTGAATGCTTCTTATTCATACAGTTTCTAAACTAATAGAATAATTCTGATTGCGAAAAAAATGGCGTATCAACATATCAACATATACGTGCGCCTCAGTACAGTTGAACATGAAATAAAAAATCGGTAAAGGTACTTATTCAAAACTTCCCTCTCTGGAGCACAGCCCCATTAAAAATGCACAGCTTGCATCCGTTAGTCATTAATTATTATTTTTTCTGTTGGATGACGACTCTGTGTATTATTTTTAACTAAAAATTATGGGTTTTTTCTAACACTTGTGTCATTTTCCTCCATCGCGTCTTAATTATTCTTTCTAGAGTAACCACCCTGTACAACTGTCACTAAAGGTGTAGCAATTGGCAATTGCGTCAACTACATGCCAAATATTTTTTTCCTCCATCAACTTCTTTTTTAGACAATATCACCAGAAAGACTTACAAACAACACTCGGACACTATTTTTAGTGAAGTGGAGAAGTTTTCCAATTTATCTACTTAAAGAAGAATTATGAGAAATATAGAAAAAACTTGTTATAACGCTTTCTAAATAACATATGTTCATTTTTCATTTTTTTTTAAATTAATCGAAAATTCAAGTCTCGATGGCGCCTCACTTTTCATTTATTCATTAGCTTTTCTGTAGGATGACTACCCTGTATACTTTTTTTAATTAACAGTATGTCAAGCTCTCTTCCTTGCAAGTGACAACTACATTATTTTCCTCTACCGTTTAGTTATTTTTTAGAGTGACTTCTCTGTATATATTCCATTAAAAGTATGTCAGATTTCCTCCTCGGTAATTCCGTCAACTACAGTCCAAATATTATACCCACCGTAATTATCATTTAATAGTAACCACCTTATACATTTTACATATTTTTCTTCCCTGACAATTATGTTAACCACATGCGAAATATTACGTCACATTTTTCATAATTTTTTGTAGGGTGACCACCCTGTATATTTTTTTGTCATATTTTTCTTTGACAGTTGTGTTAACTGTCTGTGAAATATTATCACTCACATTTTTTCATAATTTTTTTACCATTAACTGCATGCGAAATATTGCCATCCGTCACATTTTTTAAAATTTTTTAGAGCTATCATCCTGTATATTTTTCATATTTTTCTCCTTAACATTTGTGTTAACTACATACTAAATATCATTGTTCACCGCCACATTCTTTCATTATTTTTTAGAGCTGACCACCGTGGATATTTTTTTTTTTAATTTTTCTTGTTAGTTGCATGCGAAATGTTATCATCTCCCATCCTCCGTCACATTTTTTTCTTGGGACCGCCCTGTATATTCTGTTTTCATGTTTTTCTTTTTTGGCAGTTGTATTAACTGCACGCCATCACGCCAAATACTATCGTCCTCCATCAGATTTAAATTTTTTTTTTTTTTTAATGAAGGTATATTTTCTGTTCATATTTTCCTCCTTTGACAGTTGTATTATCTGAATGAGAAATATTATCGTCCTCCGTCATATTTGAGATTTTTTTTTGAGCGACCACCCTGAATATATATTTTTTTCATAATTTCCTTCTTTGATAGTTGTGTTAGCTGCATGCGAAATCTCGTGCTGCGTCACATTCTTTAATTTTTTTAGGGTGACCACCATGTATATTTTTTTCATATTTTTCTTCCTTCACAATTGTGCCAAATATTACTGTTTTCCGTCATATTTTTTTCCTTAATCATATTTTTTATAGGGTCCACCCTGTATATTTTTCAACGGAACTATAACCCTGTTCTACGTTGACAGTAGCGTCAACTACCTACCAAGAAATATCCTTCTCCGTCAAGTGGTTTTGTAGATATAGCGTCAACAGACAGACGCTAGACCGACAGACAGACAGACTGATGGAGTTAAATGAATTTAGTTTTCGTAATCTACGTACTTTGAAACGTGAAAATCCGGAGAAATCTCGGAGGGTGATTTTTTTATGATTACAATACTTCCCTTCTGTAAGAGAGGGAAGTAAAAATCATTAATGAATTTACCTCGTATACAGGGCGTCTCAGTCTCGCGTCGTCTAAATATCCTGGCTCTCCTTATAAAATATATAGAAAATTTTCAAAACCTAGGTTATAGTGGACACAAAGGTATATAGTTTAAAAATATTTTGAAATATACAGTATGATCCATTTAAGTGTGGCGCTATAAACTTGTTTTTTAAATTGAACTCCCGGTACATTATTACACATCTGAATCCTTCTTTTAAAGATCATTCAAACTATACATCATTTGATAGGTCTGCGATAAGTCGGTACCATGATATGGGTGAATTTGTATGAAAAATATGTCAACTTTGTGAGCTCACTGTGACCTAATGAGACAGCATTTTGAAACTGAAATATAATTGATGCCAAAAAGTTGCCAAAAAACCTCTAGCTTATGCTGTTTTTATTAGATTTAACGAGATCGGATATTTTGTACCAGGTGAGTCATTAAACGCGAAAGTCGAAAGTCAAATCAAACACCAAATATACTATGACTCCATATAAAGCCCTTTGAAAGAGCTGATAGAAGGTAATATGTTTTTGATCCAAATTCACCGGTATTTAGTACCGGCCCATCGCAGATCCATCAAATAATAATATTGTTTAAATATCCTTTAAAAGAAGAATCCAAATATATAATAATATATTGGGTTTTCCATTTCAAAATATTTTTAAAATATATACCTTCGCGTCCACTATCACCCCGTTTTTGAAAATTTTCGATATCTCTTATGTGAGAGCCAGGATATTTGAACGACTTGAGACTGGGACACTCGGTATAATTGTCATACAGTTGTTTAATTAACTTTTATTACTGAAATCGGAAAACAATGTAGAAATCCGTTGAACTTTCCTATGTTTTGCGGTTTCAAAATTAAGTAATTTTTCAGGCGAGAGAAATCAGATTTTAAGAGTATAATCTGCGGTCAGTGAAATGAAGAAACGAATTATTCGGCTTATTTTTGAAGATAGAAACTTCAAATTTTGTACGTATGTATTAAAATATATATTCTAGTTCGTCACGTTTTTATTTTTTTGTTTTAGTCAAAAACACGTGATCAACGAAAAAATGGACGTCGAAAAATTGGAATTTACAAAAAACGAAATCGTGACGACCTAGATAGTCCATAATTAATTACGTGGATAAAATATAACCTCTTGTTTTTCAAACATAGATTCAATAAATAGTTTCCAATTTTGCCGTCAATAGATGGCACTCGCCTCGGCATTCGCATAGCTTTACACGCTCTCAGACTTTAGGGAGGAACTTGTTGTCATGGAGACCTGACGCGAATGAATGCTTGCCAGGGAAGCATTTAGGAGTTCTGGTAATATCTTAAATTTATTTATAAATTATTTTATCTTACAGGAATGACTTAATAGATGAAATTCTTGAAAATGTTAATACATAAATAAAAGGTGCCAAATAGACAGGACCGTTTTGTATAAACACTCCTACAAATTTTATTATGAAAATTTGAATGCGGTTTTTAGTTAGGTCAGAAATCAATTTATTCGAAATTATTACCAAGCAAAATGTACAGGGTGTCCCAGTCAACGCGCTATGCTGGGTTTTCTCGGTAGTTTCTGAGATAAGTTTATGGTTCAAAATCCAATCTGACGTAGGTTTTCCGAGGAATCTCATACTGCTAAGATATTTAGGAATCCAAAATGACGGACGAATTTCGTCATCTACGATCCTATTCGACTGAAAATCGATATCTGGGGGTTTTCGGGGATGCGGTTTACGAATTTTTGGTCAAAATTTAGGAATCCAAGATGGCGGACGAATTTCGTCATCTATGGACCTATTCGACTGAAAATCGATATCTGAGGGTTTTCGGGGATGCGGGTTATGAATTTTTGATCAAAATTTAGGACTCCAAGATGGCGGACGAATTTCGTCATCTATGGTCCTATTTGACTAAAAATCGATATCGGAGGGTTTTCGGGGATGCGGGTTACGAATTTTTGGTCAAAATTTAGGAATCTAAGATGGCGGACGAATTTCGCGATCTATAGTCCTATTCGACTGAAAATCGATATCTGGGGGTTTTCGGGGATGCGGGTTACGAATTTTTGATCAAAATTTAGGACTCCAAGATGGCGGACGAATTTCGTCATCTATGGTCCTATTTGGCTGAAAATCGATATCTGGGGGTTTTCGGGGATGCGGGTTACGAATTTTTGATCAAAATTTAGGACTCCAAGATGGCGGACGAATTTCGTCATCTATGGTCCTATTTGGCTGAAAATCGATATCTGGGGGTTTTCGGGGATGCGGGTTACGAATTTTTGGTCAAAATTTAGGAAACCAAGATGGCGGATGAATTTTGTCATCTGTGATCCTATTTGAATGAAAATCGATATCTGGGGATTTTCGGGATGCGGGTTACGAATTTTTGGTAAAAATTTAGGAATCCAAGACAGCGGACGAATTATAACTATATTTTGACCCCCCTTTATTTATGTTATTATTGGAGACAAAAAAAAGTTTCGTATAAGAGTTGTAAGGTTGTATACATATTTTTTTAAATGCAATTAAAAAACAATTGCTTGGATATGTCACGTGATATAACAATGAAGGTTGCTTTTTAAATGAAAAACCCTGTATATTTTTACATATTCTTTTAGATCCTTTATCCCCGATTTCAAACATATAAGGATCTAGCTGTAATATTTTTTGATATATCGGACATTAAATATGCTCCAAACATGCATATAGGTATTTTAGGGTTCTGACGGAGCGCAGTCAGTGGCGGATTTGGGGGGGGGGGGGGGGGGGCTATAGGGTAAAATCCAAGCGCGGCAATTTTTTTGGAAAACACCAGACATAAAAGCAAAAAATTATTATTATTAATATGTTCTATCAGAACATGTTTAATTTATTTGAGAACGTGTTTTTTTATAATAACTAGACTAAAGTTCCTTATTATAGTCAACAGTACAGGGTGGGTGTGCAAACGTTAGAACCTCATTTAACTTCTTTATTTTTGGAGTTACGTAAATACGTTCAAAAATAAAAGTTATGAGATATCACATGTATTTTCCAAACATCATTTCAGCAAAACAATTCAAACAAGTCGAATTTCGGAGATATGAGCTTTACCTTGGTTTTACTTCCACATCCAGTGGAAGTATAGTAACGCCAAAAAAATTTTTTTTAAATTTTTATTGTTCAAATAGGCTCAGAATGTCATGAAACGTCGAGATTTTAAGTTTGAGCGAAAAAAAAATTTCTGTCTGTCGGTCTGTAACTTTTTTGTGCTCACGTTTACTCTGTAACCGTTTAAGATATTGACTTGAAATTTGGTACACAAATGTACTTTAACGAGATCTGGAACTAGATTATATTTTCATTTTGTTCCGTCAGAGGGTTGGGGGGTAAATTGAGGTAAATTTGAGGTAACCAGCTAAATCAAGCAGCTAAGAGTCCAGAAAATTGGTATTTAGTATATACAAGAGAAGCTAAGGTCTCAAAAAATGTTTGGCATTAGCCACCCCCACCCCATTACTAAATTTTTTCGTTGTGAATGAGTTGGATCGAAAATCTGGATGCGGAAGTAGTGATTCCTTGGGCAGCGGTTTTTTTAAATAGAACACCCCCATATATTTTTACACCATTTGAAAGGCCATAGAAAAATCTTTTCAATGATATATGACCCAGTATTTTTCTTAAAAACTATAGTAGATATTAAGTTTTATATTTTCTTACATTAAGTCATGGTAGTCCGAAAAATATATACAGTCTGTTTCACTTTTTAAATTTTTTTTCCGATTTGAATCTAATTTTACTTATGGAACAAATTAGGATCTACTTATTACCAGAAAAAAATTCACGTCCTACAAATGCAAAGCCACCTGCGGTACCAAAATATGCGGATAAAATCAAAAAATCATATTAGGCATATTTTTATTGGAAAATTTTGTTAATGAAAGAATTGTTCAGAAACCTTAAGTCCAAAATTTAATCAAAAAAAATATATAAATTTTTATTAAAATAATGTCCAAGTCCGAAAATATCATTTGAATGGGTTTTTTCGTTTAGAAAACTGTACTATGACAATTTTGTTTGAAATTAAACCCAAGCTGCCAGGTAGTTGTAAAACAGTTTTTTTTTTAAATACCTAATTATTTTCAAAATTTTTTAAATTTCAAGTTTTTCATTTTTTAATTTTGATTAAATTTTGGCCATTTTGGACAATTCTGAACAAGTTTTATTAACAAAATTTTCCGATAAAAAAATGCCTAATATGATTTTCCGATTTTCTCCACATATTTTGGTACCGCATGTGGCTTTGGTACCGTAGGAGGCGAATGTTTTTCTGATCATAAGTAGATACTAGTTTGTTCTATACTTAAGTAAAATGCGATTCAAATCGGAAAAAAAATAGTTATTGGGATGTTACCATTTCAAGTGAAACACACTGTATCAATTATTGAAATTCTCCATTTTATTTAAAATAAAGTGAAATTAGACAGAACTAACATATTGTTTATTTTAATTTACATACTTTTGTTTTCCATGGCTAATTTGATAAATTGTAAATTTATAGTAAATTAGACAAAATTTGTTTAAGATAAGTACCATGTATTATATTATAAATACAAAGCTTTTTTTATGGCGTTTCAAATGGTACATATATGGAGTGTTCCTTTAAAAAAAAGCAAAGTAAAGTTCATATCTCCGAAATGCGACTTTCAATAGGCATGTCCACAAAATTTTAATTTCAATTGGGAATGGTAGAATTATCGATATTGTACACTAATTTAACAATAAAAAAAACCGCTGCCCAACTTCCACATCCAGATTTTCTATCCAAGTCACTCACAACGAAAAAATGTTGTATGTAGAAATAATTGTTTAATAATATAATATTTGAAATTCTCTACCTCAAAAACCCATAAAACGATACCCCACATCGGTAATAGGGTGAGGGTGGTGATAGAGGGTGGTAGTGGGGGTGGATAAGGTAAAAAAATATTTTGAGGTTTCTGGTTCTTGTACACACACTAAATTAAATTTTTTTTCATCCCCTTTAATAATGGGGTGGGGGCTAATGCCAAAATTTTTTTTGAGACCTTAGCTTCTCTTGTATATAGTAAATACCAATTTTATGAACTCTTACCTGCTTGATTTACCTATTTACCCCAAATTTACCCCAATTTACCCCCAACTCTTCGACGGAACAAGATGAAAATATAATCTAGTTCTAGATCTCGTTAAAGTACATAAGTGTACTAAATTTCAAGTCAGTATCTCAAACGGTTCCAGAGTAAACGTGCGCACAAAAAAAAAGTTAGACCGACAGACAGACAGAATTTTTTTTGCTCAAACTTAAAATCTCGACGTTTCATGACATTCTAAGCCTATTTGAACAATAAAAATTTTAAAAAAATTTTTTTGTCGTTGCTATACTTCCACTGGATGTTGAAGTAATATATGTATCCTTATTTTGCCAGTTATTCGTAATAGGCATCACCCCAACATAACGAGGATTTTTGGTAATTTTTCAATAAAAATTCTTGGCCTATGAAGTAAAAAAATATTTTGAGGTTTTTGGTTCTTGTACATACACTAAATCACACTTTTTTTCTTCCCCTTAAAAAGTGGGGTAGGGGTGGTAATGGGGGTAGCTAATGTCAAAAATTTTTTCGAGACCCTAGCTTCTCTTATATATACTAAATACCAATTTTACGGACTCTTACCTGCTTGATTTACCTGTTTACCTCCCCATTTACCCCAATTTACAACCCAACCCTTCGATGGAATAAGATGAAAATATAATCTAGTTCCAGATCCCGTTAAAGTACATAAGTGTACCAAATTTCAAGTCAATATCTTAAACGGTTCCAGAGTAATCGTGCGCACAAAAAAGTTAGACAGACAGGCAGAATTTTTTTTCGCTCAAACTTAAAATGTCGACCTTTCATGACAGTCTAAGCCTATTTGAACAATAAAAATTTTCAAAAATTTTTTTGTTACTATACTACCACTGGATGTGGAAGTAATCAATATTCTATTTTCAAGAAAAAGAACGCCATTGCCATGTAAACCGGAAGTGATATTTAAAATTTACATGCCTTTTTTTACTTTCCTTTAATGCTTTAATAGTCAATTAAGAACATAAATAATCCGATCAATTCTTCTTTGATGTTCAATTATATGTTTCTTAGCGGCATAGATTCCCCGAAAAAAAAAAAAAAAATACTTATCTCAAAAACTACCGAGAAAATCGGACATAACACGTTAACTAGGACACCCTGTACACTGTAAATATACATTATGTACCTACAGATAGTTTTTTCTTTTAATTAAAAACCACTGCCTAAGGAATCACTACAACCGCATTCAGTTTTCCTACTCAAATTACTTTAAATAAAAATTCTTGTGCACCCAACGCGAAATTCGACTCTGTACGACAGAAATATGTTTGAACTATTTCTCTTATATATTACACAATATGTTATTCTCCGCCTTTTTACTTGGTCGGCATATTTCATTGATCAAAGGTGCACGCCCACCCGTATATACCTTTTTCATATATATCAATGAAAATATGTTTTGTCTTAACGCAGATTATCCTCTTAATGAGTGTAATAATTGAACTCGTTCGTAATACCGACGACTCATATTGAATCTGAACATCTACCCTATAAATATAGAATATGCACTTGAGGTAAAATAGTAACGAGCAAAAAATCCTGGCGAAGCACAAATCAGGACGCGCTCGACTACCAGAGTATTTCCGGAGTCGCTACTCACTAATAACTCACAGTCTCACAATAAATTAGTCCGGGCTCGTTACGTGAAACGGTAAACTTCATGCATTATTTATCAGTTAGGGAATTAAAATCTATCCTGCTAAGTGCTGTTCGGAGCCCTTCCAACTCACTGAGTCACTAGTCCGGTCCGGTTAGAATTTAAATCGCATCCTGTCTATATGCAAAGGTACGTGTTCAATAGTACATTAAAAACGTTTTTATTTGTCGCATGTTTTTTTCCGGATAAATATCCGCTTTGTATTTGCATAATATGTAGTTGATTTAGTATATTTTTTATAAAATATTTGCATGTTAGAAATGTACATTAATTATTTACAGGGTGAGTAATAGCTAGGTAGATTCCTTTATACAGGGTGATTCGCTAGCAATGCGCCATAGCCTAATGGCAGATAGAGCACTTCAAGGCGAGTCTAGATCACCAACGAAAAAAATGTTTTGGCCAGTGGTTAAAAAGATACTGGGTGTTTTATGCATTTGGTCTGAAAATTCAAAGAGCCATATCTCTGCAACGGTTGGATGTAATCGAATGAAATTTACCAGTAACATTTCATAGTTGGGACTTGTCAGATTAGCTAATTGGTTTTGAAAAATTCAGAGCCGGACTCGGAAAGAATTTGTCCTCATCGTTTTTGACCAATAAGTACATTTTTCTATCGCATTTCTGAAAAACTATTAGCGGATCCGGACAGTTCAGAAAAAATGCTATAAGAATAGCGATTCAATTTTGACGGCACACCTAAACCGTTTCGACAAAAAATAACAAAACAATTTCGCGCATCAGGACTTTCTCAAAACCCTTTTCCGTCTTTTTTATGTTTACACAGTACATACACACACTTTTAAATAGTAATAATAATGTTTATTTACCAAATACATTATAAAGTACATAGTAGGGTGGCCCATCTTTTTCGAAATCGAAATTTTTTATTTCTCACCCCTGCAAATGGTTCCATTTGAAGAAAAAACAGTCCCCTCAAAAGTTTATTGAGGCAAATTGAAGGCAAGGGGTGCCGCAGAATGCATTATTATGCAATAGTAAAAGTAAATGGAATTATTTACATTCTTTGGTTGATGCATTGTTTTTTTTTTTAATCAGCAACATTTATCTTTAGAATGACTAATCGAGTCATACAAATATCAAAGACATTATCTGTTGTGACTATGACATGTGTCATACTACTGTAAATTCGTAGTCTAAGAAAACTAGACTAGAAGTTTTTGAAATAAAACTCTCGTTTTATCTTTGTGTATTTTATTATGAAACGTTTTTTTCATACATAGTACCAAATATTATCCTAAATCTACAAGACATATAGTAATAAAAACAATATTTTTTGCACTAGGCCAAAGCATGCGACAGGGTTTCTTTTTTTACATTTGGAAACTGTGATTTATAATCATTTACAACTTGGAGTAAAAACTGTTTTTGGTCTTCATTTTTTGTTAAAATGTCATTATAGTCAGTAATAAGTTTGATTCCTCTCTCAGCGGCATCATTTACAACTTTAATTTTGTTTACAATATTGAAACATCGAGTATAACTTTCATTTTCCCTCCATGTTGTTGGATCATTTTCCAAAAATTCCATAGACAACCTAATTTTTGAAAAAACTGTTTAGTGCTCTCGCATATGAAGTCCTGAATTTCCTTGTTTTCAACGTCAGTAATGTTACTAATCATAAGTCGTTTAATACCCTCTTGATTTGGTGCTTTCCTATTCAAAGCTTTAACCATTTCTCTTTTAGTGGTAACTGAAATATCGTCATCAAAGAAAGATAAGCCAACATTTACTGAATTAAGGTACCACAAATGGTTCACTATTTTCCTACTTGCGGCTTGAGATATTTCTTTGTCAATATTTTGATAATTATAGATATTTCTTTGTCAATATTTTGATAATTAATGAGTTCTTTACAAAAGTCTAAGTCATGAAGCGGTGCTTTACTAACAAATGACGCTGTAAACCAGGCCTTTACATAAACCTTTACAATAAAGAGACATATATCTTCAATACCTATTTTTTTTTTAGTTAGTTGGAACTGATCTTGGAAAAAAAAATATTTTTAGACAGTAAATGGCTTTGGCCATCCAACGTGCATGATGAAATGCCCCTGGTTGATAGAATGTCGTGTGAGTGGGCTCTTCTTCAACAAAAAGTTTAGAAAGCATTAAAAATTCTTTATAATCATCACGAGGCCGTTGCAAAGTTAAAGCTGCATTTAGAAACTTTACAATTTCGGCTTTAACTGGTTGTAAAATGTGTTTAATTTTTGATACCTGAAATCCAGTTTTTAGTTTGTTTTGATCTATTTTAGGCCAAAATTCCCTAAAACGTTTAAATAGTGGCACATTTGGACCAGATGAGGAAGGCATTTTTGTGTCAAACACACTTCTCAAAACCACTTCAAAAATATGATGTCTACAAGGAAAATATAGAATATCTCTTTCTAATTTTTGTTGCAATAGTGTGGCTGCCCCATTTATATAACCCATATTTGATGCTGTTGTATCACAACACAAAGCTATTACCTTTTCGTCCAAATTCCATTCACAAAGCACATCATAAACTGCTTCAGTCTGTTCTCTTCCAGTTGAATTGGGCAAAGCTGGTACTCCAAGTAGTTGTTCAATATCTCCACTAGTAACTAAGATAGCAAGTCTATCGGTATTTCCCATTCCAGTGAGAGAAGGTAAAAGTTTTCCATCCCAATGGATGACTGGGGCCGGCAATTCAGAATTACCGAAACCGAAGGCAGTTTTTAATATTTCAGCTCTTTCTTCGCGGATGCGTTGTCTAGAGCGCTGATGTGTGGTTCTGCTGATGGACAAAGATGTGGTGTCATGTCCTAGTGCTTCTGCTACTGCCGTCAAAATATGGACTCCATACCTGTCGCTTATTTTGCAAGCATCAAATGCAGCGGCTATTTTTGGTGTGATGATGTTACATGTTCCATACAATCTCCTCTTTTTTGGCTGTGACGGGCCAGGCTGGTCTTGTAACAACTCTTCTTGGGCTTCGATTATTTCATCTTCATTTTCGTTGGAGTCGGCTGAATTACTACTTGATGATGGACAGGTGACTGTTTCCTCTAATCTAGCTTTTTCTTGTTGACTTCGTTGCATTCGTTCGGATAATTTCTGTAATTTCTCCTCAGCTGATTTTTCTTGAGAATCAAGTTGGTAATCAATACCATGCATAAATCCAGGACGTCCCTTTTTTCTTTGGTTAATTAAAAACTGCTTATCTTCATCTATTTTCATCAACTCCAATGCATTTGCATGACAAATGTCAAAGAGATCGTCCAATTTTTCAACGAAATTTTTTTCTTTACTTCCGCACTGGCCCTTTTAGCCGATTTTTGTAAGTTCCTCCACTCTGCATAAAGTTTATCTAGTTGTATAACACAATGAAAATCTTGACGTGTCGGAATGCGAGCTTTATCCCAAAAAACTGACACCTCTTTTATTGTTAATTTAGCACTTTCATGTACACTTAGCTTCACTTCACGAATGTTATAAAAGAGCACTTGTAATACTTGTCTATTAGACGGCAATTTATTGCCAATGATTTGTGACGAATAGTGTCCAACTAAGTAAATGAAAGTATCCTTTCGTAAGGATCTAACATCAGCCATCGTTAAATGTTTTTTCAAAAAGGAACATATGCTAGAACTTATAATGTCACCACTGTAAAACACAATTGCAAACTGACATAAAAACCTACCGTAGGTGCATTATATTTCTAAACTTCCAAAACAAATAATTTCTAGGAAATAATTACACCAATAAAACATTATGAGAAAAGAGGTAGATATTTGTATTTTAAGTAAAATTTAAGTGTATTACCCTCCGATTAAAGAACTTATATCTAGATACATAACAGGCTATCTTTTCACTATATACCTTGTTTGCTTCTAACATAGTCACATTATATGTCCATTAAAATGGATAGATGAACATCACATCCCATAGGCAACAGTGGCGTTGTGTGTGTAGAAAATGTGTAGAATGGTAAATATTTTCATTAAAATGAATTATTGCAATTCCTGCATTACCGGCTCTTTATATAACGTGATGTAGGCATACGATATTACAGTAAGATAAAACAGTAAGATAAATATGTATTGAAAGGATATTAAAATTTAATTGCTATTTACTTTATAACTGTAAACTGAACTTCATCAAGTTACGACTATGGAACGATCGATTTTCTTCTTTTCTAAAAAGCCGGGGTCCCACGGCCTGTGACTTGGCGAGCCTGGTCTGAAGTTTGTCATACCTCGCGCCATGGGAACATAAATACTCGTTATTGCTCGAGGTGACTCGTGATGGCTTGATCTTTCCCGTGAAATGTCGGTAAATTTTCGGACATCAAAGGCTTGTGGATCGACGGATGACAAGCCAGTACGACTCGTGCATCCGTTCCCACAGCCTGTTGTGGATTGTATAGCGAGATTTGAGCGGCGCAGTGGTGTATTGACGAGAAGTGGTCGACTCGAGGCTACTCGAGATTTGCCAAGCCACGCGCCGTGGGAATGCGCGTGGCTTAGAATTCGACCTATCACAAATCCACAGGTACGAACCACGAGTAACTCGAGGTTTGTCAAGTCACAGGCCGTTGGACCCCGGCTTAAACTGCTTTCTGCAAACGGCAGAGCACTTCACTATTTATTTGCACAAAATATATTGTCACTAAACTGTGTAAATATGAATAGAGAATATTATTTAGGTATTAAGCAGATCACAACTTAAAATAAAATTACTTTTTCACCAGTTTTTAGTCGGAGAACACGAAAAACATTTATTGACATTAATGGCCGAACTGTCAACTGAGATTATGATAATCGAACTGTAGCCGATTGTGCACGAGTGGCCGCGAATACGCCGATGGGCAAATCAGCAACTTATGGGAAGAAGTGCCTTAGATTGTGAGCCTTTCAGCGACAAATAAATCAATGCCATTATGTATCTAGATATAAGTTCTTTAATCGGAGGTATTACCGTAATAAAATCTTATCTACAAATTTCTACCTGAATGCGGCACGGGTTACCGTTCACCGAATTATCTGAAACTTTGACATAAATTATTCCTAGTATAATAGTATATTTTCGTGGGGTGAGACTTAAAAAATACGCAAAAAAAATTCACCCCCTATAGAGATGGGCCACCCTAGTACATAGGTATATAACAATAACAACAATAATAATAACACTAATAACAATAACAATAGTAATAAGTATATAATAACAATAGCACCAGTAATACTAATAACATTAACAATAGTAATAGTATATGACAACAACAGCAACAACAGTAATATGTTTTCGCTCGTCTCGTTTTGTAAATAAACAGTGAGGACCCCAATAGGTACTTGTATAGTGGGGTTCGGCTGATTACTTACAGTTTATTACACAATGTATTTGGCTATAATGGGAGTGTAATCTTTGAGGAAAACAAGAGAGAGAAAGGAGGACATGGCATGTTAATTTTAAATGAATTCATTAGAAAAAAAACAGGGGAGTTCTTCAATAGTGAAAAGGAACAACAGGAGAAAAAAAAATAGTTATAAAAATAAATAAATATACGCACGTGGGCTTTCTCAGACAGATACATGTTGATTCAAAATGTGTATATGCGTGAGAATTAGAATTTTATTTTTTTTACAGGTAAGTTTATGTATTTCTTTTTTCAAATATTTGATGTACTATTAGTCTTGGTGTATTCGATAACCATAAGTTGATTTTCTTTTTATAAATATTATATAAAGATATAGTTTTTATGTCGGGCGGAATTAAATCATAGACATAGCAAGATAAGAGGATTTTTTTTATCCTATCGATTTGTTTACTTTAGTTTTTAGTGTGGTTATGTGTTTGTTACGGGTATTGTGGCAATGTTCGTGATAGATTATTGTTTGATGTTTGTTCTTGAATAAAGTTAATAAAATTTTTTTGCAAAAAAGTTGTCTAATATCCAATTTTTTTGCCTCGTTGAATAAGGCATTGGGTGGGGTAAGTAATATTTTTATTGTGGATTATTTTTAAAAACCATTTTTGGATGGTATTTAATATTTTTAGGTAATTGTTGTTAACTCCACCCCATCCAATAATTCCATAGACAAGTTATGACTGCACGAGGGAGAAGAATATATCAAGCTGACGTATGCTTAGAAACGACTTTAGGTACTTGAATTTTGGAAGGAGAGGCCGTAGTTTTCTAACAATGTTATTTACTTGTAGGTTCCATCTAAGGTGTTTATCTATTATAATTCCTAAATATTTTATATGTTCTGCTTCATCAATGGTCATTAATAATTTATCATCGTGGCTGATCTGGAGAGGATCAAAGTTCGGTAAGTTATTATGGTACGATGTAAATGGGAGATATTTGGTTTTATCACCGTTAATTGTAAGGCAGTTATGGTCAAACAGTTTTTCACTATTTTGAAATTTTTTTCAGCTAGGTTTTTGAGATTGATCCAGTTGTCAGCTTTGTTTATGATCACCGTGTCATCCGCAAAGCTAAGTATTTCCCCATCAATTGTAGTCTTTAGAAGTTCATCGATATAAATATTAAACAATATCGGTCCCAATACCGTCCCCTGGGGTACTCCGTACTCAATATTTTCGTGGTCGCTGATAACATCGTCAATTTTCACGCATTGGCTTCGGTTTGTTAAGTAGCTTTCCATTAATCGATATGCCTTATCTCTAAAACCAATTTTTTCTAGTTTACTTAAGAGCTGGGGGTGGTTGACTGTATCGAAAGCCTTGGCAAAGTCAATGAAAATACATAAGGTAGGTTTTTTATTATCTAAGGCTGTATATATATGATTTGTTAGGTATGATATCGCATCTTCTGTAGACAGACCGCTTTTAAACCCAAATTGTTTATCTGAGAGAATGTTGTACTTATTTAGGTAACCGTCAATTCTAATTTTTATGATTTTCTCAAAAATTTTAGCAACCGTTGAGATTAATGAAATAGGCCTGTAATTTATTACTTTTTGTTTATCTCCACTTTTAAATAGCGGCTTGACTAATCCCACTTTAAATGCGGCTGGGCATATACCCTGGTCTATAATGAAGTTAATTAAATAAGTTAGTGGGTCTACTATTGCCTCAACGATGCGTTTTAGGATGTCCCCTGTAATACCATCCTTGCCTGGAGCTTTGCCAGTTTTTAATTGAAGGATAATGTTTTTAACCTCATTTTTATCTGTTGGTGTAATAAAGATAGAGTTAACTCTAGCCTCTGTACTAACATTAGGTTCTTCTGACTTTGTTATTTTACTGGCAAGATTTTTACCGACACTAGCGTAATGTGCTGCGAACGAATTGGCAATTTCCAATTTTTCGGATAAAACTGTACCGTCTTGTAATTTCATTTGTTTTATATCGTTTTTATTAGTGTATTCATTACAGATGTTTTTTACACATTGGTATAGTTTTTTTGAAGATGTGCAGTTTTTATTTATTTGCGATTTATAATAGTCTATTTTGGTGTTTTTTATAATTAAATTCAACTTATTACGATATGCCTTGTACTTAGTTTGTAGTGCTATCTGATTGGGATTCTTTTTCATTAATTTATACATATTATTTTTTGTTTCAGTCGATTTAATTATTGCTGTAGTTATCCACGGGGTTTTTTGATTTCTTTCCTTTTTTGTTTAACGTATCGTGTAACTTTTTCTAAGTTATTTTTTAGTTCGTTTATTAATAAATCAGCTGCAACATTTAGTCACTTGTCGAATAAAATTCCTGCCAGTTCTCATTTTTTAGGTTTGTTTTAAGTTTTTTGTAGTCTATATGTTTTTTGCACTCGATTTTGTCTATTGTTTTATCATTATGATTACCTCAAATAATTAATAAGACACAAAATTATAAAGTCTAAACACTAGATACGTGCGGTCACGGCGTAAATAAGAGAACATAACCTATCTATTAATTAAGAAAAATGCACAGTTTTATTTTGAAATCAAAAAGAATAGTAACCTAAGTATTTATCATTATCTCTATGACAACAATAATTATTTTGACAATTTGACGTTCTATCTAATTGTACCTCGTTTCATTCGTGTTTTATAGATGCCAACTAAGTTTACAAATGCTGAATTAGTTGATATAATTTATGAGTATCATTTTTGCGATGGTAGAGAATATCAGCGGAGATTTCCTGGTCGACGAGTACCGTCGCGCGACACATTCAGCAGAGTTTTCCAGTTCTCTCGGGAACATGGTAGATTTACTGGAAGTAACGAAAATATAGAACGAGTAGTTAGACCGGCCGAAGAAAACATTGTGGAGATGGCAGAGCAAAATCCTTCGACAAGCACTAGAAGAATTGCCCACGCGCTAGGTATTCCTCAGACCCGTGTGTGGAGGGCATTAAAAGCGGAACGGCTCTATCCTTACCGCATCCAAAAGGTCCACTGTCTCGAACTAGGTGACGAAGTCGCACGTCTTACGTTCTGCCGTTGGATAATTCGTCATCCAAGAACTTTGCCCAGAATTCTTTTCACGGACGAGGCCCAATTCACTCGAGACAGAGTATGGAATTCTAGGAATTCACACATTTGGGCCTACAATAATTCTCAGAGAAACTCCCAGCGCAAGTTCTCGCTTAATGTATGGTGTGGTGTGGTGAACGATACGTTGCGGTAGGACCGCATTTTTTTGAAGGCCAATTGACTGGAGAAATCTACTGAGATTTCTTCCGGAACATTTTGTCCAATTTATTATTGGCGCAATATGTCAACAGTTGAGGTCTCCATTTCCAGCATGATGGGGCACCGCCGAATTTCTCACTCCAGGTTTGGGAGCACCTCAACAATGAGTTTCCTAACTGCTGGATCGGTCGCGGAGGCACTCAAGCTTGGCCAGCTAGGTCTCCTGACCTAAATGTTCTTGATTTTTATGTTTGGGGCCACATGAAACAATCGGTGTATAACATAGAAGTCACCACTAGAGAGAAACTACGGGAGCGGGTAGTGACAGCATTTGATGACATGGGGAACCAGAAACAAACCATCGGGAAGGCCACACGACATTTATTGGTGCGGTGCAGGAAATGTATCGAAGTTGGGAGAGGACATTTTGAGAACCTCATATACTAGATTTGGAGCATTGCTTATGTAATATTATGATGTTAAGTTTGTTTGTTTATTAAAAGGGCTATGACATTTATGCGTGCATGCTTATTCTATTATCGTTTTATCTAGATTACTTAAAATAATTCGGAGGTGTCTTATCGGTCACCGGTTTAAGTGGCGCAATCGATCAGTGAGTAAGGCTCGCTGCTTGAGTTCGGCACTTGGATGGGTGACCAGTATCTCATCTCACCGTCCTGGTTAAGTGGTAGAGTAGCAATTAGCTAAACTTCGCCAGGAAGTTAATATAAATAAGGCATTAAAATAAAAATATAAAAAAAAACAAATAAAAAAATTTCACCCAAGTACGACCCTGTATTACTAGGTATGTTATTCGCATGTAATATGTGCAGTCTTCGAAGGGATATGGATCTGAAGCATTTGAATGGACTCTATCAAACTATTCCATAAATAATTCTCGGTCAAATTATTAGTCTTGATGCGCTAAATTGTTTTGTGATTTTTTTGCCGAACCGTTGTAGAGATATAGCTGTTTGAATTCAGACCAAATGCATAAGACACCCTGTATCTTCTTAACCACTGGCCAAAACATTTTTTTAGTTGGTGATCTAGACTCGAGAATATTATTTAGGTATTATGCAAATCATAACTTACACACTTTATTATTTATTAGGAAAATACCTACTTTCTGTATATTGTTGCCCTAATCTGGGCACGCTAATATACTAGTTAGGTAAATACTTTAAAATACTCATTATTGGAGAATCAATCAAAACAACTATTGAATGAATTATATGATAGGATCCCTCCAATAATGAGTGTTTTAAAGTGTTTTTCTAATTATGCTCAAGACGAATCCACTCAGCTCTCCTTCGAGGTAATAAATTTTCTGCCTCCACGCGTGCCTGGACAATATTTACCTCTTCAGATCTCTGTAATAAAGTCAATGCTAGCTCTGCACTTGCCCCTTCCATCAGTACAGGACCATGAAATCGATTAATTAATGCACCAGCTATATGGTAAACGTAGCCAATATGAGCTGTGTGTGCCATTCTTATTACTTGTGCAAAAAAGTTGAAAATACTTTTAATATGACCATTTCGACTTTCTACAATTCATCTAGTTCTTGTTATTAAACTGAAGATATTGGCTTGGTCGATAATTGACGCTGTCCTCTTTGTAGTAAGTGTGGCATATGGTATCTTATATCTAAGTAATCGAGTAATTCTGTAGCATCGCGATATCCACGATCTACACTAAGAATATCTCCAGCCTGGAACCATTCCCTCATACCATTAATATAACAATAAAATAATTGGTGATAATGGTTACAAATACTCCTTATTTTTAGCGCAATCAACCTTTGAATTGAATAATTATATTGGGGACAAACAAGCTTCATCATCTTAACAAAATCTGTAATGCTTGTCTTGGGATTACACAAGACGTAGGTGTTTTTTAATGTTTGTAATTTTTCCTTGTGATTTAACTTTTTTATCAGGATTTTATTCTTAAGATATAATTGTAGGGCATCTTGAAACTATACTTCACCGATTAGTATTATGCTAGCAGTGCATATACGTAGAGTGACGTTAATAAATTGTACTCTTAATAATTAAGTTTGACGTTTTATTTACTTTACAAATAGTTAACAAACTTTACACAGATATGCCATGGCATGTTTCTGACATGCTCAGAGGCTTACCAAATATGCTTTAGAAAATATGTGATAGTACATAACTCATAAAATATTCGTATATGTAATTAAAGAATATTTACAAGTTATATGAAAATCGCAAACCAGTGAACCTTACCTCGTCTCTAACTCAAAATCTAGTCATTACTTTAGGTTGGGCCCATGAGAACTTTTGATCAGGACCTCATAAACTATAACATATCTCAATTTCAGACAATTTGACTGAGAGCCAATTTACCTAAGATTTCTGCGGGGTCCTTTAACTTGAGCTGTTTCTCCTCCAATTTTTGTAATTTATAGAAAAATTGTTTTTTGATATTTTTTATATTTCTCCTCATGATTTTCTTTATTTTTTTCCATGTCAGAGAATGCTTCAACATCGTCTGAAGAATTGTCCTGGTATTAGATGGATTCTTCAGAATCACTATCACTCTCTTCAAAGTCTTTTTTATTTTTTGTTTTATATATTTTTTTCAAGCGTTCCTGTTCTGTCTACTTTTTCTGTTCTCTAGCTTCTTTTTTTCTTGATTTTCCTTCTTTTGATTTTTCTCATTTTATTTCTGAATAAACTACTTTTTCCATTCTTTGGACGTAACTACTGATGGAACCTTCTCATATTTCCTCTTGGTTTTAGATGCTTGTTTTTCCTTTTTCGGTCCAAATAGTACTTTTTTGAATGGGGACCTCAAGCTTGAATTGGAATCCTCATTCCACATTACATATAACTGTGCTATTTTGTTTAGACTCAAGTTCTGGTGTTTTATTGTGATCGACAGTTGGTGTCAATATACGACACTGACTTTTATTATCAGCATAAATCCCATCAATTTCTAGCTGCCCAAATGTTGGTCTCTCTGGGGTTGCTAACGTATATGAACGAGAGGGTAAATTGTCTGCTGTTACATAAGTTACGTCTTTATTTGCCTTATTCTGACTAAGTTTTTATCTTTCCTTACCTTCATCTTTGAATTTCTGCCACATTGAATATAAATCTAAGGATAATTCTTGTGCATTCCAAATTCCATTATTATTATTTTTTAAACTGATTTAGTATTGCTGGATCAATCACTTTTTCTAAAAATTACAAATGGTAATTCCTTGCATTTTTTGTTGAGACGTCACTGACTTGTTCACTTGACACTTTTATGCATTTTCTATATATAATCAAGACTATCCGCTGGCTAAGGATATAGCCCGCATTTCTTAAAGCCAGTGATGACACTGTCCGAGGTTATTTTTTTCACAACACCTTTAAACAAAAGTGGAAATGTTGCCTTGTCTAGCACTTCAAATCCTTGTTCAAATTTTCAGTTATTAGTGCTTTTTTTCCATTCACCTTTTAATGGCTTGAAAATACTCACATCACATGGTTGCAAATTATGTATCAAATTTGGAAATAATGCAATAATGTATCAATTTTGGAAATAATTTTACGACTTGAACAAAATGCATTTAAGTGCATTGTTAAATGTGTGGCCATCGATAAAGAATACGACTGGAAATTCGGTTTGATTTTCTACCAACCATGGAAAAAAACATTAGAAATCCTCGGTCATCCAGCCATTTTTACTTCCACATCCAGTGGAAGTATAGTAACGACAAAAAAATTTTTAAAAATTTTTATTGTTCAAATAGGCTTAAAATGTCATGAAACGTCGAGATTATAAGTTTGAGCGAAAAAAAATTTTCTGTCTGTCTGTCGGTCTGTCTGTCTGTCGGTCTGTCGGTCTGTCTGTAAGTTTTTTTGTGCGCACGTTTACTCTGGAACCGTTTAAGATATTGACTTGAAATTTGGTACACGTATGTACTTTAACGAGATCTGGAACTAGATTATATTTTCATGTTGTTCCGACGAAGGGTTGGGGGGTAAATTGGGGTAAATTTGGGAATGGGTAAATCAAGCAGGTAAGAGTCGATAAAATTGGTATTTAGTATATACAAGAGAAGCTAGGGTCTTAAAAAAAATTTTTGGCATTAGCCACCCTCATTACCACCCCCACCCCCTTATGAAAGGGGATGAAAAAAAATGTGATTTAGTGTATGTACAAGAACCAGAAACCTCAAAATATTTTTTTACTTCATCCACCGCCACTACCACCCCCCTATCACCACCCCCACTCCACTACCGATTTGGGGTATCGTTTTATGGGTTTTTGGGGTAGAGGATTTCAAATATTATAGTATTAAAGTTCCATAAACAATTATTTCCACATGCAAACTTTTTTCGTTGCGAGTGACTTGGATAGAGAATCTGGATGTGGAAGTAGTGATTCCTTGGGCAGCGGTTTTTGTATTTCCAATACCCCACAATCAGGAACATTTTGAACAATATTTCCTGGTAATTTAGTATATGAGAAGACAATAAAGGTCGGTAATACAGTACCATCTGCACGAATCATTAGTAATACTGTTAAATGTCAGATCCTTTTACCAAATCGTATAAATGTTTTTCTCTTCTGGGTGGCTATTCTTGAGCGCGAGAGAAATTGTTACTCCCCGGCGAATTTATTCCCTCGCCTTTCACTTGACATTCCCCTACTCGAAAAACATGTATTCTTGAACAAAAGGAATAACGAGGGACCGGTGAAAGTTTGAGGGAGAAGTCTACAGTGTTGTCATATTGTCCTTCACAATATAACCAATCAGAACTCTCCTTTATCTGATATTTATCAGCTGTGGTGGCCAAAAATTGTTTGGTGGTGGCGTCACAGACTATCTACCTGTGGTGGCGTGAAAGTTGACAGATCAAAGACATATTTATTCTAGTGAAATTCTATAACTGTCAAATGGCAACTGACTGAACTTTTTGTAATATTATTGTTTATATGTATATTTTACATACAAAATGACAAGTTTTTGGTTTATTATTAATTGTGGAAGTGTGACAATCCAAATCTGTGCCAATTTTTATAAAATAACCTCCATTTACAATCAGAAGAAGTTGGGGGTTAAAAGACTGCAACTGATTTCAAACAATTAAAAGAAATGATTTTACAAGAGTCTTCTAAGAATTTTATTAGTGGTATGTTGCATATTAATGTAAGAAGAATTTGATTTTTAACGTGGGTGTATGTTGTAGGAAAAACAGCCGTATTACAAGACCATGATGATATATCCAATTGAGCATCCTTTCTCAATAAGGGATATAATTTAAAACCCATATGTGAAACTGAAACTGTTTATGATAATAATTACTGCTGCTCAAACAAGCAATAAACAATTCAGGGTAAAGAAAATTAACAATTTATATTGGTTTGTCAGTATTTTTAATAATTATTTCTTGTTTAAATTTTAGTTGAGCGAAGGTGTGGAGCTGTACCAAGAGAGAGAAAAGTGCAATGGCAGAAATTGTTTTAAAGAAGAAAATTTGCAGGCTTCATAAAGATATTTGATGAAGTACATAAATTAAGAGGAAATTCCACACTGTCAACAAGTGATGCAATGTGCCCTTTTAAAGTATATCGTGTAGTGTTTAAAAACTGAATGTTGGACTATTGAACATTGAAGAAGTATAAAATTAAAACTTTGAAGTGGTCTAAGTTCAGTGAACATATAAACAAAGTCTGAATGGGCTATGAGTGTTGAATTGTAGCTATAAAAGCCCTTTTTTTTATAAAATATAAACTATGAATGTTACTTTTATTGCTTAGATAGATATTAATATAAAGTATACACGTCATGTTACAATCATTTATTCTTTTCTTACAATATAAATTATAACTTTCTTCTCGATTATCCTTAGAAGTACTAATAGACCTTGGATAAGAAATTATTTAATTAGTAAAGATATTTTGTTTTGCTGTCAGTTACATGCACGTACCTAAGTACAAGTTCGACTAATTAACTATTCCGATTTACTATAACAATATATAGTAATAGAGTGATAAATAAAACATAATAAAAAGGGAATATTTAATAAAATAAACAATATATGAAAAGTAAAATTCTTACAGAAATTACAATGGATTATATAGTCCAAACTATAGATACATTGTAGACGACGGGTTAACTGATGGAAGAAATTATGTACGTCTTATTACATAGGTACCTCAAATAGTTTATAGCACCTCAATCTTCATCGCTTAATTTATATGGTGTCTTTTTAAAAAAAATTACAGCGGTTAATACCTCGACCATAGCCATATTTACTGTTAAAAAACTAAAAGGAAATACTTCTTGTCGCTAAGTAGTGAACATGTTTTGTCTAGACTAGCAACATATTCACAGTAAGTACTAAGGAACCATCTGAATCTGCAATAATCCAAGGAATCAATTGCTGTTGTTCACGATGCTAACGAGTTTATAACCTGAAAAATTAATTTGTACGTTAGCAATTATTTATAAAGCAACATTTAATTAGGCAAGTATATATATGGAAAGAATGGTTGAACACTGATAACAATTCTTACCTTTGCAACAAGCTTTTATTCTGTACATTTCTTGCAGAGTACTTCTTTCACCTAACCACAAACGGCTTCAAGTCTTGAATGGTTTGAACTCATCCTTCCGTCTATGCAAACCAAGTAATTCGCAGTATCCATATGTGTAATATTTGGAAGTACATCAATATTTATACTAAAGCATTTTTTTCTCAAAATATTAGGATTTAATTCGATGGCAGCAGTATACCTAACTTCTACATCATGCGACAATTTTGCAAAATACGAACTAACCCTCATCCTGATGAACAAAATTTCGGATATAAAAATAAACGAACAAAAATTTGATCCGTTTTTCATAAAATTCGAATATTTTTCGCATTTTCAAACTGTTCCTTCGCATCTTCTAAATCATCCAAAACTTGTCTAGCCACTAAATCTTCGATATCCATTATTTAAATAAAACCGAATTAATATGACAAGTCTCCACACGCACGATCATAACCTACAAAGTACTTAAAAAATGATTCTTTTCTGCTTTCCCTCGACTTTCTCTTGCTAAAAGTAAGGGAATAAGTAGGGAGTGTTTTCGTCTACCTGGCTGGGGAAAATAAATTCAAGAATACAAACTTTACATGAGGGAGTAGAAAACGATTGTTTTCTCTTACACATTCTACTCCCTCAAGTTCAAGAATAGCCACCCTGGGAGCGATAACTTTTCCCAGATTTTGAGCACAACTGGGACGCGGCCTCAATCCAATTTAAAATTCTGTTCGGAAAATTCAATACCTCGATATTCTTTTCTTCATTAAGGTGATTTTCATCTTCCTTAAACTAATTTCTTACTCTTCTGTCTCGTTTGCACTTATATCTGTCAGTGTTTTTGGAATTCGCATACTTAACCGAGATTGGTGTCTTGGTTAAAAATAATTTCAGCCATTTCCTTCTTGGCTTACAATTTGTAAAAAGGAGTATCTCTATGCGGTGCTGCAATAATTCTATTTACTGTTATTAATACATCGACTCGTATAGGTGGAAAGCCTAGTTTTGATATTGATTGTGTCCAGTCAACCAGTGCATTTCCTTCTTTTTCAGTTAATATTGTTTTTGGTCAAATTTTTCTCCTCATCGGTGATTTCTCCGCAACTTTATTCCTGAAAGTGATTAGTGGGATATTACATTTTTTACTTGCTGACAAATAACTCATTCCATTTTTACTGCGAGGACAGCACTATTTCATTCCATATATTTAAAAAAGGTTCTTTTTAAGCCATTGAAAAATAAGATCACAGTAAGCTGGGGTATAAAACTATACTGGCACTTAAACAAAATGACATATTTTTTAGCGTTATAAGAGGTAACTAACAACAGAGTGGGCTGTCAATAGTTGGTTCTAAATGGTTATTATTCTTAATAAATTTCTTGTTTCGAATTTTGTAATAATAAGTGACCATTATTGAAGTCGTTACCATTACTGATGCGTTTACTCTATCTTCTTAGTTTTAAACAATTTCTAAAAGAAATCAAATAAAACCACAACGAATAGCTTAATACTCCAACTCCTCCTTTAGGTATTACCCTAGATAAAAACAAATGGACGTCGATTTAGTATGTCCAACCCTAATTTTTCTTACTTATCTGGCACAGATATTTCTAAATTTTATTATATATTTAATTTAAAGTTGCACGAAGTATGCGCCATGCTACCAATCACTATTTAATATCAGGACTATAAGGGAATGGTTTCTATTTGTTGGAAATATATGTGTAGCGTATTACATTAAAATTATAATTTAACTGTGGTATACTAATATATAATAAATATGGATTAAACTGTCATAAACATTGAACGAAAATTAATTAATAATCGATTTTGCTCAGAGGGTATAGATTAATTTAGTTGGGCCGATGAAAAAGATTCACTCTTGTCAATATTAACATCAGGTGTACTTAAGTATAGACAGCTGCACAATTTGAACGAATATAAAGCTACTTTATGAGACAAGTAAGGCAAAAATAAATTAAATATTTCAAAAATAAGTCGTTTTAAGTTGTTTATTAACGCGGGAATAAATCGCACGAAGGACCAGTCAGCGTAATGCTGACAAACTGAACTAATATTGATAATTGAATTTGAAATACCTTGTGACCTTGTGTATTAGCGGCACTTTCCTGGTGTTGTTCTCTTCTAGTTGGGCCCAACAATGTCCAGGTCTCCAATATGGGAATATGGCAAGGTACACAAGACACTCGCGTGGTGATAAGTAGCGGTTTTTATTATTTCGAAGTTGACCGAAAAGAAATGACTTTTTACATTTTTTTTTATGTAGCGTTATTATTATTTTGGTTGATATGGAAATCAAAAACAAATTTAGTTATAGAAACAAAAAATGCTAGCATTGTTTTCTGAACATAAGTTCAAACCTTTATAGTACAGTAATAAAAATATATAAAAAACTTTTTAAAATGCACTAGAAATAAAAAATATTGTCAGTTTTGATGCTATTATCAAGTTTCTACTAAAAATAAATGCAAGGGACGCTTATCATAAAATTGCTCTCTTTTTCACGTAGCCAAATTTATGTAAAAACTTCCCCCACGCTATTAATTTCATAAGCCTGAAAATACTGAATAGCTGAAAATATTATTTGATTGTGAATTTTTAATAAAATTGTGTTTTAAAGTTTTTATATATTTTTTATTTTATGCTTTTTAGTCTTAATTCGATTCATTACCTGCCCACTGTAACATTCAACTAACAGAGGATATAGGGAATGACCGGTCTTTGCGTAGCAACTTGACATCTGAAAATGGCAATGTTACCATTTTATTCATTGCTTGTTTGCCACGTGTAACAACGTCACTTGTTTGCCACGTGTAGTAGCGTCATAGCAGTTGACTCTATCATCTCCCACACTACCCTGTGGCTATCGACATGATGTCGAGTTCAGGAAAGGGAGGATGATTTTCTAGCAACGTTGTGAATTTAGCAATATCAACCATATCTTTTCTTATGCGTGGTTAATCAAAATCCCTGTGCTGCTCACTCGAAGTGAAGAAAGTTCCATAAAACTCTTCCAGTGAAGTGCAGACGTCATGAGGTTGCATCATCCCCACAACTCACTTGCTGATTACACTATCTATTACACCCCGCCCTTACTTTACGCCGCCTTGGGCACTGAAGCTTCGCATCAAATTGGTCTCAATTGTCATATCCAAAGAAACGCCTGACCAAAAGCAATCAAACCTTCGCAAAAAAAAACTTGGTGTTCTTTTTCTTTTGTACTGACGAACGTCAATGGGTCTCCTTCTCTACATTGTGAATTTGCTGTACAGTTTTTGGCGCCGCCGATCCGATGCATTTTTTTTAGAATATTTAACATTGAAAATGTTTTTAGTTAAAAAAATGATGTTTTAACCAAAATTTAAATTTTTCTATTTTGATTTAATTTTGGACTTTTTGAATAAATTTTCCAATAAAAAATGCCTAATATGATTTTTTTTATGTCTTTCCGCAAATTTTGATCCCGCAGATGGCTTTGCATTTATAGCAGGCGAATGTTTTTCTGGTCATAAGTAGATCCTAATTTGTTCTGTACTTGAGTAAAATTTGATTCAAATCGGAATCAAAATAAAAAGGTTATAAGGGTGCCTTCATTTTAAGTGAGTCACACTGTATATTTAAGGAAATTTATAGATTTCGACAAAATATTACGTTAGTAAATACCACGTGTAAAATAAAGATTGTTTTGTGACTGTGATTTATTAGCAGATCACGGTAAACCGTTTTGATAGAGACATATTTCAGATACCTAATGTATTTATTTATTAATTATCGATTTTGGCTGGCGAATATCTCGGAAACTATAATACATAGAAGGAAATTAAATATAGTCATCCTTGTAGGAAATTTAATTTAAAAGAGACCTTTCCCCCCCCCCCCTGAAGCGGCAGGGCTAGGGGCGGGGACTTTTAAGGGGTTTACACACGATCCAGCGGCAGGGAGCCAACATTGTCGGTACGCTTTGAAGATAATTGAAATTCCAGCGGACCAATTCACTTTTACGAATGGGTTCGAAGCATGCCGACAAGGCTGGCTCCCTGCCGCTGGATCTTGTGTAGACCCGTTTTGTTTATTTACCTCCTAACACATTCCTGAAGAGGAACATTCTCCCCCTCCCCTCCATGTCCTTTACAACTCCTTCGTTGACTGGATTATATAGGGAGATTTGCATTTAATAAGATAAAAGTTCTAAATAACCGATGTTCTAAAATTATTAACAAGAAAGTTAGAAGAGTTTTCAATATTTACATGGATAAAGAAATTCAGAAAAAATCATGGAGTTCCAAAACGACTGGTTTTTATGAAATTTCCTATATGATCAAAATTTTTCGTTATTTATTCCTTAATCATATGAATAATGTTTCAAGGTTCCATCCATTAAAAAATATTTTAGCACTGCAGTGCCATCCATCTTTGTGAATTGCGAAGGAAAAATTCTAACTGCAATTGTTTACTGTCTTTTTTGGTATCAATTACACACCATTTAAAAATTTAAGATATCTTTATTATTTTCCAAAATAATGGCCCCGGGACTTTTAACTGAAACAACCTGTACATACATGTATAACTAGATTTCAACGTCGTCTCGTTCTCCACTTATGTCGTTCCATGTTACGTAGACGTAAATTTTACTCGAATATGGTTAATTCAAATTTTACGACTAAATTTATTATACTTAATTTGGGTAGTCCCGAAGGCAATTACTCAGTATTTCTACACACTGAACTATGTAATCAAAGATGAGAACGTGATTGCCAAATAATATTTATACCTACTCAAATTATCGCTATGATGAACATTGAACAGGCATTCCTATAATTTTTAAATTTATTATCAAATAATTTTCCTACTGAAATTATTTAAAACATTACATGGGATATTATTGTGGTTTAATAATTCACGAAAGTAATAAAGTAAAACCAATCAAATAGTCAATAGCACGTCATTAACTTATTAAATTTGCATTCAAAAGGCTTTTGTGGAATTTCACTAATATAAAAACTGCCCATTGTGCATTAATCATGTCTGAGATGCTTTAAAGCTGATAAACTGAAATCACACAAAAGAATCTATCCCAAACTGCCAAGAAAAGTATTTCTTATCGTCTCAAAAATATGAGCGAATGTCCCAATCCCAATAAAATCATTTGTATTTGAGAAGTTGTTCTTGTTGACACAGCTGTTTCTTCTTATTCATAAAAATTTATACGAGAACTCCTGATAACCTCGCGTGGGTCGAATAATTTTTGCATCAACGTGTGGAATATTTCATGCCAATAATATTTTGTCTGAACTATTTATACGAAAATTGTAATTTTATTTTCCTTATTGCTGTTACAAAAATAACCCGTAAGATAAACAGTAGTAAGCCTATACTTGAGAATCTACATAATTATTTTTTATTCATTTACTTTCATCATGATTAGAAAATATGTATTATGTAAATCACAACTTACACACTTTTTTATTTAATATGAAATTACCTACTTTCTGTATATTGGTGCCTCAATCTGGTCACAATAATATGACTAGTTAGGTAAACCCTTTAAAACACTCATTAATGGGCAACCAATCAAAATAACTACTCTTCTAGCTAATATTGACGAAGTATTGAATTACATGACAGGATTCCTAGCATTTTAAAGCAAAAAAAAATTGGAAATACTTAAATCATTTATTCAGTCAGTCATTCAGTCATTCACACTTTTGTATTTAGTATGACATTATTAGTACAGTGAATGAAGGTAAAAATCAACTATTACCTCCGATTTCGGTGAACCTCCATCGATTTGCATGAAAATTTGGGATTGAGTATATTTTACCCTCAACTTCAAAAGTGACATATGCTCGACTTGCGCTTTTTGCAATCCACCCCTTTTGTTAAAAATGGGAAAAATGCAGATTTAAGCATTCTGGCGTAAGTAATCTCGTTTAATTAGATAAAATAAATATTTTTCAACACTTATATGCATGATTTATGATTTTAATTAATTTTTCAACCCTCTTAGCAACCACCTTAAATCGAAAATCATGAAAAAATCATTTTTTGTATTTCTGAAATATGAAATCGCATATTAACATTACACAAACGGTTTGTTTAATGTTTATGATATAATTTTTGATTGACTGTGAAATTTCAACCCTTAAAAACCACCCCCTTGATGCAGAATCATTGAAAAAATTGGTTTCAAGAAACTTTAATCATTTGAATAATACATTACTGAATTGAAATCTCATTTACTGAGCATTAAAGTAATTATTTATTTATTGCGAAATTTTCCACCCTTAAAAACTACCACTTGTCATAAAAATAATGGAATTTTTTTTTATCAGCTTTAATTATTTAGAATCTTTTTTATTACTTATGATAAACTTTATTAATATATTTCAAACTATATTTTTATAATTTTTAAGTGCTAACCACTAATAAAGAGTACCACGTGTATTTTACTCCGCTTTTGGAAATATAATGAAATATTCAATAGACACACAGCATACTAGAAAGCGCCACTATGTTTTCGAGCAGATGTTCAGAATTCCTTTCACTTTTTCTATCTTCAAAAGAAACATGCACACACTCACACATGTATATTTTGTGAGCATGTACCTATCGACACGTCTACTTCTTACTATCTTTTTTCCTATATATGCATACAAAATCTCTGCTCAAAAAATTTTTCCAAAAAAGTGTTATTGGTTTTTTTACAATAACTCCGTTAAATTTTATGATATCAGGTTCATCCAAAAACCATTTGAAAGGTAATTTCAAGGGCTATAAGATCGTATTAAATTTAATCTTTTAAAACAAAAGGTTAAAGGGCCCCGGTTACATGGTTCTCGCAGTAAAATTTAGGCTTTAAACGTTTCTATCTCGGTTATTTTTTATCCTACAAAAATAAAAAAAAAAACTAAAATCTTTGTTAAAAAAAAAAAAAACTCAAATTTCGTTCTCTACTATTACTTCCACGTCCAGTGGAAGTATAGTAACGACAAAAAAATTTTTAAAAATTTTTATTGTCCAAATAGGCTTAAAATGTCATGAAACATCGAGATTTTAAGTTTGAGCGAAAAAAAATTTTCTGTCTGTCGGTCTGTCTGTCTGTCTGTAACTTTTTTTTTATGCGCACGTTTACTCTGGAACCGTTTAAGATATTGACTTGAAATTTGGTACACATGTGTACTTTAACGAGATCTAGAACTAGATTATATTTTCATCTTGTTCCGTCGAAGGGTTGGGGGGTAAATTTGGGGTAAATGGGTAAATCAAGCAGGTAAGAGTCCATGCAATTGGTATTTAGTATACACAAGAGAAGCTGAGGTCTCAAAAAAATTTTTGGCATTAGCCACTCCCATTACCACCCCCACCTCCTTATTAAAGGGGATGAAAAAAAAATGTGATTTAGTGCATGTACAGGAACCAGAAACCTCAAACTATTTTTTTACTTCATCCACCCCCCACTACCACCCCCCTATCACCACCCCCACCCCACTACCGATGTGGGGTATCGTTTTTTGGGTTTTTGGAGGATTTCAAATATTATATTATTAAAGTTCCATAAACAATTATTTTCACATACAAAGTTTTTTCGTTGTGAGTGACTTGGATAGAGAATCTGGATGTGGAAGTAGTGATTCCTTGGGCAGCGGTTTTTTTTACATATATCGAGTATTTTTGGAGTTATTATCAAAAAAAAATGAAATTTACGAAAATTTGAAAAATTCTGATTTTTTTAAATCATATTTTAGCTTCGGCTAGACTTCGCCCTAGGTATTGTATTAATGTATAATACTGAAATAAAGGCAATTTATTATTATTATTATTATTATTATTATTATTATTATTTTTTTTTTCAGAAATATGCATTCTAAACCGGTCAAAATTTTTAAAGTCATTACTTATGCTAAAATAAAGAAAGTCTTATAGGGATTACTATAAATTTTAATTTTTGTGGAAAAGGCGTAGGTTTTATTTTTCACTTTTTCCTAAAAAATTCGAAAGGGTCCTCTTATTTTCATCATAACTTGCTTAATTTTGATGCTATCAACTTCTTCTACAGCTCATTTGATAGGTATTTCTGAGTACTTTGAAAAGTGTTCAGTAAGTATATTTTATAAAATGCATCGTTTTCCCGTTATTTAAGCTTGAATACTTAGATTTGAGTACTCGCCGAAAAAAAATATACATTCAATTACCTATAGCTCACTTTGAATTAATATTAAAAGGTTTTTTAAGGAAGGAATTTATTCGTTTTTTTATTAGCTTCAATTTTGGTAATGACAACTTTTTTGTAAAAACTTATAGTTTTTGAGTTATTTATGAAAAACCGCTTTAAAACATGCATTTTTTTCACGAAAAATCAAAATCTTTGATCTTTAATAACTCAAAAAGTATTGATTTATTTTAATAACTTTATATAACAAATTTTGCTTAGAATTGGTCCCTCTATCGATTCCTGGGGTTATTTTTCATAAAATAATTTCCACCCCCGAGAAGGCATCCACCCCCAGGGTAAAAGCGCAAGTTGGCACTATGTCACTTTTGTATCTTGAGGTATCCTCTAACTACTCACAAATTTTCATGAAAATCGATGGAGGTTCAACGAAATCGGAGGTGAAAACCTTCAGTGACTGTACTATATCTATTTTCTGTATATTGGTACCTTAATCCGGTCACGTTAATATATTACTTAGATAAACACTTTAAAACACTCATTATTTTATGTTGGCTTACCAGTGACTTAATTTTTATTTTAAAATGCTTATAATTATTGTTAATTTTCTACTACAAATTATTTTCATCGTGTTGAAAATCAATTTCGATGAGAGCCTAGTAATGAACCTGTAAAAATTTTTATTATTGGGGAAGAAACTAAAATTAATTTTTTGCCTGGGGTGGAAATTGATAAAACTGCGTCTTTGAAACAAATTGCTTTTGATTTGGAAATTAGTCGTCAAAGTGTACCCAGAATTTTTCATAACCATAATTATAAACCATTTATATATGAGTTACACCATCACTTGTACGAAAATTACAAGATATCGTACAGCCAAATAATGAATTTTTGTAAAAATAATATTTTCTGATGAATCCAGATTTACGAGTTTAGGCTTATTTAACCGACAAAATACAAGATACTAGGTCTCAAGTGAATCAGCATTTATAAGTTTCAAGAGCGTTTTGGATTTAACGTTTGGCTGGGAATAGTCGGTCTGATAACATTTGAAGGATCCGTAAATAGTGCCAGATACTTCCTACAAAATGAGGTTGAGAGCTTTTTGGAGAAATTACCATTCAATTTAGAACCGAAAATGTATTTCCAACAAGATGCCGCTCCTCCCCAAAACTGTAAAATAGTGACTAATTTTCTTCAAGAGAAATTCAGAGGAAACTTCATTGCGACGAATGGTCTCGTATGGCCTCCAAGGTCACCTGACCTAACTCCTTTAGATTTTTTCTTTTGGCTTTATTTAAAAAATACGGTCTACGCAACTCCCATTACAATCCACGAAAACCTAGAGCTTGGAGTAAGACGTGCATTAATAATAATATAACAACTTGGCAATTGGTCTCAATTATTCGAAATACAGTTATGCGGGTGCAGAAGTATATTTTTAAAAATGTTGTCCATTGATGTCAATATAATAATATTATTATTATTATATTGACATCAATGGACAACATTTTTAAAAATCGCTGCCCGAGGAGTCACTACTTCCACTTCCAGATTTCCTATCCAAGTCTCTCACAACGAAAAACTTTTGTATATGGAAATAACTGTTTATGGAACTGTAATAATATAATATTTGAAATTGTCTACCCTAAAAACCTACAAAACTATATGCCACATCGGTAGTGGGGGTGGGGGTGGTGGAAGGGGTGATAGTGGGGGTGGTGAAGTAAAAACAATTTTTGTTTTGTACACACACTAAATCACAATTTTATTTTCTTCATCCCCTTCAATGACGAGGTGGGGGTGGTCATGGGAGTGGCTAATGCCAAACAATTTTTTGAGACCTTAACTTCTCTCGTATATACTAAATATCAATTTTATGGACTCTTACTTGCTTGATTTACCTATTTACCCTTCAATGGATTAAGATCAAAATATAATCTAGTTCCAGATCTCATTAAAATACATATGATTACCAAATTTCAAGTCAATATCTTAAACGGTTCCAGAGTAATCGAGCGCACAAAAAAGCTACAGACGGGACCGACAGACAGATTTTTTTTAGCTCAAACTTAAAATCTCGACGTTTCATGACATTCTAAGCCTATCCGAACAATAAAAATTTTAATTTTTTTTTACATCACTGAACGTGGAAGTAAAACTATTGTAATTCTTGGTGTTTCTTTTTTGTGATTTACACCAACTTTGATATGTAAGTAATTATAATTAAATTGGAATAAGTAGATTTCTTTATTTTCTCTTATTTTGATTCTACTAGTCGCACATTTAAATAATCTGTAGGGATTGAGCGAATTTGTAACTAGCGCCACTAAAGTTTTAGTGGTAGTCAGCTTTCAAATACTTTTACTGTTTGAACGTAATTTTTCGTCAAATCTCATTAAAATAGTTATGAGGGCAGGCAAAATAAAGAAAATATTGCGGTATATACCATGTTCGTGCACACCCGGTATGCTTTCCATATACAGGTTAATAGATAATAAAAAAATTATTTCTTTTGTCTCTTTTAACTAATTTAAGACAACGTTGTTATGTATGAAATAATGTACCTTAAAGATAACAAACGTACCTATTATTTAAATAAAGCTTCATGTTTCCCACCCAGTTACGTTATTTACGTAAACTAATGTTGTTTTTCTTTCCACGGCACAAGCCTTGTCTATGTAGGTACGTAATTTTCTGCTGAAATCCCGAGATGTAATATAAACAAATATGCCTTTTCAGGAAATAATTTCAGCAAAAGAAAATGAAAGAGGAGGGTTCTCTTTATTAATGCAACAGGAGGGAAAACCATCTATTAAGCAGCCGTAATACGCTCGATTAATCCTACAAGGAATTAATGCTGTAATATATTTAATAAGGTTTCCATCAAGGCCGGCCATCAGCAGATTAACTAATATCCGGTGGGTGATCCATGAATTGGCGCAGGAAATCCCGCAGGAACCTTTAATCCTTTCTATTATATGTAAGTTTTATTAGGGCGGACTTAGTTATTTATACACAAATGGCTTTAAGACTTTGCACTTCCGTGATAGACTTAATAGAGGATATGTTAACATCATTTATAAATATATGTATGTATTACATTACGTGCTTATTCCGTCCAGTACGAAGTTCGATGTCAGTACAAAGCTGAATTAAGAATACTTAAACTTAACAAAACATCAATGTAAGTCTACTATATACCAAAACTAAAAATAGATAGTAATAAAAAAAGGGACTAAAGAAGAAATAGTATAATGAAATTGTTGACTGCAGCGATTTTATGGTTTTAATTGGTTTTAGGTGTGACAACAAGTACAATTAGAAGTTAAAATAAAATTTTCCTTAATAACCTCAGTTATAGTAATGACACCTTAAAAATACCAAATTGTTGGCAATGACATTTCTAATATAGCTACACCTACAAAGTAAAAACTGGATTATGATATAACTGACTGAATATAGTTTTCTATAATTGTTCATAACACAGGCAGTACTGAGGTACTGATCATACCTATCCCTTGTATTTTGGACCGCTGAACACAAATCTGACCTGCGGTTTGCCTCACCACGTCAGGATTTTTTATTTAACACCAAAAAATAGACTATTGGATCGTAATATTGCTCATTTAAATCAGACTCCAAAAGTGATTCAGCTTTAAAACTTCAACCCAATAACATGGTGGCACTTCAGTATTGACCACATAACTTAAATAAACCGTAGTACTCCATATATTCTTAAACTCATAACCCTGAGAATCCGATAAAAAGTGGGGAATTTTGATTGGGGAGTTAATGAGATTGTACTTGAGTGTCATACATTCACACCCCATGATCCCATAACCTTAGCATTCCATAACCCCCCATCTTCGAAGATCCAACGGAAAAAATAGAGATTCTAAGTAGGGGAATTCATGCCATTGTGACACTAGAATCTTGGAATCAAGCACCCTATGGCGGCAGAGCTCTTCAACGGCAAACCCTCTAACCTTTTAACAACCTGAGAATTTAATAAAAAAAAATAGGATACTCTCGACTGGGTCGACTGGGGAGTCAATTAGATTGTGACTTCAGAACCTTGTTACCAAATAAGCCTATAGCACTCCAGCAGCAAACCTTTCTACTACATAACCCAGTAACCCCGTAAAGCCATAACTACATAACTCTAGGGATATAATAGAAGAATGTGATTCCGAGAATACAATCTCATGAATTCCCCTGTTCAAATTCTTCGCATTCTTCTAATATATCCCCAGAGTTATGTAGTTATGAGTTTACGGGGTTACTAGGTTATGTAGTAGAAGGATATGCCGCCAGAGCGCTATATGCATATTTGGTAACGAGGTTCCGAGGGTACAATCTAATTGTTTCTCAATCGAAAGCTCCGGCGTCAAAGCGTGCTTGATTCCAAGATTCTAATGTCACAATGACGGAATGATGGAATGAGTTCCCCTACTTATCACTTTTGGAGTCTGATTTCAATGAGCAATATTACGATCCAACAGACTTTTTTAGTGTTAAAGAAATCGTGGCATGATGGGGCAGAACGAAGGTCCGATTCGTGCTCAGCGGCTCTAAATAGGCATGATCAGTACTCCAACACATTCCACTTTTTTGTGGGCTTGTGTAATGTTTGTAAGAGCTTGGTAAATTGCAAACAATTCTCCTATGTTTACACCTCTGTGCTCTGGGAGACGAAATTTTAGGGTGGTGTTGGGTGTAACGATTGATGAAGACAAACTATGTTCTTCAGGATTCATGAATGTGTCAGTATAGATACACTATGAGTTTATGAATATTCTGGAGAGTTGGCGAAAGGCATTTAAAGTTACTTGCGGATGAGTGTTATTTTTACTCTATATTTTATAAAACAAGAGTTACGTGCAATATCAACATGTACTTTGCACTGTTAGGTTAAGGAACTGTAAAAACTTCGAAAAGACAGTTGGTAGGACTGTGGCATAAGAGCTGATATGGCTGCAAAAGATGCGGAAAATGATATTGTGTGCTTGTGTGCCAAAACGAACTTCCAAACTGGTGTCCAACGTCATTTTCGAAAACGTTTTAGAAAACCACCACTTACTAGACAGTAAATCTATTTTTTTTTATCTGTTTATTTAAGGTCGGCCTATTTCCGCTACCAGGGCCTATCACCGACGCCAGGTGACGAGCTACTCCCAACCTGGAAATTTTGCCGAACCTCTTCTCGTAAGAAGAGTAGGGACCTTTTACTTGCCTAACATTTAATAGACAAGGGACCGCCTGCTTTACATCCCCTCCGAAGGATGGTATATCCACTACGTAATCCTCGTCTTCAAATTACGTAGCTTCCGCGTATACACTAATATACAAGCCGCTAGAAGGAGGGACGAGATCGCTGTATTTCCCAAGATGGGTCACCCATCCAAGTACTAACCGCGCTCGACGTTGCTTCAACGAAATACCCACTGACATTCACATTGAAGTCGCCTCTACGCTCGCCCCTAAGTCAATCTACGATTGGTACAAAAAATTTGAATCGACAGAGTGTTTATGAAAAGGCAAAAGTCTGAGAAAACCTAGTGTGTCAGAAGAAACAATGAAACGTGTTCGTGCTACTTACTATAAAAGTCAAACAACATGTGCGAGTTTCAAACTAAAAGTTCTACAGAAACTATGGACAATTTTACGTAAGTTCTGAAAATGACGCCTTACAGATTAGAGTTACTACAGCATCTACGTGATGATGATAAGGTGACTGTTTTGAAATGCTGCAACGTAATGAAGAAGATGGTTCTTGTGAGCGGATAATTTTCAGTGACGAATTGACTTTTCACGTGAGTGACAAAGAGAATAAACATAACGTCTGAATATGGGGGATTGAACATCCGAGAGTGATAATGGAGCATGTGTGGGATTTTCCAAAAGTGAATGTGTTCTGTACTGTATCTTGAGCGAAGGTGTATGGTCTCTCCTTTAAGGAAACCACAGTATCACGTATCACCAAATGTTGATCAATGGGTTCATGCCTCAACTGCATGAGGACCGGGGAAACTTTATCTTCCAACAGTATGGAACACCGCCCTACTGGCACCTGACTGTCAGAAGTTATCTCCACAAAACATTTCCACAGCGCTGAATTGGCCGTGTAATAGACGTCAAGCGCGCTCTCGAACGGTGGCCACATCTTACACGGTGCGACTATTTTCTTTGGTGATTTGTGAAAGATAAGGTTACATCTCTCCGCTTCCTAATAATTTAAATGAGTTGAGATAGCGCATCACGGGAGCTGTCAATGCAGATATGTTACAGCGGGTTTGAAATGAACATACTTTGAGCATAAAGTGTAGACAGTAAAGTAATGCTGGTTGGGGATCTTAAAAGTGGAGCGGCACGTGCTTTAGGATGCGTATGGCATTGTGCACGACTGTCGAGTGGGCGTGCCGCTACACTCTTGGTAGCCCCAACTCGCAGTCTTTCACTGTCAATATTTTATGCTGGAGGTATAGACCATCGCCTTGATGCCGTATGAAACGAAGGGCACATATTGAACACCTGTGAGTTACTAAAGTAAACTGTAAGAATTACTTTATAAAATAGTGTAAACGGATTAATGATAATATTATTAGTTTTGGATTAATATGCGAAAAGATATTATATTAATGGGAGATCTAAACGCAAGGACAGGAAGTAAAGATGATGACAAAGTTGTAGGAAAATTTGGAGAAAAAATTATCAATGACAACGAAGAGAGGCTTATAGAACTATGCAATGCATTCAAGTTAAAGATTATGAACGGATTCTACGAACATAAAGAAATCCATAAATATACATGAATTCAGCCCATGCGAAACCGGAAATCGATAATAGACTATGTCATATAAAAGCAAAACTATCAGTTTAGAACAATGGACGTTCGAGCATTCAGAGGGGCAGAATGCGGTACTGATCATATACTCATCATAGTGAGAGTTTGGATATCATGTAAGCACAAAGAAAAAGAAAGGATTTCGCAACAACAAGAAGAAGGAAACATCGAAGACAAGAGATACAAACTACAACTGTTAAGAGATAAGTCCAACCAATTCTTATATAAAATGCGTTTAGCGAACAAGCTGAGCATGAGGGAAACAGTAATCGAAGAGACTGTGGAACAGAACTATAACCGAATGAAAAACGCAATACACGAAGCAGTAAGTGAGGCACTAGGCGAAGAAGAGAAAGAAAATAGAACAGTAAGTTGGTGGAATACAGATATCGAACAGAAGATCAAAGAAAAAAGGCGACTATATAGGTTAAAAGAGAAGTGATAAAAGCAAAGAATGAGTTCTGGAATAAAAGATGTGATGAAATTGAGAGATGTATAGGATTAAGAAGAAGTAAAGAAGCATGGAAAATGATCAAAAGCTTGAGAAAAAATGATAAACATAGGAGAAATATTCATATGATTAAAATAGGAGAGTGGAAAGAATATTATGAGAAAATGTTATATGACGAACAAATCAACATATCACACAAAGGATAAGGCAAGATGAAGTAATCTTAATAATAACCAAAGAGCAATTGCGTGAAGCCCTGAAACGCACAAAGAACGGTAAAGCACCAGGCCCTGAAAATATTCCAAGAGAATGACATGGATGTAAATGGAAGAAAAATAAAAGTTTGTAATGAGTACACGTACCTAGGAGCTATTATTGTCAATGCAGGGAAATATCCGAAGAAATATAAACAACAGCATAAAACGGGGCAAACAGGCTATTCAAAAGCTAAATTCGATTTGGTGGTCAGAACAAATAAAGAAGCCGAAAAAAAATAATTTATAAAAGCGTTGTTCAAAGCATAGTGACATATGGATCAGAAACGTGGGAAATAACAAAAAAATAAAATAAAAAAAGGCTGCTTGCGGTGGAAATGGACACGTTGAGAAGAAGCTGTAGGGTGTCTAGGCTAGAACATATAAGAAACACCGAAATAAGAGAAAGAACGAACACGGCAGAAACAATTATAGATGACATAGAGAAGAAAATACTGCTTTGGAATGGACATTTAAGGCATATGGAGCCAGATAGGTGGCCTCAACGAGTGTGGCAGTGGTATCCTCCAGAAAGAAGAATCTGTGAGAGAATGGATGGAGGGAGTGATGGAGGCGATGGAAAAAAGAGACCTGGATGAAAATTAATGGATGAACAAGAGAGTGTGGCGCTTAGGATGCGATAAATGGTCCAATTAGCTGTAAGGCACTCGCTGGATATATATAAATAAAAAAGTGTCTATTCCTTTTGCAGCAACCCCGTATTTCGAGAGTTCTGTATTGCGTTTAACCGGTAGGAGAATCCATGGAGCAGTATTGGAGATCATATAAGGCATGATTGTGGTGGGGTGGGAAAGGTTTAATTGGTTTAATAAGATATCTATGTTTATTTTCTCGTAAAATGGGAGATTAATTTTTGGATTTCGGCCATCAATAAATTTAAAATTTTTTGAAAAGGTATGGGCGTAGTGGAGATAGGTGATAGAGATTGATATTTTAGAAGCATATGTAAATGATGCTGACATCATTCGTTCAGGTATAGACATTTCCCCTATTAAACAGTTTTAATTATATTCTTTATGGTTTTCATCACTACTTGAGAATGCCAACTTAAATGGTGAAATATCCGTTTTGTGTAGCTTTCAATAAATCTGTATTTGTGTCAGAGTCTCTGTCCCAATTCTAAAAATACCACGCATTCTTGAAACATTAAGAACTTTATCCTTCCTGTATTTTTTTCCCATTACTGAATGTCCGTAAAAATCATTACATATTTATGTATTAAAAATTATGTAATTGGCCATTAAAATTTGTGTGTAAAAAAAAACCGGCAATCATTTTTCCTTTAACCTTAGTTTTCCAATTGAAATTTAAATTTCCAATCGAGCGATGGCTTTGATTTACATAGCAATTATTCATTGGATCATTTAATTTCACATTACGTCCATTCTATGTACCGCAATTTCGCTTTGTTAAAATTTTGGTATTTGCACTAGAGCATAAATTTGCTTTGTCGATTAAAAAATAAACAAAAATCTGCTTCTATGTAGCCGAATTTAGAAGGAATTACCCTAGCTCGACAAAGCAAAAGAAAAGTCTAGAAACCAGCAAAGGTTTTAACGGACTGTTAAAAAAACGACCGTGGTTGTCTTGAAATACAGCAATAATATGTTCAACATATACCTTTGTTAGGTCAGGAGCCAAAATTAAATGAAATGAAAGTCAAATAAAAACAGAATATGCATTAAGAAATTTAAAAAAAAATGAACCGCCTTCAAAAAGTAGATCACTAACAATTATGAAACTTTATTACCTAATATTGATACTGAAGTGAGTTAAAAGTACGTTTGATTTCATTATTTCTTTGTTTTTATAACCTATATTAATTATTAAGATTCAGTTAAAACCATTTCGCAGCGGGAAGCGAATATGTACGAGGAAATTTATCGTGTCTGATATACGGGAAGCGTATGTTTACGCACAACGTGCTTATAATAGGCGCAAAAATTTAGAGTGGAAAACATTCGGTCTGCTTCCTTTAAGCCGGGGTCCCACGGCGTGTGACTTGGCAAGTCTGGTCTGAAGTTTGTCATACCTCGCGCCATGGGAACGTAAATACTCGTTATTGCTCGAGGTGGCTCGGGATGGCTTGACCTTTCCCGTGAAATGTCGGTAAATTCTCTTCTGGATCGGCGGATGACAAGCCTCAGTCTCAGTACGACTCGTGCATCCGTTCCCACAGCCTGTTGTGGATTGTGTAGCGAGATTTGAGCGGCGTAGTGGTGTATTGACGAGAAGTGGTCGACTCGAGGCTACTCGAGATTTGCCAAGTCACGCGCCGTGGGAATGCACGTGGCTTGGAATTCGACCGATCACAAATCCACAGGTACAAACCTCGAGTAACTCGAGGTTTGCCAAGTCACAGGCCGTGGGACCCCGGCTTTAGAACCTAGTTAAGACGTGTTTGCGACGGACTGACATAAAAATAAATAAATAAATTAGTAGAACAAATATCTATTTTAGCATTAATAATTTTTTGCGACGGACTGACATAAAAATAAATAAATAAATAGTAGAATAAATGTCTATTTTAGCATTAATATTTTTTTTGTGTAAAAATGTTAATAATGAAACAATATATTAAAAATGTAATGTTTATTAATCACTGAAGGCGATTCAATTTGTTTCAAACATTTTTTGTCACCATTTTTAGCCTCTTGTTATCAAATAGGTCAGGTTAAAATCCCGAACAAAAATTTATATTTCGGTTGTATTTCCATATATGCCCACTGTTTCACATCTCACCCATTCATCTACCACATGGTGCCACCTATGAAATGTTGGTTAAAGTGATATGATAGTAGTTATTCAAGTGCCAATTTTTTGGTGAGAAAAATTCTACCAAAAAAAATTTTTTTGTGGCTAATAGGTCTTCTATAGGTCTTCTACTTAACTACGCTCTCTTGTTATTTTCTATTTTTTATTACAAAACGTTACAAAAATCCTATGTTTCTATTTTAGAACACTGGCCGAAAATGGAAATTGAATTGGGTCTCGGGTCCAAATATCGAACACTGAATTATTTGCACTATTTGGTGGGTAATTGATTCAATTACCTATTTCTAAGAGTGGCATTCATAAAGATGGTACTTTGTAACAACATGATTATCCAAACCGCCATTACTGACGATGACGAAGACGATAAATTGAGTGACTGTGATTATATTTCAAGCCAGTATGCAAAAAAAACGTGGCAAGAAAAATAAAAAGCCCCCTTTAACTAGACCAGTGTGAATCAGAAGCGCTCTCAACGCAAAATCAAAGATGTATTGAAGAGCAAAAAGAAATGAAGATGCAGAAACGGGGGTTCCAATTCATTATTTTCAACTGTATTTTACGAAAAATTTCATTCAACACATTTTTTAAAGATACATTGTTAAAAAAAGTCAGGAGTCACTTTTAAGGGCTTATCAGGAAAAACTATTTTTGTTCTGGTTCATATGTAAGATTTTTATAATTAATCAATATCATATCTGGAACAAACTCTCATTTTGTTTTAATGATTATTTTTCCAAATATTGTTGTATTATTAGTTTCTATGATACTATAAAACAGATCTTCACGATAAGTGTATATTAATAGTTTTTAATACAATTTTACACAGATTATATTTTTTCAAATTTTTGTAAATTTCGTCATTAAGAGGCAACAAACATGTAGTGAAGAAGAACTCACCACCGTTTGTCTGAAGAACGTGGCAATTATTATTTACTAAAGGCACCAGTCGTGCCTCCTTCAACGTATAATGGTTTATTACTACTATCAGCGGGGTTCTTAAAAATTTAAGAGACGATCTAGGATCGGAGTAGTTTCTGTGAGCTGATCGATGTTCTGAAAAACAGACGTGAGGTACTTATGAAGGTCCTGTAAATTCACTTGTCGATCCAACACCAAAACACGAGAGGTTAAACTTAAAGTTAATCAATAATTCAAGAAAATGCAAGGATTCAAATAATACCACTTTTGTATAAAATGTCAAAATGTATGTAGATATATTCTGGTACATCGTCAATCTACTTATGAACATAAGAATCTGCCTACCAAACATGGCAAGGATGGACTTTTTCCTCTGGGGATGTTTAATTACAACTTTATGCAATTTTGGGTAATAATATCAATAAATTGTCAGCTATAATATCCCAAGGACGTTGATAATACGATATAATTTTATCACAGTTTCCGAAAGCACTTGCTTGGTAATATCCCGACGTCGTAGACGGAGGGATATTACCTAAAAGCAACGTGCTTGAGGAAGTTGTGATAAAATTATGAGCTATTTATCAACGTTCGAGGGGTATTCGCATAGAAAATTTTTTGCAATTTATTTTATTTATTTGTGCAAAACTATTTATTAAAAACACCATTATTAAAAGAGCAATTTGTAAAATTAAATGTAGATTATGTATTATTTGGTGTGTTTTCCTCTATTATTATATTCATTAAATCGTTTGCCGTTCCAAATCGACATTGTCAAAAACAAATTTTAAATTATTGAACTGTCAAACTGGGTGACATAAGTGAAAAGATCCCCAAGGGATCTTATCAGCTATAATATCCCAAGAACGTTGATAATACGAAATAATTTTATCACAGTTTCCGAAAGCACTTGCTTGGTAATATCCCGACGCCGTAGGCGGAGGGATATTACCTAAAAGCAACGTGCTTGAGGAAGTTGTGATAAAATTATGAGCTATTTATCAACGTTCGAGGGGTATTCGCATAGAAAATTTTTTGCAATCTATTTTATTTATTTGTTCAAAATTATTTATTGAAAACATAATTATTAAAAGAGCAATTTGTAAAATTAAATGTAGATTATGTATTATGTATTATTTGGTTTGGTTTCCTCCATTATTTTATTCATTAAATCATTATTTGCAGTTCCAAATCAATATTGTCAAAAAATAAATTTTAATATTGAACTCTCATTACTGTCGAACTGGATGACATAAGTGAAAAGATCCCTCAGGGATCTTTTCAGTGTAATTCTGTTCTGATTGGTTGTTTCAGCACACGTGATTAAAAATGGACGAATTTAATAGGATTGCTATTTGAGCTAAAAATTTTCAGTGTAATTTTGTTCTAATTGGTTGTTTCAGCACACGTGATTAGAAATGGGCGAATTTAATAATAGGATTACTATTTGAGCTAAAAATTTTCATAAAAAGATTTACAATTTCCTAGAAAAATTTGCTTTGCAAAAATTTTGATTCGCTCGTGGCTTTATACTTCCTAAGAGTGATTTTATCATTCATCAGAATTGATCATTAAAGGCTTAAAAGGCTTTTTACTGCAATATGTAAGTTATATGTGGCTTTTCAGATTTTTGCATAACGTACCGTCGGCTTCGCTTTCGAGCTACCCTTATGGGGATGTCTGTATAATAATTTTCGTGGGCCGTTTTAAATTTTCCACAATTTTGTTAAAAAACAAAATTGACTTTCCCATACGAAATTAAATTTTTCTGATGACCAACGGGTGCTCCTGTCCCATGCTTAAGTCGTCGGATGGATATAACTTTTAATTATGTTAAAAACCGCCTTTGGCAAAATTAGTCATTTTTGTCTAAAAATTCATTTTTGAGAGACGTCCTAATCACACTTTCTTTTTGGTACTTAATTTTTGCAAACTTTTAAAATTTGAATATCCATGTCGAGACTACTTTCTAATTTTGTGGTTACATCATTGAGCATTATCAAGTCATATTTCGGCACACTTTCGAAATTTGTGGCAATCTCTCTACATGTCGTCGGGCGATGCGAAAAATGTCTCAGTTAATTATTTCCACATCCAGTGGAAGTATGTATAGTAACGACAAAAAAATTTTAAAAAGTTTTTAGAATGTCATGAAACGTCGAGATTTTAAATTTTAGTGAAAAAAAATTTTCTGTCTGTCTGTCGGTCTGTGGTCTTCTGTCTGTCGGTCTGTCTGTCGGTCTGTCTGTAACTTTTTTGTGCGTACGTTTACTTTGGAACCGTTTGAGATATTGACTTGAAATTTGGTACACATATGTACTTTGACGAGATCTAGAACTAGATTATATTTTCATCTTGTTCCGTCGAAGAGTTAGGGGGTAAATTGGGGAAAATTTGGGGTAAATAGGTAAATCAAGCAGGTAAAAGTCCATAAAATTGGTATTTAATATATACAAGAGAAGCTAAGGTCTCAAAAAAAATTTGGATTAGCCACCCCCACCCCACTACCGATGTGGGATATCGTTTTATGGGTTTTTGAAGTAGAGGATTTCAAATATTGTATTATTAAAATTCCATAAACAATTATTTCCACATACAAAATTTTTTCGTTGTGATTGACTTGGATAGAAAATCTGGATGTGGAAGTAGTGATTCCTTGGGCAGCGGTTTTTTTGCTTATTTTTGAAAAATTTACTTGGGTTTAGCGACATAACATCTTTTGACACTGAAAACTTTTTCTAAGTCTATTTTGCTATTTTTTCATTCATATTTTGAACGATTTTACTGATTTTACTTTCAAATTCATGTAAAAATGATATTATTTGTAGAGTAAAAAAGTCATAATTAAAATCGATTCCATGCAAAAATTACTTTAATCAACGAAATTAAACGTTGGCGCGCTGAACAAAAATAGAGCACGCACATAGCAGGACATGCGATATTGGCTGTGTACATAAATTCGGTGACATTGTTATAGAATATCCCAGAATCAATATAAAGACATTTTAGAGCATAACTAAACAAAGAGAAAAAAGGCACAACATGCGTTCACAAAAAGTAATTTTTCACCAAGAAAAATATGTTTATGCCCAGGCCATGAGAGTGAAAGTATTTCATGTTCATGGGAAAGTATACTGAAAATAAAAGTATAATTTTGGTCAAAGACAAAAATACATTACAATTTTTGAAAAGTGCGCCAAAGCTGGACCGGTATATGAGGACCGGTACGTCGCGAGACAGAAAGTTGAAATAACTCATATATAGTTGAACTCAAATGGAACTCTATTCTTGTGAATGGTATAATCACGATAAAGAACTTTAAAGCTAATCACAAGCATCTCAAAATTTTAAGTAAAATATTTATTATTATTTTAAGTCAGACCCAAAACCCATAAATGCCTTCATCAATTTCTAGGGAAGTTGTGAGAATTTTCTCTACCAAATAGATTGCTATCGCACGCTCTCCATTGTATGGTAGCATCAAAAGCTCTCTAGAAGAGGTGGCCGACCTTGCCCTACTTGGGCAAGGGGGGCAAGGCGATTCTTAGTATAATTTATTGATAGGATATTGCATATTTTAATTGTACTTTTTTAATTGTATCTTATTTTATCAATAAATGGTTTTATTTGAACGATTGCATTTTATTGCATTTCATTGATTGAATGACTTGTTTCAAGTCTTCTCCCTCGAGGGCTTTCGTTTGATAGACCGGAATTGAGTAAATTGGGTGTCTCACAAGTTTGCATCTCAATACCCCTGTCACATTACGGAAGCTCGAGAGGGATTTTTACATGAAGGCAATTCAGAGATCTCTAAGCATAAAATCTATTAAAACGTTAGGTAAATAAGAAAAAGTGCATTGAGAGAAAAATCAATTTTTGTAGAGAGCGTCGTTAGCAATCTACGGTAAGTGCAGCCTTGGCCTTGACTTAGCTATCAAATATCCCATATATCTTATTGAACCCGCCTGGGAGTGGAAATCCACACACGAACAAGGGAGAATGCGACTGGCGCCTTTAATAAATAAGTTGGTGTCGCGTCACTCAGACGTTGTGTGGTAGGTTTTTCTACATCACGTAAAAGTGAATTGTGCCACATACGAGCAAAATATTCAAGACAAATAGGTGTTCGCAGTCGGTCGCACTCGACTACAACTTTTATTTGTTAGATTTACATATTTGAATTAGAGTAGGTACCAATATCTATACCCTGTATATGTTCTGGTAACATATATTTATATATCTAAGTACAGTGTATTATAAATTTTCGTTTTATTTATTGTTATTAGAATATAACCATTATAAAAAAAAATGCACGTTTCTTCCACATCGTTTTACAAATAAATCACGTTTATATATAAGTGTACTGTTTTTCTGAATGGTTCCGCATAAGGTTTCCACAATGTCGTTTCCTTGCGTCAAATTCAAACTCCATTACAATGAGCGCTATCTGAAAATCATTAGAGGCGGCGCTGCCTGAAACAGTGGTAGCAGCTGAGGTTAAGAAAGTCTGAGTGTGTACATGACTTTTGGCAAATTCAAGTCGACGTTACCATAGAAATACTTGTCGTCGCCAATTACTTACAACGCTACTAACGCTACCAACTGTCATCGCGCCATTTTGTTGCTGAATTTTGGGGAATACGTGCACGAAATTAACTATATTGGCCGTGTTTAATTTGACTAGTACGGAAATGAAATACATTATCAAGGGTCTTCAACGAATTATCCGGATAGGTAATTAAATCGACCTTCATTTGGGAAAAATACATTTTAGAGTTAGGTACGCACAAATAATAGGAGATGGTGAATAAAATGAAATATCCAAGTTTTACTTCCTCTTGTTATAAAAAGTAGAAATCATATTAATCAATTATTAAATTGAATTTTACCCCATAGTTTTGATCATGATTTTATATTAATTATGTTTGAAACCACAAACTTTTTCATTATGGAAATGTTTTTATTTAAATAAAAGAAGAAAACATTATTGTGGTCCGTAAGTAATGGTCCATAGAGCAACAGTGGGTTTCTGATATTAAAATATTACGATTTAACTAAACTTACCTTAGTACAAAATTTGATATTAACAGAGATACGGGGTGTTAAAGTCAATATTATATTTTTAATTTTCTCATATAACTTTTGAAGTTTTTCAAGTATTGTTGTGAAAATTGGTGAATGGGGATTTTTTGAGATGAAAAATTTAAATCTGCTCCCATTTTTTGTGTAGATCCTAGAGGGCGCCACATAAGGATTGTTTAAGTACTCTGAAAAAACCCGTAAGAGAACTGTCGCGTTGGTGGTCTCCCTGCCTCCAGGAACATATAATAAAGTAACAGATTGTTGTTTAAAATGTTATAATTTTCAAGAATTCTTTGAACTAAAAGGAATTCGTGAACATAATGTCAAAAGAACAAAAAAGATAAAAAACAGAAACAAAAAATGAAAAAATAGAAAAGGAAAGAAGGGATTAAAGATAAAATTTAGGAAAGATGAGAGGATAGGGTTTTATAGAGGTTATGGTGGGGCAAGATTTGGCTGAGTTGCTGGAAAACAGGCAACGCCTGGTATGGTAGGGGGGTCTCAGATTGAATAATATTGCATTATGCTGTCTGATTTGGGTGATGTTGCGGGTAAGCCGACTATCGCCTAATTTGATGGTGTAAAATTTTTGGGAGATTTCCTGGACGCAGTCCGCTAGTGAGGTTATGTCGTTGCAACGTACATAGAGATTTCTGAGGGAGGTGTACCTATTAGAGTCTGAAGCGCACAAATTTGTGTTCTAGAACTTTAAGTTTGCGCATTGTCGTGGCCGGTATGCTGCATCATGCCGGCGCCGCGTATGTGATAGTCGGCCTGATCATCATAGTGTACAACAGTTTTTTTATTATTTCTGTTAAGTCTGCTACCACCCTGGCCAGGAGCGGGTACAAATTCCTGGACATGGAGTAGACCTTGCGCACTGTCTCGTTGAAGTTAGCCCCCAGATACTTCACGCACCGTTTGATAGGAATTTCTCTAATACGAAATGTCAAACAGTGACAATGTTGTCATAGTATCATCAGTCACAGCATACTGCGTAGGAGTAATTACTGCACTTCCTTCAATAACCATAAAATACCTATATGCATGTTTGGAGCATATTTCTTGTTCGATATGTCAAGAAATATTACATCTAGACTTATCATCCCTGATATATTTGAAATGAGGAAAAAAAAAGGTCTAAGAGAATATGTAAAAACATACAGGGTTTTCCATTTAAAAACAACCTTCATTGTTATATCACGTGACCTACGAAAGCAATTGTTCTTTTAATTTCATTTGAAAAATATTTTGTTTACAACCCTACAACTTTTATATGAAACTTTTTTTTTACTTCCAATAATAACAGAAATAAAGGATCGGTCAATATATAATGAGTAACCCTGTACATTTACCTGACTTAATATGATTTACTATATGACTTACTATTACATACAGCATTATATTTGTAGACATAAGACATAATATTGACGATACAAACAAACAGTACAGAAAGCCATTAGAAACTTGACTGCGGCATTAAGTATTTTCCAGTTGTTTTATGAAAATACGCCCGATGATATTGTAACCATTTTTTCCATGCAAATTCAGATTTTGCCTTTAATTTATCTGAGAAAAGCGGACGCTGACAGTCGGCAATAAAGTACAGCCGTTACCATGAATTGGGATCCAGTTTCACTGCCGACATGGCGGTTCATCCCTGCCTCTCTTCTCTGTTGATATTTTTGTTAATATGTGCTCTAAATTTCCCTTTATAGCTACTTTCCACTTTTCGGCAACATGTTTCAAACGCATTTCGAAAGCAGTATAAACGACGGAAAACAGTACGGCGCGGCGCGCGTATATTTTAGGTGTACCCTGGGCCGTCTTTATGTTACTGGTGGATGTTCTGTTCGCCTATAATATTTATAAATGGGGATATCACAAACGACTCCGGTGTATGTTTGACTTGCTTTGATGAGTTGTATAATTGCAGTAATTAAACTCTAAAAACATTAAAAGTATTTCTTTGTTGTGTATATTATACATACCTCATTCTGTGAGAAAATATAATTTAATAACAAGCTAAAAACATACTCTTTGCCGATTTACTGAACTGTTTATATAATTATTGTTACACATTCTATAGGATACTTTTCGCGTTTTTTACAAATAATGTCAGTTTTAGTCATTTTTAATTTTATAGTACGAACTTGGTGAAAGACTCAGTGTAAAATTAAAAAAACTATACCAAAACTCATGTGGGTTTCGAACCCGTGACCCTTGGATTGCGAGTCAAAAGTCAGTCAAAAGCGTAAGAACTACACCACTACCTGACAGGCAGAAAAATGTAAATTTTTACGTTATAAAAGACGAGCTAAAATCATATTTCCACGGTTGTGTATTGTATTATGAAATGTATATTAGTAAAATATATAAATACTCAGATATTAAAATGAAATATCATTTCACCAGATTTCTATACTTACAATCATAAAAACATAAAAATCAAAAAAGGTTTTTTTCAAATTTAAATAATTAATAGCTTTTTTATTTACTGATCGATTTTGTAAACATACTAACTAACGTACGTACAAACAGGTGAAAATAAGACCTGGTAAAAATAGTATATTGTAACACCAGTAGTGTGCCAAAGATTTCATTACAATATAAGAGTGGCATCGTAATGACATTTATGCATGCATATTACTATAGTAATTTTGTTTGTAAACGAATTCCGAATAACTGTGCAAAATGTCCGTCCGTCTGTCCGATTGTCTGTCTGTCTGTCTGTTTGTCTGTCCGTCCATCTCGTAAGCACGATATCTTAAGAAAGAAAAGTCTGACAATACTGAAATTTGAGCGAACAATACGTTTGTGTTAGTTGGAGGAGGAACCCCATTATTTTTTTAACAAAATCGATGAATAAATAAGAAAGTTATTAATTGTTTAAATTAAAAAAAATATTTTTGTGATTTTTATGTTTTTGTAATTGGATAGAAATGTTGGGAAATGTTATTTCCTAGCATTTTTTTAATAAAACATTTTACTAATATAGATTTCATAGTATTAAGCGGTGGTGTAATGGATATACGTATCTAACTTGACTCTTCACCATCAGGCCCTTCAACTGCGACGGAGCGTCGCATCATCGATGTCTGACTGGCTTCGCCGCGGGTAACCGAGAAGGATAATCATTTGTACTTTTAATTTTTAACAAATTTCTTTCAAAGTACTCACAATAAAATCTGTTTTATTAAAAATTAAGCCGGTAAATACAGTGTGCGCCACATAAAACGCTCCAGACTTGTATTTTTTAAGCGACGACCATGTTGGACACATCAAATTGTAGATATTTTTAAGGCATTTAAACATGTGTACAGAGTGATTAAAAAAAAAATTGAAAGAAAACTTAATTTCCTTGAATATTTTTTTACCTCATCCTCTACATGAACTGCGTTAATGTTTTCTTATAAAGGTTTTAATTAGCTTCAATTTATGTTATTACGTCATATTCGAAATTCTTTTTGGTTTTAGAGAAAGAAATTAAAAACGCTCCTTCCGATTCCAAACTGATTTTTTTTTAAATAACTGAAAAAAATGTAAATAATAATTTTATGCTTTATTTGTAAACGACATATCACAAACAATACTCAACGTAACAAAACAGCAACAAGAAACAAAAGAAATAAATATTTTTAATTTTTTTTTAATATAAATTGAAGCTAATTAAAACCTTTATAAGAAAACATTAATACATTTCATGTACAAGGTGAGGTAAAAAAATATTCAAAGAAATTAAGTTTCCTTTCTTAATAATTTTTTCAAAAGAATTTTTTTTAAATCACTCTGTATGCACGTTTAAAGGCTTTAAAAATGTCTACAATGTGCACAACATGATCATCGCTTCAAAAATAAAAAAGTTACAAGTCTGGGGAGTTTTAAGTGGCGCACCCTGTATAGTTCAAAATTCCAAAAATAGTATTTTTCTACAACTGTCAAAAAAGGCTATGTTTGCGCATTAATGTCAGTGTCTAAAATGAGACATTTTTTCATTGACATTTTTTTTGCCTTACCATGGCACCGTGCGCAAAATATTTTGCGCATTAGGGTGCAAAATATTTTGCACGTCACATACTATTATTGCCTATTTTTTATAATTTTTAATGTATGCACGAGAATTAAACAAACATCTAGTTCAAAAATATTTAATGTTTTATCAAATAACTCAACTGAAAGTAGAATTTTTTAAATTATTTTATTTTAAAAACAGTGTTATTTTTTTAACTAATGGTTTTAGTTTAATCAAATGAAAGTTGTAGAAAAAACATTGTTTGCATCTCGAGTGCAAAATACTTTGGTGATCTCCAACGATTTTTTGACTCGGCTGCGCCTCGTCAAGAAACTTTCGTCCTCGATCACCAAAGTAGTATTTTGCACCCTAGATACAAAAATAACTATTATAGTGTTTCGTGTAAATGCGGTGTACATAATGTGTATTATGTAGGTGAGTCATCTAGACCTTTCAAGGTAAAGCTTGACGAACACAGAGATTTTGGAGATTATGCTAGAAAGGGAGAATTTCAGGAGTCAAAAATTTGTCAACACGCGTGGGATAACAATCATAAGATCCAGGGAACTCTGCGAAAATTTTGGAAAAATAAAGTGGAAAGTAGCGCAACTAAAAGAAAACTTAAGGAATCCGCTATTATTTCGTTAAATGAGGATAAATGTGTCAAATTATTCTATAGATTTCTGTACCAACTGGTTGCTGATCCTTAGAGATGAAGTAAGTAAAACTAAAATAAACATAATTTAATGTCTCGCGTGGCTATGGAACTATATAAACAGAAGCTGAAAAGTTTGATATACTATAAAAACCAAATCTGTAAATAATTAAATAATTGATGGAAGGGGGGTAATCTAATTTCAATAAAAATTGCCAACTTACGTCTCAAACTTCCAACTTTTGCCAAGTTCCACCGAAATAAAAGTTGATGAGCGGGGAGAGAAAGTTTAAAAACAATTTTTTTCAATAAAAATTGCCAACTTACGTCTCGAGGGGGTAACGTACCCCCCCTCCCTTCGCTATGCCACAGAATGTATACTGTGCTTGAGCATACGCAAACGGTATCATCTTTTTTTTTCAGCAGTTCTATAACAACTTGTATAATTGTCATTGTCAGCCTGTTCGGAAACGCGGAAAAATTCTTTATTCAAATACAAGATTACGTGACCGTAACAGCCCTTTGTCCCACGCTAACTGTATGCCGATGGTTTTCCGAGGATTTTTTTACTTTGAACCTAAGAAACACATGACAGTCTGTCTAAAATCTTACCAAAACGCATAGTTTGCCAACAAATGAAAACTCACTTTTCCATATGAAGAACCCAGGATGACTCTCTGATTCATTCCTTGTCGTCATAGGAGTACACGCATCATAATGCCTCCTAAAAGGCATACTAAGTAAAATCACAACCAAAAATGTGTCACCAACTGCCGGTCTATAACGATTTATTAAACTAAATGAATATACACAAAAATTGAAGTTTTGATATACAAACACACAGAATATATCTATTTTTATACAGGGTGATTTACCACGACATGCGGAAAATAAAATGGCGTTCTAGTCTTATACCGTGCGTGTAATTTCCCATTAGGCATGTACATTCACGTAGCGCGAGAGATATGACAACACCGGCAGCCGTAAATTCGTCCGTCGGTGAAGCATCCCAGCTCTGTTATTTCATTTCAGCCAGCTGGCACACGCGATGTTGTAATTCTTACTCCCCATGCCTAGCCCGCGACTACATCCACGGTATGTGGAAAAGCCCATAGAGTGATCCGAGGTAATATAGTAATTTTTGTTGCATTAAAACTTTCTTTTCACTGTGGTCAGTGATAGGACAGGGAACTTAGTTGGGAGAGAATATATAGGAGATGTTTACATTTCCTTAATTGGCAAAAAAGTTAAAGTGCCGCATTTTTTGCTTTCGGTCGAACGCCGCGGCAGGTGTTTTTGTTATCGACTGGTTTACAGACAATCCAACCAACCAGCCTCCGGTATACTTTGAAAATTGCCATAAGAACTCGTAACAGTGAGCTGGTCTGCTGGAATTCCAGCGTCTTCAAAGCATACCGATAATGTTGGCACCAGCAGACTAGTTCACTTTTACGAGTTCGCATGACAATTTTCAAAGTGTACCGAGAAGGTCGGTTGGTTGATTGGATCGTCTGTAGATCGTGTGTAGATCCCTTAAGTAAATATCCTACTTGTTTTTGAGTTCACTGGCATAGGCTCAATGTGTCGAAAGACATTTCTATTTTTCTCCAAGCCAAACCGGACCTACCCCGTCCAGCCTCACACCCGCCTCGGCGGTGTTCGCCGTGGTTGTCTGGCTGGCTCCTGGCTAGGATCCGATGAGGCATATATCTGTATTAAAACATTGAATAAAATATTAATGTTGTGCAGACTATAAATTTAACATTCAAGTTCGTAGGTCCAAATCCCACAGAACGCAAGACTTTTTTTCTGTTTTAATATGAAAAAAATATTTCAACTTTGTGCTCTTTTCGGCTTCAAAGATCCACTGGGTGGGGAAGTTCCAGCCGCTTCCAGTAGCTGCCGATTTTTTTTTGTAATGTGATTAAAACCAAAAAGTCACTTTTACCCTCTCCAGCTTTGCTGTCACTCCCAAGTCTGATAAAGGGGGAGAGGAAGTGATATGGTTGGACCGCGTTACGTCAGATTAGTTAAAGTCATAGACGGCGTATTCCTACAAATAAATAAGGTAATTTTTTTGGTCACGTTTTTTTAATTACTTCCACATCCAGTGGAAGTATAGTAACGACAAAAAAATTTTAAAAAATTTTTATTGTTCAAATAGGCTTAGAATTTCATGAAACGTCGAGATTTAAAGTTTGAGCGAAAAAAATTTATCTGTCTGTCTGTCTCTCTGTAACTTTTTTTTGTGCGCACGTTTACTCAGGAACCGTTTGAGATATTGACTTGAAATTTCGTACACATTATGTACTTTAACGAGATCTAGAACTGGATTATATTTTCATCTGGTTCCGTCGAAGGGTTGGGGGTAAATTTGGGGTAAATAGGTAAATCAAGCAGGTAAGAGTCCATAAAATTGGTATTTAGTATATATAAGAGAAGCTAAGGTCTCAAAAAAAATTTTGACATTACCCACCCCCATTACTACCCCCACCCCATTATTAAAGGGGGTGAAAAAAATAAAATTGTAATTTAGCGTGTATACAAGAACCTATGGCCTCAAATTTTTTTTTATTTAATCCACCCCCACCCCCAACCCTCTACCACCACCCCAACCCCCACTATCGATGTGACATATCGTTTTATAGGTTTTTGGCGATTTCAAATATCATGTTATAAAGTTACTTCGAGTAATATGGATGCGCAGTAGGTTTCCCCGAGTATTATGGATGCGCAGTAGCTTTCCTCGAGTACCATCGATGCGCAGTAAGTTACCTCTAGTAGTATGGATGCGCAGTAGGTTTCTTCGAGTATTTAGGATGCGCAGAGGCTTTTCTAGAGTACTATAGATGCGCAGTAGGTTACCTCAAGTAGTATGGATGCGCAGTAGGTTTCCCCGAGTATTATGGATGCGCAGTGGCTTTCCTTGAATACCATTGATGCGCAGTAGGTTACCTCAAGTGGTATGGATGCGCAGTGGGTTTTCTCGAGTAAAATGGATGCGCAGTGGGTTTCTTCAAGATGATGAATGCGTAGTGGCTTTCCTCTAGTAAATTGGATAAACAGTGGGGGTTACCTCGGGTAGTATGGATGCGTAGTAGGTTTTATTGAGGGAAATGCTAGAAGTAGAGGCTCTACTTCTATCATGTAGTCCACGGCACAGAATGATTTTTATATCATTGTCATGTTATTTTCTGCGTATTACTTCTACATCCAGTTGAAGTATACTAACGCAAGAAACATTTTTGAAAACTTTCATTGTACTAATAGGCTTAGAATGTCATGAAACCTAAATATTTTAAGTTTGAATAAAATAAATTTGTCTATCGCGTCGGTCTGTCTATCTTGTATCTTTTTGGTGCTCACGATTACTCTGGAACCGTTTAAGATATTGACTTAAAAATATGGCACACGTATGTATTTTAACGAGATCTGGAACTAGATTATATATCGATCTTATTTCGTTGCAGAGTTGAAGGTAAATGGGGGTAAATAGGCAAATAGGTAAATCAAGCAATTAGGAGTGCATGAAATTGGTATTTAGTAAATATAAGAGGAGCTAAGGTCTCAAGAACATTTTTGGCAATAGCGACCTCTATTACAACCCCCACCCCATTATTGTAAGGGGTCAAAAAAATATTGTGATTTAGTGTGTATACAGGAACCAATCATCAAGAATCACCACCTACTGATGGGCATATCATTTTATGGGTTTTTGGGGTACACGATTTCAAATATTATACTATTAAAGTTCCATAAACAATTATTTCCACTTAGTGGGGTACAAATATAGTATTTTCGTTGTAAGAGACTTAGATAGGAAGTCTTGATGTGGAAGTAGTGATTCCTTAGGCAGCGGTTTTTTTCATTTTCTTGACTCCTCTCTGTGGAGACAACCTACTGATAAATTTTCCGCACGTTGTGGTAAATCACCCTGTATTTATAAGTCTTACAAATGTTTATAAAACTATATAATAATGTCGGTTTGAGTGTTAAAATATACCTACTAATAAAAACCCTTTCCCATAATTCTCGTCACAAACAGACGTCGAAAATTAAAACCCGCACATACCGCCACTTCATATAAGAAGTCACCGAGTATTAATTAAGCATGTTGTGCTCCACTTGAGTTTAAATGTTAATCGGGGAGTAATTAGCAAAACCTTGTCACGGTGAAATAACAGCCTCAGCATATTGTAGCAGAATTAGTAGACCGTGGACTATTTCTCTTTACTAGACATCCACCTACGCTATCAACTGGAGTTGTTATACTTTGCATAGTTCTCCACGTAAACACCACATCAAAATGGTATGTAAATTAGATACAGCTCACCAATTGCGTCTGTAGTCTATATATTACTGAAGGCAAAACCATGAAAATATGCAAAATACTATAAAACCCATAATTATCGGCAAGCTCTAATTAAAATCTCTTATGACACAGGGTTATTCATTATATTATTGACTCTCTTTTATTTCTATTATTGGAAATAAAAAAAGTTTCATATAAAAGTTGTTGGGTTGTATATATACAGCGTGTCCTCCGATTGAGTTCGCTATAAGGTGAAATGGACAAAAAATTTTCGAATTTTTTTTTTTCATATTTGAAGGTTCACCCCTTATCTAAAAAGTAATTTTGGGTGTACTTTTGTTTTTTTAAATCATGTAGGCCATGACAGTTAAGCAAAAACGAATTTCATGTTAGGTAAAGTACCTTTTCTGTAAAAGATACAGCAAAATGTCATTAAGGAAAGTTATTCGGATTAAAAAGTTATAGTCCTTTGCAAAATTTCAAGAACATACGCCTACTTTGATAATTTTATTGGGTTGTTGACGAATTTTCAAAAATGGTGAAATATGGTAGTGGAGGCGTTAATTTAGTTATATCTTTAATTTGAAAGAAAAATTCTAAGCGCAATATATTAAAAAAAATTATTAAAGTTCGACTATTTGAATGTACCACGAAAACTGAAGTGACATCATAACGGCAGTTATATGTGAAGTTATATACAGAACAGAAAAAGAGGAACAAGTTGAGATTGTTGGCAATAAAGGAAATAACCTTAAATGTCAACATCGAATGTGACATTTAATTAGAAGTTTTTAGCGTTTGGTATTTATTTTTTTTTTCAAAATTACTTAGGCAGGATTTATAAAAGCCAATTTTGATATTTTATAGTCAGCGAATTTTTAAAAAGAGATGATCATTTTAGCATTGCAGAGGTTAGAGGTGCAAAAGCCGCGAGGTACATTACAGCTACAGTTTTGACTATAAATATTAGAAAAGCATTCATTTTTACATTCACCATTCATTACTGGAACACTGAAGAAAAGTTTTTTCGGTGAATTGATGGTATTATTTACACAGTATAACTTTATGCCGCTAAAATAAACCGAAATATAACCTAGAAACGTCAAGTGAATTTGACATTAGGTTTGTTCACACAGTCTGAACTACTGCACCAGTGTATATAACAGAAGGAGATAGAGTTGAAGAGCGCTGGTGCATATAATGTCAGTGTAAATATAGTGTCAAATTGAATTGACGTTATTCTCTTTTTTTCTCCGTCGCTATCAACAGTTTACAACTTCGTATCCTTTTTTCGTCGTTTAATAACTAACTTCTCTGCAGACTGCCATTATGTTGTCATCTCCGTTTTAAATGCATGTATTTTTAAAATTGATATTGTAATGTTATAAGACTTTATTTTCAACTTTTACATGTCTCCAATTATTTTTTATGAAGAAATGTTATTGTTAACAGCGACCGCTAGATGGCGCCTCCGATTTATTTTGCATGTCGCAGTCTTAAGATTGTGAACATGTACCGTGTCACCGGAAATCTCGTTGTCAGTCACTGCATGCCTACCTTGCACTGAAGAGAGCCAACAGCTCGAAACTGCAGTCTGCAAGTCTCGCTGAATAGCGCTAACGCGCCAGACTAGCAATTTGTTGTAGTCTGGTTAATTTTCGGCCATGAAAAATGATTACAAAGTGAACAAAAGGATTGTAACCATTTTTCATCGCCTTTGTCCAAAATAGCATTGAAACGCCGACACGAGGGATTGTTCCAGGGCGTAAAATATAATAGATATCGAAATAGACGGAAGAAGAGCAGTATTTCTGAATTTTACCAATTTTATACCAAAAAAAAACTTCTCTTGTCTCCATGAACAAATTTCGTGTCAGTTTTGCCCATAATAGCCCTTATCGCTTCCGCTAAAGGGGTGGGTTTAGTGTCAAAGGATATAAAAGGGTTTAGATTAGATTAGATTAAATTAGATTAGATTGAAGGAAGGAGCTGGTCGCTTGGCTTTGGCCACCGCAACCCTTTTGGATCTATAGTGGCCTCCTAATCTAATTCATTTAGAATTTCTTATCCAGCTTTATACTTTTTACCAGACTCCATAGCCTTGATAGGGGTTCCTTAGTATAGCTATCTGCCCTTGGTTTTTCCTCACCAAGTAGTTGGAATTTTAGTCTGGCTAGGCCTTCGCATGAGGTTTCCTCTTCCTCTTGACAGAATCTGCATATTGCATCATCTGCCAGGCCCATTAGAATCATATGCCCATTGAGCCTACAATGTTCAGTAAGAAGACCCACTATTATCCTATTGACCTTTCTATTTCGGCATAGTAGATCTTCGGTGAATTTGGCCGATCGTTCTTTAATGAACTCTGTCTCCGTCGCGGGAAACTCTTCCACCATTCTAGAGATTTGTCCTGTACCCATTTATTAATGGATGGTCATTTGCATGGCTTAGCCACACCACAAAAGGGTTCGAGACCTACCAAGGCATTAGAAGCGCCTTCCCGAGCCAGTTCATCAGCCTTTTCATTTCCGCTGTGTCCCTCATGTCCCGGTACCCATGCCACGGTCACTTTATTCTGACTCACTAGGTCATAAGGGCGTTAATATAATCCCATACTAGTCTTGAATCGACCTGCATGGAATCGACTGCCTTTAGCGCTGCTAGGTTGTCGGCAAAAATGGCAATTGACTGGTTGACAGTTCCTTGCCTCATTATTTCCTTTGCACACCACTGTATAGCGGCCTGAAATACTGTGGCATGTATTCCTAGACTTATCGGGATATTCGTTTTCGATCTTATCCCGTAAATCCCATCTCCTACTCCATGTTCTGTCTTGGAGCCGTCCATATACCAGACTATTTGTGCTGATATCGAAGGGCCATTTTTCAGTCCTCTCTGTCTGGTATTTTGATTTGAAAAATTTTATAGGAGGGACTTGAAATGAGTTCAATAATTGCAGTTTTGTTGTGATTATATGCATTTTATGCAAAAAATGCAATTTTTTAATTTCATGTCCTTACTAGCCTATTTTAGGACTAATATCGTAATTTAATCGAAGTTCCGCAATCAAACATAAATTCTGATATGAAATTCGGATTTAGCGCATTAAAATATATACAGACATAAGGGTCTCACCCTTCGGTTTGAACTTTTGTTTTTTTTTTATTGTTTGATTGATATGAACCATGCTGTAAAATCCTCTTGCGTGGAGAAAACTAATATTTTAGTAAAATCTGCAGAGCGACAATGTTTTAATAATTCTTGCTTTTTGTAACCAATTTAACCCTACATTAAAATACCCTTTGCAAGTGTTTGTCGTTCACTAAAAACTTGTTTTTCACATGGCCTGGTTTTCAATTATCTCTATTAGTTCTGTGGGTGCGGTTGACAAAAAACGAGTTTCATTAAAATAAATGTCTCTCGTTACACGGAATCTTATAGCCCAGCAGACTTAATTGTAAAGGAGAATTTCTCAGCAAATGGAGGCTGACTTATTTAAAAAAATCAATTATATGTCTGTTGTAAAAGTAATAAATGTATATGATTGCTTGCTCTGAGCGTGCTTTGTATTAACTTTTTAATTAACTTTTTAGCTACTCCTGTAATTTTCAGTGTTTTCAAAACAGACTCTTGAATAAAACATTTATTGCTGTGTATTTTTGTTCCATTAATATTTAAATGAAATTACCAATTCATTAAGAGTGGAATACCCAAAGCAAATCATGTATGATATTAAACTGTAGACAACAAAACAAATATAACAAGAGAATAGACAGAAGGGTTTTTTTAACGAGTAAAGTTAGTTGGACTGCGTCTACTTATTTTACTAAAATAACCAGAAGTAGTAAAATATTGCATAATTAATTGTGTCAGAAATCGAGTAATATCAATAAAAATTGTATATACAGGATATTCCATGTTTTTTGTACTGTCTTTCAGGAGAGCGCACCTGGCCAAGATTTTCTTGTTGAGTGCTGACTGTCTGGCAAAATAATAATAATAATACACAATATGACCTGGCCCACATGAGGGTCGTGCGCACTGCGCTAAGAACGGGACCGACCCTCATGAGGGTCATGCGCATCGAAAGTGTTAAACGTAGATATCTGAAAAGTTCATTCTTTTGATACATTAAATTTTATAAAACATAAAAGGTCGGCTTTTGTTTCTGTGGGTGGAAAATGATCAAATCTTATTAGATACTTTTTTATTTAAAATCTAAGTGCACCACTTTTCTATTCGGCAACCGTCAAATGGATTTGTATGAAATTTTGTGAAAAAATACCAATTTTTGTATTTCCCGTAGGAATTAAGAATTCTGAAATTAAAATAAGAATTCCGATATCTGATGAAAATATTAGAAGTGAATCGAAGGTGCCTGAAAAATGGCATACAAAATTGAACCCAAGCAAACTAACAGAAAAAGTGAGTTAAGTAAAAGCGAGTAATAAAAACCTTATTTTACTGGACTGGTAGAGAGTAGCTTTTCAGACAACTCAAAAGTTCTTCGATCATAGGAGAGCTGAATTAATCCGAATGTCAAAAGAAATCCAATGTTGACAGATCTATTTCATTCATACATTAGCAGAATAATAATATGTGACCTCAAAAGAATACACTTTTTTAATTGATTAAAATGAAATAAAATTTATATTTTTAAAACTTTATGTTAAATGAAATGACTATTCCTAGTTAATTTGCTTTTTTAGCTTTCCAAAACGTGATAAGAGATGGGTTTAAAAAAAAGAAAAGTGTTTGCATGATAAATAAAACAATGTAGCAGCGCTGCTTCAGTAAGTGGATAGTAGGAACAGGAAGGTTTATATTGAGTTTTAGTGATGCAGAAAAAGCAAGCGAGTACGTACGGCCCTTTGCGAAGTCGAATAAATTATGTAAACAGTTGATTTTAAAAACATTTAAATTATTTTATGGAAAAAAATTATAACTTGAAAATAAAAAAATTTAAAAAATTATAATTCTAATACTTAAAAGTAAACATTTTTTACACCAAATAAGTTTTATTATAATAAATGTTCAAACGTCCCTGTTGAGCTGCGATCGTAAAATCCCTACCGAGCATTTCCCAATATAACAAAGATAACAGTTTGGCAGGTATTTTCAATAGTTCCTGCAAAATTGTTGGGTCTATCCTCTTTAAAAACATAAATTTTTGATGGATGAAGTAAACAAAATTGTTGAGGTCTTTGGTTCCTGTACACACACTGAATCACAAATTTATTTTTTCACCCCCTTTTAATAAAGAGGTTAGGGTGGCAATGAGGGTGCTAATGCCAAAAAAATTTAGACCTTAGCAAATATATATACTAAATACCAATTTTATGGATGATTTACCCCCATTTATGCCAATTTACCCTCAAGCCTTCAACGTAATAAGATCAAAATATAATCTGGTTCCAGATCTCGTTAAAATACATATGTGTACCAAATTTCTAGTCAATATCTTAAACGAGAGCAATCGTACGCACAAAAAAAGGTTCAAATAGACAGAATTTTTTCTTTCCTAAAAGTTAAAATCTCGATGTTTCATGATATTCTATGCCTATTTGAAAAATAAAAATTTTCAAATTTTTTTCTGCTTTACTAAACTTCCATTGGATGTGAAAGTAACATTTTTTGAGACCTTACCATCTCTTATATATACTAAATACCAATTGTATGGACTCTTACTTGCTCGATTTACCTATTTACCACCATTTACCCCAACTCTTCAACGGAATAAGATCAAAATATAATCTAGTCCCAGACCTCGTTAAAATACATATTTATACCAAATATCTAGGCAATATCTTAAAAGGTCCTAGAGTAATCATGCGTACAAAAAAAAGTTACAGACAAAACAACAGACAGACAGAATATTTTACGTTTCATGACATTCTAAGCCTATTGGTCCAATCAATGAATGCCCAAAAGGGGATTGTAGAGAACATTTAGGAGGGGAGAATTGTCCTCTTCAGGGATGTGTTGGGGGTAGTTAAGAGATAAAAATACTAAAAGTCCCCGCCACTTCAGGGGGGAGGGGGGTGGAAAGGTTCCTTTTTTCGATTCTTCGCTTATAACTCGGAAACGATGCGTCGTATGGAAAAAGGTAATCGACAAGTGTATTTATATTCATTTTATTCCTATGTCTTATAGTTTACGAGATACTCGCCACCGAAAATCGATGATTAATATACATTACATTACATTAGTAAATACGTCCAGTGTTGTAAAATAAAGATTGTTTTGTGACTGTGATTTATTAGCACACCACGGTAAACCGCTTTGATAGAAATATTCAAGGTACATAATTGATTTTTTTTTATTAATTATCGATTTTCGCTAGCGAATATCTCGTAAACTATAACGCATAGTAAGAAAATGAATATAAACATTCTTGTGGGAAATTTAATTACGTTTAATTTTGCATAGATTACCTTTTTCCGTACGACGCATCGTTTCCGAGTTATAAGCGAAGAATCGAAAAAAGGAACCTTTCCACCCCCACCTCCCCCTGAAGCGGCGGGGCTAGGGGCGGGGACTTTTAGTATGTTTACCTCCTAAATGTGCTCTACAACTCTTTTATTGATTGGACTATATTTGAACAATAGAAATTTTCAATTTTTTTTTTACTTTACTAAACTTCCACTGGATGTGAAAGTAAAATTAGTAAACGTTTGCTCATACATTTAGTATACCAACCATTGGGAATTGTAAATTCGTCTCGTCGTTCCTATGATCGAATAACGTTTGCATTGTCTGTATAGAAAATATTTAATTCAATTTGGCATAGAAATTTTGCTAAAGAATCCAGATCTGCATTAGTCATATTAAACTTCTTGTCAGATATGCTCGTAGGTGGGTGGTATAAATAGCAGTGTTACGTCTATAATACAGAATAAACCAAACTCTGCTCAAACACGATAATAAAATATTAACACAAACGTATAAATTTTATGACAGAAAAGTCCCCCTTTCATTACAAAACGAGTTACAAAAGAAATGAAAAACTTCTGTTAAGAGGCCCCCCGAGGTTAGTACATGTACAACTTTAGAGGCAATATAACCCGTCAAGGGGCTAAGTCTGCGGTTTAGTGCTTTGCTCCAATCAGGACAATGTTATAGCCCTCTTCACTTGTAAACTTCACACACCACCCACTAACTCTTTATAATATTAACGCATGTTTTGGTATAATTTTACACTTTTTTTAATAATGCAACTGAGAAATGCGTGTCCTTGCTCAGTTTTACTTTACGCTGATGCAATTAACAATTCATAGCAAGTCTCGACTCCCGGGAAGACGAAAGGCTGACTTTAGGGTGTACCACGTAGCTATCCTGAGAGAAAGATATGACGCACTTTCTAAATTTTAAATGCTGCTAAGTATTGGGAACAGGATATTATGCACAATTTGACAAATACCTAAAACAAATGTTTCTTAATATTAAACGAATAAATAAAAAATTTCGTAAATAAGTATACATAGTAACAGCAAATGCATGTATATATTTGTATACAGATTCGGCAAATGTAGTTTTATATACAGGGTGATTTCTTTTGGGCGTCTATTAGAAGTATATCGAGAAAGAAAAATGATATCGATCAGAAAATTTGGCTATAGGCCTAACTGGGTAGGATCTATTTAACGAAAATATTTTCAAAATGATCCGGTTATACCGAAAGTTGACTCCAACTTTGTTATTTTAAATGAAATGCCCCCAATTTTCAATTTTTTTTTAGATTCTGCAGTTAATTTAAAGAACATTTCTTTAAAGGTTTCCTATAGCTAAAATTAATATTTCCGGAGATATTAATTTTTTTCCTATAACTTTGACAGAAAAGTTGTATAACATAAAAATTAATATCTCAGTAACAATAATTGGTAACATCTTGATTTTTCTATGAGGGTAAGACAAAGTATTGGAGTTACTCATCATGTAAGAAAATTATCGAAGTATCCACCAAAAAGTCTCTAAAATTATTGACATATGTCGACCACACAAAAACAGCAAAAACTCATTTTTTTTTAAATAGCACCATACCTAACTAAATGCACCATTCGATAGAGAAAAAAATGAGCATCTAACCATGTATCATGTTCCTATACCCAAAGTGTGGTTCTTTAGATATTTTCGATTTTCTAATTTTATCAATGAAATGAAAAAATGAAAATTGTATTAATTTATTAATAACAAAAATTTTATAACGAAACATTAATTATACTGTTCAATATGTTCTCCATTAACCTCTAAACATTTTAGAATCCTATTATTTACTGAGTGTGTAGTAGCACTCCGAATTTCATTTGGGTCCAAACCTTCAAATGGTCTTTGAACTCTATCCAACAGTTCCTCTCGGTTAGTTACCGAGGTTCGATAGACCTCACTCTTTATATGGCCCCACAGGTAAAAATCCATTGGGGTCAAGTCAGGAGACCTGGCAAGCCAATTCCATGGACCCAAACGCCTTATCCACCTGTCATCGAATATTTGATCCAATTCGTTACTAACTGGTCTGGAACAATGACTTGGAGCTCCATCGAGTTGGTACCAGCATGAAAAATATTGATTAACAGGTAAATTGTCTAAAAAGTTCGTTACGACAGCTCTTAAAATTTCTAAATATTTTGGTCCATTCAAATTTTCGTCGTAAATGTGGTAACACAATTTATTGCCCATTAACAAACAAAACACATTAATACTAAATTTATACTGAAAATTCCTCGGTCGCATAACATGATTTTGATTGCCCCAAAAATGCGAATTTCTGCTGAAAATACCTTCTTTTGAAAACTCATCAGTCCAAATAATTTTTTCTAAAAATTGGAGGTCTTCTTGTGTTCGGATTAATATCATTTCGCAAAATTCTGTTCTTCGCTGTGGATCTTCAGGATAAAGTTCTTGCACAGTAGTAAATTTAAAATTATGGAATTTATGATTCACTAAAATCTTCCGAATGGAACTGTAGGAAATTAACTGGAATTGTAGTAAAATTATTTTTTTTCAAAAACGAATCGCCTTATCGATGTCAAACAAGAATATCTTTTTTTAGAAAATTGTTTAAGGAATTTAAGAATATGATAATTTTCAAAAATTAATTTATGTCAAAATTTAGGGGTAAAAAGCATTATGAAAATCCTCATGCAATTGCTGCTTCACTATTCACTATTTCAGTAACTGAAAGCTTCCTAGACAAGGTACGAAGGGCGCCATATTTCTGAAATTAAGATACACATTTAATATGTACACAGTCCAAATTTTGTTAAAATCGGAAACGGTTTGGAAGTAATAGGCAAGAAACATTCTTGAATATGTAACCTTTAAAGAGTAACATCCGTAGGGGGGGCGCCCCAAGAAAAAAATTATAAGTACTTTTAGTGTTATTTTGACCCAAACTATACGTTCCCGAAGTATTGCCTCATAGTGCCGGCACTGTATATAATACCTGTATACTGACCTAATGTTACACACCTGTAAATTATAATATTGTAATATTATAAATAAATCAGCCCATTCCATTCTATTTTAATTGGAACAAAAATATCATTTTAATACCTCCTCTGGTAACACTTAAGCACATTATTATATAAGTATAGATTTACACCAAACTGCTTCACTATAAACCTTTTCAGTAACTGAAAGCTTTGTAGCACACTTATAGAAACATTATTTTCATTTTTACAGTAAAAGCTCTGTGTTGTAAAATTGAAAGTAGAAGAACTTGTAACTCTAACTCGATTTATCAAAAACCTTCGACACGGTTAAATAAACGATTATTTTTTTATTGATAAAATTGTACAGGGAAGACGTCTGTACAACTTCGACTTTCTCTAGGAGACACATGCCTCCATTTAATGCACATCAACCCCAGATAAAATAGAGGTTTTATTTAAATATATACAAGAGGTAGGGGACAGTGGCGCAGCCAGAAAATTCATCTGGGGGGGGGGGGCAATAGAACCGGCCTCCCCAGAGGATGAGGAAAATTTTTTAGAAAATGGTTGAAGACGGATGTGTATCTAGATTCCTCTATTAGATAATATTGGCATTAATTACAAAATATTTATTTCAAGGGATAATTTAGATACTGCTTTGTACTGCTTCTTTACTTTTTGGCTCATGGAAGACGGGTTGGGGGGGGGGGGCATGGCTCCTCCCCTGGCTGCGCCCATGGCAGGGGAGACCGGTGCCAATTGTAACAAAATTTGTTTAAACATTTCTGCTGAGCCAACCCTTCTTAATTTTTGATTGGACATTTTTTGAAAGAAATGTGTAATGTTTTCACATACTAATCCCAATTTTATAATTGGCCTGTCAATGATCGTCTTATAACATAACCCATAAATTTTATGATGTCAGCTGTTACTACTGACACCTATCTGGTGTCAGTTGTTACAGATAATACCAAACAAAAATAAACGATTTCAGAACTAATGTAACTGCCTTATAAAACACAAAATTAAGCAAGTTACAAAAAAAATGCACAAAACTCAAAACATTACTCTGAAAAACAATTAATGCATACAAAATAAGGATCATCATCAGTGCAACTGACATGCGCCCACTGTTTACAGGACCTGCACTGGATCCAGTCATCGTGGCTGTCGATATATAGGCCACAACATACTAAACAAATAGTCTCCTCGCCCTCCTCGTCCTCTTCAAATGAGACGCTCTCATGAACAATTTTCTTTTTCTTAGCCCTCTTAGATTTGACTAAAGAGACAGTCTCCCCGTCTTCCTCATCCTCTTCAAATGAGACGCTCTCATGAACAATTTTCTTTTTCTTAGCCCTCTTAGATTTGACTAAAGAGATAGTCTCCTCGTCCTCCTCGTCCTCTTCAAATGAGACGCTCTCATGAACAATTTTCTTTTTCTTAGCCCTCTTAGATTTGACTAAAGAGATAGTCTCCTCGCCCTCCTCGTCCTCTTCAAATGAGACGCTCTCATGAACAATTTTCTTTTTCTTAGCCCTCTTAGATTTGACTAAAGAGATAGTCTCTTAGATTTGACTAAAGAGATAGTCTCCTCGTCCTCCTCGTCCTCTTCAAATGAGACGCTCTCATGAACAATTTTCTTTTTCTTAGCCCTCTTAGATTTGACTAAAGAGATAGTCTCCTCGCCCTCCTCGTCCTCTTCAAATGAGACGCTCTCATGAACAATTTTCTTTTTCTTAGTCCTCTTAGATTTGACTAAAGAGGAGACAGTCTCCCCGTCTTCCTCATCCTCTTCAAATGAGACGCTCTCATGAACAATTTTCTTTTTCTTAGCCCTCTTAGGTTTGACTAAAGAGACAGTCTCCCCGTCTTCCTCATCCTCTTCAAATGAGACGCACTTTTTTTTTTTTTTTTTTTTTTTTTTTTTTTTTTTTTTTTTTTTTTTTTTTTTTTTTTTTTTTTTTTTTTTTTTGTAAATCTGCTTCCATCAATAATTGTTTCTCAGAAGTATCAGTGTAAATTGCTATTTTTCCTTTGGCTCTCCTCCCCCTCGTGGGTTTCTGAACGTCGCCTTGTCGCCTTTGGGAAAAGGCCTTATTGCATCTGGTGTTATATGAGAAATTGGTTTTTTGACTACAGATGTAGTCTGTGTAGACAATCCTTTTGTAGATGTGCTTGGCTCTGTTGCTGGGTCATGATCGTTTATAAATTTCAGTTCTGTTTGGTTTTTACCAGTCTCTGCAGTAGGTAGGGACCTACTGCATCGCCATCTTCCTGACTGAAGGGCCTATCAACTACACTTGCTGGTACAAAGTCAGCATCGTTGAATATTTCCCGGTTAAAGGGGAAAACTCCCGTACAACTAAAGCCAGATTGAATATTTCGGGGTGTAGAAGCTGTAATGAGGGCCTGCTTGGCTATGAACGGTAAATCGTAAATGGTAAGACGCTTTCCAGGGTGGTTTCTCTTCCACTGATCAGCAGGACCTCTTAAATGGGCCGTAAATTCTTTTGTCCAATGGCTGAAGCCTATGCGATGTATGAGGGGGAAAAGTTAAAAGTGTTATGTAATTTGCCTTGCAAAAGTCTCTCACGGGGATAGATATGTGTGATGAATGATTATCCAGTATGAGGAGAACTTTGTTGGTTTCACTGGAATTTGCATGTTTTGCAAAGTGCTTCACGAAAATTAAAAACTCAGCTTCTTGCATCCATCCCGATTTGTTTCCAGCACCTATACATTCACTGGGCCATCTCTCACAAAGTGGTCCTGGTATTTCAATCGAGGAAAAATGAACATGGGTGGTATTGTGTTGCCAACAGCGTTTATAGCCAGACACATGGTCACTAGAGTTCCCCTTTCCTGCGATGTGATTGATCCTACCTGTTTTGTGCCTTTTTAGGCAATAACTTTGTTTGGCTTCTGCACAGTTTTTATTCCTGTTTCGTCAGCATTATAAATATTTTGTGGCTCAAAGTGACATCGGTCCATTACTGCAGATAAGTTATCGAAAAATTTGTTTACATTTACTCGGTTGAAATTCATGGCCCTATTAAGACTTGTAGCTTGTGGTGTCCGCAGCGACAGTTCTGAATTTCGCCTTAAAAATGCTACAAGCCAATCTTCACTAGCAAGCTCCGTTTCGTTCCATTTTTCTGGAAATTTCGCTTATTTTGGCTGGCAAACTGAAAAGCTAGTTTTCGCAGATCTTTCGTGCTTAATCCAAAATATAGGTCAACTGAAGTTTTGCAGTACTGGACAAGCTGTTTTTCATTTTCGTCATTAAATAATCGGTTGTGAGGTTTATAGCCTGTGTTTTTTTTTATTTTAACGCAAGGCATTTACCAAACGGTTTAAGGTAACATGGCACATTCCGTAATCCTTTGCGACGTCTGTGACTGATAACTTGGTATCGATGACTTTTTTGCTGCTTCCTCGTAGATTGTTCGCCGGATTATTCCCCTTTCAGTTTTCCTCGGCCTTGGTTTTACCATTTTTTACGCAGTTACTAAAATAAATAAAGAACTATATTGTGTATTACGTTTTTCAAAAAGTAGGTGTCAATAGTAACATGTTACAATTGACACCGTTTCATTTGTTACAATCGACACCATGTTGACATTTCTGATTCATTAATGCCTGCACGATACATGCTTTATAACCTATAAAAGTTGGCGCATGCAGTAGACAACTAAGACGGCATGTATTAATAGGCTTTAATTAGATTTAGAATAAATATAATAATCTAGGTTGTATACCGAAAAATATTTTTGAGTAGAAACTTACATTTTTTTTCAATAAACACAAATTTTCTAACACCAACACTAGATGCGTCACGTCAACAAATGTGCGGTTGGTTAAAGAAATATGTATTATCTTTGACTTGATGAAGGCGGTTCGCCACAATTGACACCTGTCTCCCCTACAAGTGGCCACAATACTTACTTAAATTTTGAAGAGCAATCATATGACTTGCCATGCATGACCTAATTGGTTCATAAAATTAAAATTAATTATTACAATTGGATATGGCTAATAGATTTAAGTAATATGGCGTAAAAGATACTTAAAAATAAGTATAATATATAATCCAGTAAAAAAGTGTAAAATGTGGAAAAGTGGTGGAACAGCACCGATTTGAAAAATTTAATTTTTCACGTGTTCCCTAGACCCCCAAGAACATTCATCAGCATTGACCCCTGCATTACCTCCGAAAATGAGAGGGGGTTTTGAAGTGCTCCAAAAAGTAACCGCCATAAAAAAAATTATAAAATTAATATTTCGCCTTGGAAATAGGCTCTAGAGGGTTTTTTGGGTCGCTAATCACGAATTCGAGGTCCAAATTGAGGAATTCCATATTCCAATATGGAATTCGTGCCATTTTTTGATGAAAATTCCTCTTTTTCGGGCGGAAATTTAAATATGAATATTGTGCTGCGGAAGTGTGCTCTATGGGGTTTTTTGGATAGCTGATCACAATGCCGAGGTCCAAATTGAGCAATTCCATATTCCAGACTGGAATAAGTGCCATGGAAAATTCCATTTTTTCAGAAAAAAATTAAATATTAACGTTTTTCCACGAAAATGTGCTCTAGGGGTCGCTAATCCAAATTTAAGAATTCCATATTCCAGCTTATGGTTGTCGCAAGAATGGCGTATATTGCTCTTAAACTTGTAAATTTTGTCACGGAAACAACTGCAATAATTGCGAGGCGCCTGGAGCTGCAGACGTAACGGAAAATGAACCGATTTGTCCGGCTGAAATATCGGACGAACAGGAAGATGATAGTGACACTGAAGAAGAACCAGCAAATCCTGAATTACCAGTTCTCAAATATGATTCAGATTATGATTGATGTAAATGGTGTAAATCATATAAAGAAATAATGATAAATTAATAACTATTTTATCATACAGAATACCACCTTTTGTAACCAACACAATAAATGCTATATTTTTATAAAAAATGTTCTCTTTTAATCACTTACCTCACTTGAAAGAAGAAATCATTTGCATGCATTCTTCCAGTGTTTATAAAATTGTATATTAATTTACATACATACATAATTTTTTTCTTCAAAGTGAAATTCGACACGAAAAATGGCACAAATTCCAGTACAGAATATGGAATTCTTGATTTTGGACCTCAAAATCATGATCAGTGTCCCAAAAAACCTCTTAGAGCATACTTCCGCAGCACAATATTCATATTTAAATTTCCGCCCGAAAAAGTGGAATTTTCATCAAAAAATGGCACGAATTCCATACTGGAATATGGAGTTCCTCAATTTGGACCTTGGATTCGTGATCAGCGACCCAAAAAACCTCCTGGAGCCCTTTTCCGAGGCGAAATATTAATTTTATAAATTTTTTTATGACAGCTACTTTTTGGGGCACTTCAAACCCCCTAACTATATAATTTTCGGAAGTAATGCAGGGATCAATGCTGATGAATGTTCCTGGAGGGTTAGGGAACACGTGAAAAAAGCAATTTTTCAAATCGGTGCTGTTCCACCACTTTTCCACATTTTCCGGCTTATTTATTGGACTAATAATAAATTGGAATACTGCCATTAAACACAGATTTATATTTATCGTTAAATTCTTTTGCTTCTGAGCTTGTTCTAAATACCATTATAAATTTTGAAAATTTGGTAAATAAATGACCCTGTGAACAACTGCGTGTTAAAACATCCTTAAATTTAACATTCCCACTATACGCATACGCCTGTTCTGCATTTGATTTTGCTACATAAATATATCGGGATTTGTTCGATGTTAATGCACGGAACAAATACGCAGCATGTTTGAATACTGTCGTTTTGCATATTGAGACATTTTACTTCGCATGAAAATATGTGACTTTCTTTGATTTCTACGTATACCAAGTATTAATTCATCTAAGACACGAATTTTGCAACTTTTATATTATACGGCTATGAAACCGCATTAAGGCAAGGATTATATTATAAAGAACCTGAAAAGGAAAAAAAATTTATAAAACATGACCTTAATTTTCTGAGGAAAAGAGTGCCTATTGCCATATTAATTTTAATATTAATATTAATTTTAGAACCATCCACCTTTCTGAAGCAATTTGTCAACATGATTTTCTAATCTCAAATCGGTGTCAATAATAAGACTTTTAACCATATCTCTTCTTTCAGTACGATGTTTTTTACAAGAATATTTAAAATAGATTTAACAGAATTTCTTTGCTTCTTAGATCCAGAGATATTTATTGTGTCTTAACTTGGATTAATTATTAAACAGTGATTTAATTAATATCTCCATTTATATGAAAGCTGGGTCTCTCCAATTCTAAGGAAGGAAAAAATTAGTGAAGTTGAGTGTCATCTGCATAAGTGAATTTTGCAATAATTTGTTTTTTTTCTATCGTCCTTAAACAACTTTATGTCGATTTCTCTTTACTATGGAGAGATGAGCATTTATAAGCGGGAAACTGAAAAACAGTACCCTGTGAATAACCCAAATAGCATTTTTAAAAACGATTATTTCAGTTTACTTCCAAAAGTACTTTATGAAAAATAAAATCTGTATATTATTTTCTTTGTTGAAGTAGCTAACACCATGTTTTGGAAGTAATTTTTATCAGAGAAAAATCGAGTATCGATTGTAGAAAATAAAGATGTTCCTTAAGCAAGCTTATAAAGTCTTAATATGGGATCGAGTGCTCTCATAAACATTTCATATTGAACATATTACCTGAGAACAATGAAAAATTGGTACTTTCCTGTATACAAAATAAAAGTCAAATTTGATAAAAGCTTCCATCAATAACGTATCACGTCTCCATCATTCTTTAACAATGTACATTGATTTTTCTTTTGAGGATATTGTAAAAGTTTTAAAGCAGGAAAGGGTAAGCAGGGGATAATTTAGGGCTGAACGCTGCAAAATGGGGCATAATAAAGATGTGCTTCACTTACATTGAGGAATATGACCAGGACATGCCAAGAATGTGCAAGTAACTCAGCACGTTCATCTATCAAGTATAAAGGAAGCTTTTCTTGGTGTTTTACCAGGTCTGGCTTCAGGAAGTCATTGGCTGAAAGATTTATTTATTACATATAGTTAGTCTCCACCGATACAGAATGTCTATGTAATCAGATTTGAATGGCGTACCACTGTTTAAAAGTTATGAACCAAAAAGTGTGGATAACCATATTTTTTGTTTTTAACATGGTTTTATTACGTCAATCTGTAACTATCTATCTATGTAAGTAATAAGGTCTAAGGAACTGAATTTCACCCACTTCAAATTGTTGTATAATCATAAAACTTGGCAATTATGTTTAGGTCTGATGACAATACAATATAGTATACTCAATATTATAATATGTTCAAAATGGCCGCCGCTCCAAGATGGCGGATTATCATTTTCTTTACAACCTCTTTGATGTGGGTATCAAAGGGAAGGGCTTGATAAGTAGAAAACAAATATGTGATCAAAACTTAAAAATTCAAAATGGCGGCGTCAACATGGCAGATAGGTTTTATCAATTATCGTCGAATTCGACTGAAAATCGGTATCTGCGGGTTATAGAGGTTACAGATTACAATTATCCGGTCCAAATTTAACAAATTGTTTGTTTTTTCGAAAGTGCCAAAATTCTCTCTTTAAATATAAGATTAAAAAGTAAAAAAATAAATTAGTAGTTTAAAAAACCATTATTTTTAATTACAAACACGGCTTACACTAAGGCCCTTACGGGGTAGAACAGAATAACAAGTTCGATGATTATTTTTTGCTTTTTAGTGCAGTATTTATAAAAGCATGTTTTTTTAGTTTTTTAATATATTAATTTATTTGTTTATTTCTCGTATTTTGCGTAACTTCTACATCAGCGCTAGAGGTGACATGTCTATCGACGCATACTTTCAAGCAAAATCTAAATATGTAGTAGGTTTGCATATAAAGTTATGAATAGTATTGTAACGAAATGAGGCGAATCAACTTCTGTAATAATGGAGTGATACACATTTTCGACTTTCAGTTTTTTCCGGGATACCTCCCTTCTTCTGTTAGAAAAATAATTTGTGTAAAATTTTATTTCAGTTTAATAACCAAAAGACAAAACGCGCTGTGCTTAAAGTAAAATTGTGTACGTCTTCTAGCCGTTTCAATAAACATTTGGATTTGAAACTTTAAGTGGCAATTGTTATCTATAAGAGCTAAATTTCTCCTAAATTTATCCCATAATTTTCGAAAGAAAAATAATTTGTTTAAAAATACCTAATTTTGCACTATTTCATTTTTCGAAATAAATTCTAATTTATGAACATTTATTACAAAACTCATAAGAAAAATTTTCTTTTTTTTAGTTCCCGTAGGACATAAATCTCGAGATATTAAAAAATAAACATGGAAAACACGGTCTGACAATTAAATTGTTTATATAAACAATACGCGGACCTCGCAGAAACTGCATAACTGGATTCTGAAAATAAATTGGGCCTTTTAACACGTTAAAACAAAAAAACTGCCTTTACCAGATAATTCACTTTCGGAGTTTTTGCTCCTAGTTTGATTCCACTACAGCTTGATGACATTAATATGGGATCACCGATGAGCCATACCTAGCATGTGAGAAGATTTTATAGAATTGTTTAAGCCAATTCTGTTTGTTTGTTTGTAATGTTTGTAAAAACATAAGAAATATACATACGGGTCGAATTGAGAACCTGCTCCATTTATAACTTTTATGAAATAGCCCAGACGACAGAGAACATTTTATAGTGATATTATGTATGCTTTCTCAACTTGCTAGTTGAATTTATATACTCACTTTTAATAAGATTCTATTTCAATATATTTAATATAATACAATCATACATTTTATTTCAACTTGACAGTTCTCATATTTTCTAGCAACCTATATGTATATAAATAACAATATATATAACAATCTTCCCCTGGAAGTATAAAGAAAATAAAAGTATTTTATTTTTAACAATAAAACTCCAAAACTAAATAATGGACTCATATCGCACTGGAGGTTTTCGAATTCTAGTGGAACGTCTCACTACCATTTCTTTTCCTTGTGTCAAAACATCTGCAGCCTCTATCGGTTCTGTTACAGTTGATGGCGGTAAAGTTTCTTGCTCATCTGATTTTAATGTGGCTGGTGTACCTGAGTTGGTTGGCGTGTCATTTTTAATATCATCACTCACTTTTCCATGTTGGCCCTCTTCTGCTTGGGAATTTTCATCAGGCCTGTTAAAAATTTAAGTGGTATCTATATTTGGAAGATATTGTTCTTGCACAGCTGTGGTCCTTATTTGATCTATGTGCTGGGAACGTCTGATTCCATCAACCAAAACATCATAATGTAGTGTTCCTTTACGAGATAATACAGTACCATATTTCCATTTGCAGTTCTTGTTGGTATAACATCGAACTTGAACTGAATCACCTGCGTTGAATTCCCTTGGCAATTTATTGGTAACAGTATTGCAATTGTCATGATTAATTTTGATATCTCTTCTTACCAAATCTATTCTCGTCCTAATCGGGCGTTTAAACATTAGTTCAGCTGGACTGATACCGGTTGTCGAATTTGGTGCTTTATGATAGTAATTTGCAGAGTTTAAATTTTAGATCCCCTGGTTCAGACATCATACTTCGTAATCCTTGTTTGACTACTTGAACATAACGTTCTGCTTGGCCGTTACTTGCAGGATAGTACGGTGCAGTGTACTTATGGTATATTCCATTTGACTTTATAAACTGCTCAAACTCGAATGACCTGAAATCACTACCATTGTCCGAAACTAGAGTTACCGGTAATCCAAAACGCGAAAATATGTCACGCAGAATTTGTATGGTAGCATTAGCAGTAATGCTTTTCGTCGGTACAGCTTCAACCCATTTGGTGTGTGCATCTACTATTATTAAAATATTTGTATCCATAAAAGGTCCCAAATAATCAATGTGGATTCGCTGCCATAGGTGTTCTGGAAATTCCCAAGGATGATACACTTTTGGTGGTGAATTCGTAACTTTTGAACAATTTGCACAGTTCTTTACTACTTGCTCAATATCGTGATCAGTTGCCTTCCACCATACATAACTACGTGCTAGTGCCTTCATCTTAACGATACCAACGTGAGCGCTGTGTAATTCTTTTATTATATCACTCCGTAAAGATTTTGGTATTACTGTACGTATACCTTTAAATACACATCCATTGTAATTGTAAAACCGATTCAACATTTACCTCGTCATAAGTATCATTTCCTTCAGGTGTTTCTGTTGGAAACCTGGACAAATAATCTACGTTTGCGTGATCTTCCGTTCTTCGAAACTGAATATCATAATTGAACCCCGATAGAAAGTTTGCATAATGAAGCATACGTGTAGTTGAAGTGAGTGGAAAATAGCGGATAAGGGTTTATTGTCGGTTATCAATGTAAATCTTCTTCCATAGCAATACTGAAAGAATCGTTTTAGTCCCCAGGAAATTGCAGTTGCCTCCTTGTCAATCTGGCTGTAATTCCGTTCACTCTTTGATAAGGAGCGTGAACCAAAAGCAATTGGTCTTTCAGACCCATCTGGATATTTATGCGATAAAATACATCCTAAACCGTTTGGTCCTGCATCGGTAGCCAGCAGTAAAGGCAATTTTACATCGAAATGTATAAGCACTTTAGTACCAGTAAGTTCTGTCTTCAAGTCATTGAATATATTATTGCATGCTTTTGTCCATATAAACTTGGTATCTTTCCTTAGAAGTGCATTCAACGGGGCTAACTTGGTTGCTAACTTAGGTAAAAATCGATGATAGTAGTTAACCAATCCTAAAAATTTCCTTAACTCTTGTACATCTTTGGGTTTAGGAACCTCCAGGATTGCTTTTATTTTCTCTGGTGACGTATGTAACCCCTGCTCATCAATTTCATGTCCAAGATATTTAATCGAACTCTTGAAAAATTTACATTTGGATTTGTTTAAATGTAACCCATTTGCTTGTAACCTAGCAAACACCTGATCCAGTCGTTGCAATGTCTCTTCGTAGGTAGAACTCTGTACAACCATATCATCAGAAAAACATGATACTCCTACTATGTCGCTCAACAACTGATCCATAAATCGTTGCCAACAATTTGGAGCTACTTTGACTCCAAACATTAATCTTTTTACCTTGAATGTGCCAAGATGTGTACTAATGGCTAATAACAAAGCGGTCTCATCGTCAACTGGCATGTGGAGGTAAGCTTGACTAATATCTAATGAACAGAAATATTTGCCTCCACTCATTCTCGCAAATATATCTTCAATTTTCGGAATAGGATAATTGTCACTTTGTATATGTTTATTCAATGTTGATTTGTAATCTGCACATAGCCTGATATCCCCATTCTTTTTCATTACTGGTACAATAGGTGTACTCCAATCTGCATGTACCACTCTCTCTATAATATCTAACTTTTCCAGTCTCTTGATTTCCTCCTCGACTTTCTCCTTTAATGCATAGGGTACTGATCTTGGCCGGTAAAACACTGGCGTAATGGAGTTATCATTCAATTTAATAGAACATTTGTAATCTGGAATCTTCCCAACTTTGTCATCAAAATTTTGGAAAAATATGCTTGTGTTAATAACGACAGAAAATTCCAAGTCAAAATATTTGTTTAAACGACCAAGGGAGCCATAAATTATTTTAAATTTGGCGGTCTCAAAATTATCTAGTTAGTTGACATTGAGCACAAATTGGTACTCACTTTGATATCGAAACACGACATTGATGGCAACTTATAGGTAGCAGCACTGTAATCGTATAATGATCAATAGACCAATTCTTCAAGTTTAAATTTGTTTTACATATTAATGTAATAGCAAATATAACTAATGTTGAAATTTGTTCTATATAATATTTTATATTCAATATGATATATTTAGAGAATATTATTTAGGTATTAAGCAAATCACAACATACACACTTTTTTATTTATTATGGAATTATCTACTTTCTGTATATTGTTGCCCTTATCTGGGCACGTTAATATACTAGTTAGGTATTTACTTTAAAACCCTCATTATTGCAGAACCAATCAAAACAACTACTCTTCTAGCTAATGCTGACGAAGTATTGAATTACATGATAGGAATATTAGGATTTTAAAGCAAAAAAAATGTATTAAAAATACTTAAATCATTTATTTAAATTCAGTCGTTCAACCTTTTTTATTTAATATGAAACTATCTACTTTCTGTATACTGGTAACTTAAAACAACTTCTCTTCTAGCTAATACTGATGAAGTGTTGAATTATATGATAGAATTCCTAGCATTTTAAGGCAAACAAAATATATTGAAAATACTCAAATCATTTATTGAAATTCAGTCATTCACAACAATTATCGATCCTTACTTCAATTTCAACTGTTAAAAAGTTGTACAAGTTTTTTCGAACTCGTTAGTTCTCATCAGTAGAGTATAGAAACATTCACTCATTATTTATAAGTTTAATCTTGATTTATTTTTACAGTTAATTATTTTTTATTTATTTGCTTTCATCATGATTATAGAATATTATTTAGGTATTAAGCAAATTACAACATACACACTTTTTTATTTAAGTATTTTCAATGTATATTTTTGCCTTAAAATGATAAGAATCCTATCATGTAATTCAATACTTCGTCAGTATTAGCTAGAAGAGTAGTTGTTTTGATTGATTCTCCAATGATGAGTGTTTTCCTAAGTAGTATATTGGCGTAGCCAGATTAAGGTACCAATACATAGAAAATTATTATTAATAAAGTGTGAATGCCTGAATTTAAATAAATGATTTAAATATTTTTAATATATTTTTTTGCTTTAAAGTACTAAGAATCCTATCATGTAATTCAATACGTCAGCGTTAGCTGGATGAATAATTGTTTTGATTTTTTCTGCAATAATAAGTGTTTTAATGTATTTACCTAACTAGTATATTAACGTGCTCAGATTAGGTCAACAATGCACAGAAAGTAGGTAATTTCAAAAAAAGTGTGTAAGTTGTGATTTGCTTAATACCTCTAACCACGATAAAAGCAAATAAATAAAAAATAAGCTCATTGTAAAAATGATATATTTATATTAATATCAATGTCTTGAACAAATTTCCACAAATATTTTTTATTATTATCTAATTTTCTAATAACTTCAATCTCCCAATCTCCAATAGTACTACTCCTTCACTGTTGCGAAATTGTTTATAACAAAAATTTAACTATAAATTTAAAAAAAATAATTTAACAAATGTGTTAACGTTATACGCATACCACTTAGTGAATAAAACAACTTGCGGACTATGCACTTTTGGTTTCACCAATGAATTGTTGTCTACTATCTGCCCCAAAAGTAGCTGTGTAATTACCAATCACCCTGTATAAGAAAACTCAGGTATTAATCGCACAATGAGTTAACTGCTTTGATAAAATATTTATCAATATCATGCGGGTGTTTGACGATTTACATTCAGAACATTAAAAAAACCATTTGTAAAAATTCCACTACCAGTTTTATTATTTGACGATCATTTATACAGACATGAGTGAATCCGCCTCTGTGGTCTGCATTTTCGACTATGCACGGTGCTCTTCTCTACATAAATAACGAAACAAATGCACTAAAACCACAAAAATTGCCAGTAATGCACCGGTTGCATAAACTGCCTGCTTTTATTTCAAAACAAGAGCTCGCCCCAAACGATTATCTTCGCTGCAAAAATATAAGGATTAATCAATTTTTTGATGAGGAAAATGGTTGTTGTAATTTATAAATACTTATGAATATAAATCATCGAATCAATTTGAATAGAGCCGTTGGAATCTGTTTGAATAACAACAATATTTTCCACCCGAATCCCTTTTTGTTTCGTAAACTGTAAGGGTGATTTGTTATTTTTGGTTAAAAGGGATTCATGATCATTAGTTTACTTTTAATTTAGAACTGTGTATCAAAGGGCCTGTGTCTTCTAGCATTGTTATTAAAAAACTTTTTATTACGTTCTGAAGCGGAAAGAGTTGAAAAACTGTACAACTGTGCTGTGGAGTTGATAGAACTAATTTATTTTGAAGAACAACAGAAGTAAAAAGTACAAAAATTGTTATAATATTATTATGTAACTTGATGTAAATATTAAATTCTTCGACGATTTGATGAAGTTTTATATAACTAACTATTGAGGAGTGCTTTCGCAATTTTTTTAACAAGTTAATTTTTTAGGTGTGGATGCTATGACGTCTGTAAACTAGAGTCAGGGGCGAGCGTAGAGACGTCTTGATTGTGCTGTATTTTTATACTCCAGTGAAGCAATGTTCAGCGCGGTTAGTACTTGGGATGGATGAAATCCACTTGGGTAACACAGCGATCTCGTCCCATCTTCTAGCGGCTTGTATATCAGCGTATACGCGGAAGCTATGTAATTTCAAGACGAGGATTACATAGTGCATATACCATCCTTCGGAGGGGATGTAAAGCAGGCGGTCCCTTGTCTATTAAAAGTTAGGCAAGTAAAGATCCCTCTCAAGAGAAGAGGTTCGGCACAATTTTCAGGTTGGGGGTAGCTCGTTTCCTGGTGTCGGTGATAGGCCCTGGTAGCGGAAATAAATAAATCGTTAAAAAAATAGAGTCACCTTCTAATCATAACAATAATATCTTCCCTGATGACCTTAAAATCTCCAAAGTAGTACTCATCCTTGGAATACTTTTTATGTAAAAAGGATTCCAAGGATGAGCCGTCGAATGATCGTCAAAAGTGAATAATTTCGTTTATAGCTAAAATCTTTGAGATGGTTCTAAAAAGACTAATATCGGACCATTTTGAGCACTTTCAGCCAACATTAATTCGGTTTTAGGAAAAACAAATCCACTACTTCATTGAAGTCACAATGGATTTGAGAAAAAGGTTTATACATTTACTCGCAATTCTTGGACCTTACCAAAACGTTTAACTGTGTGTCCCATGATATTTTACTAGATAAGCTAAAGTTCTATGGATTTGACAAAAACAGTGAAAACTTAATCGCCTCCTACCTCAGCAACCGTCATCAATTCGTTACCAACAAAAGCACAAGCTCGGTCTTTTAACCTATAAAATATGGTGTACCTCAAGAGTCTATAATCAGTCCCATATTACTCCTTATATGTATTAATGATTAGCCCAATTCAACGGGTGACAGCCACTTATTCTATTCGCTGACAACACCACTATCTCAAATCCTTTTTCCAACTGTAATGAATTTATAGATAATGCAAATATATCGCAGTCAAAAGCTGAGATATGGTTCCTGGCCAATCAATCTGTTATGTTTAAATCAGTCTAAAACTGAGAAACAACTCTACCTTTAGTAAAGAAGTTACATTTTTACAGAAAGTACAAACTGGGAATTAATTATATTTTTTTTTATTGATGTAAGATTAATAATTTCGGATAAATTTACACTCAAAGAAATAGTATGGGTAAATTCAACAAAAAAAAATGGTTAACTAACAATATCGTTAATTTTGTTAAACTAAATTATATTGATGGTATTTTTAAACAAGAGGTGATTGTTATTTTAATTAATAAAAAGTTGTCGTACAACAAAACAAACTAACTTAAAAAATAGATGAATAAGACTATTATTTTGTTGAATTCTGTCAAATTAAACTAGATAATAGTATATTTTATTTTTAACTATTATCGAATTGTAATTCTAACCCAGTATTAGTTCGCTGTATTATTGTACTTGGTAGACAGACCAATATTATTGTCGTCTTCTAGAAGTTCTAAAAGAATTACCATAAAATTTGCTTGCTTACCACGTAGTCTATTACAGAAATTATTCCCAGATGACGCCACATACAAATCACTGACAATAATCAATCATGCATTATCTTGTACTCTTATGAATTTATAGAAAATTAATAACATGATTGCAATGTTCAAATTCTCTCAGGGATCATCGATATATTTGGATGGATCTTATAAACGATCTCTAATCTTTGGTTTGGGTGGTCTGATGTCTCAATACTGAGATTTTCGCTAACCAAAAAAAACTTCATCATACAATAAAGTGTAGATCAACCTAAAAATTAGTTGGTGAACAAAAGACAAAGTCGTTGTACTATTTAATTGTAGACCAAATTGAAAATGGTTAGTGAACATAAAAAAATGTCATTGTACTATTTAATTTGTTACAAGAAGATATGATTATTAAACTACTATTTGTTTACGAAAACAAATAAAGTTGTATGACTATTCTTTTCTGATTGATTTGACTATGAAACTAGATAGGCGCGATTTCATATGCTCTTTTTGGTTGAATTTACCTATCATTCTCTTTGAGTGTAAGTTTACATTTGGGATCCAAGTGTTCATAAGGTAATTATTTAGAGTGAGAGTTAAATATCTCAGAAACTGTGACACCTACGTCAAAAATGCTAATAGGTAGAATAATAGGTTATTGATTAAGCTTTCAATTTTTTTTAAATTACTTTCTGTAGCATAAAAAACAAAGAAGTTATGACCGAAGCAATGAGAGTCTTCACATTTTTTTAATAACAACGTCGCCATTTTGTTACTGTAATTAGCCAGTTATTAAAAAAAAGGAATTTCAAACAATATTTCTCAATAATATATAGCATGACGTATTTGCTCAAATGTTTTCGTTTGTATACAGCAGCTTTAGAAAAAATTAAAGTTTAAACTATAAAGATATTTTCGATAAAACGTAATTTTTTTTTCCTTTTCCAAATATCTCAATAAATATTAGTTTTACTGAAAAATGGATAGAGACCAAAAATAAAGCTGATAAACTGATAATGAATTTTTAATTATTTAAATAGATTTAATAGTTTCGGAGATATGAAAGTTTACAAATGGCATCCGAACGTTTATAAGACGAAAAATTTAGTTTAAATGTTAAATATCTCAGAAATTGTGATACCTACGTCAAGCAATGAAATTAAAGACAATTAATTGCGATTTCAAATTATTTTCTACTCGTTTCTGTAGCATAAGATATAAAGAAGTTATGACGAAATAATTGTGCGTATTTATATTTTTTAAATAAAAATGTCGCCATTTTGTTACTCTAATTAGCCAGTAATTGTTACTCTAATTAGCCAAATACAGTTTTTCGTTGAAATATATTATTGCCTAGATGCTCAATTTTTTTTGCTCATTTAAAGAAAAAAATACATTTTCGAAAAAACTTAAAATTTTTATATTTTGCATATATCTCAATAAATATTAGTTTAACCCAAAAAATGATAGAGAGCAAAAATAGAGCCTATAAACTGCGGATAACGTTTGATATTACTAATCCTTCAGGTGTATAACCTCATAAATGTATAATTTAGGAGTTTTTAGTTCTCTAACAATAGTTTTGTGTGTTATTTATTAATGATACATGTGCAAAATAAATAGGGGATTATTTTGCGAGGTTAATTGGTGATGTTTGTGATAGATACAGTGTGTGTAATTGCGAAATGGGCATGTACATCCACGTAGCGCGAGAGAGGTGACAACCCAGTAATAATAAAACCCGCCTGCCGGCCGGCACTCGACTACTGTGGTATCGAAGTATCCCAGCTCTGTTATTTCATTTTAGTCAACTGGCACATGCGATGTTGTAATTCTTACTTCCCATGTCTAACTTTCCATTACACGCACGGTATATACACAAAATTTTGATTATGAATACTTAAGATCTTTACACGCTAAATCAAATATTGAAATATCACCTTTATTTTTATAAAAATGGCATTACTCTACGCACAAGACATTGTAATGTAAAATAATATAATAAAACTAATATGTTAGTTTAAATTATTTTTTTCCTCAAATTTCAAAAGGGCAACAGAAAAAGCGTCGTTTATTCTTCCAAGAGTTTAAACGTAACATACTCCAACTCTTCTAAACATATTTTATTTTGTCACGCATTCACTGGGTGCGATACAACATTAGGCTTTTTCAGAAAAGGTAAAAAAAGTTTGCAGATTTATTAGAAAAAAATATTGACATACAAGAGGCTGCAGATATTTTTCAAAAAAGCAATCAATCACATCAAAGAATTGTAGATTCTGGCACCTCCTGTATATTATATCTTTACGATGCAGCGAAAACTGATAAAAACTTGGATGAATTAAGGTATAAAACCTTTGTTAAATCTGTGTCGAAACAGAAGCCTGCAAATCTAGCATAAATACCTCCAACATCAAGTGCAGCTGCTGAACAGCTTTTTCGCGTTTACCATCAGGTACAATGGAAAGGTAATGATATTCCTCCGAAGAAGTGGGGTTGGAAAAAGGACACATTCCTTAAGCCAATTACTACACAAAAAATGCCGACGCCGGAAAAAAATTTAAAAATGATTTTCTGTAACTGCAAAAAAGATTGTGGAAAAGCCTGCAGTTCTAGAAAATCGGGATTATTATGTACAATAGGATGTGATTTCTGTTCGCAAAATTCCTGTACCAACCTACTGCAAGACAAAGATGCAGATATATTAGATCTAGTAGAAGAAGATGAAGAAAATTAAAATTAAAATTAAATTGTTATGCTATTAGTAATAGGGCTCGTATAAATGGTAAATCAGATAATACAAAAAAAGAAAGCCTCATAAACATAGATAATAGAGAAAAGTAATGAAATTAACATATACAGTGTGTCCACGGATGGACTTAACTATACTTATAAAACTGGTTATTTTCATTTTTTCGAAAAAAACTTATTCTTCATAATTTCTTTTGCTTGTTATATAAATACGATTTACGTTGAGAAAATTTGATTTTGTTGTACAGGGCGCGCAAAAATTAGAATAATTTGGATTTTCAAAATAAAAAATTTTAAAATCAAACTTTTTGAGGCAATGGAATAAAGGAGCTTAAAAGCAGTAATCGCAAAGCCAAATAAATTTTTTTCATGAGAGTTATTGTTACTAAGTTATTTGATATTAAAAATTAAATCGTTTTTTCCCTATATCTTGTTATCGATTAATATGTTTTAAACACTATGTATTACTTGTAATAGAACGTTGTTTGTAACTATTATTAATAAGTTTGGGTGTAAATGTTGTTTCCTAGTTTTTCAACTCTGGTCCTACTTCATTGAATTAACTTTTAGTAGAAGTGGACCGCTATCTCATTTTGTGATTATTAATCAAGAATGCCGCTGTAAAATAATGCTTAGGTGACATTGTTATTTGTTAACATTTGTCAATTGATATCTTTAGAAAGATGTTGACCCTAGAGCAGCGCATTTACTTGATCAAGTGTTATGGTATTAGAGAAGTGTCCTATAAATACGCGACAGAAGTTTTCCACAAGAAGTTTCCAGGTGTACAAGTTTCTGTAAATACTTTAAGAAATTTGGTTCGTAAATTCGATGTTTATGGTGATGTTAAAGATGCTAAAAAACAAAAAAAAATGACATAGTGAAAATGATGCTACAACAATTTTAGTGTTAGAATCAGCCCTTTGAGAGCAAGAGCGAGTCACGTGGGTGGTGTATAAAGAGTCACGCACACAATGTCCTGTCCGCAAATAAATTTCACGCATTCGAACCAACCTTTATCCTCAAGAAGGTGATGATTTATATCGACTTGAATTCTCTTTACTAATGGGTGAACGCATAATGGAAAGCCGTAATGTTCACCATCATAGTGACGAATCTACATTTACAACAAATGGGATAATCTTCAGTCAAAATTGTCGCTTTTGGGCAAAAGAAAATCCACACTTCAGGATTCATACAAACAGCCAAAAATTTAAGAAAGTCAACGTATGGTGTGCGTTAACGTTCAGTAAAGTAATTGGTCCATTTTTCTTGGAAGGAAGGCTGAATGCAAATTATTATTTAGAAATTCTCAGTGAATACTTTTTGCCACAAATGGATGAAGTAAGTTTGGAATTTAGAAGAAATATGATATTCCAACAGGACGGCTGCCCAGCGCATAGTGCAATGATTGTCACCGATTTTCTAAATGAACATTTTCTAAATGAACCATGGAAAGATAAACTGGCCAGCGCGGTCTCCGGACCTCATCGCAATGGATTATTTTCTGTGGGGGTATCTTAAGCCAAAAGTGTATGCAACTAACGTGTAAGATAATATCGAGATTTTAAAAAACAGAATCACTGATGCCATTGCTACAGTGACACCAGATATTCTTCACAATGTTTATAACGAATTTCGAAAAAGGATGGAGAAATGCGTTGACGTAGGAGGGTTTCATGTTGAGTAAGGATGTTACTGTTTGTTATTTATCTCACTGTATAAATACTCAAGTTAAATAAATACTTTATTGATTATTTTTTTCATTTAATTTAAAAAAGTTTGTTCTGTCTATTTTTAATATCAAATAATTAGTAACAATAACTCCTATGAAAAAAAATTATTTGGCCTTGCGATTACTGCTTTTGAGCTCCTTAATCCCAATGCCTCAAAAAGTTTGATTTTAAAGTTTTTTATTTTGACAATCCAAATTTTTATAATTTTTGCGCGCCCTGTACAACAAAATCAAATTTTTTCAACGTTAATCGTATTTATATGACAAGCAAAAGAAATTAGAAGAATAAGTTTTTTTCGAAAAATTGAAAATAACCATTTTCATAAGTATAGTTAAGTCCATCCGTGGACACACTGTATATAGATCAATAGACAATGGCTAAAAGTGACATCAATACATGAAAATATACACAATAATACACAATATACAATACAAAAATATAAACGAAAATAAACAAAATTCAACAAAACATCGGATTATAATCACATCTCTAATAATTGTTAAAATGATAAGTGTAGAATAATATAAAACAAAAATATAAAATTTAAAAAAAGATAATAAGAAATCCAACTCTACAAGTTTTTTTTAAGTTACATTTACTTCTCAAATTATCATAACTTACTATGTTGTGGAAAATACTATTGATTAAAACTGTTTTGCTCCGTTTTTAAATTTTTGTTAGTTAATCATGTTTCTAATGTCATTTGATAAAGCATTAAATAATATTATGTAGTTATAGAGATAGACAATAAATTCGTATTGTAGTTGTGATGATCAGAACGTATTTTAAAAAATATGAATTATCTATTTTATTCATTTTTACTTACCAGCATTAAAACGAGGAATTGTTATTAACACCTTATCCCATTTACATCCTATAATTTGAATTTTTAAAATTCGACCTCAGATTCGTATTCAACGACACCAGAAACCTATATGCATAAATTAAAACGCGAAATCAAGCAACCTATTACATTTGCCCTGTTTCCCTCCACCATTTTCAATTGTTTACTTTTGACTTCATATTCGTAATTAGCGACCCCAAAAACTTATAAGCATAAATTAGAATGCGAAATCAAGCAATTTTTTACATTTTGCCTCATTTCCGTCCGCCATATTGAAGCCTCCATTTTGAATTTTTTTATTTTGACTTCAAATTCATAATCAGCGACCCCAAAAACATAAATATACTGCATTTTAAAAAGTAATAATCAATATTTTTCCATATATTAGTTTTTTTGATGGGGTGCAAAACCACCCCTAAATCAAATCAGGCGTAAGAGCAAGCGCCGGGACCATATAAAAACTGAAGATAGTTTGGCCCATCGGTATTACAGCGATATAAAAAAGCTCGCAAAAAACGTAAAGGGTACCGACCCACCTTTGATTAATGTACCGCCCGCCGCTCCACGTTGACTATCGCTAGTCCACGTTGTCCACGTAGTTTATTCCAATCTATCATAATTCTAGTAGAGAATATTTCAACCAATTATATTCAGTGGGAGTGCCCTACATTATTGTTAGCAAATATGTGACCATTTTTTTGTGATGATAATAAAAGAAGCCGAACACTTTTATGGCCTTTTATGTAAATAGACTGAAATTGATACATGGTCGGTATCCTTTAGGTTTTTTTTGCGAGCTTTTTATATCGCTGTTATAAATGTGGGCCCTACTATACCTTTAACTACAAGAATCACCCATAAAAAAAAATTATCATTCAATATGAGATTATTCCGAAGTTTTGCATATTTTTTACCTCTGTGCTAATAAGCAACAATGATTTTTCTAATAAAATGAACAATATATTCACAGAACTGTCTGTAAAAATAATATTCACCCTCAAATCAAACTCGTTAATATGCCCCGGTCGAAACTTTTTATTAATAAACGCCCATCCTTTCAGGCGCTGCACTGAGTGTTTAGGTTCTCTTTGCTAAACGAGAAGGGTACGGTCGTTTTCCTTTTAGTGTGTAATGCAACCTTTACCGAACTTTCGGGATTCTATTAGTTAGATGGTGTTTGTTAACATTACTTCATTGTTTGTAACAAAATTAGCTCTCTCATCGAGGATCTACTGTCAGTTAGTTTAACCCCGATAAATTGGGTGTTGTTTATCAAGTGCGTATTGCTTTTGAAACATTATTGCATTGACTGGAAAATTGTATTACAATGTGCTTAATAGCATCAATCAGCAATATTCCATTCGGTTTGGATAAGATGAATAAGTCAGTAAGTTCAGAATTGTATTTATTTAGATTGCACTGCTTCCGGCCAAAGCAAAGTTTTGGTTAATTAGCGGAGCGGATCTGGTTTTGAAATGATGCCAACTTTTTTAATTTTTTTTCTTTTTGACAATATCATGTTATCAAGTTAGTTCACCTTTTCCACGAAAACATTGTTATTATTGACTGGAAGAAAAAGAAGTTAAATTAAAAATTGAAGATCTCGCGGAAGCGCATAATCGGACCACAGGGAAAATAGTTATAGGGGGTTGAATAATTTTCCTTTCCCCATCCCCCCATCCTTTAATTGGCCCATGCTCTGGCTCCATCACTCCTTATCTGTTTCACCTACCTCAAAAAAATCTCATACCCATGACTCCTTCTTTTCGTGAAAAAATTGAGGAATTACTTTTTTATATATTATTGTGTAGGTGAAAAAAAACGTGTAGTTTCAAAAAAAAAAAAATTTCACAAAAACTTCCGATTTGAGAAAGAATTATGTGCTTCCGCTTCGTCAAGTCAATAATAACAAAGTTATCGTGGAAAAACGTGATTTTGCGAATTTTAAATGCTATTTCCTCCCCCACCCCGTATGATTAAGCTGAACAAACATGTGCGGTAACATGATAAAAGAAAACGCGTGTAGCCAAACTGAGAAAAAAAAATAGAAAAAAGTTGGTTTCAAAACTCTTCTTTTTCTCGCCAGATCCGCTCCAATAAATGTGCATTTTATGATAAACTTACGGCACATCTCGCTGGGTGTGTGCTCTATTATCACTCAGCGCGCCAGGGCTCAGTTTTGCTGAAAAAGGTAATTTTTAATTTAGTACAGTACCTAGAGGTAAAAAATATGCAAAACTTCGGAATAATGTCATATTGAATGGATTTCGTTCATTTTTGGCGGTATAATAGTAAATGCTTCACAGAAAAGTTTCTATATTGTGCGGGGGCTTGCTAATTTATAGGGGGTGGATGCCACCCCTTCTCAGGGGTGGCACTTAAAAAATATATATATTTATTGGAGCTGAAAAATAATCAAATTTTAAGAAGAAAAGGTTCTATGCAATTTTTCACATAAATTGATAGTTTTTAAGCTATAACGAATTCGAAATTGCGATTTTAGCTTAAAAAAAAAGGTATTTCCAAACGGCTTTCATCAAGTATCTCGAAAAGTATTGCTTTATCGAAAAAATGTTAGTGACCAATTAAAGAAAGTATAAACTGGGAATGAAATATTTAAGTTTATATTTGACATCCAGTGTTCATAAGATAATTATCTAGAGTGGGAGTTAAATATCTCAGAAACTGTGACACCTACGTCAAGAATGCTAGTAGGTAAAATAATAGATTATTAATTAAGCTTTCAACTATTCTTTAATTTGTTTCTGTAGCATAAAAAACAAAGAAGTTATGACCGAAGCAATGTGCGTCTTCACATTTTTTTAATAACAAAGTCGCCATTTTGTTACTGTAATTAGCCAGTAAATAAAAAAAAGGAATTTCAAACACTGTTTCTCATTAATATATAACATGACGTAGATGCTCAAATTTTTTCGTTCGTATACAGCATTTGCTTTAGAAAAAATTACAGTTTAAACTATTATTTTCGATAAAACGTATTTTTTTTCCCTTTCCAAATATTTCAATAAATATTAGTTTTATTGAAAAATGGGTAGATACCAAAAATAAAGCTCATAAACTGATAATGAATTTCGGTTTTTTATTTATTTACATAGATTTAATAGTTTCGGAGATATGAAAGTTTACAAATGGCGTCCGAACGTTTATGAGACGAAAAATTCAGTTTAAATGTTAAATATCTTAGAAATTGTGACACCTACGTCACGCATGAAGAAGTGAAATTAAAAACAATTAATTGTGCTTTCAAATTATTTTTTACTCTTTTCTGTAGCATAATAGATAATAAAGTTATGATTGAAAAATGTGCGTATTTATATTTTTTTATATAAAAAGTCGCCATTTCGTTACTCTAATTAGGTAGTAATTAAAAAATAATAATTTCAAATACAGTTTTTCGTTAAAATGTAGCATTACCTAGATGCTGAAATTTATTTGCTCATTTAAAGCACTTGCTTAAAAAAAATGCATTTTAAACGTTAAAGGTAATTTCGAAACACGGATGCAAAATATAAACTTAAATATCTCGGAAATTATTAATCCTACATCAATAAATAATATAATTAATTCCTAGTTTGTACTTTCTGTAATTGGTCTGTATCATTTTTTCGATAAAGTAATACTTTTCGAGATACTTGACGAAAGCCGTTTGGAAATACCGTTTTTTTAAGCTAAAATCGCAATTTTGAAGTCGTTCTAACTTAAAAACTATCAATTTATGTGAAAAATTGCATAAAACCTTTTCTTCTTAAAATTTGATTCTTTTTCAGCTCCATAAATATATATTTTTATCCACCCCCTATAAATTAGCAAGCCCTCGTACAATATAGAAACTTTTCTGTGAAGCATTTACTATTATACTGCCAAAAATGAACGAAATCCGTTCAATATGACATTATTCCGAAGTTAAAACCTCTAGTTGCTTTACTAATTGGTCAGTTTTGCAAGGAATCGATTTAATTATAATTTTTTGAAAGAGGGCGATTCTTTGGATTGATTTGAATTTTTATTACTTTCTAAAATTGCTATTAAAAATTGTCGTACATCTCCGTCAATTGGTCTTTACTTATTTACGCATGTACTGAAACACTATAGTTAATAATCATTGACAGACTTCCTTGATTTTTTTAAATCTCTTAAGCTTAATAAAATTACACAAGCACACAAAATAAAAAAACGGTTTCTTCTTTTGACTAGACCAACTTTTCTTTATGTATTTTGATGCGCTGAATTCGAATCTGGAGTCAGAATTGCTCTGTCACCTCCACTTTTTTGTAAGTCACGAAAATAACCTAAAAAAAAAACTCAATTCAGGTTATTTTCGGGATTTACTAAAAATTGGTCGGTGATAGAGCTAAATGGATACCTGATTCGTATTCAACACGTTGAAATACATAGGCGTTGCTTAATGGAGTCCCAGAAACAGCCCACTTTTCACTTTTTCTGTGTGTGTCTGTGTAATATATTTGCATACGCGGTTTTCAGGAAAATGGTAGAGGATCCGGTGATATTCATATATTACCCAGGCTCAAACAAAAAAAAAATGTCTGTTTCTGGGACTCTTATGTATTTCGACGTGCGGAATACGAATACAAATATGGTTTCTAAGTATACATATTTGGGGTCACGGAATACAACTAAACAATTTTTAAATGTATCACACTATATATTTATTCACTAATATATGTACCAATTAAAATCTCTTCACCGATGAACTGTTTTGTCCGGTGTGTCCACATTTTCTAATATGTTTTTTTATTTTGCTTCAGATTGAATTGTAATACAAGATGGATTGGAACAAGTGCATGATCTGTCAGAAAACAACTTCAGAAAATCTAAAATTAAACTAAATTTTGGAAGCGACATGAGTGCGGATGAACTGATCCAAAGCCATGGAGCATGGCACAAATCTTGTTATGTCAAGTTCAGCAATTTGAAGTTGGATAGAACTAAAAAGTGGGGAAATACTTCAGGAGGCAGCACAACTGTGGAGAAACGATCCCGGCGTGAAACGAGTGACAAAATGGCGTGTTTGTTATGTCGTGGAAGCGATGGACTCCTGGACTCGATGGAATTTCGAACATTAACAGCTGATACGAGCATAAGAAAAATGGCAACAGAACTGCAAGAAACCCAGTTGTTGGCAGCATTAGAAGATGGTGATCTCATTGCCTTTGGCGCCAAATATCATCTGCAATATTATACAGCACTGAGAAATCGCTACCGGTCTCACCTAAGGAAACTAAAGCAGGATTTGATGGGAGTGTCTGCAGAAGAATGTCAAATAAAGGCTACAGCACTTGTGGAGCTTTATACTTATATAGAAAACTGTGTGGAAGATGGAACTTTCTACTTTAAATTTTCAAAGTTGCATGAACTGTATGAGAACAATTAAAAATCATTGGCGTTGAGAAGAAGATTAATAGAACCACATTCAAGAAGAAAGTGTTAGCTTACTTTCCACAAGCGCAAGAACAAAGGATGGAAAGTATAAAGTCTTAGTGTTTGAAGAAGGCATGCGGGAAATACTGCAGCAGGCCATGTCATGTGATTTGTTTTCTTGTTTTCTTAACCGCTTCTCAAGTCACCGAAGTAACTCCTTGAAAATCCAGAATGATTTTGTGTTAGGTAAAGAGAAACGAGGCCCTACAGCTTATAGTGGAGTCCGAACCACTTCTTGGGAATAATTTTATAATTAAAATTATTTCGCGATGAGCAGGGATTGAACCTGCTTCGCTAGGTACGCCAGTATGCAAGCTAGATGCGCTAAACCACTGAGCTACCGTCCCCTTAACGAACATGATCTCCTTTTGTTAGCTAAGACTGCCAAGTTAGTGCGCAAAGAAACTGCAAGTTACACAGGTTTCTATTTCGATGGTAATTTTCCTTCTGGTTGTCAAGAACAGTCAGTGCCAACCCTTCTGGAAACCCTTCTATCTATGATTTTGAATGGTGCTGATGTGACTGACCAACATGCTATATATTCACAGGCGAATTTCACAATCTGCCAGACCATTGTCTTTAACTGCAAGAAACATGTGTCTGCATCCAGAAATCCCGTCATTCATTAGAAAGGGAAACACCATTGCTACTTTACATCGAAATAAAAATTCACAAACACGATGTGCCGATTTTCAGGAGTATGGTGTACCAGTGAGCACAGTCAACAGCATGCTCCTAATCCGGAAGGTAGGGGCTGGACTGAGAAAGTAGACAGAATTGGTTAAATGTAATTGTAAGAGTCAAAGAGGGTGCACTGGTAAGTGTGCTTGCAAAGCTGCTCGTTGGAATTGTACTGAACTATGCAAATGTCAATGTTTGAATACGACATAAGCAATTCATATAAAGGCAGTCCTTCATATAATTCAGCATCTTTCATGTGCAATTTCATAATATGATTTATTGTATTTTTATTGTATAATTATGTATTTTATGTATTATTTGAATTGGTGAATAGTTTGTAAATGGTAGTATATCATCAGTAATGTGTGTACTGAATACCGCAATTAAACTTCTTTCATACTATTCATACTATTGTATAAATTTGTTAATTTTCAAAACAGTTAATAGATGAATAGTTTTTAATTGGCACATATATTAGTGAATAAATATATAGTGTGATACATTTATTATTATTATTTTTTTTTAACTATTTAACGTCGGCCTATTTCCGCTACCAGGGCCTATCACCGACGCCAGGAGACGAGCTACTCCCAACCTGGAAATTTTGCCGAACCTCTTCCCTTAAGAAGAGTAGGGATCTTTTACTTGCCTAACATTTAATAGACAAGGGACCGCCTGCTTTACATCCCCTCCGAAGGATGGTATATCCACTACGTAATCCTCGTCTGAAATTACGTAACTTCCGAGTATACACTGATATACAAGCCTCTAGAAGGTGGGACGAGAACGCTGTATTTCCCAAGATGGGTACCCCATCCAAGTACTAACTGCGCTCGACGTTACTGCAACGGAATATCGACTGATATTCACATTGAAGTCGCCTCTACGCTCGCCCCTTAGTGATACATTTAAAAATTGTGTAGTTTTATTCCCTGACCCCATATACTTAGACACCAAGTTTGTGATACTAAGTGATTGAGAAGCCTAGATATTCATAATATACCTATATTTCAAAATGGCCGTTATAAAATCCAAGATGGCCGTCGGAGGAGTTGGTTCCTATCAAAAATTGAAAGCTACGTACCTAATTAGTACCTGGAAAAAATTTGGTGATTTTGTCCGGTGTGTCCACATTAACTCTAAATTCGACGTTAAGCTGCCTCACTAATTCTTTTGAGTAATAGGTATGTAAAATTATTGTATATAACTTAAATTTAATTTGACAAGCCATTTTTTTGACACATAACGGCCTACTCAATAAAATTTAAGAACGAAATTGTATGATAAAAAAGGTCTGTCTGTGAAACGTTAATAGTATATTATTCAACGAGCGGTAATGTAGGTAATAACTCACGCAGATGAAAGTTTGCAGCACGAGCCGTAGGCGAGTGCTGTAATTCATCAAGTGAGTTATTACCATTACCGCAAGTTGAATACTATACTTTATCTACGATTATAACAATAAACATTAAATTGAGAAAATTTTGTTTAAATTACTCAGTTTGCTTATTAAAAAAATTAACTGTAAAATTTAATTTTTGTTCACCCTTTTATATTTGTTGTCTTTGTTTTTTATGTTAGAGAAAAAATTAAAAAAGGTCGGAAAGCTCATTCAATTCTCTTTACATAAGCTGTCTACAAATTTTTCGAAAAAAACGATAATTATCGAGATATTCGAGGAAATGTAAGAAATTACACGTTTTCCTTTAGAGTGTATGTAAATCTTAAAAAAATAATTTTTCTCAGTTTCGAAGGGCCAAGATTAACGGAGCGTCAAAGTAGTACATGATATTAAGTGAACATCGTATATGAGATCGATTTCAGTTAATTACCGATTCATTACGGTGACAAAACAGAGAAATTCTACTGAAAAAGAAAAGTTCCAAATCCCGCCCCCTCTAATTCCTTCATTTTTGTCGGAATTCAAAAAATAAAAAAGGTAGTTTTAGCAAATTTAATTCTACTTAAGTTAACTAGAGTAGTCCTTTGGCGTAGGAGCTAAGATTAAAAAGTTGCCAACTGTAGAAGCTCAAAATTTGCGATTTTTTGCCGTACATGGCCAACATTTCAGTAGTTATCTCCGAAACGAAAAAAAAAATATCAAAATTCTGATAGTAGAAAAAGATTCGTAATGGAAAATACTTGTTTGACCTTGTTTTTTATTTCGAGCTAACTCTCACCGTTTCGGAGATATCTGCGAAAAATAACAAAAAACAGCTTACATTTCGGAGTTGAAAAAATTGCAAAAACATACAATCTTGACACGTTCATATTTTTCGAAAATCACCATTGGGATGGCCGTACGATGTCGCGACGTAAAGAGGAAGCCTCTCAGATAAACCTGATCGTAACTTGCACGGCGAAATTCGAAAATTCGGCTCGGCACGAACGAATCAAAAGTAGCATTTTGTGACATTTCAGAAAATCTTTATAGACATTAACGGGAATAATCTGTCACTACCTCCCTGGCTCCACCTTCGTGTGTCGCGCGTTACGTCGATTGGACAGGCTAGGCATGAAGATAAAGGTGATTGGCTCTGTACCTAGCGTGAGTTATAATAACTCACGCATTATAACTCACGCTGTTTGTTTATGTATACTATTAATTGTTCAAAAGCAGTTCATTAATTAGTATATAATAAGAGTAGATAAATAAAGTTATCTATTCATAAATTTCATAAAAAGAGTAAAATTGTTAACACAATTGTAGCTATGACAGTTGTAAATTATTATTATTATTATTGTAATTTTCTTTATTCAGATACTTCTTTTGTCTATATTAACCGATTTATAAGTGCTGACTGCATCGTGTATAGTTTCAATCGAGGCTTAACTCAAACTAGCGTAATCAAATGATATTAAATAATACTTATATTACATATAATTAAGGAAGATGCATGTATTTTTTCCTTGTACAGATCAGTTGGATGAATAATCTTACATGGTACCTTCGTATTATCTGTACCTAAATTAAAAGCAGGAATTCAAGCATCTACATCCTGTTAGATTTCCCACCCACTAAATTAAACTCTACGTATCAGCTTCCTTATATTGCTCTGGAGCTACTTTCATCTTGACAAAATTATCTAATCTAGGAAACTCCAACGCTTTCCAAGTTATATTACAGCCGCAAAATCCTTCACTTTCAATTGCTTTATTTTATCGCTCTCAATGTCTAATCAGCAAGATATAAACACAACAGCCAATTATGAAATAGACCCTTTCATTAAACTAATGTTGAGGATGAGTTCCCCTTGGAGAGCAATTTTTTCCTAATGACTGACGCTTTGACACTAGTAATAAATTATGAGGCACCGGGGATTGTTTGTGAAAATGTTGTGGCTGTTTGTGGTTTCCGTTTTATTTGTCACTTAAACGAGCCAGATAGCATGCGAATAATTTCCGTATACAAAAGGATTTTATTGAATAGATATAAAAGAGGTGCCGATAAGGGATTATAAGACTGCTTCATTAATCATTATGGAGCTGTAAATCCCCTAACATGCCTGAGCTAATAATATTTAAATTAATCGCCGCAGGCACGTCTACATTTCATAACGGTTGAAGCGAAATAAATTTAATAATACGAATATATATATTTTTTTGCTCCCAAGCCATCGATTAACTCGAAGAGGTGCATTTTCTCTTCGTTATTTATCCATATTCCAGGCAAGTTCGATGGGGCCCATATCAGGAGAATTGCGTGGCTATGAAAATTGTATGTAGCAGAAAAAGCTTGGTAAAATGGCCCCAGAAGCGTTTGGGCTTAATTCAGTGTCAGTAGATCGATGATAGGAAAAGAAATGTTTTCCTCGAGTATTAGCCCCCCGTCGCCACGGGTAACCCCTGTACCCTAATAAACATGACATTTCGTTTTAATTTTTTATCTCTGCAAGTTGCGCGTTAATTATTATGAAAAAAATAGACGATGTACATGTAATTTAAATGCATCTTAGGAAAAAAAAAATCAACTGATTTTGCTGCCTCCTTCGAATAAAAAAACAATATTTAAAAATTAGAAAATTTATTTTTTCATGAAAATAATGATTCGCATACGCAAAACTTTTACCAAAAATACATTGTTATGACTAGTTTATTGCAGATTTTTCTCAAATTTTTTGAAGTGGTGCGCCATAATTAAAAAAAATAGAAACTGTTACGACGCATTGTTTAATGGTGTTTATCCATTGAAACTTTAATTACACAACCCCGGCGGACTAGACCAGCGTATCCTTACGTATTTGAATCCGCTGAAACCAAATTCGTCAGAATTGTCAGATTGGCTAACCCCAGAAAAACACCCTTAAAACAAAAAAAGTGGTCTGTCCGACGGATCATACTAGTGTATCCTTACCAAATACCTAAGGACACCCCCCCCCCTCCCCAAAGACAGACCATTTTTGGGTGGGGGGGGGGTGTTTCTTGGGGGGTGAAAACGTGCTAATCTGACAATTCTGACTTCGGATTCGGTTTCAGCGGATCCAAATATATAAGGATACACTGGTATGGTCCGCCGGACAGACCACTTTTGGGGAAGGGAGTGTTTTTTTGGGGTTAGGGGTGGAAAACGAGCCAACCTGTTAATTCTAACTTCGAATTCGGATTCAGCGAGTCAGAATACATAAGAGTATGCTGGTATAGTCCCCCGGACCACTTTGTTATTTTTGGGGATGTTTCTTGAGGGTTAGGGGTGAAAAACGAGCCAATCTGACAATTCTGATTTCGGATTCAATTTCAGCAGGTCCAAATACATAAGAATATACTAGTCTGATCTGCCGGACAGACCATTTTTTTGGAAGGTGTTTTTTGGGGTTAGGGGTGAAAAACGAGCCAATCTGACAATTCTGACTTCGGATTTGGTTTCAGCGGATCCAAATACATAAAGATACGCTGGTCTAGTCCGCTGGACAGACCATTTTTTTTGTGGGGCTGTTTTGAAAAAATCTACAATAAACTACTCTGAACAATGCATTTTTGGTAGAAGTTTTGTGTATGCGAATCATTATTTTCATGAAAAAATAAATATTCTAATTTTTAAATATTTTTTTTTTTTTATTCGAAGGAGGCAGCAAAATCAGCTGATTTCTTTTCTTAGGATACATTTAAATTACATGTACATCGTCTATTTTTTTCATAATAATTAACGCACAACTTGAAATGTCGTGTTTATTAGGGTACAGGGGTGGCGTGGTGACGGACTAAAACTCGAGGAAAACATTTCTTTTCCTATTGTCGATCTACTGACACCGAATTAGGCCCAAACGCTTCTGGGGCCATTTTACCATGCTTATTCTGCTTCACTCTGTGTTAATAACCTCTGCTCCATCTATAAAGCTATAGTTTATGGAGTCTCCTTGGAAGTAAATTCGTAATTTGGAAAGCAAGGAATTTATCTTGACCTTTCAAGTTGATATAATCATTTCTTTGGTCCATCGCAATCATAAAACAGGTGTAGAATTTCATGAAACCAACGACAGGAGATATTGAATCAATTATGAAGAATAAGTAACGCAAACAGCTCGTCTTTGATCATAAATCATATTAAGCTCCTCTTCAACTATCACACCAAATCCATATATATACCAGGTTTTCAGCATCTGCCGAGGCAAACATTACCTTGAAGGCAGGGAAAAAACAGACCAAATATAGAGGTTCTCAGATCTTTGACCTGAGTACTTGAACCGCTCGGTCAAAATGGTGGACTTAAAAATTTGTGTAACTGAGGGTGTGAAGCTGATGATGCTATCAGAATTAAATGCCATAACTACTGATCATTTTGTAGAACCTCAGAGAATCGATCTAAGTCGAAAGATAGCAAAAACTCAATTTTCGCATCAAAAGACATTATAGAGCTTACTGAACAAATTTGGCATCAGCGTGGAAAGGACCACGCACACAATACGTGGGATTTCATACAGCCGTCGATTTGGCTGAAAATTTGGTATGTTCTAGTCCATAACTTCCTGATCAAAAGTGCTTATGGCCACAAAGCCCAAAATATCCTAAATTTCGAGATATTGAAGGTCAAAGGTCGTATGAGCTATCACTTATTATAGCTACCAAGTCACCTTCAGGTGCCTCTTTGACCCTAGAAATGTTACTCTAGTATAAAACTCGACGCCCTTGAACAGATCTATGACCTTGGCCCATGGATCATGGCCAAAGTTACCTTAAAGTGCCACACCAACCAGAGTAATATTTATCTGGCATATAAAAAACGGAGGTACCGACAGTTTTTTTTAGCTTGACTCTTGACCCACGACTTACTCCAATTTGACTTTCTACCAAAAGACTGAGTCGCCATCGCTATAATAAGTGATAGCTCATACGACCTTTAACCTTCGATATCTCGAAATTTAGGACATTTTGGGCTTTGTGGCCATAAGCACTTTTGATTAGGAAGTTATGAACTATAACATACCAAATTTTCAACCAAATCGACGGCTGTATGAAATCCCATGTATTGAGTGCGTTGTCCTTTGACATAAGTAAATAGACTTACGTTTCCGGCGACATGTGGTACCAAGTGTGAAAAATTTGGAAGTAAACCGAAATTTGAAAATTATTCACCGTCATACTACGCGACGGTGTTCAACGCCATAAGCACAAATTTCAAAAGTACGCCGAAATTAGAAAAAAATTTCATGTCGCTTCACGAGGTCATCGCAGAGTTAAAAAGTACCATAAATGTGGACTTGGAAAAATATTAAGAGGCAAAACGAGAAAGTGACAAAGGCGTGTTCCCTCTAATTAGAGTCTTGAGGCAAAAACTGCCAAGGCCGGTTTTTCGTACAAAAAGAACTTAAATCTATTTAGCGGCTTGACCATGGGACAGAAACACCAGAGGTCCATCAGAAAAATATAGTTTCACGTCGAAAAACAAAACCTGAATTTTGACGAATTAGTGGAAAAGTTGATTAGCCCATAAATGTATTAATTCGGATATCTCATTAGAAGTCGCTCGGAATCAAAGTCTCTACTCTACTTTTATTAGGTTATATGCATTAAAGGAAACCTTGTTTTATTATTTTACTAAATAACTCCCGATCAAGTTCTATTATCAAATTGGTGGATTTATTGTAAGTTGTTTTTCGTATAATTTTGAAATTTTTTTGTTTATAATTTACATTATTTTACCCACAAATACATTTAGCCAACTGTTCGTCATTTAAATCTGTAGTTTCTGTATCATATATATTAATTCTCGGTAAATATTTCTTGGGGGTCAGTCTTGCCCTGGAGCTTTGTTGAAACATTCTACCATTATCTTGCCACTTCTTCGACTTTTTACATATTACTCCAGGACCTACGTCAACAGGGTTTATATTATATCCAAATGCATTTATATCATTTTTGCTTCAAGTATAAGAACCTCTGTATCCTTTTTTACCACTTGACTATAGGTTCGGTTTGAAGGACTCTCTAACATGGTGTTTAAATCAAAGTTGATGCAATTCGGAATTTCTTTTTTTACACATTCTTGGATGTATATAGACAAAATTTCCACGATATTTAAAATCATTCCTCGCAGAATTTTTTTTACAAGATTTTAATTTTTTGTTTAATGACACAGCCACACAAAAAAAAGTGGACTGGCCTGTGGACCAGACCAGCGTATCCTTATGTATTTGGACCGCTGAAACCGAATCCAAAGTCAGAATTATCAGACTGGCTCGTTTTTCACCCCTGACCTCAAGAAAACACCCCCAAAAAATGGTCTATCCAGCGGACCAAACCAGTGTATCGTTATGTATTTGGTAAGGATACACTGGTCTGAAAAACGAGCCAATCTGACAATTCTGACTTCGGATTTGATTTCAGCGGGCCCAAATACATAAGGATACACTGATCTGGTCCGTAGGCCAGACCACTTATTTTTTTGTTTTGAGAGTGTTTTTTGGAGTTGAGAAACGGGTGAATCTGACAATTCTGAGTTCGGGTTCTGTTTCAGAGGGTCAAATATATAAGGACACACTGGACAGACCATTTCTTGGGTGGGTGTTTTTCCGCGTGAAAAACGAGACAATCTGACAATTCTGACTTTGGATTCGATTTCAGCGGGTCCAACTGCATACACTGGATACACTGTTTTGATCTACAGGCCAGACCACTTTTTTGTGTGGCTGTGTCATTAAACAAAAAAAGTAAAATACTTGTGAAAAAAAAATTTCTGCGATGAATGATTTTAAATATGGAAACTGGTTCTATATACATCCAAGAAAGTGTAAAAATTCTAGTGGCATTAACTTTGATTTAAATTTGGTTGTAGCACACCGTACTAATCTTTAATATTTATCTCTACAGGAAACTGTATTTGCTGTCCTTTAGAAACATTTTCATAATTTTTATCAAATTCATATACTTTTGACTTTAATAGATGATTGTTTGATTTTAGTTCCACATTTAATTCATTTAAAATGCCCGACTCACGTGTTATACTTGATAAATTTTGATTTTCTTGCTGTTCACTATTACTAGATATATCTTCTTGTTCTTGTTTACATGTTTTAGACAGCCAGTTGTTTTTGTCAATATTGATAAATTTTGACAAAACATCAAAACACTTTGTATGTGTACCAAAATTGCACATTTTACTCTTTACAGTTGATCATATTTGAACACTACAAAATTCACATTTCTTAATTAATTTTTGATTTTTACTGGAGGACTCGCTTTCGTCGTCTTCAAACTCCGGCATGTTGCCGTTTATATAAAAAGTCCAGTAAATCGGTGAAGAGTATAATGCTTCCCCTAGTTATATTATTGTAGATGGATAGTAGTAAAAGTTATTTTTTTGTTTTTTCCAAAAAATTTTTACGGAAGATCCGAGGAAAGATCTGAAAAAAATGCATGGATGTATAAAATGGCGAGACAAATCAAATTGCTTAAGCCCCAGGTCGACATCTCAATAAGTTTTCGAGATATGGACCTCTAATTTTATGAAACGAAAATTGGTCTCCCCCCCCTTTTTAACTTATTCGTTTTAAACACAGTGCCTTATCTGCTAGATCACCAATAGAGATAAGAAATCAAAGGATACATCATCCTTCGATTTCTTATCGTTGGATTGTGATGTCTCATCATTTTTTGTGCTCTAGAACTCTCTAAAAAGAAAATTGACCCGTTGATACATTCTAAAAAGGATACTTTGACTGATGATGTATCGCTCGATTTTTGGTCTGTATTGGTTTTCGAGAAGTCGTCAAAGTGGAGTTATGTTCAAAGTCGAGTTCTATTCTGGCATGGTCGCGTTTACCTGCGAATAATTTGTTCACTGATGGAGGTTCAGCCAAAACAAGAACTTTTTGTGTAGAAAATTGAGTGAATACTCGAATGACGTAAATCCTCCGTTTTTGAAAAACGGATGATGGAATATAATTTTTTAGGAATTTATTGGCAAGTTTCCATTTTTCATTAAAATCTATGAATCTTTAGCCGCTATATTTACTATTCTTGCTCCTTGGAGACTTAGGCTGTTTGAGTTTTGTAACCTGCATGCTCCCATTCTGACCTCCCGCTAGATTCCCAACTAGCAATTTGGTATTTTATAAAAGCTGCAGAAACATTTCAGACAAAAATTTTATAAAACAACATTACACTCAGAAATACTTTAAAAGAGTTATTACGACATAATAAATGTAAAATTATAAATGTAAAATTGGCACCATTTTATAAAATAATTCGGTCGTTGTTGATATTTTGTAAAGCCTATTGCAACTATCACAAAATAACTGTATAAACATTTCCCCAGGCTCTAAGAAAATTCGGTCCCGCCCCTATAAAACAGTTTTATTGAAGCTTTATTTAATTGCATTATAAAGTACATACTTCACTGTTTGTTATTATTGCTATAAAACACCAATAAAATAAAACGATTTCTTAAATGTATTCAAAAAGTCTCATACATATACTTACAAATATATAATATGCTGGTCTATATATACCAAGCTTTCAGTGATTTTACTAGATAGTGGATAAGAACTTACTTAATAATTATTTTAGAGACATGTTAACTGATACAGCCTGCAATTTTTGATGGGAAGGAAATTTTACTGTGAATTATGCCATGTGTTTTTGATGAATTTTAAGTGCTCCTCATGTTTACTGAAGATTTCTAATAATTTTTGGAATAAATATTAATTTCACATTTTAAATTTTTTTTGTAATGAAATTTAACGCCAATTTGTTTTAATAATCATAACTTTATAATTAGCACATATTATCTGCCATAAATATTAATAATAATATGTTTTTTAAACTTTTTATGTCTTGTCATGTTTAAGACCTCGAATGCTGGTCTCATGAAATGGCTTCCCGCTTTAAAATACTTTTGTGTTAATAACAAGCATTTTGAGATAATTGAACTATAGGCGATTCCTACAAAACATCTATAAAATAATGTGTCGACGGACTTGTGGGAGAGGGCCGTATCTTAAATGAATATAACTTTTTTTTTCAATAAAGGGTTATTTTGTACTTTTGTTATAACTTGTAAGTGAAGGAAATAACTGTAGCCAGAATCACAAACATTTTGATAAAAACTATAATTTATTGTAGCTATTACCGTTCAATTGCATGTTAAGTTTTCATTTTAACACCCTTGCCAATTTTATGAAAATTTTCTCTAGTAATCTCCCTAGTGCTTGAGAAATGTCCGGTAATTAATTAAATCACGTGGGGATACGGTAAGGAAATTTCACTCCTAATTAAATGAAAAAATAAATATAAGAATGACAGCTAGATTATGTTAGGTTATGTTAGTAGGCCTGTGTATTGCATAGAAAAGTTGGGTTGATCTACTAGTCTTGTTTGTTGACAGGTTATAGGAAGGTCATAATTATTGACATTTGCAGCTTGTAATTAGTAATTAGAGATTATTAAAAATAACTTAAGAGTTTCTTCATCTTAAGTAGGTTCAAGCTACTAAAATTGGGAAAACTTTCACTTTTAATAAATGTAGGCACCTTTTAATTACATACTGGGTGGGCGCTGGTACACTATTAATTTAATACGTTTTTAATTTACATTAATAACTTTTTAGTTATTAACAAGAGGTTAAAAATAGCTTAGTTTAATTCAGTTTAAGCTACTAAAATTGGTAATTATTGTAGATTTCGACCTTGGGATTGAGAGTTCTCACGGGCCCACGTCCAGTTTCCAAGATACAGCTCATGTAAAAAATGTCCGAATTCATGATTTGGTTTCATATGTTTTATAATGTGATGCTTTCTAATAGTCCCTTAGAATGTTTTGCACTAAAGAGATTTTTCGTTTTAATAAAAATAGCGAAAAAAAAAACCGCTGCCTAAAGAATCACTACTTTCACATCTAGATTCTCTATCCAAGTCACTCACAACGAAAAAACTTTGTATGTGGAAATAATTGTTTATGGAACTTTAATAATATAATATTTGAAATCTTCTACCCCAAAAACCCATAAAACGATACCCCACATCGGTAGTGGGGTGGGGGTGGTAGTGGGGGTCGATGAAGTAAAAAAATATTTTGAGGTTTCTGGTTCTTGTACATACACTAAATCACAATTTTTTTCATCCCCTTTTTTTTGAGACCTTAGCTTCTCTTGTATATACTAAATACCAATTTTATGGACTCTTACCTGCTTGATTTACCCATTTACCCCAAATGTATCCTAATTTACCCCCCAAACCTAAAATCCCCGCTCAGACTTAAAATCTCGACGTTTCATGACATTTTAAACCTATTTGAACAAAAATTTTAAAAAAAATTTTTGTCGTTACTATACTTCCACTGGATGTGCAAGTAATAAAGTTTGTGAAATTTTGGCGAAGGCGCCGGATCTAAAAATAACAAGTGAAAAAATATTTGGTCAAATCAGTTAAAACTTTTTTACGTAATTTAATTTGTGCCCCCAATCAAAAAACTCTAATTTGTAACTACTTTATTGTCGTTGCCATATTGCAGTAGATTGCAAAGCTGTATAATAATTATGTAGCAGACTCTGGAACAGCAATTTACTTTCAATAGCAAAACTGTCCCAAATAGTGCTTTAATATAACTGTTTTATAAGATGATAGGAAATAACTATAAAATAATTTTAATATATATTTATTACGGTGCTGGAAATACTGCCGAACGTTACTAAAAAAGCGCTATAAAATTATTTAGTTTTATAAGCTGAAATATTTTAGAGCTTAGTCACGGAAATATTTCTAACATAATTTCTTAACTGCTTTATAAAATATTTTATAGTTTTGCTGTAAAAACGTTTTAATGATAAGTTTATAAAATAGTTCAGTTGCAGGCAACCGGATAATGTTTTCTGCAACTCTAATATAATCAATTAGCATTTTAGAAGCATTAATAAAATAACAATGAAACAAAATAATCGTATAACATTTAAATTGTAAAACAAATTTGCTGGTTGGGCTACTATCTTTATGACCGTCATAGGAGATAGTTAAGTTTTTACAATTAATTATTATTTATTTATATATATTTATTTAAGTGGTTGATAGTTCAAATTCAGAAGGCAGTCTAGTGTTCATGTCTGTCACCACAAGAGAACTGCTTGACTTCGAGAAATCAACGAAAAAACTCTTTAGTAAAATTCAATGAAAGTGTAAATCGTAAATCGTCACTAACTAAACAACTTCAGTTACAGCGAATAAATTATTGTTTAATTCAGTTATTTTATGATATTAATACGTATGATACACAGGAAGTGAGCTCCCAGAATAACGTATAACATTCATCAAAATGCAAATTTGAGTAATTTTTACTATTGAATTGCTGCGGGCTTCGTGTATCTGTACGAATTCATGATTATTTTCCATTATTTTAGCTGTTGTTATGCGATAGCCTTTTATGCGAAATATATCTATTTATATGTCTGCTTAATACTATACACAGAATATCATTTTTACATCAAATGCCAATAAAGTCAAATTAAAATTTTTATAGCAGTTCCGATTGCAATGAAGTAAAGCATTAAATTCAAATTGTTAACAAATAATATGCTATAGTTCGACAGTAGAGCCCAAAACCCAAATTTATCGTATTAAGTTTTTTTCGACAGTTTTATAAGCGTCAGGTGGACTTATTTACATGTCCGAGTGCTGATGAAGTTTGAACAACTTGAGATATACAGAGACAGTCAAAATTAACAGCAGTCATAAGGTATCCCGCGTATCTAAAGAGACAAAGGGTAGTTTTTAGTTTAAGAAATAGTATGTAATTATGCCTTACATAAATTGTCTTAAGAAACAAATTAAAGTTCAAGCTTCATTTGTTGGCGGCTACCGACGAGCGTTAGACGGGCATATGTGACCTACCTCTTCCAATACTTTTTACCCAAAGTTTTACGCGAGTCTCATAAACTTTTTGATGCATGCTACGATGAACCTGGTTGCTTGTGTAACAATTTCAGTAAAACTGACTTATTAGTCTAGTGCAGTTAGACTTTTACCTCGGAACTCATCTATAGTGAATGGAGTTTCATGAAACTTTTTTCACTGAGTTTCTAAACGTAGGGAACTTTAATCTTTTACTTTAAAAAAATATTACTAATAATTATTTAATTATTTAAACAAATAATTCTTAATTATCGAATGAATCTTCATGTTTTCGCAATAAAATTAATTACACAGCCCCACAAAAAAAAAGTTCAAAGCAGCGAACCAGACCCACGTATCCCTATGTATTTTCGGTCGCTGAATCCGAATTCGGGGTCAAAAAAAATCGTACACTCCCAAAATCATTAGCTAAAGCCAAAAAACACCCCTGAAATGGGGTAAAAAGAATATTAAACTACGAGAATAGTTGTTATATCTTAATCAATCGAATTATACAAATTAAGGTTAAACAGCAGCGCATTTACAATAGATATGAAACATACCCCCAGGGAGGGGCGAAAACTAACCCCCATATAAAAAAATCGATCTAAAACAGCAATGACTGCTGAAAAAACTCAAATTGACTAAGTTTTGTTAAAGTGATAAGAAACTGCATCAGGTCTGACGTAATCTTCATAAACTGCCGCTATAGAGTTGAGAATAACCACCCCCAAGTTTAAAGGACACGAGAAAAACAAGAAAAAACGTAAAATGCCACATGATTTCTATTTTCATGGATGCTATGATTGGCTGAAATTGCGTAGTACTCTAAAATAGAATTAGAAACTTACGTACCATCAACATTCTACAGTGTCAACCCTCAGAGGGTGTGAAAACTACCCCCTATGTAAGGTTTGACTATAAAAAGTTACAGTGACTTCTATAAAAATTCGAAACACCTGCGTTGTGCGGAAGAGAGAAGAAACTAGACTATGTTCGACGCTGTGCTTGAAAACCACCCCCACGGGGTTGAGAGACGCCACCCCTGTAAATCCCTGAATCCCGTCACTCTATTATTATAAAAAAAAACTATGGAAATGAAACGAATAAGCAACAGCTTTTTCGTTACATCTTGAATTACGGTAGTTTACATCCTTTCTGGGCGTGTTACTTAATAACATTTATAGTGTGCAACGCGATTTTTGCCAATCATAGCATCCATAAAAATGTAAATCTGGTTAGTTTCTCTCTGTTTTTCCAGCATCCTATAGATAGAGGGGTAGTATCTCGCAACCCCGTGGGGGTGATTTTCAAGCACATCGTCGAATATAGTCTAGTTTCTTCTCTCTTCCACACAACGCAGGTGTTTCGATTTTTTATAGAAGTCACTGTAACTTTTTATAGTTACATCTTACATAGGGGGTAGTGTTCACCCTTTGAGGGTTGACAGTGTAGGATGTTGATGGTACGTAAGTTTCTGGTTCTATTTTAGAGTACTATGCAATTTCAGCCAATCATAGCATCCATGAAAATAGAAATCCTGTTGGATATTACGTTTTTTCTTATTTTTCTCGTGTCCTTTGAACTCAAAGGTGGTTGTTCTCAAAACCCTATAGGGGCAGTTTATGAAGATTACGTCTGACCTGATGTAGTTTCTTAACACTTTAACAAAACTCAGACATTTCGAGCTTTTTCAGCAGTCATTGCTGTTTTGGATCGATTTTTTTAATATGAGGGCTAGTTTTCGCCCCTCCCTGGGGGTGTGTTTCATATCTATTATATGTATGCTGCTGTTTAACCTTAATTTGTATAATTCGATTGATTAAGAAGTAACAACTATTCTGGTAGCTTAATCTTCTTTTTATCCCATTTCAGGGGTGTTTTTTGGCTCTAACAATTGATTTTGATGGTGTACGATTTTTTTTGACCCCGGATTCGGATTCAGCGACCGAAAATACATAGGGATACATGGGTCTGGTTCGCTGCTTTGAACTTTTATTTTTTTTGTGGGGCTGTGTTATTTTTATTCTTTTTTTCTTAATTAGTCACAAAAACACAAATGACATACTCTTTTCATAAAAAAATCCAAAAATTTTTCGAAGAAAGTGACACTGAAAAAAAATTAATGTTGAAATGTAATAATTTTTACAATTAATCAAATGTGATCTGCAAAAAATAAGATTCTTATGGTTCTCGGGACTGCTGATTATGAATCTATGTTCAAAAAATGAAAATTAAAAATTGCTGGTACAAAATGGCGAATATAATGTCGCAAAATTCGATTAAAAATTAGTCATTAAGTTTAAAGAATTGCCCAAATGAAGCAGTATGATCGTAGTAAAATATTTATTTTGAAAAAATTGGGAAAAAATTATAAATAAATCATTTTTATAAATAACTTCTTTATTAATTGCCTTCATTCTCTATTTCATTAATTAATATTATTGATGTTGTATTCAAGTAGCTATTGTGAATGAGCTAGAGCGCAGTACAAACTACTTTTCCTGCATCCACAAGCTGGTTCACATCCAGTTTTACACGAACAAAAGATCATTTTCATCAAGTTTCTGGTGGCTGGTGGCTGTCACTGTAGTTGGTTGTAATATTTTATGTATATAGTCTAGTAAACTCTAAGCTGGCGCGTCCAAAGGTTGCTTCAGACTAAGAGAATAAGACATACGCAACTAGTTTATCCCTATGCCAATGCGGTAAAGTAGTATTACTATGAGAAGATGCCAGCAAAAAATATGCGCAGAAACGAGTTTGTGCGCTCCATCATTCTAAACCAATGAGAAAGAATTACGTGACATTCAATGTCAACACCAGTGACGGCGGTGCCCTGCAGTAGAGCGGAGGCGACGGTAATAATAATAATAAAACAACTTTATTAGGCAAAGTTTAGTAGAACTTACTATTCTTACATTTCTCCTGAACAAAGATTACTTATAACAGTTGGCAAGTTTTAATCTACTCCATTTTTACAGTTCCTTGACCGCGAAAGTTTTATTGCAATTACACATTCCTATACCCGAGATAAAGCTATGCCACTGGTAAAAATATTCGCGCATTTTGGCTCCGCCCTGGCATCTTCTCATAGTAATACTAGTCTAGCTTTATGCGCATCGCATATCAAATCTTACGTCGTGTTACCAACTCATACATACGCCACCTTAGAGTTTACCAGGCTATACTGGCATTGTATGGTGCGCCACAAACTATAAAAAATTTAAATCAATTTCGCTACCAATCGTTTATTAAAACTACATCTAAGAATGGCTGTGTCAATCTAGCTTCATCGGTGCCTACACATGATGCGGCTATGGAACACATAAAAAGGGTGTATTTACAGGTTCAGTTAGTGAAGTAAAAAAATATCTTGAGGTTTTTGGTTCTTATACACACACCAAATCATAATATTTTTTCATCCCCTTAAATAATGGGTGAGGGTGGTAATGGAGGTGGCTAATGCCAAAAAACCTTTTGAGACCTTAGCTTCCCTTGTATATACTAAATGCCAATTTTATGGACCCTTACCTGTTTGATTTACCTATTTACTCCCCATTTACCCCAATTTACCTCCCAACCCTTCGACGGAATAAGATGAAAATACATTCTAGTTCCAGATCCCGTTAAGATACATATGTGTACCAAATTTCAAGTCAATATCCTTAACGGTTCCAGAGTAATCCTGAGCACAAAAAAAATTACAAACAGACCGACAGGCAGACAGACAGAATTTTTTTTCGCTCATATTTAAAATCTCGACGTTTCATGAAATTCTATGTGCCTATGTGAAGCCTATGTGAACAATAAAAATTTTCAAATTTTTTTATTGTCGTTACTATAGTTCCATTGGATGTGGAAGTAATTATGTTATTTTTGACATGTCTTTTTTACTAAGAATCACTACTACTATTTATTATTATAAAACGAGATGCCCAAATATGACAACTTATCATTATGCTGATTCTTGCAGCTTATAAAGTTTTTGAACATATTCTAAAAAGTAAAATAATTAATACAACAAATTTGACTTCAGCGAAAACCGGTTTTCGTGGCCTTTTAAAATATTTAATGGCAATGCGTCGGTTTATCAGTATTCTAAATGAAGTCAAAAGTTTCTTAACAGAGAACGGTTTTAACTACAAATTATGTTTCCGGCTATAAAATGTCGCAGAAAGAGTACTTTAGCTAACTAATTATTTAATTTAAGTTTAAACAAATGATTTCAGGAAACTAACAATATATTCCGACCTCTCTCGGAAGCACGGTCATAGTTTAATTTAATTGAAATATCAGCAATTCCTCTTTGTGACTGTGGACAACTAACTATGCTCTCTACCTACTTAGATTGTCCTTAAGAGAACTTGTCTAGTTTTAGTTACTATCTTTAATTCAACTGCAAATTAACGGACACAAAGGAACAAAGGTAAAAGCTACTATGTAGATATATAACACTTAAGTATTCTGGGAAATTTAATTAGGAAAGTCGGTAATACAAACAAAGAATTCGGATGGCGAATTAATGTCACCTCGGAAATGATACGTATACAAATCTATAAGGACAGTACAAACAATTACTGTACTATAGCACACTGCCTTTTTCTGAGTGGTAGTCGATCAATCTCTTTTAAATAAGCGGAGTTCCGCATGATCCAGTACTCAGCCCGCTTTCCTAACATGTTCTTTAATGATATTTTGGATGAAGTCAGCATTAACTCTCCTACCAATATACAGGGTCTCTTGGTTAAAATATAAGAAGAAGATTAAGAAATAAACTTAATTACATTTTTTTAGGCCTTTTTATATGCATTTAGTGATGTCTTCTGATTTTCAACAGCTGCCATATTTTTGGAGATTTGACGTCATCGGAAGTTTTTTAAATGAATGACCCTGCACATTTTTCTATTTTTAGTTGGATTTTCGAAAGCTATAATGATGTGGGGTTTTATATAAATATTCAGCAGTGTGATAAAATAACAAATAATACCTAAATAATAATTAATAATTCAATAATTAATTAAATTTTTAATAATAATATTTTATTATTTTCTGAATTACTAAGTTTTACGTCATTTAGATCTTAATATGCTACCGTACTGCTAAGTTATAGGTGATAATAATTATTTTCTTCTTCTTTCTTGTATATGGATTTTGTAAAATTAAAAACATCAAATTTTTTGACAGGTAAGGCATCAAAAAATGTTTATTGTTGCCAGTTTGAGTCAATATCGTATTATGAAAAGAAGCTACGCCCTCACGCAGAAATTCCCTTACCGCAGTCTTCGCCGTGACGTCACTCACTGGTGTAACTAGTGGAGCGGTCAGGCCGCACAACAGTTTTTTTAAGGTAAGTAATATCACCATAATCGAACTGTTCAGGGACTCATACCTCCATAGAATAAATAATTATGATTCTTTTTGTTGGTCGAGAATAAAGAGACAAAAATGTGAAAAAATTGTATAAACAGGATGATTCGCGAACATCACTCAAAGCAAGTCTAGATCAACAAGGAATAAAGTTTTTTCTCCACTAGTATTTGGTCTAAAAATTCGAAGAGTGAATTCAGAAAGTTCAGAAGAAATGCTACTAGAATAGCGATTCAATTTTGACGGTTAAACCGTTTCGGCAAAGTACAAAACTATTTGGGCCATCACGACTAACACTTTGACCGGGCATTATTTATGGAACAGTTTGATAGAGCCTATCCAAATGCTTCAGATCCATATCCCATTAAATAAATACCAAATATATGGATATATAAAGATAAAGGATGGAGGTAATTTTTTTTCTAGGATCCGAAGTTCTAAAAAATCGTAGGCTAAAATATCAAACGCCCTAGAGGACGGAATTGTGCAAAGAGGGATGTAGAAGTTAATACTTAGGCGTTGAATGTAATCTTGTACAAGTATTCGCAGCTATGTATTTTGAAAAACAATACCAAATTTTTTATGATGTCAGGTATAGTAGACCTTTTAAACGATAAAGATGTGGACATTTCTTCACCAGGCGTAGATCTGGCTAACTTAAGTCCAGATATTTAAATATGCGCTAGTTCCATCTGTCGACACTGAAAGATCTTTCTCGCATTATTATATGGATTTTAAATGAAAACGTCAAAGTTTAATTTCAAAATATTTGAACAGATATTAGTAATATACTTTTATTCTTGTAATTGATAGTGGAAATATATGTAGCACGTTAGTTTAGTGTTACATCCCCCAATATCTCCAGCCTCTTGGAGCGAGTATTTATTACAATTTTATCTTATTGGTAGCCAGTTTTCGTGAAATCATTTCGATAAAGTGAGATTTTTTTCTCAAGAAAGTTTATCTATGATAAAGGTGCAATTCTACCAATCTATAAGTGTTGCAAAAGTGAGTAAAAAATTAAACATGTTGCAAAAAGTTGCATAAATGTATTATATCTACAAGATTGAAATTTTAGATACTCACATATGACATAAAAACATACCGGAAAATAATATTCTACCGCGTCGGAAGCGTTGCCAAAGTTTTGACTTAATCTACAAGGCTATTTTTTTTGCTGGGATAGTTTATTGAATAAGACATCCAAAAAATACAGTCTACCGATCGTTGCATGTTGCTAAAGCCTAGGTGCCATTGCAGTTCACGAAGTTTTACATTTTCCGCCGCGGAATATTGATCTACAAAGCTGATTTTTTGTCTACAATCAGTTTATGCAGCCTTGTAGATATAAGTCAAAAGTGTTTGTTTTTTCCATACTTTGCGTGGCATGGCAACGCTTCCGACACGCTAGAATATTATTTTCCTGTATGTTTTTATGTCATCTGTGAGTACGTAAAATTTCAATCTTGAAAATATAATACATTTATGCAACTTTTTATAACATGTTTAATTTTTTACTCATTTTTACAACACTAAAAGTTTGGTAGACTTGCGCTTACATCACTGATATTTTCTAAGCTACCATGGGAAAAAAATCTAGCTTTATAGATATTAACGCAAAAAATCTGTCGCTACTCCCCTGGCTATAACTTTGATGTTACGAAATTTACTAAAAAACTACAATACGAAGTATTATAGTGTGACATACATGCATAAAAATCTTTAGGCGCTGACACTTAGAGCCAACCCTGTTTTGACGTCATGAAAATGTAAATTCCGGGATCTACTTTGTAACCGCAACCTGTAGACTTTAAAGGCACAAAGTATACGTACGTTGCTCAAAATGACTCAACACAGAGAAATAATTTGCTGATGCGTAAACAAATGCATTCAATGAACATCACCTTTAAAATACTAACACATTTGTTTAGCAGTGGGTACATTTTTATCTAACAATTCGGCGCTGTGTCCAATTAATCGGGAAAATAATTAGGTACTTCACAATGAGCTTCGTGATTCCGATGGACTGACTTATACATATGATGTGTCTGTATATTTAATACACGTTCCTGGACCTCTGTCCTTAAATAGTCACCCCTCTTATCTTAACAATTATCCGACCTCGTGGAGAATTAAATACAAACGTGAGATGTTTGTCGATATCAGTGACGTTATTTGCGAGTAGTGATTACAAGGCAATTCTATACCGTAAACCTAAAACTTCATATATTTCTAGAGCCTAAGTAACGTTTATTTATACCAATTTAACTATAGAGAGCGTCTCGTAACTAAGTGGACAGAGCAATTACTCGTAGATCAGGTTAAAATTATTAGACATTTTATCACAAGCCATTAGCAAAACTATTTCTGTTATTCAGCCCTTTTGTTGTAACCGCTCCAATGTGAAACACTCCAGTCGAACTTCTCTTAAAGATATTGCAACTGGAAAGAATCCTAATGATGTTGCTATAATTAAAAACTTTAATAATAATGGCAAATTTATGACTCAGTCCTCTAAAAGTGTTGTTAGAGATAACATTGGTGGTGGTCAATCCCCTCAACAGCCGCACCAACTTGCTTCTACCGGAACGGGCTTCATATGTTCACGACAATCTACCCCTTCGACAAGTGCAACTGTTCATACTTCAACGAGGCCTTCGGTCAACAGAAAAGAGGACAACACTGATCTTTTTCGTGCCTAAACAAAAAATTACAGTTATGCATCAAAATATAAGAAGCTTAATAAACAAGGTATTACCTCTTGAACTTGTTTTAGCTACTAACAATGTCGATATTCTTTTAATCACCGAACATTGGCTAAGTCCAATGGGAATTGAATCTATACATATACCAAATTATAAAATTTGTTCCTCCTTTTGCCGTACCTCGAGTGAGCACGGTGGTAGCGCTATATTCTGTAGAAATAAAATAAAGTATGAGGTAATTGACGTTAAAGACTATTGCATCGAAAATGTTATTGAATGTTCATGTATACAACTACGAGATTTTTCCATCACGATTATAGTTGTGTACAGGCCACCCTCTGGCGATTACTATCAGTTTGTTGAGTATTTCTGTGCACTACTTAGTCGATTTGAAAATACGTCATCAATTATAATAGGAGGAGATTTTAATGTTGACCGTTTAAAAAATACTGCAAATAAACTGATGTTTGACGATTTACTGGTTATGTATGATCTTAAGTCAACGATTAATTTACCGACGAGGGTAAAGGATAATACTGCTACATGTATTGACAACATTTTTGTAAATGTAGATCTTGTCGATTATATGATCAATAACATTAATTTCTGTCTCTCTGACCATTATACTCAAATATTAAATTTTAATGTGTATTGTAATAGAAATGAATCGAAAAAATCAAAATCTATAACCAAAAGAAACATGTGTAAAAAGAACATCGACAGGTCTAATGACCTTTTAGAAAATGAAAACTGGATAAATGTTTTTTCTCAAACCTGTCCAAACTCTGCCTTTAATGAGTTCGCGGATACTCTAAGTTATTATTTTGAGATTTGCTTTCCTCTTCAACGTGTCAAACAAAATAGAAAAGAATCTCCGCCTGTGTGGGTTTCGGAGGAGCTTCTAGAGTTAAGACAAAGAGTGTGTTTGATCTCAGACCTTGCTCAAAAATATCCTCAACTAAAGCCTATCTGCAGAAATGTAAATAATGAGTATAAAAATAAACTAAAAGAAAGCAAAACAGCTTATAATGATAATAAAATTTCAGAATCAACAAACAAGGTTAAAACAATGTGGAATATGATAAACGAGGTGGTAGGAAAATCTTCTGCTTCACAGACAAAAATAGTTGTTCACGAGGATGGTTCCCTTTTGCCAGATAATGTTATCGCAGATAATTTCAATGCCTATTTTACTACAGGTCATATAAATCCCCAAGTTGACCCCATCGATTTAAATTTCTTAAATACAAACATACCACTTTTTCGTCAATCATTTTTTCTTCAACCAGTAACTGAAATAGATACGTTATCATTTATTAGTAGGCTCAAGCCATCTAATTCCAGTGGTCTGGATAATATGGCTAACAATCTATTAAAGAAATGTAAAAATAATTTCGCTTCACCGTTAACTTACATAATTAATCTATGCTTTGTAAATGGAGTTTTTCCTGACGACTTAAAAATTAGTAAAGTAATCCCACTCTTTAAAAAAGGAGACAAAAACTCTTATAATAATTATCGTGCGATTAGCATAATTTCAAGTATGTCGAAGGTTATAGAACTTGCATTTTTAGAACAGTTAAGTGGATTCTTTCATAAAAATAACCTCTTATTGCCAGTTCAGCACGGTTTCCTAAAAAATAGAAGTGTTGACACTGCATTAGTAAACTTTCACAGCTCAGTAGTAGACGCCCTAGATAAAGGATTATATGCATTTGGTCTTTTTATAGATTACTCACGAGCCTTTGATTATGTTGATTATGACGTACTTATTGCCAAGTTGTTCAGATATGGTATCAGGGGTCCTGCTTTAGATTTTTTATCCAGCTATATTAAAAACCGTGCGCAAGTAGTCTATGTGAATAGAACAGAGAGCAACAAATACCTAATAAATGCCGGTGTACCACAAGGCTCCATACTGGGGCCATTTATTTACCTTGTTTTTGCCAACGATCTTGCATTATACATTCAAAGCAAATACAACGTTTGCATTACTTGTTACGCTGATGATGCTAACTTTTTAATTGTTCAAAAAAGTCCCGACGCAGTAAAAAATATATCGAAAGATCTATACAGGGATGTTATAATTTGGTCAGAGAAAAACCGGCTTACACTAAATAAAGCAAAAACAACTACTGTATCATTTAGGTACAACATCGAGCAAAACCCTAACGACGAATTTTTAGTAACAGATTCTGCTAAAATCTTGGGTGTTATGTTCGACAGAAATTTGACGTGGGCTGCTCACATAGATAGTTTGTGTGTGAAGCTCGGTAAAGGTTGTTACGGTATGCGTAACTTAAAAAATCACTGCGGTAAAGGTTCTCTATTGACATTTTATTACTCTAACATACATTCCCATCTACGGTATGGAATTATGTTGTGGGGTTTGAGTACTACCTATGTTCGTCGGGCATTTATTCTGCAAAAGCGTGTCATTAGGACTATGGAGAGTTTACATCCCCGAGAATCGTGCAGAGAATCCTTTAAAGCCCTCAAAATATTAACTCTGCCTAGTATATATATTTATGAAATATGTTGTTATGTTTTTAAAAACAAATCAACTTTCCTTATCAACCAAACACACCACAATTATCAAACTAGATTCAAAGATCAGCTAATTCCTAATCAGCATACAACAGCAATATATCAAAAAAGTGTGTTTTACAACGGATGTAAAATTTATAATCATTTGCCCATTGATTTAAAAAATTGTAAAAGCCTATTTACTTTTAAAAAGAGGATAAAGAATTTACTAGTTGAAAAGTGCTTGTATGATGTTAATGAATTTTACTCAGTCTGACTATTTATATATTTATGTGTTTATTTATTTATTGTGTTTTATACTTTTGTAGTTTGTTATTATGTACGTGTTGTCGCTTATACAGTTTTACATGTATTTTATTCTATATTTTGTATTGTATTATGCTTATGCATATTAGCTCAGATTTTTGACGCACTCCTGAGTTACTTGTATGGTTATTAACTAATTGTACTTGTGATTGGGAAATAAAGGTTATTATTATTATTATTATTATTATTATTATTATTATTATTATTATTATTATTATTATTATTATTATTATTATTATTAAAATATCGCCATAATACTCTTTATTTACCCCACAGTTTCGACATTTTCGAATTTTATGGCATTTTATGGCATTCTCAAAAATTAATAACCACGTCCACTTTCTCACCTCTTATTGTATACAATTTGAAAATTAAAAAACAAAAAACAATTTAACGATAAAGCGCAAACTGCAATAACTTAAAAATACATACATGGCGATTCATCTAAAACTCCCCAGACAGTTTATGTGCTAAGAAAAGAGATATTAGTCCGGCAGAGCCAACAAAAAAAACGGTAGTAAGATGAAATGTTTAAATTGTTGTTTGAGGTCTACAGAAGCAAGTTCAACTAACGCGGACATTTGGCGGATCATGGAACCAGGCGCGCAGCCAGGGGGGCATGGGGCTCGGCCTCCCCCCCAAGCCGTCTGCCATGAACCAAAAAATAAAAAAGCATAATCTCTATTAGTACAAATAGTCCCTTCAAATTAGGAAATATTTAAGAAAATTTTCGCAGTTGTGAGACCTGTAAAAAGTGAAGTATTTGGGTTACCTAAACATGATTTTCACCCCACGCAGTTCTAGAGAAGGGTGGTTTTTGAGAAATACATACACATATATATGAATTTTAGCGTTTTTTCGTCTTTTTGTCTATTTTGAGGAAAAACTATGCATTTTGGTGAAAAATATCAAGAGAGCAAAGTAGTAGAGCTATAAATTTTGTCTCTACCGTTTAGTTTCGCTGCTAGAGAGCGCGAAAGAAATAAATATGCACATAGATTTTTGCGCCTTTTTTTAGATTTCTAGCCAAAATTATGCATTTTTATGAAAAGTTACATGAGATCAAAGTTGTAGAACATAAAATTCACTATTTTTAGGTGTTTTCTGTTTTTGTTTTCATAAAATATATATATTTTATGTTCTACAACTTTGATCTCATGTAATTTTTCATAAAAATGCATAATTATTACTCAAAATCTAAAAAAGGGCGCAAAAGTCCATATATATATATTTATTTCTTTCGTGCCCTCTAGCGGCGAAACTAAGCGGAATTCGAAAAAAAAATGGTAGAGACAAAATTTATAGGAAATTTTATGCTCTACAACTTCGCTCTCGATATTTTTCACCAAAGTGCATAGTTTTTCCTCAAAATAGAGAAAAAGACGAAAAACGCTAAAATTCATATATATGTATATATTTCTCAAAAACCACCCTTTTTTTAGAAATGCTGGGGGTGAAAATTATGATTAGATAACCCAAATACTTCTAGTAAAATGTCCATGTTATCTAGTAGAAGAGTCTATACACATCCGTATTCAACCATTTTCTGAAAAGTTTTCCTCAACATCTGGGGAGGTCCTATTGCCCCTATTGATGAATTTTCTGGCTGCGCCACTGCATGGAACATATATTTATATGCATTTTTATGCGGAATAAGTGCATTTTTCGTGATGTTATATTTTCAAATTTATACGGTTCAGAAAAGTTTAGATTTGTTGAAAATGTATTGTTTTATTATTATTTAAACATCTCTTATCATATAGCGTCATTTATAAGCATTTAGGAGCCCTTTAGGGTCCAAAATTGTATGTATAAGTGCATTCTATAGATGCATAATAAATTAACACTGGAAAAAACGGTTTAATATTTGAAATTTCTTGGAGAAAATGTATAGTCGGAGGTTTTCAAGATCGCTGATTATAAGTCTGTTGTTGGAATTGGAAAATTCAAAATTGCTGACTCAAGATGACGCAAATTTTAAACTTGAAAATGCGATTATTGAAATCACTAATTTCTAATTATGTCAACATTCTCAAATAATAGTCTTTTGGGCAGCTCAGCGCTTCCATACCATAGCACACTCTTTATTTGCAATGTTATTTTATTGGCAAAATAAATGTAGTAATAAATGTAGTTTTGCTCAATTTCCACGGTATATTTGATTAGTATTTTCTCGATTTTTAATCATTGTTCATCAGAGAAATTTGCGTTTGGATTAATATCAAACCGATTTTCGATTTAAAATTAGTGTATTCGGAAATTTTGGTTGGTCGCAGGTATTAATCAAATTCTATAAATTTCGTTTACATTTTTCTCCTCCATTAGATTGATTTCAGTGCATTTCACTGCACTCTAGATGCAAAAATAAAAATGGCGTTATAAATCAAGTAGGTAGTTTCAACATTTTTTTTTAAACTGTGCAGTCGTACTTAAAATCATATTTAAAATTTTAAAGTCGTGGTCATTTCCGGGGAAACGGAAAGCGATGGGAAAGTGTCAAATAATGAAATATTGTTTATTTTTGGTAACATATTATCGGTACCAACTTTGAGTCTTTTACCTTGGAAATTATGACTCGTCTAATGGCTCCGTTGACACCCCGTATGCGAGATACAAAAAAATAATGAACATACTTTTGTAGGAAACAAGAGTTAACAACTTTATTTAAAATATTTTTTTTTATATAATAATAATAATGCATAATATAAAACAAGCATTTAAAAGAAAAATTTGCATAAGTCGTATTAAAAAAATAATTAAAAAACGTTTGTATACTTGAAATGTATAGTACTATTTTCAGAAAGCAGAACTATTTAAAAAAACATGATAAATTTCAAAAATTGTCTACAATTTGTTTATTTAAAAAATGATAAAAATGAAAAATTAATTTTTTTATCTGTGCATGCAAAATAATAAAAAAAACAGTAACTTTTCGTTAATGAATATTAATTGTTTATATTTATAAATAAAAACAATAAATTTCAACAATTTTATTTTTTAAGAAAAAGTTTGAAGGTCCTGGTTTTGAATTTGAACGCCCCATGGGTGCTGGAAAAACATTTTCGAAAAATACATTTGTTATCAATTTTTTATATAACCTTTTAAGTAAACAGTTATTTGAAAAAAATAATTCAGAAAATTGCTTGATTTCCTCGATGTCAAATATTAAAAACAGCATTTTTTAATATTTGATTAATTGATTGTATTTTTCACCCCCAAAAGGGGTGGAAATGTCCCTATTTCCATCCTTTGTGTTTCTGCATTGAAAAATGCATTATGAAAAATCGATGCCTAAGGAATCACTACTTCCGCATTCAGATTTCCTATCCGTCTCTTCCTGTGCAAGTCCCTCACTGCCACCCCACCCTATTATTGAGGATGGTGATAGTAGGAGTGGCTGGTGCTGAAAAAAATTTGGGATCTTGGCTTCTCGTACATACAATAAATCCAAATTATATCGATACTTACTGCCTTGCTTTAATATATTCTAGCCCCAGATCTCATTGTAATACACAGGTGCATCAAATCTCGAGTCAATTTCATAGATTGTTCCAGAGTAACTGTGCGCACAAAGAAAATTACCGACAGACAGACAAACCGACAGAGAAGCAGAATTTTTTTGTTCAAACTTAAAGTCTCGACTTTTCATAACATTCTGAGCCAATTTGAACAAAAAAATTATTTTTTTATCGCTACTTCCACTCCACTACGTGGATGTGGAAGTAAAAATAAGAGTGTAAAGCGACCAAAAATACATAGGTAAAAAAAATGCCAATTTCCGAGTTATAGCTAATATTTAACTGGGAAGTTTAAAAATAAATAATACCAATAATATCAGAAATCTGTCCAAACTTCGTAAAAAAATCGTACATATTATATAGAAGCTCCAGGAATTTTTCGTTGACTTCCTAATTTTTTTTCGATTCTTTATTAAGTTGGTATGCCCAGGCCGCTCGAAGAATAGCTGGAAAAACTATCATTTTTACGTTAGGACATGTTCGAAAAACAAAGTTGAAATTATTTTCTACTTTTCTACTTTTTAGTGCAATTTGGTTTTAAAAGAAAACTGTTGCTTTTAAAAAGTTTATTTTTCAATTTATTTATTTTTAACTTTTTAGCCTTCGTCACGTAGCTTATCGTATTCTACTCGTCAAACCATTTCATTTGATACCCATGTCAAGGGGGGTTAAGAAAAAAAAGATAAGTCGCCACCTTGGGTTTAGAATGACGTCATGTAGCTTAATCGCATTCTACTCCAAACCCTTTCATTTTATACCCATGTCAAGGGAGTTGTGAAGAAAAGGTAATCCACCATCTTAGAGCGTGTGCCATATTGGGTTTAGAATGACGTCACATAACTTATCGTATTCTATTCGTCAAACTCTTTTATTTGATACGCATGTCAAGGGGGTTGGGGGCCATCTTGGGCGTCCGCCTTATTGGATTTGGAACGATATTAGCTATTCTGTATTGTATTGTTCTTAGAACCAAAGCTGTATGCAAAATTTCAGCTCGATCGAATAACGAATAACTAAATTTGACACATACATACATAATACATAATTTTACTTCCACATCCAGTGGAAGTATAGTAACGGCAAAAAAATTTTTAAAAATTTTTATTGTTCAAATAGGCTTAGAATGTCACGAAACGTCGAGATTTTAAGTTTGAGCGAAAAAAAATTTCTGTCTGTCTGTCTGTCTGTCGGTCTGTCTGTCGGTCTGTCTGTCGGTCTGTCTGTCTGTAACTTTTTTTGTGCGCACGATTACTCTGGAACCGTTTGAGATATTGACTTGAAATTTGGTACACATATGTACTTTAACGAGATCTAGAACTAGATTATATTTTCATCTTGTTCCGTCGAAAGGTTGGGGGTAAATTGGGGTAAATTTGGGGAAAATAGGTAAATCAAGCAGGTAAGAGTCCATAAAATTGGTATTTAGTGTACACAAGAGAAGCTGAGGTCTCAAAAAACTTTTGGCATTAGCCACCCCCATTACCACCCCCACCCCATTATTAAAGGGGATGAAAAAAAATTGTGATTTAGGGTGTGTACAAGAACCTCGAAATTTTTTTTACTTCATCCACTCCCACTACCACCCCCTATCACCACCCCCACCCCGCTACTGATGTGGGGTATCATTTTATGGGTTTTTGGGGTAGAGGATTTCAAATATTATATTATTAATGTTTCATAAACAATTATTTGCACATACAAAATTTTTTCGTTGTGAGTGACTTAGATAAAAAATCTGGATGTGGAAGTAGTGATTCCTTGGGCAGCGGTTTTTACATAAATACATACAGATTTCCGAATATCAGAAAACCATTGAAAGGAATATAGTTTTGCAGACTTTTTTGTAGAAAATTCGATACTCCACAAAAAAAGTCCAGTGTATTTTTGTCGTATCTGTTACCATTCTCGCTACGTAAGCGGTGAAAGACAAAAAAATACTGTTCTCGAATTTTCACCAATTTTATTTCCACATCCCGTGGAAGTATAGTAACGACTAAAAAAAATTTGAAAATTTTTAGTGTTCAAATAGGCTTAGAATCTCATGAAACATCGAGATTTTAAGTTTAAGCAAAAAAAAATTCTGTCTGTCGCCGTTTAAGATATTGACTTGAAATTTGGTACACGTATGTATTTTAACGTAAATCTGGAACTAGATTATATTTTCATCTTATTCCGTTGAAGGGTTGGGGGATAAATTCGGATAAATCAAGCAGGTAAGTGTCCATAAAATTGGTATTTAGTATACACAGGAGAAGATATAAGGTCTCAACAAATTTTTGGTCACCCACATTATCACTCCCCGACCTCATTATTAAAGGGGGTTAAAGAAATGTGATTTAATGTGTCTACAAGAACCAAAAACCTCAAAATAATTTCTTACTTCATCCACCCCCACTACCACCCTCTATTACCACCCCCACCCCACTACCGATGTTGGATATCTTTTCATTTGTTTTTGGGGTATACGATTTCAAATATGATATTATTAAAGTTCCATAAACAATTATTTCCACATACAAATTTTATTTCTTTTAATTGCTTAAACAAAATGGCAGGATTTAAAAGCTGAATCGAATGACATTTTTTTTTGAGTACCGGGAAATTAATGCAAGTGATTACATGGAAGATCGTCTAATTGCACTGGTCTATTAAATGAGTTTTGCAAGCACAGACAGCGATTCCAAACACACACACACACCCACATTGATGTAAATGCACCAGCCAGGAAAATGTAGTATTTGCTTTTCATTACACGAAACGGCGTACAGGGTTCCAAATAGACGATAAACTTTGACTAGGGACGCTCTGGTAGTCTCACACTCGACGACTGTTCTAATACGTATTGACAACTCGAAGAGACAAGCCTAAATGGACAAAAAGCCGATGCGAATTAACTAGGTCGTATTTCACATCCCCTTTATCATCGTTTTTAGAAACGTATCCTAATCGCGGTGTACGAAATGTGTTGTCGTAAAAAGGGTACAGGAGAGTAATTTAGTAGCCGATGGGAACATGTGTTGTTTCTAATCGAATAAGCAAGGCAGGGTTTGTCAGCCAATTTAAAATATATCGGTAAAAACACTCTAAATTATTCGATTATCTGATCATTTTAATGCAGGACAAAGAGTTAAAAATTGACCAAAAAAAGAACAAAATTCGTAACTGAGCATTTATACACTATACCAGTGGTTCCCAACAAGATTTTTTCAAGGACCCCCTCATCGGTCGCTATACTGATAAGGTCCCCTTAAAAGCTTAAATTCTTAAAATTAAGATTATGTAGAATCTACCATTGCAAGTCAAGTAAAATACAAAACAATTGAATATCTCAGTGACATTTCGCGGGCCCCCAAGACATCGTCCGCGGACCCCTAGGGTCCGCGGACCACCTGTTGGGAAACCTTGCACTATACTAAAATACTTAGTCTTCAATAAATCGATTTGTTTCTAGCATTTTTTTTTTAAAATTCGATACTGTTCCAGCTATTCTACAATTAGCGTATCAATGAACGTTCAATAAGGGGGTAGACCCCCTTATTGAGGGAAATGCCAAGATCACAATTTTTTATTTGAGGACTCTGTTTGGACTATTTAGGAGGTAAAATACGAAAAGTTCCCGAACATGGGAGGTGCGGGGGGTACAGAGGGGCACGAAGAAGGTCCCGGTTTTTGTTTTTTCGCTCATATCTCGAAAACGGTTAGCTATAATCAAAAAGTATGCAAAATTAAAATTGACTAAATTTTCTACAATAATGTTTCTATTAATTTTTTTCGTATTTGATATGGTATGGTTCAGTAATGGATTGTATATATTTTTAACTGTATTCCAACTTTATTATAAAATTATAAATTGAAAAAAAAAAATCATCGTGGAAAAAAAATTGTTGTACAGATATCCGTTTCATAGTATATACAATGTATGTGTGTGTATACCGTTCCTTGTAAACACGATAACTTCTGTTAAACTTAAAATATTTAATTATAATTTGGAACATATGTAAAACAGCATACTACAATAACCCCCATGGAAATTGAGCCATATCTGTAATACATGGTCATAACCAGAGCCTACAAACTCTCACCCTTACGTAAAATAGGTTTTATTTTAATTGCAGAGCAAAGTGCATTTTTTTGATTAAGCATACAAAAATATGAAGATGTATAAGATTTATAAACCGCAATATACCGGATGAATGTTAAGTTCAAACCAACTTTATTTAAATTAGACGATATATCAAAATTTGGAACATGGTGTTTTTAATAAGATTATTATGATGTGATAGTTTGTATTTATGTCATAAATAATTAATTATCAGTGTTATTTCATACGAATTTTCGCAGATTTCAAATATTGTCTTTAGTTTTGTAACGGCCCACTTTTCGATCCGTTCATAAATTCATGTTAGAATACGCTAAATTACATTATTTTTAATTTTATAGATATAAAAAATGTTTAACGCGGCCACTGTCTCTTAGGTATGTTGTTTAAGAGGCATTTTTAACATTCCAGACTTGAACGCGTTAAACGTGCTTGGCCTGTCGTAAAACTGATATTTCTCCAATATGAGAGCACGAATATGACGTAATAAATTTTAATTGGTTAGTATACGTAACTGCCATTTTCAGACCTACATTGGGGTAGAGCGAGAAGTGGGACGTATAAAAGATAACGTAACGATTTCATCGAGGAGTTTTAGGAGCAAAAGCTTCTTCACGCTAGACCCGTGGTCGGACGGCTTCAGCCGTCCAGGCTCCTTAAATTGTGTTGTTTAGCCGGAATATTGTGAAGTTGATTATTTTAAAATTATAACTCGATTGACTCAACTTTTCGATAGGCTTCGGCCTTAAAAGATGTCAACTTGTGTCTTATCTAATTAACTATTATGATGAATTTTACCAATTAATTTTGAGAAGTTTAGCACAAAAGTTTGTCTAGTAGAGTTGTGCAGAACTACATGTAGAATTTGTTAGTATAGTTATGGCTGCTTTAATTGCAGTTTAATAATAGCGGCAGGGTTTAGTTTGCCTAACAATAATGAAGATTTGGACAATTTGGTTGAGTTATACCTGATAACAACCTATAGTTTGTTTCTGTAACCAGTATATAGGTAGTGTTTCCAGCAGCTCTCAGCAGTTTCTGTAAGTACAAAAACATTCATATTTCTCCGTTGTACCTATCAGCAAATTGCTGTATCGAAGGCCTATGTCCCTTGCTTTCACCTAGATATTGTAGCTGTGGATGCTACACTTGGCAACATTCACCATGAGTTGTGCTTTTCGGTTAATTTCACTTCGTTGTGAAGTTATTGTAACTTTCGTGTCTATCCAGTGTTTGAATAGAAACAAAAATGCCTTCGCGAGTGCGTCTCATTTTCCGTTAAAAAAACTGTTCTTTGTTTAGTAGATGTACAGTATTATAATGTGCACAAGCACAGCATTTTGTACACGTAAATTTAAGTTGAACATGCTATTATGCATATCATATCATTTTTTTTTTGTAAATACCTTTACTTACATTTAGAGATTTGTTGATTGATTTAAATAAAAACATGTTGTTTATTAATACTATTTTGGGTAATGTTTTCGTAGAGTAATATTACGTTGGCCAACTATTTATCTTTTGTTGTTAGAGTGTACCTTGTAGTTTTAATGTATTGTGGCCATTTGCCGAGCATTATTGTTTCCATTTTTAGAGTACCGTGTACCATTTACCTGTTTATGTCAGTCTGCCTCTCTGTGTACCATTTATTTTGTATAAATTGTTTGTAGAATATTATTATCGTTAGCATATTTTATTTTTGCTCTACCGATTTTGTGTAATATATTTGTTGTATTTTTAATGTTGGATCTTATTTCAAAACTATGCTACAAATTGTAAGTTTTAACTTGGGACCTAACGAAGTAAATAAATAAGTAAGGTATTTCTTTAATCTTGGTAGTATGAGATTAGTTAGCGTTTTTTTAATTTGTAATAAAGTAAATACATTTCCTAAAATAAATATAAATGGATTTAACCTGTTTTAAATTGGAAGATATTGATCTGTATAGTTTTGATGAAACTCCCTGTAGATTTAAGAGTTTACCTGAACTATAGACAATTTTATATAAAACTCATATATTTATAATGCATTTATAGTTTTTAATATTGTTGTAATTCGAGAGAATGAGCAAGAATAAGGATTTTCTGATGGACTTCTAGACGCTACCCTACCTGATATTATGAGAGCGCTGTGTTGTGATAGAACATCCGGAGGTAAATTAACGCTACAAGGTTCGTAACTAAAAGTTAATTTCACTTGGCGTTGATAACACACTATACATACACTTTAAGCTTTTATAGTTGACTTCCGTGCTTTTACTTGATAATATAGCGTGATAAGATTTCATTTTAAACCCATTTTTCTGAAAGAGCAATAAACCTCTTTATTGAGTTTGTATAGAACGATGCCACAATCGAGTTAGTGTACTGTATTGGAAGAGGCCAGCGCTGCTGCAGAAAAGCACACGAATCTGATGATTTCAATAAATAACTTATTGGATAAAGTTGAGAAAATTTCACCAGCTTTAGCAATTCGATTATCGGAATTTTATTATAATGATATTTTTAATAAACTGTAAGTAGGCACTAAAGTAATTTCCACTGTAAACTGCATTCAACGCCCGTTTAGTCGGCCAATTTTCATTATCTGGAAATGATTAAAATGTAATAATCTCCAGATGATACCTGCTGTGTTAGCGAAAACTGGCATCAACTGTAATGTTCACTGTGTTGGTATTGTGAAAATTACGTCATTGTCAATATGACACTCGTTCAGGAGTAGGTAGATATTATTGTACGATTTTTTTAGGGTGCAAAATTTAAAAAATAAACTAAAACTGATGCTTAAAATTTCCTATACAAAGTATAAAATAAAACGATCCAGAATTTGCAGAGGATTTATTAGGTGCCACTATAATGTACAGTAGGGTGGCCCATCGTTTTCGAAATCGAAATTTTTTATTTCTCACCCCTGCAAATGGTTCCATTTGAAGAAAAAACAGTCCCCTCAAAATATTATTGAGGCAAATTGAAGGCAAGGGGTGCCGCAGAATGCATTATTAAAAGTAAATGGAATTATTTACATTCTTCGGTTGATGCATTGTTTTTTTTTAATCAGCAACATTTATCTTTAGAATGACTAATCAAGTCATACAAATATCAAAGACATTATCTGTTGTGACTATGACATGTGTCATACTACTGTAAATTCGTAGTCTAAGAAAACTAGACTAGAAGTTTTTGAAATAAAACTCTCGTTTTATCTTTGTGTATTTTATTATGAAACGTTTTTTTCATACATAGTACCAAATATTATCCTAAATCTACAAGACATATAGTAATAAAAACAATATTTTTTGCACTAGGCCAAAGCATGCGACAGGGTTTCTTTTTTTACATTTGGAAACTGTGATTTATAATCATTTACAACTTGAAGTAAAAACTGTTTTTGGTCTTCATTTTTTGTTAAAATGTCATTATAGTCAGTAATAAGTTTGATTCCTCTCTCAGCGGCATCATTTACAACTTTAATTTTGTTTACAATATTGAAACATCGGGTATAACTTTCATTTTCCCTCCATGTTGTTGGATCATTTTCCAAAAATTCCATAGACAAACCTAATTTTTGAAAAAACTGTTTAGTGTTCTCGCATATGAAGTCCTGAATTTCCTTGTTTTCAACGTCAGTAATGTTACTAATCATAAGTCGTTTAATACCCTCTTGATTTGGTGCTTTCCTATTCAAAGCTTTAACCATTTCTCTTTTAGTGGTAACTGAAATATCGTCATCAAAGAAAGATAAACCAACATTTACTGAATTAAGGTACCACAAATGGTTCACTATTTTCCTACTTGCGGCTTGAGATATTTCTTTGTCAATATTTTGATAATTAATGAGTTCTTTACAAAAGTCTAAGTCATGAAGCGGTGCTTTACTAGCAAATGACGCTGTAAACCAGGCCTTTACATAAACCTTTACAATAAAGAGACATATATCTTCAATACCTATTTTTTCTTTTTTAGTTAGTTGGAACTGATCTTGGAAAAAAATATTTTTAGACAGTAAATGGCTTTGGCCATCCAACGTGCATGATGAAATGCCCCTGGTTGATAGAATGTCGTGTGAGTGGGCTCTTCTTCAACAAAAAGTTTAGAAAGCGTTAAAAATTCTTTATAATCATCACGAGGCTGTTGCAAAGTTAAAGCTGCATTTAGAAACTTTACAATTTCGGCTTTAACTGGTTGTAAAATGTGTTCAATTTTTCATACCTGAAATCCAGTTTTTAGTTTATTTTGATCTATTTTAAGCCAAAATTCCCTAAAACGTTTAAATAGTGGCACATTTGGACCAGATGAGGAAGGCATTTTTGTGTCAAACACACTTCTCAAAACCACTTCAAAAATATGATGTCTACAAGGAAAATATAGAATATCTCTTTCTAATTTTTGTTGCAATAGTGTGGCTGCCCCATTTATATAACCCATATTTGATGCTGTTGTATCACAACACAAAGCTATTACCTTTTCGTCCAAATTCCATTCACAAAGCACATCATAAACTGCTTCAGTCTGTTCTCTTCCAGTTGAATTGGGCAAAGCTGGTTCTCCAATTAGTTGTTCAATATCTCCACTAGTAAATAAGATAGCAAGTCTATCGATATTTCCCATTCCAGTGAGAGAAGGTAAAAGTTTTCCATCCCAATGGATGACTGGGGCCGGCAATTCAGAATTACCGAAGGCAGTTTTTAATATTTCAGCTCTTTCTTCGCGGATGCGTTGTCTAGAGCGCTGAAGTGTGGTTCTGCTGATGGACAAAGATGTGGTGTCATGTCCTAGTGCTTCTGCTATTGCCGTCAAAATATGGACTCCATACCTATCGCTTATTTTGCAAGCATCAAATGCAGCTGCTATTTTTTGATATGATGATGTTACATGTTCCATACAATCTCCTCTTTTTTGGCTGTGACGGGCCAGGCTGGTGTTGTAACAACTCTTCTTGGGCTTCGATTATTTCATCTTCACTTTCCTTGGAGTCGCCTGAATTACTACTTGATGATGGACAGGTGACTGTTTCCTCTAATCTAGCTTTTTCTTGTTGACTTCGTTGCATTCGTTCGGATAATTTCTGTAATTTCTGCTCAGCTGATTTTTCTTCATCTATTTTCATCAACTCCAATGCATTTGCATGAGAAATGTCAAAAAGATCGTCCAATTTTTCAACGAAATTTTTTTCTTTACCTCCCGCACTGGCCCTTTTAGCCGATTTTTGTAAGTTCCTCCACTCTGCATAAAGTTTATCTAGTTGTTTAACACAATGAAAATCCTGACGTGTCGGAATGCGAGCTTTATCCCAAAAAACTGACACCGCACTAGCACTTTCATGTACACTTAGCTTCACTTCACGAATGTTATAAAAGAGCACTTGTAATACTTGTCTATTAGACGGCAATTTATTGCCAATGATTTGTGACGAATAGTGTCCAACTAAGTAAATGAAAGTATCCTTTCGTAAGGATCTAACATCAGCCATCGTTAAATGTTTTTTCAAAAAGGAACGTATGCTAGAACTTATAATGTCACCACTGTAAAACACAATTGCAAACTGACATAAAAACCTACCGTAGGTGCATTATATTTCCAAACTTTCAAAACAAATAATTTCTAGGAAATAATTACACCAATAAAATATTATGAGAAAAGAGGTAGATATTTGTATTTTAAGTAAAATTTAAGTGTATTACCGTAATAAAATCTTATCTACAAATTTCTACCTGAATGCGGCACGGGTTACCGTTCACCGAATTATCTGAAACTTTGACATAAATTATTCCTAGTATAATAAATTCACCCCCTATAGAGATGGGCCACCCTAATGTACAGGCTGGGCCAAATTAGATGGGTTTTGGGTTTTCTCTAAAACTATGGCAGATAGACAAAAACCAATATGGGTGTCCTGAGCTCGATTTACGAGAAACAAACAATGCAATGGCGCAAACCGCGATCGTCTATCTTTTGCAACGCTTTTTATGCCTAATGCACAAAAAACACTCACATGCGTACGGCAGCTAGTTTGTTTCGGAGAGCAAAAAGAGGAGTGAGTAATAGAGTAAACACAGACAAACAATAGAGGGCGCCACTTGGCCAATAGTTAATTTAGAAATTGAAATTCTGTCAGCCAAGAAACAAAATTTTAGCTGGCATATAACATGCGATGGGAAATACTGAAATTTTAACTAGTATCTTTTTAACTATGGTACGTAATTATTCATTATAAAGTCTAAGCAAAGTTTGGATGAGTATCAAGAAATGAGAGCACTTTGACATGGACAACATTTATTAAAATTACCCAGATTGTATGTACAAAAAAATAACATTTAAGATTAATTACACTGGTCTAAAATTTCAATCAAAGTACTCTAGGCTATCTTGCTAGCTTATGAATTTGAGTATGTGACAAGGTGTTTATCCTTTTCGCTAATAAATTTACTATTGAAAAGTCTTTACTAAACGCTATTTGTGTGAAGTTAAAAGTTGATAACAGAACTAGACTATCTTGTCCTACTATATTATAACGCAATGCCTAAGCACCATGGTACCATGTGACTTTTACAGCGACATGCTTACAGAAATTAATTTGAGTACACTTAAAATCGAACTGAAGGTTCACAACTTATGACTCCATAAATGATCTAATATCATAAAATTATTTAATTTAATTATTGTCACAAAAAAAATTTACTAAATTGGTGGCTTAAAGCCATTGAAAATTAAGAAAGAAAAACCTTGTAAATTCCGGCAGTCCGGCGAGATTCTGACTCCTCCTTGATACCTAGAGCACATCTCCCAGCGCTTCAGTGTCTCCGTGCGACATCTCCCCACAAGATTCCAGTGAACAGCTGCTACTCCAGCATAGGTGTCCACGGATTAACATGAATAAATTTCATCACAGTGAGTGACAGGATGGCGAGGACCAAGACCAATTGAACAAGCCAGCACGAGGCGCTTCCAAGAGGATCAACATAACCAATAATATAAAACCACGTGTTTTCTTCCAGAACATTACCAGAACACATCACTGGATACAAACGTTCCAAACACTCTGCAATGTACAACTCAAATAAGAATTCTATTATACAAATTCAAAATGAAAAGCTTACCTCCATAGAAGAGAGCATTACCCAACAAAAAAACAGCCAACTTGAAGGTTCAGCTAAACACAGCTTTCTGAACACTCTGAACATTCGCGGCAAGAGCAGTACGAGAGGACACGCTAGGACATCATCCGCAAATCCATGAAAATATCACTTTAGCTACGATGCCACCAAAATTCCTCCCAAAGAAGAGCGTGTCCGCAAGGCTTCGCGGTTTTCGCAAGAAGGACGTCTTTCGACCGTTCCCCCAGCGTTACCAACCTAAGACTAGTTACAAAAAAATTCCTCTACTACCTTGAGCAACAAAACGTGTTATACCCAATTTTAAGAACATAAGAGGAGTAAATTCCATAGACGGAAACTATCTAAACTCTATTAAATAAATGGATAAACTTAATTCAGTTATACACCTTTAAAATGATGAATTTAAAATATTAAATTACTAGAAATTAGAGTTGTAGCACTTTAAAATGCTACACTTTCATTTTTTTTTTCTGGAAAACTGGCATTTTTGGATGACCTCTATATCTTCTCAATTACCAAGTGTCGAATTGAAAATCGGAAAACACATTCTTAAGGCATTCTTTTGAGTAGAATCCGTTGCTGATATGAAAAAAATTACGCATGCCTCAGTTTTCGACATACAGCCATAACCTTTGTTTTTTTAAATAGAACACTGTAAATTATTTCATTATTCGATTACAACAATTAGCTATGCAATGATAGATTATATGTCATATTTATCTCTAGAAAAAGTGGTTAATTTTCGAAAAATTTAATGTATTTGTGAGGAGGCCATGGAAAACTATTAACAACACTTCTTATAATATAAAATAATTTTGCCAAAAATTTTATATATCGGTTTTTGTCTATCTGCCATAGTTTTAGAGAAAACCCCACATCCCATCTAATTGTACATAAAAAAATAAGCAGGACAGAGCATTAATGTCATTCAATTTCGTCTGTCTATTTGACGGTCTGGTTTGGTATCAGTCTGTCAGTGGCACCATATCTACAAAACCATTTAACGGAGAAAATAATATTTGGTAGGTGGCTGACGTCATTGGCAACGAAGACACGGAATTTATTTTTAGTGAAAAATATGCACGGTGGATACCGTAAAAAAATTGTAAATATTTTAACATAAAACTTCTCGCTATTTGGCGTCTTTTATTTATTTTTTTTTCTTCTGGGTGACTGAATTTTCATTATAGACATAGCGCCAACAGATAGACAAATATCAGACCGACAAACAAACAGACAGACACACTGATTTTGAAGATACTCCGAAATTTGAGGTAAAAATATAATATTTAATCAAAAATTTTGGCGGAGGATAATAATATTTGTCAAGTAATCATAGAAATCGAAATATTCTATGATGCAGGTTTGATAGGCCAGGCAACATAGGCCAAAAAAGGTGGTGTAGACGAAATAATTGTCGGAAAGCTGGAAATCGTTTTAATCTCTTTATTTGCATGTAAAAGGAGTTTTTTGAAGTTCGCACCAATTTTCGGGTTGTGCTGTGTATAAGAGGTTCTTGGGACAAGAACCTCTACATTTTCTGACTTTTTTCAGTTTTTCACTAATAACTCCTAAAGGATGCACTTCTAAAAAAATTTTATTCTTTTATAAAGTAAAGCACACAAAATTCTACATCCAAAGAGCACCTATTAGAAATTAAGTCAAGTGGTATGGACGATATGCATGTTCAAAAAACAACCATTCTTTTAATTTTTAAAGGAAAAATCATATATTGGACTTTTAAACCTTATTTCCATTAATAGTTATTTACGTAACTAGTTATGAAAAGAGTAATTTTACTTCATCGAGTGCCGTAGGAGTTGAGAGAAGGGTTCTCTTCAGTTCTCAACAAATACGTAGATTATGTCAAAAAATACTTTGGGGCGCGATAAATCATAATATTTGATGGCTATCCAGACGACCCTACACAGAAAAGCACAAAATCTGCAGAGCGCCTTAGAAGGAACAAGTTTATTGCAGCCAACGTTGAATTTGACGAAACATTGTTTTTGAAAATTTCAAAAGATAAATTTTTCTCGAATGAAGGGAACAAAAAACGATTCATCTCAATACTGATTCGGAAATTTGCAGATAAAAACATCGCTGTCAAACAAGCTGCAGAAGATGCCGACACAACCATTGTCAGAAGGGCTACAGAGAATTCTACACACTCCGAATGTGTGATTGTGGTAGGAGAAGATATAGATATATTTTAGTACTAATTACTATGTCAGCTCCTAATAGTGATCGGTTGTTTGTCATGAAGCCTAGAAAAGGAAAGTCAGATACCGTTTTCTATTCCCTGACACACTTTAAAATGTCAAATAAAGTGAAGGAAAATATATTATTCCTTCACGCGTTCAGCGGATGCGATTCAACATCGGCTGTTTTCAGACAGGGGAAGATGAAATTTGTAAAGCTACTCGATAAAGATGCGGAGGTACAAAGGACGGTCGAGATATTCAAAAACCTTGACGCGACTACAGATGAAATTGGTGCTGCTGGCGAAAAGGTAATTGCTGCTGTGTATGCCGGATCGCTTCTTCAATCTTGTTCTCTGAATGAAACACGCTTTAAACTGTTCACCAAATCCTTAGTACAGAATAATTTGTGGAAGGGTCATTTGATGGACCCTGTTCACTGGGGTTGGAAGGTCACTAAGCATGGGCTACTCCCAGTGTCATCAACAGCCGAACAGGCCCCGCAAGAACTACTCAATAACACTGCGTGCAAATGCTTAAAGCGGTGCCGAAATGTCTGTGGTTGCAGGAAGTAAGGAATGAAATGTTCTCCAATATGCTATAATTGCAGAGGTGCGTCCTGTACCAATAGACCAGATGAAATTGATGACGAACCAAACTTCAATGACGACGAAGTAATACTGCCTGACGATGATGACGACTTAGAAGACCTGAATGATGAGGACCATAAATTGGACCAATTGCTTCACTCAGCTTCTACTTCCAAACGCAGCAAACTTAATTGATGTTGTATTTACATAATTTTGTATAGTCTACCTTTTTTGTTAATTACCCACACATCAAAATTTACCATTAAAGCATTTTGTACTTTCGGTCGATTTTTAACGTTTTAATTACATTTTTATAATCACAATGTGCGCTTTTATTTTAAAATCAAGGAATTCACCACCAAGTATTGACCACGATAAGTATTGACCAGTTAACTTTGATACATTATATAATATTATAGGATATTCACATATTACATTATATATTTCATATATTACATTTTACGTTGCGAAAATATGTAAAAAACACATTTTTTTTCTTAAATGAAAACTATCGTTGTTTTTTGACTTCGCATATCTTCATAACGACTTCTCACATTTTAAAGTATATGGTACTCATTTTATGTAAGATAAAGTGTATATACGTGGTAAAAGTGTCCACAAATTGTAATTTCACTAAAATTATGAATAGGTGCTACAATCTATGAGAAGTATGTTGAAACATATCCAATCAACACACCCGCGTATGTAGGGTTGCAAAACCGCCATTATTATTAACCAAAATATTGCACACATTCTAGTAGTTGCCATTTAGCTTGAGTAGAGAGTGCATGTGTATTAGATTATCCAGAGACATCTCCTATATTTTAAAAGTTTTTAACGTGATTATTAATTAAGTTTACTACACAAATGGTATTTCTATTCAATAACATTTCAAAAGGCACTTTTATGCATGGGTTCTTCTTGCCCCAGAAATAAAGTATACCGGGAAATTGTGTACTATAAAATAGGAGGTAAGAGTGTCTTATAGTACACACTTGCCCCGTAGAGCGCGAGAGATATTCTGTAGATCTTACCTAATATCCGTGATATAATTGAATTTTAATTCTTTTAACGAGTTGTCCACTAACACTTGTTAATCAGATACTTATATTATTTTTAGTAAGTTGGTAAGGACATACATTAGAAAAAGTGACAGAGGAAAAAGAGATTCAAAGGGAAACACTAGAACTTGTCATAAATTAAGTAAAGACTGGCTTCATAACTTTGTATGGTGCATCTAAAAAGTATAATATCTCCAAGATGCCAGCTAGAATATACAATAATATATATTACTTCTAATAAAAAAATATTAGTTACTTATCACTTTGTTTTATTACCAACATTTTAAAATTGATTCAGATGTGGATAAAAATGTACTTTTATTAAATTGAAAATATTTATTTTGTTGTTCGCTAGATTTTGTTACACTAAAAAGTTCATAAGTCAGATATTTTGTATAATATTTTAAAAATTTCAAAAGTAATGTGCTGCTACATGCTTAAACTAGACACACTTACCTCGTATCTTAACTTAATATTAACACAAGCAAAATGTACATCGGACGACACTCTTGCCCCAAGTGACCGGGGAAGTGCGTACCATAAACATCATTTTAAAAAAATATATGTCAGCCTTAGAAAAATAAAGATATACTTTTAAAATTGTAAGAACATTTATTTATCAAATACTGTAAGAATAAAGGTATTAAAAATTCAAATCTAAAACATTAACAATACCTGACACATTTGCTGTTAAAGGTGAACTAATAAAATTTTGGGTCGCACTTACCCCACTTTACCTTACTTTAATTTATAAAAGAATAAAATTTTCCGAGAAATGCATAATTTAGCAGTTATTGGTAAAAAACTGAAAAAAGTCCTAAAATACCGAGGTTTCTGGGACGCCCGTCCTCAGCATAATCAGAAATTTGGTGCAAACTTTAAAAAACCCTTTTTACACGCAAGTGAAAAGATCAAAACCATTTCCAGCTTTCCGACAATTAATTCGCCTACAAACCCTATGTTGCCTGGCCTGTGATGACTTTAAACATTTGTATTTTACACCTAAATATGCAAAAACAACTTCTTGCGCTACCTTAAAGACTGTCCTTTGCTGTCGCCAACTTTCAAAGGCTTCCGCAGAAAAGTGTGGACGTCTGCGGAAAAATCTGTAAGCTAAAGGCTCCTGCTCATTCAATCACTTCTTTTGGAATAATTGGAAAATTACCTTGATCACTGTTCGTTGCTCATATTTAAAATAGTAGTTTGTGCAACAAGAGTGGATATGATATCCATATCGCACGATAAATCTTTTGAGTGCGACATGGATAATCCACTCGAGTTGCACAGTATTCTTTTTCTACAACAAGCTTAAAAAAAACTACAAAATTTATTAAACATTAATATATTACACAAATACACACTGACAGTTACTTTGACAGCTTACGCACTAATTTGATTTTAAAACGAATAGTTGTCTATGTACTTAATACACGAACTGTGATTGGTCGGTTTCATTTCATATCCATCCTAGAACTGATATGAAATATATCCATTCAGTTAACTGGAATTGCCTACTTATCCATTCTACAGACTATACAGAAAACAGCAAATTTACATAAAGGAGTAAAAAAAAGTTATATAAAATATCTGCATAAACAGACTGTTTGAATCTAGGTTACTGACAAAATAATGGTGTCGAAAATATTTTGGTTTATTGACTTGTAACCTAAAACGGTCTCATAAAGTTATCCTTAGGGTTTTCGAGGTAGGCAGAAAAAGCCATTCTTTAGGCGCCATCTTGAAAGAGTCCTAGCTGCCTTAGGGAGCATTTTCAGCTACATTTTCTATTACTTTTGCGTATGGGTCGCGTGCGCGTGACGTCACAATCTGAGACCTTAGGAAAAACAAACAGAAATTCTTTAACTGTCAAATAGCAACTGATTGAACTTTTTGTAATATTATTGTTTCTATGTATATTATACATACAAAATGACAAGTTTTTGGTTTATTATTAATTGTGGAAGTGTGACAATCCAAAACAATGCCAGTTTTGATAAAATAACCTCAATTTACAACCAGAAGAAGTTAGAGGTTAAAATACTGCAACTGATTTCAAACAATTAAAATGAATGATTTTACGAGAGTCTTCCAAGGTTTTTTTAGTGGTACGTTGTTGCATATTAATGTAAGAATTTGGTTTTTAACGTGTGTTTATGTTGTAGGAAAAACAGCCGTATTACAAGACCATTACGATGCATCCAGTTTGGGCATCCTCTCTTAAAAAGGAATACAATTTAAAACCCATATGTGAAACTGAAAGTGCTTATAATAATAATAACTGCTGCTCACATAAGCAATAAACAATTCATGGTAAAGAAAATTAACATTTTATATTGGTTTGTCAGTATTTTTAATAATTATTTCTTCTTTAAATTTTAGTTGAGCGGAAGGTGTGTAAAGCTGTGCCAAAGGAAAGAAAAGTGCAATGGTAGAAATTGTTTTAAATAAAGTACACTCCAAGAGGAAGCAGGCTTCATAAAGATATTTGATAAAGTAGGTGCATAAATTAAGAAAGGAAATTCAAAGTACCTGCGGCCGTCAACAAGTGCATGATGCAATGTGCCCTTTCAAAGTATATCGTGTGGTGTTTAAAAACTCAGTGTTGGACTATTGAACACTGAAAAAGTTGAAAATTAAAACTCTGAAGTGGTCTACGGTCAGTGAACACATAAGCAAAGTCTGACTCGGCTTTGTTAGTGTTGAATTGTATAGTTATAAAAGCCCTTCGAGTTAAATGTTACTTATTGCTTAGATAAATAATACTATAAAGTATATATACCGTGCGTGTAATTTCCCATTAGGCATGTACATTCACGTAGCGCGAGAAATATGACAACACCGGCAGCCGTAAATTTGTCCATCCGTGGAGCATTCCAGCTCTGTTATTTCATTTCAGCCAGCTGGCACACGCGATGTTGCAATTCTACTCCCCATGCCTAGCCCGCGACTACACACACGGTATTATGTTATGTTAGGTACCTACATTACAATCATTTATTTTTTGTTACAGTATTAACCTCTCTTATGACTTTCTTGTTGATTCTTCTTAGAAGTACTAATGGACCTTTCAGTTACAAGTTCGACGTAACTGACAATTTCAATTTACTGCTAACAATATATAGTAGTAAAAGTGATAAATAAAACATAATAAAAAGAGTATATTTAATAAAATGATAATGAATAAACGAATTACATAAAATTATGAGACATTACATAACAATATATGAAAAATAAAATTTTTATAGAAATTACAATGGATTGTATAGACGAGAAGAAATTATGCACGTCTTACTACATACTTCAAATAGTTTATAGCACATCAGTCTTCATTGCTTAATTTATATGGTGTCTTTTTCACAAAATTTACGGCGGTTAATACCTTGATCATAGCCATGTTTACTGCTAAAAAGGAAATACTTCCTCTCTCAAGTAGTGGACATGTTTTGTCTAAACTAGCAACACATTCACAGTAAGTACTAAGAAACCATCTGAATCTGGAGTCAATGGCTTTTTTTCATGATGCCACGACTTAACCTGAAAAATGAATTTGTATGTTAGCAATTATTTCTAAAGCAACATTTAATTAGGCAAGTGTATATGAAAAGAATGGTAAATCATTGATAACAATTCTTACCTTTGCAACAAGGTTTTATTCTGTAAATTTCTTGCAGAGTACTTCTTTCACATAACCATAAACAGCTTTAAGACTTAAATGCCTTGAACTCATCCTGCTCTCTATACACTTCTCTCAAAAACCAAGTAATTCGCAGTATCCCTATGTGTACTATTTGGAAATACATCAATATTTACACTAAAGCATTTTTTTCTCAAAATATAAGGATTTAATTCCATGACAGCAGTATACCTAACCTCTACATCATGAGACAATTTTGCAAAATACGAACTAACCGTCATCCTGTCGAACAAAATTGAGCATATAAAAGTAATAAGAATAGCTGCAGATGTTAAATAATCCAACATTAAACTTTTAAACGGCACAAACACAGTAAAATTCACTTTAAAGAAAAACATTCAATACGCGGATAATTCAATGACAGCTGTTTGTTTTTCCTAAGATCTCAAAATCTGTGACGTCGGCGCACGCGACCCATAGAATCAGCTCTAAAACAAACGAGGATTAATTTTCTATTACAGTCTTTACCTTTAAGTTTATTTAAAATCTTTACATATTTTTAGTATTATATTATTAAAAAGAATCAACTTATGTCTGATCCTTTTTAATTTTTTTTGTAGAATGCAGTAGCTATATACTCAGTAAAATGTAAGAGAACATTCACAACCTTCTTATAGAAAGTTATAAAACTTCTTTGTATACTCTGTATGTCAAAAGTGTACCAATTGAAGATATTATTCCACTGTTGAACAGGATTCAATTGTTTCTAGATCATTGACTCTTTATTTTCGACTCCACATAAACTAATTTTAAGAAAGCAAACAAATACCTGTTTACTGTTCACTATTACAAGGTTCATTAAGGTGATCGGTGCTTTTTAACCCCCGACCCCAAAAGAGAGGTGTTATAAGTTTGACGCGTATGTTTGTATGTCTGTCTGTCTGTGGCTTCATATCTCTTCAACGGGTGATTCGATTTTGATGCCTTATTTTGTATTTAAAAGAGTATTATGTCGAGAAGGTTTTTGCCATATTAGATTTTGATGTTTGGTCGCCATCTTGATTACAAGCTTTTATTTAACTTGCCTTGTTCTTGTGGGTCAAATCTTGCAACTGAATTTTAAAATAGTTATCCCCAACCGATTGAGCTGAAATTTTGCGTACACGTTTAGTTTGGATGACAATGCATGGTTAGCTAAGTGACGTCATTCCAAATCCGATATGGCGGACTCCCAAAGATGGCGGACCAGTTGTATTTTATGCACCCTCATGATATGGGTATCAAATAAAAGGGTTTGCTGAGAAGAATACGAAAATAAAATGACGTTACACTAAATTCAATATGGCGGACGCAACTGAATTTTAAAACAGTTATCCCTAACCGATTGAGCTAAAATTTTGCATACACGTTTAGTTTGGATGACAATGCATGGTTTGCTAAGTGACGTCATTCCAAATCCAATATGGCGGACCAGTTATGTTTTATGCACACCCATGATATGGGTATCAAATGAAGGGGTTTGCTTAGAAGAATACGAAAATAAAATGACGTCACACTAAATTCAATATGACGGACGCCCCAAGATGGCGGACAATTTTTTTTAGTTTTAGCATTATAATTTGATCGTATAGTGTATTCGCTCATAGGTTGCATTTTAAGAAATGGTGAAGGATTCGGTTTAAACTATAAGTTTTATATCGGATAGGAATGACGCAATGAATATACACTTCTCCAAGAAATTAACGCACCACCAAAAAATAACCAAAAGTTTGAAGTTAGTTAATTTTTAACCCCCCGAAGTTTGACTCGTATGTTTGTATGTTTGTTTGTATGTTTGTTTGTCTGTGTGTCTGTCTGTGACTTTATATCTCTTCAACGGTAGATCCGATTTTGATGCAGTTTTTATTAAAATTAAATATAACACATAAATTTATTTATAATAGAACCAGTCTTGTACACCGTGTGCGACTAGTAGAATACAAAATTAGACCGCGTAGGCTTAAAGGTTAAAAAGTTCTGTGTGGGACTCGTGATATAATAATACGCTATGTTATATGTATATGTTTAGTTTGGAAAGTATAAAATAAAATTATATTACAAATTTAAAAAAACCCCCGACACAAAAATATCGACTAAATAACTAATATAAAAAAAATAAATTAACACAACTTTAAAAATGATTAAATAATTTTGATTCCATATAGGAACCCTTATGATTTATTTAAATCCAGCTTACATTTTCTTTATGTCCTCGATATTTGCTTTCTTATACGCATGAATATGTCGGGGCTGCTGTAAAGACGAACTACTAAATAGTTATATTCAAAACAGCAGCTCCCGATATATTCATGCGTATAAGAAAGCAAATCTCAAGGATATAAAGAAAGTGTAAGCTGGATTTATATAAATCATACGAGTTCGTATATGGAATTAAATTATTTAATAATTTTTAAAGTTGTGTTAATATATTTTTTTTATATTAGTTATTTAGTCGATATTTTTGTGTCGGGGGTTTTTTAAATTTGTAATTTAATTTTATTTATTTTTTCGGTGTGCGTACGCTTAAAAAAGGAATGTGTATGTGTTTCATTCCAGAGTAAATGAAAATATAACGCTCAGAGTAAAGAGATATAAAGATAAAACGGTTGCGGTTATATATCACTTCGCATTATCTACTGGTGCAAAAAAGCCTCCACTTACTTCATCAGTGGACGGCTAATTTTCATTTTCATTTTTTATCTCCTGGTAAATTATTATGAAATTCAAATAAAATTGCAAAATACAATATTATTGTAAGTATTCAACTATATACATATTATTCTAGATATTAAACACTTAAAAATAATTTATACTGCCCTTGTAGAACCACACATTAAATATGGCATACTAAGATGGGGAGGTGTATTGAATGTACATTTAAATAAATTATAATTGACACTAAGGAGAATACTAAAAAATATGTACAACAAAGAAGATACCTATCTCACTGATTATTTATATAGAGCAACGTCAATTATGTAACCACGTCAGTTATTTTTTTTCAGTCTGTCTGTTATGCAATACTTTGAAAGTAAAAATATTCTACAAAATGAATATAACAGCAGACATAGAAGTAGAGTAGTATTATTATGAGAAGATGACAGGTGGAGCCAACATGCGCGAATATTTTTACCAGTGGCGCAGTGTCATCTGGGGTATAGGAATGTGTAATTGCAATAAAAGTTTCGCCGTCAATGAGCTGTGTAATGGAGTAGATGAAAACTTGCCAACTGTTACGAGTAACCTTTGTTCAGGAGAAGTATAAGGATAGTAATTCGTACTAAACTTTGCCTAATACAGTTATTTTATTATTATTATTATTATTTTTACCGCCGCTGCCGCCCTACTCCAGGCCACCGCCGTCACTGGTGTCAACATTGAATGACATGTACTTCGTTCTCACTGGATTAGAATGATGGAGTGCACAAACTCGTTTCTGCGCATATTTTTTGCTGTCATCTTCTCATATTAATACTACTCTAACCTATCACCTGCTAAACACTATGCAAAACAATCGGACAACGATCCTATGTATTCTTGGCACCTAAGGCATTTAATTTTATACCAGAAACATTAAAAAATATTAAAAAAAGCTATTTAAGAAATATCTAAAAAAAAATTATATCAGAAACTTCCAGAATTGAAATACACAAATTCACACACCTACAAATTTTAACTTTTATTTTGTATCGTTAACCAAAACCACTTATTTGCATTGTTTTGGTCCCAGCTACGTCTAACATAGTCATAAAAAAAAATTTGTTGGCTCTAAAAATTGTAATAACTGACCTAACTCACATATTATGGTATAATTTTAATAAAAAAAGCAATTAATTACATCATGCGAAAAAATATTTGCCATTTTGATATATATTTAAAATACATGTTATATACTATATATTTAATTAGAATATAAGCCCTTTAATCATAAAATTAATTATTCTTCTTGCGCTTCTTAGACCGTCTCTTATAAGTTATTTCTGGAGCATCTCTTATACATGTCCAACATTAGTCTGCCAACATCGCAGGAGTCCATTTGCCCTGATATCTTTTTTTCCATATTTTGAATATCCTGGTGGAATCTCTCTCCATGCTCATCACTTACTGCACCACAGTTTTCTGGGAAGTAATCTAGGTGTGAATGTAGAAAGTGGACTTTTAATGACATATTGCATTCTAATTTCTGGTAGCAAGAAAGAAGATTCCCAACAAGGTCTCTATATAGTTTTCTGTTCTTTTGTTACCGAGAAAGTGTGTTGCTACCATTTTAAAGGAATTCCAAGCAGCTTTTTCATTACCTTCTAGAATGTTGTCAAATTCAGCATCTTCGAAAAGGTTCTTGATTTGAGGATCCACAAAAATTCCCTCTTTAATTTTCGCATTACTAAGTCTGGAAAATTTTTGTTTCAAATAACTGAAAGCACGTCCTTCTTTGTCCATAGCTTTTACCAAGTTTTTCACAAGCCCCAGTTTTATGTGGAGTGGTTGCAGTATTACCTTTTGTGAATCAACTAATGGAATGTTAGCAACATTTTTTTCTCCTGGTTCAAAACCCAGTCTTGGCCAAATTTTTCTTTTGTAATGTTCTAATCGCGCTCGACTGTCCACTAACAAAGAAAACAGCAATATTTGGTATACCCTTGCTGCATACCAAGTAAGATAGCTATCATTTTTAAGTCTGCACAAATCTGCCACTTATACTTGTTATATTCTATAGTTTGTAGAAATACATGCATGTTACTGTAATTTTCCTTCATGTGGACAGCATGGGCGATTGGAATTGATGGCAATTTATTTCAATTGTGGAGTAACACAGCTTTTAGACTAAGTTTAGAGACGTCAATAAATAGTCTCCAGTCACTAGGATCATGGGAAATGTGTAAAGCACTCATTAAACCGTCAATGTCCTTTTCCATTTTCCATTTTGAAAAAAGGTATAAGATCTTTTTGACGACTTCGATACATGGAAACTTTAACATTTTCTTGTAGTAAATTCCATTGTTGTAATCGAGATGCCAAAAGCTCCGCTTTTGCCTTGGACAGATCAAGGTCTCTTTTAAGATCACTTAATTCGCGTTGATTAATTTTGTGTGGTTCACCACCGGACACTTCGGCAGAGAAATCGGGATCTTGTAATGTTGATGGCTGAACTAAGTCGTCATCTACATTATCATCCGATTCTTCGTCAGAATCAAGGCTGTATTCTTGAGGTGGATTAAGTATAGGTAGTTCATCACTATGGAGAACCGGGCGAATGGCAGATGGTAAATTGGGGTATTGTATTACCATCCTTTTTTCTTGTTAATAGCCTGTCTAATAGGTGGTATCACGCAAAAATAACAATCGGTAACATAATCTGTAGGTTCTCGCCAGATCATGGGCACAGCAAAAGCCTTTGACCGTCCTCTTCCACTTAGCCAACTGCAAAGATTGTTCGCACAATTGCTGCAACATATATGAGGTGCCCATTTTTTGTCTTCATCTCCAATTGTACAACCAAAATACAACTGGTACGCCTTGTTAATTTTGGGAGTAAAATTACGTTTTTGATGCGCAAAAGTCACTTCACCACAAATATAACAGAAGTTGTTAGGTGTATTTACACAATCTCGTGGCATATTTTCAAAATAGCACTATTTACTTTCGAAAATGAACTCTTATCATGCACAAGGTACAAATACGACTACCTAAGAATGAATATTAGTTTTAGTGACAAATAAAGAGGTAGGTAGTTAGTATGTCTATTTTTCGTAGAATTCTAATTCTACCTGTTATTTGTGATAGGACCGCCCATAAACTAGGGTTTATAAGGGGTCTACACACGATCCAGCGGCAGGGAGCCAGCCTTGTCGGCATGCTTTGAACTCATTCGTAAAAGTGAACTGGTCCGCTGGAATTCCAATTATCTTCAAAGCGTACCGACAATGTCGGGTCTCAGCAGCTGGATCGTCTGTATACACCTGCATTACACTTTATTACCTGTATTGGGAAAACCAGAGCCAACTTGAACTTTTGCTTTTTATATTGTTATTTAACATGACGAAGTTACTAAGAATTTTCTATTTTTACTTCCAATACATGTAGGCTGTAGAATAGTGATTAGACTTAAAAAACACTTAAAACAAAGCTGAACAAATGTGATACTTACCCCATTTAAAAAATTATATGCCCGATTAACCGATCATATATTTTGACCACGAAATTGTAACTGAGAAAAAAAATTGCTACATAATGATACATAGTATTTATTAAAAATTAAAAAAATCACCAAAATTGTGAAACAGTATTGCTTATGCTCCACATTTTTATATTACTTCCACATCCAGTGGAAGTATAATAACAGCAAAATTTTGTTAAAAAAATTTTATGGTTCAAACAGGCTCAGAACGTCATGAAACCTCGACATTTTAAGTTTGAGCAAAAAAAAATTTCACGATTACTATGGAACCGTTAGATATTGACTTGAAATTTGGTACACGTATGTATTTTAACAAGATCTGGGACTAGATTACATTTTCATTTTATTCCGTTGAAGGGTTGGAGGGTAAATTGGGGTGAATGGGGGTAAATAGGTAAATCAAGCAGGTAAGAGTCCATAAAGTTGGTATTTAATATATAAAAGAGAAGCTAATGTCTCAAAAAATTTGTTTTTTTTCCTTTATCAGAAATAGGACATTTTAAACGTTTATTATTCTATTATTCTATACATTGTACCCTGGACAAATTTTCTGTAATCAGTAGATTTTATACTTTCTCTTATTGCTTATTATTTAAATTCTTCTAAGAAGCCGGTGAAATTAAGAAATTTATTTTTGTGTCAGCTACCAAAATTCGAATTCGTAGTAGAAAATTTAATTTTAATTTTAATTTTAATTTTAGAGCCATCGGTAAAGTGATTTCAAAATAGAAAATTGATAATGTAACGTATTTTTAACTTAAAATGTAGTGGTTTAGTGATATAGCAAAAAACTCATCATTGTATACCACGGAGTCTACTTACAAGCACTTCACCAATCAAGTTTGCATCATTTAAAAGAAAAAAAGAAGTCAGTAAAATCATAGCTGTTGTATCTAAAAAAATTATCTATTTTCAAAAAACCGTGTAATCTTGAATGTTAAAAAATTATACCAAAACTAAACCGAGTTCGTTAACTCATATACGCGAACTCATTACATATACTCTCCACTTGGGTAGAATACACTGAATACTCGGCAAGTAAATATTATCTGCATTTTTATATTTTTTGACGTTTTTTGTCTTCTCAAACATTTTAATGATGCATCGAAATCGACCGCTTCTCGCTCTCATTACCGCTCTCGCAAAAGACTGTCGAAGCGTATGTTTCTAGGTATTTTTAATTTCAATATATCGTTGGTCACAAAATATATTACGCACCTGGTCCAGAAAGCCATTCGTAGACGTATTTTGTATTGACTAGAGATTCACGTGAAATAGCTTTAAACACAGTCTACGAACCAGAGTTCCTTTCAAAAACTTTCGTGATTTTAAACGCCGCCGACGCGCGACGCACACAAAAAGTTACAAACTTTCACAGACCTGAACTTTTTTAATGTCCTTATTTCAACAATTTAACCAATCTATAAACTATTTTCTTTCAAATTAGCCTCTCGGTTATGGCGAAGAGCAAAAAGCTCAGGACGTGACTAGACGTTTAACAGCCCCGGTCTGGTCTTAATAATAAGTTTAGCGAACAAATGAGGCAATGGGGCGAATTAGATAAACCCAGACAGTGCACAGCGTGCCTCAATGTGGAGTATGGGCTCAAGTTTGCCACGTTTATTTTTCTTCTTTTCTTTAAAGTAACGGTGCGTCATCAGTCACGGTCGCTTTAAATTTAATTAAACCAGACTTAAATTCCTTTTTGAGCAGGTTCATTTGTTTTGTTGAGAGGAAGGTTAATGTTTACGTTTGGTTTCGGTCAATATTGTTTTAATAACATGATAACTGAATTTTGACGAGTTAATTAGTTCGTATAATTTGACAATTAGATAGAATAATTACAGTAAGTTGAGTGCGTTTGATACGTAGGTTCTGTTTTTAAACTGACAGTGATTGAGTGATAAATAGTTTTTTGGAAAAATATGCGCACAAGGCAATTTTGTGTTTTGTAAATACACTTATAGTGGAAGTATTATCAGAAATCTGGTTTAATAAATCAGCAGGAAGTGCAAATTTTTTAATTAATCTGGTACTCACGAAAATATTGAAAGTCCCTATAAATCCTGCTGTGGTAAAATCTTGGAAAATGGAAGGTCAATTTTTATTTCGGCAATAACTTGAGAATTACAAGAAATACATAAAAGCAAAAAATGTTTTTATAATTTTCTTTTTTTGAATAAAAATGTTATGCAATTAGGCAGGATTATACAGGGTGACCCATTAAAATAATAAGCCAGAGTTGGTAGATTCTTTGGACCAAAATATGAGGATATAACTACATGTGCTTTAGTAAATTGTTTCTGTAGAAAAGATGCAGAGTGTCACAGTTGTATTTTTTTTTCCTTTTTAAGTGGAAGCCACATCTGAGTTGTAGCAAATAGTTCATAAGAAAGTCAGTGAGTTCGCGTAGTTGTCACTCTTTAGTTTTTACTTACGTTGAGTAATTTTTTCAATAAATACTAAACATTTCAAAGTAGCGAGGGGGGGGGGTTTGTGGAAAGATATGGGGAAGTTACAGTAAAGTTTTGTCCAATCTGGGAGTTGGGCGTTTTTTGGAAATTAAATTTTAATTTTGAAAAACGTGCTTTTGTCTGAATTTTTTTTAATATCTAAGGTTCCGTTCATCGGATTAGTTCGAACAGAAAATCAAAATGTTTATAAATAATTTATGAATAAAACTGCATATATTCAAATCCGATCTACCATTTCTTATTTTTGCAAAAAAATAAAAGCCACATTTCTAATTTTACATAAACCAGAATTACTAAAAAAATAATAAATCTTTTTTAACGAAGCGTGGTGAAATTTTAGGGCTTGTGAATGTAAATTATTATGGAAAATTACAAATAAAAATATTTATTTTTCCTAAAAGAGATTTTCGAAAAAAAATTTGAAACTCATAAAAGAACCGCCATTTGGTCACACTAAGATTTTCTTTTCTTAAATCTAGCATTTTAAACGTGCTTTATAATGGTGATCAATTTTACTTCCACATCCAGTGGTAGTAACGACAAAAAAATTTAACAATTTTTTTTTATTCAAATAGGCTTAGAATGTCACGAAACGTCGAGATTTTAAGTTTGTCTATCGGTCTACCTGCATGTAACTTATTTTGTGTGCACGATTACTCTAGAACCGTTTAAGATAATCACTTGAAATATGATACACGTATCTTATTCCGTTAAAAGGTTGGGGGGATAAATTGGACAAATGGTAAGGGTTCATAAAATTGGTATTTATTATATACAAGAGAAGCTAATGTCTCAAAAAAATGTTTTGGCATTAGCCACCCCCATTACTATCCCCACTCCATTATAACAGGGATGAAGAAAAATGTGATTTAGTGTGTATGCAAGAACCAAAGGCCTCAAAATATTTTTTTTATTTCATCCATCTCCACTACCACCCCCTATCCCACTACCGATGTGGGATATCGTTTTATGGGTTTTTGGAGTATACGATTTCAAATATTTATTTATTAAAGTTCCATAAACAACTATTTCCACATACAAAATGTTTTCGTTGTGAGAGATTTGGGTGGCAAATCTGGATGTGGAAGTAGTGACTACTTGGGCAGCGGTTTTTATTATTATTTTAAAATTCCATTTTGTACATTTTTGTAATGCTATTTTTTATCAAAAAAAAATGTATTCAACCAAATATTTTTATCATCTGTAAAAGTGCTTAAAAAATCGAACAATTAAAAAAACACTTCCTACAGGAAAATTTACAGACGGACCGACAGATAGACGGACGGACTGACGGTCGAACAGACGTACAGTGGTGAATTTTCCCAAATAGCTGGCAAAAATTCATATATACATATAATATTCAGTACGTTACACCAAGATCAATGTTTATAAGTTTTTGGACTCGCTGATTACGAATCCATTTGCGGAAACAAGATAGTGGATCCAATATGGCGGACTGAAAAGTTATCTAAAAAATCCGAAAATATTAATGGCCTTTATCTCTTTAGTTCAAAACCTGATATTATAATTTTAAAATATAAAATGGCAGGTTCAGTACGATGACGCCCTGAAGCTTGTTTTGCTTCCACATCTAGTGGAAAATTTTTAAAAAATTGTATTGTTCAGATAGGCTTAGAATGTCATGAAACGTCGAGATTTTAAGTTTGAGCAAAAAATTCTGTCTGTCTGCCTGTAACTTTTTTTGTGGGCACGATTACTCTGGAACCATTTAAAATATTGAGTTTAAATTTGGTACACGTATGTATTTTAACGAGATTTGGAACTAGATTATTTTCATCATATTCCGTTGAAGGGTTGAAGGGTAAATGGCAAAATAGGTAAATGAAGCAGGCAAGAGTCCATAAAATTAGTATTTAGTATATGCAAGAGAAGCTAAAGTCTCAAAAAAAATTTTGGCATTAGCAACCCTCATTACTACCCCCATCCCATTAACAAATTGTGATTTAGTGTGTGTACAAGAAGCAAAGGCCTCAAAATATTTTTTTACTTCATCCATCCCCACTACCACCGCCCTGTCACTACCCCCACCCCACTACCGATGTGGGATATCGTTTTATGGGTTTTTGGGGTAGACGATTTCAAACACTATATTATTAAAGTTCCATAAACAATTATTTCCACATACATTTTTTTTTCGTTGAGAGACTTGGGAAGCAAATCTGGATGTGGAAGTAGTGATTCCTTGGGCAGCGGTTTTTAAACTGTTATAGAGTCCACAATATAGTCGGGGGCATACTTGATGAAATATACACGTGGGAAATTTCATGATGAAATTGTGGGAGTAAGTTTAATACATTCCTTATACCCTCCATAATCATTCCTTACCAGATGCTTTGCTTGAATTTGTAGCAGACGGCCTATATGGCGTCATATATTCAAGATGGTACCCACCCCAGACATCATCGGAAGTTCTCGATTATAACTGTTAGTAGGCCCACCCTAGCAATATTTTGTTCTAAATAAAAAAAGTTATAACAGTTTTTGTGGTATAGCCTACCAGTTATCAGTTATAGCCAGTTAAAAAGTGTATTAACTAATTTTTAATTTTTGGTTTTAAAGGATTTTTAGATTTTTAGGTTGAAAAATAACAACTAGTTAAGGAATTAGTTTTCAGCTTAATACTCTTCATCTGAAAGGTCATCGATATCAAAATGTTGGCCATGATTCTCGCATGTCTTCATCACCTCCACACATATAAAGCTCAGTGCATAAAATGTTTTGGGATTTACATTTACAGGATACACCACATTTCCCTTTTACACATGAACACCGAATTAATTTGAAAAAGGTTTCAGGTGCACAAGGAAGTGTTGGTAGATTAGGGTGCTGCTGGTCAGCAAGATACCATTCCATAACCTGGCAATGTGCTCTACGAATAAAAGGAGACAGTGACGCTTTTGTAGGAGGCAGATTTTCACTTTGCGTCTTGTGCTTGGAGAACATCAACCAACGAAGCTCTCAATGCCTGAAATCTTTGTCCCTTACGAATAAATTTTTCAATGATAGTTTCAGATTTAAGTTTCGTCCCCGAATTCTTCAATGGATCCAACTTTCCCAAAAATGTCATTATCTGCGGTCTTATAAATCTTCCAAAACAATGTTTTCCCTTCTTTGCAAGTGAACCTGTGACATCATATCCTGTATATTTGCAATGTTTGTGGAGTCTGTTATTTTATACTCAGTGGGTGTTACTGTAGATGTCCTTTTATGTCACATCGCAGATTTAACAGAATTTTCAAGATATGTGTCAAACGCCAAGTGGATTTCATCATATTTTAAAAGAGTTCCCTTGATTTTGTTGTTAAACTCCAAAGCTAGATCATTGCATGTTTTAACCTGCACTGACTTTTTCAACGATTGCAGCTTTGCCATTCTATCAAGAACAACGGCACAGTGGAATTTTGCAATCAGATGCTCTCTTATATTTGAGTCCACCAAAGGTATAGACAAAGAAGTTTGTACAGTATTATCAATTTTTGCAGGGTGTTGCTCTTCTAAGATCTTCATTAGTTTAGACTTATTTGTAGACAACTTCATTGATCCATCCAGATTAAATATGGAGAACGAAACTGCCGGGCATTCATAATTACTTAATGATGTTTTTAGTTCAATATCAGTACGGCTTCTCGATATAACTAGCAAACGTGTGAATAATGATTGATCGAATTGTTCTACAGTGTCAGCTAACTTGTTGTTTTGAGTGTAGCTTTACACGAATTTAGTTGTCCTTTCTACATTGGGTCCCAGAAATTCGTACTGTCAGTTTCAATTTGGTTTTTTTTAAAGCCTTTTCTAAAATGCTTAATGTATCCGTTTGTATGGTTTCATGAAATGCACACTTTGTTGTTGTGTTGATCAGTTCACTGCCTTCATATGTTATAGGGTTGGTCGATGTTTGATAGTGTCATAGATACATTGCACATCTTCATGTTGTCGCTTTCCTCTAGATCGTGTCAAATGGTGGTGTTTTGTTTTTACTTCTTCTGCAATTCCAATCATTGCTTTGGTTTCTGTAGAAAGTCTTGCCAGCTCAGGAGAAGTAAAAAAGAATCGTGTTAAAGTATTTTTCTTTTGTGTTATGTTAATTTGAAATGATACGAGTGATAACAAAATTAAAAATGTTTTTATAGAAAACACCTAAATGATAAAAGATATAGATAAATTCCTAAGGACCTTCTTTATAGAGAATTTTCTTGTAAATAGTTTATTTAAAACATATTCTAGAACAGTGGAATCTTTCTTTTTTTAAAACTTTTCTTGGCACCAAACTACAAAGAGCTCTCTCCTTTGAATGGGCATGATATCTAAAAAAGACTAAATCTTAGCTGTCTGCACTTTTCTGCAATTAAATTTTGTTTTAAAAGAATCTAAGAGAATTACCGATTAGGAAAAAAAATTAGTCAACTCGGATCTAACAGGATCTGTATTTTGCGAGACGTATAAATTTAAAACTATGTATAAATACAGTACTACAGTTCATAGTATTGTAATAAAGGATATTAGAAATATATCAGGGAACAAAATACAAAAACATTATATCCAACAGAGTGTACATACCTTCAAAATAAATCTGCAAATAACATAAAAAACGGAATTTTCAACGCGACACTATTACTTCGAGGAACCAAGTCATACTGATTTTCATTTCGCTGCTGACCGTGCAACTACACTGACCTTGATTTAACGCATTTCCAAATAATCCCTAGATGCTTGGCAATAGATCCTATCAACATTTTAACAATCTGTGACTTTAAAATTTAATACTTAATATCAGCTAGTTGTTTAAAATAACTCACTGTGCGTCTGCCACAAAATGTTTTAACATTGATCCCACAATTTCATCATCAAATTTCCCACGGGATGTGTTACGCCCTCGACTAATATTGAACTATTTACAGGTATTAATTTTAATGTACATACGAATATTATGAATTTTGGCCAGCTATTCGGGAAAACTGCCAACAGTGTGACGGACGGACATTTTAAAAATTGTTCATATTTCAGTTACTAAGACAATGATACAAATATTTGTTTTATAAAACAGTGTTTACAATAACAATAAATAAAACTAAGATTAATTAATTGTAACAAAGAAAAAAAATCTCTATAGAACCATCGATGGTGACGTAATTTCTCAAGACCACTAAAGTGTGACAGTTGTCTATAATGAATGATTGTATGTAATGAATAAGTATTGCTTGTATTGTTAACAAAGAGAATAATTGACTAAATTATTATTTTCCAGTTAATACACCCAAAAATATGTATATTTTCCTACAGGTACCTATCTGCATTCCAGTAAATGCTTACACACTTTCGGAAACCGAAATTCAGAGAATCTAGCAATAAGTAAATGATTTAAATAGCTAGTCATCTAATAAGAAAGTCAAAATAGCAATTACTAACTTGTGTTTTTTTATACAAGGTTAAACGATAGAAATGTCTTCCAATACCAGAAAACTGTTATTCAGACCAAAGCTATAACAATTCCCTGACATATCAGAAGGATGAATCTAAATTATATTGATTTCTATGAATAAATCTCAAAGTAAACAAGAATGTTTCAAGATTATTCCTATTTAGATATCAAATATTACTCAAACACAAATTACAAATTATCTTTTCTTTCAACAAAAAATCAGTGCCGGAAATATCATTTTTTCTCAGCTACATTACTGCTATCTTTTAAAAAACAAAAGTAGTCAATTTTATGTTTAAATCCAAATTCGTTTGTACAAACACAATTTATTGGCATCTAACATAATATTCCATAATAATTGTTTGCTATGCTTTCTCGTTAGTCAGTTGTCATTCCTATTCTGTAAATGATCCATCAGTCTTGGATAGTAGTAATTAAATAAATAAATAAATAATTTTAATTATCGTGTTAGAGACTCTAGTTGTTGAGGCTTGTGCATCCATAATGGGCATTCACGGTCTCAACTTGCGATATAGGTCTTTGTTGTTTTAATAATATAGTTTGTTTATATAAATGATTTTATTTTCTTTGGATTTAAAAGGTTTCTCTGCCAGTACTTCGCCAAAGGTAATGTAAAGATGACTTCAGACTTCACATAAAAGAAGGGGATATAAAGAAAAAATGTTTTGACAGTTGGAGATATCGACTGTACTTAAAAACCGCTGCCCAAGGAATCACTACTTCCACATCCACATTTTTTATCTAAGTCACTCAAAACGAAAAAATTTTGTATGTGGAAATAATTGTTTATGGAACTTTAATAATATAATATTTGAAATCCTCTACCCCAAAAACCCATAAAACGATACCCCATATCGGTAGCGGGGTGGGGGTGGTGATAGGGGGTGGTAATGGGGGTGGATGAAGTAAAAAAACGTTTTGAGGTGTCTGGTTCTTGTACCCACACTAAATCACATTTTTTTTCATCCCCTTTAATAATGGGGTGGTAATGGGGGGTGGCTAATGCCAAATTTTTTTTTGAGACCTTAGCTTCTCTTGTATATACTAAATACCAATTTTATGGACTCTTACCTGCTTGATTTACCTATTTTAACCAAATTTACCCCAATTTACCCCCCAACCCTTCGACGGAACAAGATGAAAATATAATCTAGTTCTAGATCTCGTTAAAGTACATATGTGTACCAAATTTCAAGTCAATATCTCAAACGGTTCCAGAGTAAACGTGCGCACAAAAAAAGTTACAGACAGACCGATAGACAGACAGATCGACAGACAGACCGACAGACAGAAAATTTTTTTCGCTCAAACTTAAAATCTCGACGTTTCGTGACATTCTAAGCCAAGAAAAATAAAAATTTTTTAAAATTTTTTTGTCGTTACTATACTTCCACTTGATGTGGAAGTAAAAATAGAGGTAATAATTACATTTTCTAAAATTCAGTTTGTTTGCGTCACTATACTTCAAATTTCAAATATTATATTATTAAAGTTCCATAAACAATTATTTCCACACACAAAGTTTTTTCGTTGTGAGTGACTTGGATAGTGAATATGGATGTGGAAGTAGTGATTCCTTGGGCAGCGGTTTTTTTATACTGTTCCATGGTCTGGAAGTAGGAGGTGAAGTAAAGATAATTTTTGAGGCCTTTGGTTCTTGTACACACACTAAATCACAATTTTATTTTTTCATGGGGGTGGCTAATACCAAAAAATTATTTGAGAACCTAGCTTCTCTTATATATACTAAATACCAATTTTATGGACTCTTACTTGCTTGATTTACCTATTTACCCCAATTTACCTCTCAATCATGCAACGGATTAGATTAGATTAGATTAGATTGAAAAAGGAGCTGGCTGATTCGCCTTGGTCACCGCGACCCCCGTGGATCTATTGTGGCTCTCCTTGTCTAATTTTACTTAGAGCTCCTTATCCAGCTTTGTCTTTTGTATCAGACCCCACAGCCTTGATAAGAGCTCCTTGGTATAGCTATCTGCCCTTGGTTTCTCTTCGCCAAGTAGTTGGAACCTCAGTCTGACTAGGCCTTCGCAATGACACAGCACATGTACTGAGGTTTCCTCTTCCTCTTGACAGAATCTGCATGTTGCATCCTCTGCCAGGCCCATTAGACTCATATGTCTATTAAGCCTACAATGTCCAGTTAGAAGACCTACTATTATCCTAATGGCCTTTCTATTTTGGCGTAGCAGGTCTTCCGTGAATTTAGCCGATCGTTCTTTAATGAACTTTTTGGCCTGTCTCTGTTGTGGGAAATTCTTCCACCACTCTAGAGATTTATTTTGTACCCATTCGTTAATGGATGTTCGTATGCGTGGCTTAGCCACACCGCAAAAGGGTTCGGGTCCTACTAGGGCCTTAGATGCGCCTTCTCGGGCCAGTTCGTCAGCCTTTTCATTTCCCATGTGTCCCTTGTGTCCTGGTACCCATGCCACGGTCACTTTGTTCTGACTTCCTAGGTCTGTAAGGGCATTTATACAATCCCATACTAGTCTTGAATCGAACTGCATGGAATCGAGTGCCTTTAGCGCTGCTTGGCTATCGGAAAAAATGGCAATTGACTGGTTTACAGTTCCTTGCCTCATTATTTCCTTTGCACACCACTGTATAGCGGCCACTTCAGCCTGAAATATTGTGGCGTGTATTCCTAGACTTATCGGGATTTTCGTTTTCGACCTTATCCCGTAAATCCCAGCTCCGACTCCTTGTTCTGTCTTGGAGCCGTCCGTATACTAGATCGTTAGCGCCGATATTGGAGGACCGTTTTTCCAGTCCTCTCTGTCTGGTATTTTGATTTAAAAATTTTTGTAGAAGTTATACTTTGGGACCATAGTGTCCTTGGGCATTCCCAGAATGGGATCTGCCTTCAGCTCTGAGTATAACTTTTGGTGCTCTGTTCCGTGTTGTTGCCTTATGGGCGTTGTGCCTTGCATTAGCCTATGTACCACTGAACGAGCTTCTCCTTGGATAAATATGTGTAGTGTTGTCAGGTCTAAAAGGACTTCCAATGCAGCCGTGGGAGCAGTTTTTATGGCCCCAGTGGCGCACAGGAAAGCAAGCCTTTGTACGCCACTTAATAGCCTTACTGCTCCAAGCTGCAGTGTCTTGGTCCACCATACCACCGATCCATAGGTTATCATGGGTCTTACAACCCTAGTATATAACCATAGCGTCATCTTGGGGTTTAACCCCCAGTTTTCCACACATCTGCCTGCACCTTCCCAGGGCAATTGTTTCTTTCTGTGTGACTTTTTGGATGTGGGAATTCCATGTCAGCTTTTGGTCAAAAATGACTCCTAGGTATTTAACCTCGCTGGCAAATGGAATTTCCACTCCATTGAGCCTCAGGGGTTTTAGGCCTCCCAAGGCTCTTTTCCGTGTAAAGGTGACGACTGTAGTTTTGTGAGGATTTATGGAAAGTCCTTCCTCACTACACCACCTGTCGACAATATTTAGGGCTCTTTGTGAACGCTCTGATATCGTGTTCGCAAATCGCCCCTTGACTACTATCGCTAGATCATCAGCATATCCTAGGCAGTAAAAGTCTTCTGCGGAAATTTTTCGGAGGAGTTCGTCAACAAGGTTTGCCCACAGCAGTGGAGATAATACCCCTCCTTGAGGGCAGCCAGTACTCACTTTTGCCTCAATGGTAGCCTCGCCTAGATTGGATACTATTATCCTCTTTTCTAGGCTGGCTTTAATTCACTGGCAGAGTACTGTTGGAACTCCTTTATTTAGCAACGCATTCGTTAAAGATTGCGTTGTCGCGTTATTGAACGCTCCTTCTATATCTAGAAATGTTGCCACTGCCATTTCTTTGTCATCTAATGACTTTGTCAGTAGCCTATTTAAATCATCCAGCGCGAGGTCTGTTGACTTTCCCGGCTGGTATGCATATTGACGCTCACTAAGGGGGTTTTCCCTTAGTATTTCGTCTCTAGTGTACCTGTCCAGTAGTCTTTCCAACGTTTTAAGTAGGAAAGAGGACAGGCTTATGGGGCTATATGACTTGGGCGTTTGGTCTGATATCCTACCTATCTTTGGTAGGTAGGTGACCTTCACCTTCCGCCATATGTGTGGTATGTACTTCCAGGCCAGACAGGCTCTGAATATTTTACGCAAGTGTGGTATTAGTATATTCTGCCCTTTTTAGAGCAGAATTGGGTAAATTCCATCCATTCCAGGAGACTTGAATGGTTGGAACTTGCTAATTGCCCATCTGATTTTGTCGGGTTTTACTACCTTATTGGCCAGCCTCCAATCCGCAGATCTGGGCCGCTCCGGCCTTTGATCTGGGAATTGCACGGCCTCCGAACCCTCCAATATCAGTGAGCCCGGAAAGTGCGCCTCCATGAGCAATTTGATGCTTTCCGTTAGTGTTTCTGTGTAGGTTTCATCCTCTTTCTTGAGGAAGCCTACTTCATTTGCAGTACAACCATCCTTGGCCAAGACCTTATGGATTCTGGACGCTGCAGGGCCATCATTGACCTCTTCACAAAACCTCCTCCATGAGTCTCTTTTGGCTTTGCGGATTTCGTTGTTGTATTGCGTGAGTTTTATTTTTTAGGTATCCCAGTCTTGGTTGGATCTGGCCTTATTGAACAGTTTTCTCACTTCTGTTCTGAGGCCTTCTAGATGTTTGTTCCACCAGATTGTTTTACCCCTGCTTTTCCTTGTTTTCTCTGGGCAGTTTTCCTGGTAAGCGGCTATTATCGCCTCGCTTACCTGTTTCACTGCCACTTCAAGGCTCTCTACATCTCTTCCGGATGCTGTTCCTCCCTCCAGGTGCCTTCTGAGGGACTCTGAATAGCCTTCCCAGTTGGTTTCTCGGGGATTTCTGAACTTTGTCTCCGTCAGAGATGGAGTCGTGATATCAAATCTTATGTGCCTGTGATCGGAGCCTAATGGCTCTTCTGACACATGCCAATTTATAATGTTATCGCTTATGTTACTCGTGCATAAGGTTATATCCAAGACTTCTTTACGCACTGAAGTAACAAAAGTGGGTTCTTGCCTATGTTGGCTATTAGTAACCCTTCACTTAGAATGAATTGTAATAAAGATTCACCCCTTACGTTGATGTTGGTGCTTCCCCACACCACGTGATGTGCGTTGGCATCACATCCTGTTATCATTGGAAGGTTCCTTCTTCCGCAATAAGCAACTATATCGCTTAGTAATTGCGGAGGACAGGATCTTTTCTCGCCTGGAAAGTAGGCGGAGCATATAACCCAGCTCTTCGTCCCTTCTTCCGTTGACGCTGTGAGGGTAGCTGTAACAAAATCATCGGTGCAAAGCACCGGAATTAATGTACAACTTACCCTATTACTGTATACTATACACGCCCTTGGTTTACTTGAGAGTGTATTGTACAGCAACTTACTTTGTAAAGGCTTTAGGCCTGCGGGCCTTCCCTTTACAAGCCAGGGTTCCTGCAGAAGGGCAATATCTATGCCTTCTTCTTCGAATCTCCTACACAAAATGGCCGAAGCGGCCTTAGCGTGATGGAGATTCACCTGCAGGACCTTGATTTCTTTTTTCTTGCTCTCCATGTGGTTCCCACGAGCAGCTAGGGAAATGTGAGTCCGCTCGGTCAGAGCCCCGCATGACCGAGTAAGGCATAGAATACAAGGGGGTGCTGCCTGGTGCCCCCAGGGAAACGTTCGCGACCGCATTTGACCCTGCGGCCATTCAGCCCTCGGCACGTTGTCTTCCACCTTGGCTTGGGTTGAGTCGTCCTTAGTTTTTCGCCGCTCCTCTTTGACCTTACCGGCATGGGTGACCCTGCCAGAAGTACAAGACTCCCGCCGGGATCGCTCTCAGAATCATTGCAGTTACTTAGGCCCCTCCACCACGACAAGGTCTCACGACTCCTCGGAGGGGATGCAACGGATTAAGATCAAATTATAATCTAGTTCCAGATCTCGTTAAAACTCAATATTTTAAACGGTTCCAGAGAAATCGTGCGTACAAAAAAGTTACAGACAGACAGACGACCGACAGACAGAATTTTCTTTTCTCAAACTTAAAATCTCTACGTTTCATGACATTCTGAGCCTATTTGAACAATAAAAATTTTAAAAATTTTTGTATCACTATACTTCCAATGGACGTGGAAATAATTTACTTTTACTTTTTTTACTTACCGTTTTCAAGAACAGTTATTAATGTGTAGTAAATCTACACAAATAATCCTTTAGATATATTTATTTGCAGTATTGAAAACATAAAGAAATCTGTGTGCAACTTGAAATTTTCTTTCTCCTTTGTTGACTTGAGAACCATTAGCATCATTCCACTCTATACTTCTTATAAGAACTTTACGTATTTTACGTTGATATTTTGTAAAAATGTATTATATTAGTTCAGTTCAGTTTAGTTTAATTCAGACATATGAGTAACATTTATATACTTATCTCAGATTTTTTTTTCTTCATATTTAAATAGTTAATTTATATTTCCTATTCTGTAATTGGATTTTGTCTGTTAAATTGTGCACCCAAATAAATAAAATGAATAAAAAATAAAATTATATGTAATATGCCACAAATGCCACTAAACCAGCATTACATGCACCATCTTGTTAGACAATGTCTAAGTGAGTGTCAGTATAAATTGTAACGAAACTTTGAATCTGCCACGTTCCTATTTGCTACAAACACAAATAGGGAACTACAAGGCTCTTGTTTACACCAGGGAGTTGCAAGTATTCTGTACCGGGTGATCTTTATCTTTTATCTTCTTCCGTGTTTCCTTGTGTTGAAGTTGGATGAGCCAGGGGCGGATTAGACGGGGAGGTATTCTAATTAGGAAAAATGTTCATTTAAATTAAGGTTTAAATACGAGAGATAATTGTTACTGAATTTAGTCAGCAAAATTGTTTTCCTTAACCTCTCCTTCGTTCAAAGTTTATCCGTACGTATTCTTACAAAAACAAACAATCAAATCATTGATTAATGAAAGTTTGTAATTAAATACTTAATTCAAAAGTAATTTATAATAGAGAATCGATCCTTACTAGTACTAGATAAAATAATTTACTATGGATTGATATTTAATTATTGAAGTACTGCAGTAATTTTGGTATTGTTTCTGCATTCTGCAGGGAATCTCTTGTCTGCTGTGCCTAGTTCTTTAAAACAACAGCAAGTAAACTCATCAGGTTAGATTTGTTCCGAACGTCAGGACAATGTTCTTCAAGTGTGTGTAATGTAAAATACAGTATCTCTATTTGTACTTGTTCGTATCAAATTTCCATTTCTGGAAATGGACTTTTCATGGACGAGCCTTAAGGTACTTGTATACTAAAATGAACTTTTACAGTTTTTAATATAATTTGGTATACTAATAAATAAAGTGATTTTACACTTGAATTTTCAATAAAAATAAAATCGTCCGTTTACTTTCGGAGTAATCGATTCGGAAAGTTTGACTTTCATAGGCAAATATGCATTATTTGACAAAGTACAGGTCGGATTAAGTTAATCTTTTTAGAAATATGCTTCAAAAACTAACATAACACTAATTAGTTTCTTATTAACACTCCGTTAAAACCCTGAGAAAATCGTCCGTCTAGCATAAAAGTTATTAGAACTTTAATCAATTTTAAGTCCTACATTTGTGTAAATAAAACAGCTGTTGAAATTGATGGGCAACGGTGCATATTAAGAAGATGGCGTTAAATTTTTAAAAAGTATAAAATTAAAAATTAGTATAAATGCTCTTTACATTTGCTGCCTACAAATTTTTCGGAAAGACAGATAAATATCGAAATATTCCAGTAAATGGAGAAAATTTCACGTTTTCCTAGAAAATGCATGTAAATCTTAAAAAATAATTTTGTCAGAAACCTTTGTTTTGAAGGGCCGAGATTAATGAAGCATCTAGGTAATACATGATTTTAAGTGAACATCGTATATGAGATCGATTTTAATTACTTACCGATTAATTACGGTGACAGAATGACAAAATTTAACCATAACGAAAAGAGAAATCAAAATTCTGATGGTAGTAAAAGATTCGCAATGAAAAATACTTCTTTGACTAATTTTTTATTTCGAGCTAGCTCTCACCGTTTCGGAGATGCAAATATAGTAAAAAACATCTGGCATTTCGAAGACGAAATAATTACAAAAACATGCGATCTTGACATGTTCATATTTTTCGAAAAACACCAGCGGAACGGCCGTACGATGTCGCGATGTAAAGAGGAAGACTTCCAGTGTAAATTGCGTATCGAAATTGAAAATTCGGCTCGGCATGAACGAAATATAGCCAGATTAAATGTAGCAGATTAGTATATGACAGTTATGACAATCGTATTCAATACAGTGTTGCCAAATCCTTTTACTCTATCTCTCTCGTGCTTTAATTTATCATATCCATAGATTCGTTCTTATCAGTACATATGTACCTTAATGAAATGTGACAAAAATATCTGTAACTACATAACCGATTTTTGTAGCATTTAAATATGAAAGTGGTATATTTGTCGTAATTTCTATAAGTGTGTACTGATTTTAGTGAATAAAATATAAATTAATGGAATGGAAGAGGGTTATTTAGTCAAATTTCATATTGCAGTTTTTATTACAATGGGATATTTTCCATTTTTTTAAAATTTAGTTTCGGTGATATATTTCAAGTAATGTTATTATTTTAACAATTACTGCATAATTAAATTAAACCAAAACAATGATTTCTTAAATAAAAATAAGAAATAAGAATACGCCCGTCTAGACACAGATTTCAAATTATTTTATTTGGCGGGAAATAATTTAATCATAGACAACTTTCGCTTATCTTATATGAATGCCAACGTGTGTATTTACTTTACATTATTTTACCTATAACACTTATATCTTTCTCAATATCTTGAATATCAATAAATATTATATAGATGTATTTAGAAGGAATTAAAATGTATTTATATATTTGTTATTATGTAGAAGTTATCTTAAAAATGTAAACAAAACACACGGCGAGGATTATGTGGCAACATTTCTTGCGTGCCGTCAGCTGTCACTTCTTGTCACAATACAAGTGAAAGAGATATATTGGTTAGATTTACTTGTTGTTTGCTTATGTGGCGTTTGATTTCTACTTTATCAATTTTGTGAAAGGAGATTCGTCCAATTTGCCCAAAGTTGATTATGACTAGATAGATTCTTTCTATAACAAAATTTGGATTTTTGAAGGGATGGGATCAAAAATATTAGAACCTTGCCACCAAGTTCTTCAATATCAATTTTTTCGGAACAGTTACAAAAATTTTTTCCGAAGCACTTATATTTGTGTTTCCACAACTTTTTATAAAATACCTTTTAAATGACATTATCTACTATTTGTAAATTACAGCAAATACCTCGATGAAAGAAACTGAAATGCTTCTAATCAACACTACGGCGACGTTAGAACACATCTGTCATTTGACTAGCCGTTGACATTGTCATGTTTTACTAAATATGTTTTTAAAAATCTAATCGGCATTAAAAATTATTTAAAATATTCAATAATTCACGCCTATTATTATTTTTTACATGAGAAAATTAAATTTCGTGGATAAATATATTAAAATTGGTTTAATAAATAAGCTTTGTACTTCTGTTTTCACCAATTATCCTCACTAGAACTAGAAAAGAAATTTCAACTTGGCAACACCACACCGTTTTGTATAAAACCATTCTATCAAATCAATACAAACTACCTACGTCATCGGCAAATTACCTACGTCACCAATTTAAAACACCTGTTGTTCCACTTATTTTAACTTCTGTTTTCTCAAAAAATTGATAATTATTTTCGCGGAAATCTGTATTGAAAGGCTTGTTTGTACATATTCTATGATATTATTCAATAAAAAAAAGGAAAATACCCCATTGTGCGACGTAGTCATCAAATAGTTATTACACTAAAAATTTGAGGTCGATCCGATAAGTAGTTCCAGATATATGCTGCTTTAAAATCTAAACCTTCATAAACTAAGGCGCTCGAATCGCTGACGTCACTTTCTCCCAAGCTCTATGTCACTCTTCGACAATCGCAAGTCAGTACTTAGTAGTATCATTAAGGAGACGTAGGATCTTTTACTATATGCGAATTCGGCTACTTAAAAGTAGATTCATCTAATCTGCCAACGGTAGATTTAATAATGATGATGGAGTATTTTAACACAAATTACCAGTATATAAGTACCGAAATGAGAGGAGTAAAAATGAAACGGTAAGTTGCATTTTTGAAATCGAAAATAATGATTACCGTGTCAGTTTTCACTATCAAGAAGATATATTATTATTTTTCTAATAATATAGGGGGTGTACTTTTAATGACATAAAATCTTATTCTAAGAAAAAGTTACTAGTAATAAGTCTTCACACACCTATTTGTTTGTTTTATCTCCAAGATATATATCGCGTCTCCTCGCTCTTACACTCAAAGAAATAGTATGGGTAAATTCAACAAAAAAAAATGGTTAACTTACAATATCGTTAATTTTGTTAAACTCAATTATATTGATGGTATTTTTAAAAAAGAGGTGATTGTCATTTTAATTAATAAAAAGTTGTCGTACAACAAAACAAACATTAACTAAAAATAGATGAATAAGACCATTATTTTTTTCGTCTGACTATCGTTTTGTTGAATTCTGTCAAATTAAACTAGATAATAGTATATTTTATTTTTAACTATTATCGAATTGTAATTCTAACCCAGTATTAGTTCGCTGTATTATTGCACTTGGTAGACAAACCAATATTATTGTCGTCTTCTAGAAGTTCTAAAAGAATTACCATAAAATTTGTTTGCTTACCACGTAGTCTATTACAGAAATTATTCCCAGATGACGCCACATACAAATCACTGACAATAATCAATCATGCATTATCTTATACTCTTATGAATTTATAGAAAATTAATAACATGACTGCAATGTTCAAATTCTCTCAGGGATCATCGATATATTTGGATGGATCTTATAAACGATCTCTAATCTTTGGTTTGGGTGGTCTGATGTCTCAATACTGAGATTTTGGCTAACCAAAAAAAACTTCATCATACAATAAAGTGTAGATCAACCTAAAAATTAGTTGGTGAACAAAAAACAAAGTCGTACTATTTAATTGTAGACCAAATTGAAAATGGTTAGTGAACATAAAAAAACGTCATTGTACTATTTAATTTGTTACAAGAAGATATGATTATTAAACTACTATTTGTTTACGAAAACAAATAAAGTTGTATGACTATTCTTTTCTCATTGATTTAACTATGAAACTAGATAGGCGCGATTTCATATGCTCTTTTTGGTTGAATTTACCTATCATTTTCTTTGAGTGTAGTCATCTAGGCAAGCGGCTACTTCTACGTCACCCGATGCAATAGGAGTGATTGACGTCATGCAACTGTAACACGAAAGCGTCACGCGTTGATGTTCTTGATTAATTTTAAAGTATATAGAAAACCCTTTTTGTTTTGCTCTAGAATTAAAAGAAAACTTAATAAAGAAAATGCTAAATGAGCCCATTGTATGGCATGGTATTACAAAAATTATTTAAATTTTACAAGAAGTAATGAAACGTTTTAATCCAAAACTTCTCATAGCACTTGTATACACCTACACCTACCTTGTATTATTATACCTACAATAAATTAAAACAATAAAATTGCTGCAGCCTTATTCACCTAATTTGACTCCATTAATTTGATAGCATACCTCAGCAGAGCGTAGTGCAGAGCGGTGTAGTGTAGTATAGACATAATAGGATAGAATACATAGCAGAGCACAGTACAATATGTGGTAGTACCCGACTGCAACTTTATTTATTTCATAATAGTCTTACTAAAAATACCATATACCATATTTTAGGGTAAAATTGATACCTAATCTAATCTGTTGGTTTGAACCTACGTTTTCATATTTTTGTGACCTTAATCAAAAAACTTAGTCACATTTTGCTCTACAATTAAAATAAAAGCTGTTTCACATAAAATGAGAGTTTGCAGGCCTCTGGAGATCACCTTGCATGAGGGATATGGCCGAATTTCAATAGGGAGTATTCTACTATGCTGTTTTATATATGCTCCGAATTTGAATTGAAAATTTTAAGACTAACAGAAATTATCGTGTTTACAAAAAACGGTCTACATACATACACACTCACATACGGACACACATACATTTTTTTATTCAATATTTGAATTCAGTCTGTTATGAAGCGGATTTCTGTACAATTCTTTTTCTGCAATGATGATGTACGGTTATAATATACCCAATTGATTAATCAAATAGATATAATATAATCTTCAATCCATCAACTCTGTTTATAAATCCGTATAAATTCTTGAGGTCATAAAATAAATTGATATCAAGATTTGACTATGAAATGTTGATAATTTAGAGAAAATCAGATGGCGACAGGCGAAGAGATGCCCTCAAAACAATGGGCTGATGTCAGTAAGGAGCTGATGGGAAAGAACTTTGGTGAGGCTGTACGCCTGACAGATGGCGTGATGCTGTCAGGCGTTCCATATAGCAAAGAGAGGTCGCCTAAAATAATACATGGATCTGAAATCTTTTGCTGAGACATTGTGAATAAGAAGAAAGAGAGGCATAATAGACATTTTGAATTAAATTCTACGACATGTACCAATTAATACTATGCTAAGTGTACTAAATTTAATGAATCCTGAACAAGGAATTATTTATAATGCATTAATTTTTGTATTTAAAATGAAGATGAACTCACTTATGTGATTTACTTAACTAATATATTAAACTCGGTAATTGATGTAGCAAAACTCTTTTACTTTTTTTTATCACCAGTTTGTTGGAACTAAATGTTACTGCACTTTCGACATTCAGCGCCTCATTTTAAAATGTTGACAAGACCCTTGTACACGTTTATAAACGACACGCGAGTGTCCAAACTGCAGTAACTTTTAGTCGCAATAAAATTGTGATAAAAACAAAGTAAAAAAGTGTTTTGTTACATTATAATGATTGATTATCACAAAGTAACGGCTTCCTCTATTCAATCTATGTAATTGATTTACACTCGTATAAAACACGAGCCAGAATAAATGATGATTGCTATATTAAAATCGAACATATAAAGTACGATACTGTTGGGGAAGAACTAATTTTGTCTAATGACTCATCATGTGAGCTAAAAGAATGTGGGAATGAATATATTTTTATGGAGTACTTAAAGGATAATTTTTATTTATTTAAATCAGTATTTATCTATTTAAAGTATTAGTCCCGTTTTATTTATAAGATTTAATTTCACGTTTTTTGTGTATTAAGTACTGTGTTAAAAAAGTTTATATACATTTTATTTTAAAATTCGTAAACAGTATTCAGATTCGGCAAATGTAGTTTTATACAGGGTGTAATCAGTTTCATGTCATTAAAAAAACTGGTAATGGGGACCGACTAGACAAACAAAAAACCTTTATGACTTTTTCCTCTAGGGGCACTTTGAAAAAACTGACCTAGGTCAACAATTTGAATATTAAGGTAGGAAACATTTGAGAACCACTGCTTTTCTGGGTCAATGGACGTGTACTCCCAATTATACAACTTTCAAATTGTCATAAAAAAGTGCAAAGATTACCGACTGACTCGTTCTCGCCGGCCCGCGGTTTCAAAGCAAAGAAGGGCGGCACCTTTGATGATCGCCTGGACCGAACCAATTATAAACATGTAAATAATTCGTTATCTCTTTTTGCAGAACTGCAAGCAATTGATGGCGTAAAGGTTTAAACACAAAATTTCTTTACATGTGTGTTTTTTAATTTAGAACAAAATATTGGAGCTTTTATTGTTGTTTATAATTTATCAGATTTAAATGTGATTTATTAACATTTGTAACCTAAATTAGTGTTCTGAGTTAAGCTTAAAAAATGAGTAATTATTGCATAACATTGGGAAAGAAAGAGTTAGACGTCTGAGATACGATAACAGAAAACAATTATGTGTATTTTAAGTTAGAAAAAAAAAATCTGATTTATTTAACGAATTGCCAATCAGATATCGAAAACTAAAATATTCGATAAATAAATCTAGAACTTATTTTTGATTTACATAAATTGTTCGCAATGGCTTCCGTCTGCAGCAATACACTTTTCGTTCAACACATTTGGTGAATTAGGATCATTTTTTATGGTTTCTATGCACATTAAAATACCACACTAAACTATCAACTAACGTTGTCAATAAAGAAAATAAAAACAAAAACGTGGTCCAAAATCCAAAAAGCAACAAAAAGAACGAACAAGTAGTGTCTGTACGTAATCAAGAACTTAACGACTTGAACGGTAAGTCAATAAAATAAATCTTAACTGTAACTACGTGGCCCAAAATTCAAAAAGAACAAAAGCACTTACAAAAACAATGAATGTTTCGGGTTCGGCGTGTGTACTTTACGAAGTGCCCACAGGAGCTAAAATATTGCACAAGGGAGAGTATAGTTTTCTTCGCGTAACTTGTCGGTAAAAAGAGGCATGGCAGGAGTATTATATGACTTAATGAAAAATTCTCCAGGTAACCGTAGAGTTTGATCGTAAATTAGTTCGACAGAAGAACATTGCAAATCTTCTTTGGGAATCGTCGTGAAGGCTAGTAAAATTATAGGAAGTTTATCTACCCAATGAGACGTGTTACCTCTAGTAGTAATGACAGTTTTAAGAGTTCTGTGAAAACGTTCCACGATTCCGTTACTCTGAGGATGGTGCGTGGTTCTACGAATTCTATGACAACCTAAAAAATTTTACAAATTTGGCATGAAAAAGACGATTTCCACGCGTCGGACTGGAAAATCGGCAAATATATTTCGTCCGACAATTCGAAAATTGGATTCTACATATTTTTATTAAGCAATCTTGAAAAAATCAGCTGGTTATCAATAAATGTTTTAAAATTATGTTGTTATGTGGTAGACACCCTTAACGTTCCCAAATTTTTGTCGGAAAGATAGTAGAAATATATGTAGAATCCAATTCTCAAATTGTCCGACAAAATATATTTGCCGATTTTCCAGTCCGACGCGTGGAAATCGTCTTTTTCATGCAGAGCAGGAACGCCGCGTTTTCGAAAATTTTCGCAGAGGAAAAAAGTGATAGACTAGGCGCAATTATGCCGTACAAGAAGTTATAGGAGGATATGTATAAATTGCAATTATATCCATAAAAACCATGAAATATATCAAATATCGTTCTTCTGTAAAGAATTGGAACATGGACGAGAAACATTGCAACAAATAAATTCATCCAAATTTGGAATTTTAATTCTTTTTAAATTGAAAGTATTTTTAGAATCTAATGATTGGTTTGACAATAAATGTTTAAGGTTAGAATCCTTCTCTTGAGTTTTGCTTATTAATTTTAAGTCAAAATTAATATTAATAAAAGGAGATTTTCCTATTTGAATTGGTGAAATACATTGTTCCAAAGATGTAGAGCGGGAGCTAGGTGGCTTTTTCGGCAGCTCATCGTTTTATGAACTTTGAGATATTTTTATGGTTTAATGGATGATAACGATTCAAAAAATCGACTTCTGGCGGGGCACCTCCTGTCAGGAGCGTCATGAACACTGTTTAAAAATCAGTGAAATCATGCCATCGTTACATGGCTCATTTTTTCTGTGTGTACATATTTTATGTTTAGAATGAATAAAATAAGACCGCTAGAAAGTGCGGGTCATCAGGGGGCGCAGCCAGAAAGGTAATAATGATACAATACATCTGAGGCACGGTACGGAGTCAAGTTAGCCGAAAGTGTTAAATTCCTGTATATTTAAGAGCCTATGGTACTTTTGTTGACACTGAGAACTTTACGGGGAGGCTATTCTATTGTTGAAGGAGCTTATATTTACGTTATAAAAAGGAGCCAGAACTTGTAATGATGAGTAGAGTTCTGAGATGAAATATGCGAAAAAAATCCTAAACATTTTCTTTCTGGCTAGCCTTACTGACAGGAGTTTATTTCCGGGAATTTTTTTCTGTGTTCAAAACATTTAAATAAACATGCTCAACCTTAAAAAAGTTTGTAACGATCATGTTATATAACTCCGTTTTTTACCTCTTTGACCTTTCTGGTTGCGCCCCTGATGGCCCACACTTTCTGGCGATCTTATTTTATTCATTCTAAACATAAAATGTGTACACTCAAAAAAAATTATTATATATTCTAAATGAGGTATTTGTCTTGGCGATCAAGACAAATACGTCCAACTGAAAAACTGTTCATTTGGAAATGTATATTGGTTAACATGTTAACATTTTAAAAGAGTAAATTTAATTCATTTTAAAAGATATAAATTTTTCTTTTTTTTGTTTATATCTATATTGATTGTCTTTCATATTTTCCATGGTTACCGAAACTTCTCGAGGTAAGTGAGCTGCTACAGTCGGATTTAAGGTTTTTATGATGGAAATATGAAAATTATGGTATTTTTATTGAATAATTGGGCTATTATGCAGGGTCTCAAAAGTGAACCGTTACAATCTCAGAATGCATATACAGGATGCATCACGGTTAGTGGCCTATTAGACGATTTAGAAAAACTACAAATAATTTGAAGCTGAAAATTCAGGAAGAGAGGTTTTCAGGGATGCTCTATTTAATGAAAATAACGTAACGTATGTGACACTTCTAGTTACATCGAAAGTTGGCATCAACTTCCTTATTTTAAATGGCATGCCCTATTTTTTTTCCGAATTCGAATTTTATTCATTATTTTAAGGCAACTTTCAATATCATTCCCTATCTAAAAAACCAATAGTTTTTTATATATTTTGATTTTAATGAAATTTGATGCGAAGTTGGAAATTAATAACCTTCGCTATAGTAAATTTCGATAACCAATTTTTCTCCCATATATGAGAGATGGGACTTACGTGGGCTCAAGCTACAAATGCCCCAAAATATAAATTGTGACCAGAAAATGAAGTCTAACTTCCACCTCCATTAAATCGATCATTTAAAAAGGAACATACTGTATTTTATATTGAGTATGGTTATTGGGCTATTTAAAGTTATTTAGAAAAATTAACATTCATATCAACAATAGTATGTCATGGAGAACACAGTAATTTACAATTATTTTGTAAAAGAATCACAGCAAACTTATTAAAGTTGCTTAAAGTTCTTCAAGGATGGCAAAAGTTCACTTTATTCGTGTTTTGCACTCTCTAAAAAAAATTAAATGTGCAGGAAGAACATGTATAATATTAAAATTATTTCCCACTGGGAGAAGAAGGAGATAATTCCATAACCTCTGCTCAGAAGGCAGTGATCCAAAACCAACTAAAGAGAAAACATTTATATAAATTTCATACTGTGTTTTTTTAAAATTGCTTTCAGTAGCTCTCTTTGATAGAAAAATGCTTGAAATTTTTCTCTTTGGTTGGTTTTGGACTACTACCATCTGAGTGGAGGTTATGGAATCATCTCCTTTTCTCCCAGTAGAAAATGATTTTTGATATTATACATGTATTTTCTGCACATTTCTTTTTAGAGAGACTACAAAACACGAATAAATCTTTTTACCGTCCCTCAACAATTTAAGCAACTTTAATAAATCTACCATGTTTCTTTTACAAAATATTTATAAATTACTGTGTTCTATTGTCGATATTGATGTTAATTTAACCGTTCTTCTAAATAACTTTAAATACCCGAGTAACTGTATATTTACTAATATTTTGTCAAACTCCTCTACACATTTCCTTAAATATATAAGGAATAAAAGAAAACAGACTGCAACTAACACCCTAATACCCCGAGAGCGCTGGATTACAAATTACAAGCCTGGCTGCGTTAAGTGCTATAATTATGTATTGCCAGCTACTCCACACCACTTGAACTGCAGTTACAAGCTGTTGGCTCTCGTCAGTGCAAGGTAGGTCCGAAATTGCTGTAATGAGACCCTTGGTACATGAAGAGATTTATAAAACCATGACATACAACAAAAATGGTAGACTCCATCCAGCGGCCGATGTCCATTGCGATTGAAGTAGCAGTAGCCCTGACATGGCATAGTTAGTAGGTATGCTTTTAGAGCAAAATATTTACTAACGTAATATTTTGTATAAACGCAACCGTATATTTTAGCTATAGGGAATACACATATAGGTTGAAAGGTTATAAAAGGAGGAAGCGAATAGGACCATAAAATACAGTATGTTCCGTTTGAAATAAGGGATTTAATGGAGGTCGAAGTTGGACTTCATTTTCTGGACACCCGGTATACTTTGAGGTATTTGTAGCTTGAGCCAACACAAGCTCAATCTCTTATAAACATATGGGAGAAAAATTGGTTATCGGAATTTACCTTAGCGAAGGTTATCTATTTCCAACTATAGGTTAGTTTTCGCATCAGATTTCATTAAAATCAAAATATCTCAAAAACTTTTGGTTTCCTAGATAGGGAATGATATTGAAAGTTACTTTGAAAAATTTAAAATAAGGAAGTTGATGTCAACTTCCGGTATAACAGGAAGTGTTATTTGTAGTTTTCCTGTCTAATAGGCCACTAGCCATGATGCACTCTGTATAACAACATTTGCAGGATCTGTACAAAAAGGACAGAAAGAAAACAGACAATCAAATTATTTTCCATTAGGAGATGCAACTCTGTACCTTGTACTTCGGTCTGAATCTACTGTGTACGTCTACTTAATGGCAGCAAATAATAATTTAAATGTACCTGACTCATGTGCGTCGACGGGAAAAATTGTCAAGAGTTTCAGCTCAACAATAACAATATGATTAATAAAATCATATTACCATACATTCAGCAAATATGCACAGTGCACGGCATATTATGCTGCATCTGCTATATCAAAACAGACATTAGTAATATCGAATGAAAATATGTTTGTAATTAGCATTATCATAGAAATTTACATACATATTATAAACCTATGAATTACACGAATTGAGACTGAAATTATAATTAAAATAATTACTGTAACAGTATTTCAGTGTACCATGTATACGACATGAACTAGCAATTAAAATGGATGCATGATTGATTTCGATGTTGATCGACATGAACTAACTACAGTTCATATCGGCTAGATGCAACGTGAAATTTCATTCTGGCTTTTATATCTTACGTTTCAGTTAGCTGGGGTTAAAGGATTATAGAACAAGCGACATGATATCATTACTTCTAGCCAAAGGACGTTAGAGCCATTTTAAGAACCATTAGACGAAGAAGTAAAAATGTCCTTTATTTTAGTGTTATGACAGCATTCGATAGTAAACTACCAAAGAATTTATATTATAAAAGAATTTTAAAAAACAAAATATGTTATTTTTATTATTATTTGATTGAGTTCTGTGTATGTTTGTATTTGTTTCAAATTCTTATCTCAGTTGGTCTAAGCGTGGTAGCTCAGTTGGTTAAGGCGTATTGAGTGGCGAATATGCTGATCGACTGTCTACCGCGCTCCGGGTTCTACCCCCAGCCCCGGTATTGACAACACAACATGTGTAACCCCCTTCCGCACAGCCTTGGCTTTGGATTTGGGGGTTGTCTACTATTTGTGGTGTGTTTATGGTGTATTTATGTTATGTTTGATTGAATATCGTGTCTGAGTAGTATTTCAATAGCAGAATTTTTCCCTATTTTCATTCTTATACAGGGTGTTTCCCGAGGAAATGGACATGCTTTAATGACAGATAGAGGACACTAGGGGTAATAATAATCAACCATAGAAGGATGTTTTATGTATTTTGGTCAAAATTTCTTTTGGTTGTTACTTTGTAAAGGAATGGAATACTAAGGTCATATTTGGCACATATAATACACTAGTGATCCTGAATAACTACTTGTATCATGTACATAAAAAATCCAGGTCCGGACTTGAGAAAAAAACGTTTTTGTTGTTCTTCAAGAAAAGAATACCCTGTATATGTTTTTTTAAATTTCAATATTAACTGAACAAAATGGCTTCATTATTTTTTTTTCCACACCTCTGCCGTCATCGAAATAAATTCTAATAAATAATGGAATATGAGACTTTAGAAAATATCGATGAATGTCATGCGCAAAAAATGCTTCCACTATTAAATAGGGCATTTGGTTTTTTTTTAGCAATAATTATTATGTTCTAATTAAATTTTTTTATGGAGGAAGTGAAAAGAAATAAAAAAATAAATATTAGAGGACACCGAATCAAGAAACTATTTCATTCCTCTCATTTATTAACGAGTGGTAATACATTAACACAATATACCTATTGCCAACAATAATTACTGTAATAACAAAGTTGTATATCAATAATGCACATAGTAACAAAATAACAACAAAATATCAGCAGAATAATTGTACCAAAAACAAAAAATGCAGATATTGTCATAAAACATATTTACAAATTAGAATTATAATTAGATTGTATATTCAAAATAGCCTCCTCAGTTTCAGTACATTTTCTAGTGCAGTTCACGAGATTACCGATTGATCTTCTTATCACATCTGGACTATTTCTAATTTCGTTGCGGCATTCAACAATACTTTGATTTAATTGATCTACGCAGTCAATGTCCACTCTTTAAGTGACCTCATAATATAAAACTAACTGATTTTACGTTTAAGGCCATTGCTTAAAGTAAAATTTCTTAACTGATCTGATCATTCTTTTTGCCAATTAGTTTTGATAAAAATCTCAAATTAAGGTTTTAACAACATACATTATCGAATCTTTTAGGAAATGTAAATATCCGAGGTATATTCTTTCAACATGATGGAGCCTCACCACATTTATCCAACCAAATTAGAAACCATTTAAATGATACATATCCAAACAGATGGACTGGCCAGGAAGGTCCTCATGTATGATCGAAAAGGTCTTCGGATTTCAACCATGTAGATTTTTTTTATGAGGTCATTTAAAGGGTGACGTGTACAAAATGGATACTGATTGCATGGAGTAATTAAATTCAAACGATTGTTGAATACCACAAAAAAATTAGAGACAGACAGTCCAGAAGTGATAAAAAGATCAATCGGCCATCTCGTGAAGCACACTAGAAAATGTACTGAAGCTGAGGAGTACATTTGGAACAGAGAATTTAATTATAATTCTAATTTGTAAATATGTTTTATAACAATATCTGCATTTTTGTTTTTGGCACAGTTATTCTGTTAATATTTTGTTGTTATCCTGTTACTATGTGCATTATTAATATGCAACTTTGTTATTATAGTTATTGTTTTTGTTAATAGGTATGTTATGTTGCTATATTACTAGTCATTTAATAAATGAGCGGAATGAAATAGGTTCTTGATTCGGTGACCTCCAACATTTACTTTTTTTTACCCCATCCATAAAAATTGGTAATTAAAACATAATTATTATTACTGACAAAAAAGTAAATGTCTAGTTTAGTAGAGGAAGCATTTTTTGAGCGTATCATTCATCGATATTTCCTAAAGTTTCATATTGCATTATTTAGTGGAATTTATTACGAAGACATCAAGTGTGTGGCAAAAAAATTAATTAAGCTGAAGCCATTCTGTTCAGTTTTTTATGTACTTTTCGAATTTAATATTGCAATTTAAAAAAAGACATATACAGAGTATTGTTTTCTTGAAGAACAACAAAAACATTTTTTTTCAAGTCCGGATCTGGATTTTTTTTGTGTGTAGTATAACTACTTATTCAGGATCACTAGTATATTATATGTGCCAAATATGACCTTATTATTCCATTCCTTTACAAAGTAACGACCAAAAGACATTTTGGCAAAAATACATAAGACAGTATTTCAGCAAGGAAGGTCCAACTAGCTTTTTCTATGGATGATTATGATTACCCTCGGTGTCTTCTATCTAGCATTAAATCATGTCCATTTCCTCGTGAAACATCCTGTATAGGGGGTGTTTTTGATCCTTCTGAATTAATCAATGGATATACGGATTCGTCGATATTAGATATGAATTCTGCGTCAAAAAACACTAAGAATATCTTGATTGCTCTGCCATAGCTGATGAGTATTCATTTTTTGTGGGGCTGTGTATTTTTTGATAGCATCAAGTATATCACAACTTCAACCCCTCATATTTCAAAAACCAAACATATGCTCATCTTGAAATTTTATATTCAGGATGTTCCCACTATTAACAATAATTTAGCACTTAGTTTGAAACAAAATTCGAGGGCTAGAAATTGGGTGATTTTTGGGTCATTCTTTGTGGTGAAAAATGAAGAAAGAAGCTGGGAAGCTGTTGCCATATGATTTCATGCTTGTCCAAGAGAAAACTGTGGAAGAAAAGGTATATTGGAAATGAGAACTGTTTTCGTCCAAGAGATGACAAATATGAATGCAGTTAGCAAGGTGACTCCCACAACCATCGACAAGACATACTCTATACTACCAAGTGAGCCGAATGTATGCACAGTGGGTAGCCTTAAAAAATCGTACGAAGGAAGAGAACTAAGAAAATCATGAAACCCGCACAACCTAAGATGAATCGTTCCTGCTTTTTGATTCTGACCGGGGAAAACAACGAATACTAGTCGTCAGCACAAAGAACAACCTGGTAGTACTAGGAGAATCTAATCACCTTTATATAGACTGTTTTACAAATTTTACGCCATTCACATATTAACGAACGAATCATCTATATTACTTATGTATGCATTATTTCCTGATACAAGCAGATGCACCTACACCAAGTTGATTGAAACTCTAGAAAACCCAGCAGTGACCCTAAGCCCAGAAATAGTTCTCGTTGGTTCTAAGGCAGACCACTAAAAAATTTGCTCATAATATGAAGCTTCTCTGCCTTAGCTCGAAAAGGAGGATGGTAATAAATGTATGTGATCAGTGCCTGCAATAGAGCCTATCATCCTTCAATTTGGAGGGGCTGTAAATCAAAATAATCTTTACAGTGGTTTATCAACTCAACATTGCTCTATTTTATGTGCTGCTTGACATTCTTGAGTTTGTACAATTCATCATTTCCTCATTTCCCGGCTAAGGCATAGATAGATATTAGCTTTTGTCCTTTTGGAAATTATTCAGCATTTTTTGATGTCTTGACTGGATCAGCATAATTACCAGAAGACGTTTTAGATTATTTTGAGGAAATACGGATAGGAATGCAGAAATCGTTGTTTCAAATGAAAATGTAGAAGTCTTTTAATAGTGTTTTGGGCGGAAACCACATAGAAGGTAAAATATGGCATTTAAGAACCAGTTTTCAACAAGCCACCCAACAGTGTGGAAGTTGAAAGCGGAACACTTTTTGGTGAAAGAGAAGTTCGTTTTAGATCACCTACTGAGCAAAAGAAAAGAAAGTTCGAAAAACTAAATTTATAAGGCTACAAAACATTTTTCAGGAATTTTCACCTAATAATAATTACAGAGCTTATTTAGCTAGAATTGTTCATAATTTAGTTTATTGAATCCATTTTGTTGTAATAAATGTTTCCTGGTTACCTTAAGAACCACCTGTATTATATACTTTTTAAATTTCCCTTAAGCCTGTAAATATGTTTTTATAGATTTATTTTTATCTAAAAGGTTATTTCAGTATACAAAAATTCAATTCTAAGAATTCTCCATTCAACTATTTCTTCAAAACATTGTCCTTACGAAGAATTGTCTATTCTGTCCCTCGAAAAATTGTCGTTCGAATAACTGGTTATTACCGTTTTACTTTCCCATATGCAAAGTATACCGGGTGCCAAGGCTAGGGGCTCCCCCCTATATTTCCTTTATTTTTTTACTTATCCATTTGAAATTTGGTGTGCATAAATTACCTGGATTTTTGGACATAAAAACGGTATAAGACCATTTCTGGTTTACCCGGAAATGACCGCAACTTTCGATTTTTAAATGGAACACCCTGTATATTTTTACATAATTGGATTCAAGACAACATTCTGAGTATACCATGTGATTTTCGCGAATTTTTGAGTAAATGTTCAGTTTTTTAAAGCATTTAAAGACATTCGTCTAGAGTGCTTTGGAATAGCAACATTTGTTCTACGGCAGGTAAGGTTCAAGGGAAAAATATAATTTTTCGTTTGATCTCATTAACTATTTACGAACCCTCCAAAATTGAACAAATCACTTTTTTATCGAAAACTTTTTTTTCAAACGGGAAGGTGGTGGCTCCTAGTGTTCAATGAATTATAGATTTTTTTCTGAATTCATTGATATATTTACTTAAAAATAAAAAATCACTTTCAATATAATTTTTCTTGAACTCTAACGTAGTTGCCTTTGCAAAAATCATATGTCTAATAATGAAATGTGAGTAACTACCTTTTTGTGAATAATAGCCTTTTGGTTCTCTCTTTTGTTTCTTAACAGGTATAAGTACTAGTGCAAAGTATAAGGATCAATAAAATTATTTTGAAAGTGATTTTTAAATAAATTTAATAAAATAGAAAAACAAATAGCATAGATTTGAAATGGATATCAATGAATGCAGAAAAAAATCTATAATTTATTGAACACTAGGAGCCACCATCTTCCCAAAAAAAAAGTTTTCGATAAAAAAGTGACTAGCTTAGTTTTGTAGACTTCGTAAATAGCTATTAATGAGATTAAATGAAAAATTATATTCTTCCCTTGAACCTTACCTGCCGTAGAACGAATTTTGGTATCCCAAAGCACTCTAGACAATAGTACTTATTAAAATCCTTAAAAAAACTGACCATCGACTCAAAAATTCGCGAAAATCTCATGGTATACTCAAAATGTTGTCTTGAATCCAAATATGTAAAAATATACAGGGTGTTCCATTTAAAAATCGAAAGTTACAGTCATTTCCGGGTAAACCTGAACCTCTTCTCATACCGTTCTTTATGTTCAAAAATCTATTAACAGGTAGTTTATGCACCTCAAATTTCAAATGGATAAGTTAAAAAATAAAGGAAATATAGGGGGGGGGGGGGGGGTCACTATATACTTATATACTTTTTCAAATTTCCTGAACTTAAAATAGTCATTTTAGAAAATGTCTGTCTGTTATCTGCTATGTGTCGTCTGCCGTAAGTCGCATCTCGTATACAAAATTATTGGAACGATTTTGAACTTTTGCATGTGTGTTTAGAACGATCACACCTCAAGGAGAAATTGTAAAATAGAACATATTTCAAATGTGAAGGTAGTAACCTCATAGAAACTACATGGTGCTGTTTAGGCCTTACTCTTATATGGGAAAATTAGTCCGAATTGCGTCTCGTTGTTTATTATAAGTTCCTAATTTTTCTTTAATCATTTATACGTATTAAATTTGGGAATATCTTTGCTGACGTAATAAGGGAATACTGCTTTTTAACTGTGATTCCTCCCTCTACATTCATTAATGACTTTTGTATGAAGTAAAATAGCAAAATCATTAATTTATTTTTGTTTCTTTGTGAATACAAACATCTCAGAATTAATTAATCCGTTATAAAATAATTGTTTCAGACAGAGTTGTATAGAATAAAGATTCCTAAATCTATAAACACGGGCCTAAACGAAACAAATTCGAAACAGAAATTTGGTGGAAGAATATATGATTTAAAAACAATTAAATCAAAGAAATAGGGAATCTAGCTGAACAATTCTGTCATTAATCGTGTTTACGAGGTTGTCATGAGATTATTGAGATTTTTAGTTTAATACCGGCTCCTCCGCCAAAACATCTAATATCAAAAACGTTCTCAGTGCAAGCTAGTCGTGCAGGGTGCCCCAAAAAAAAGTCCCATCGCGGTTTTGTACCTTTTTAAATGAAAGAAGTGAAAATCCTCAATTCTTCAAATTTTGTTTCCGTGCCCCAAGTAGAGATGACCTCCATCCCTAAAAATTTTAACTGTCAAGAGAGTGTTCTTGCACATCGTTTTAATACTTGATACATTCCCTATAAAATGACGCTTAACTTTTTGAATTAATGTTATTGGCTGTCGAGTAACTGTGAATTAAAAAGAATCAAAGTAATCGGTTACTACTTACGTGCTGCTTTATTAAATGTTCGAAATGTCCACCATTCACCTCCATACGATAACAAAGCATATGTTCAAAATGTTGCAAAATGTTTTAAAAAAATGGTTCGGTTCAGACACTTTAAACGCTCAGAAACGCAAACATTTAGGATATGGGTATTTAATTTTAAATTTTAATAACTTCATTTCTAGAATATGCCCATACTGGTCTATATTATTAAGCCGCATGTGTTAATGCTAAAATTTATATTTTATAATATAGTAATATGTAATGAGACTGGTAAAAATACCGTTAAGATATTTCTGAACCTGTCCGTCATCTATTTAGTAACCTCCCACATTTTTAGAAAGAAAGCCACTTAATTTCTGTACAAAGTAAATACTACTATGTAGAAAGACAAAATCAGAGAAACACAATAAACAACAATAAAAAAGCTTGCGGATGTTTCTTACGGACAAACACTGGTATTAAAACGTTTCTAATGGCATTTATATGAAACACGAAGCCTGCCATTGGGAGTAGCCATCAGCACTTACGAACATATGGAGTGTCGCTGAAGGAAAACACGTTCCATATCTTTTTATGTAGCTCAAAGCAACGTCAGCGGCGTAACTTTTTAAGTTCTTGTAGAGAATATTTCCGATACTTAAGTCTATTGTTATCCTTTAATGATGATTTTTTTTTATTTCATTAAAGTGTGTGTTTATGTATAAAACACGCCACACCGAATATCAGCTCTTAAATCGCAGTACTTACTTTGCAATAAATAACTAAAGTTGAGATCCTCGCAAAAAGCACTGTGACGTCACATCGAGAAAACTAGTCTCGCGTGGGGTCCCTCAGACTGAGCGGCGGGTGGCTTTGAGACTAATTTGCGTTTTAGTTTTGTCACCTCCTAACCTAACTTTCGTTCTTGTCTGAAAACGTTGTGTTGTGAATTCACGTATCTTGAAGATTTTGTTTAGTTTATGATTCTGTTTTGTGTTGAGAAATAGAAAATACTTATTATAAACACTGTATAGTGTCACTCTGTAATAATACAACTATTAAATCAGCAAATAAAATGTTTATTCTCGTGCCTAAAGATAAAAATCGCCGATGAAAATGGCTAATAGCATGCAGAAGAAATACTATAGGGGATATTTCTGAAAAGAACAACGCCATTTATGTATGTGAAAATTATTTTAATATTAAGTAAAGCCAAAATACCAGAATTGAATTTTTAGATAAGATATTATATTACAGGTTACAGGTCAGTGTTAAAGTTTATTTTATTTTACCATTGAATAAAGTGTCATAAACTTTAATTTCTTTAACCCATTAGCTCCCACGAATATTTTTTCTTTATTCTTATGAGTTTTTTACTTTAGTTGGCCACTCATATGCACACTTGTACTAGAGAAATTATTACAAAAATTTTTGTTTTGCAAGTTTTTGAAAAAAAAATGGTGTACTCAAATGGGTACAACGGGATATAATAAAGTATAAGAAAATAGTGAGAAATTTTAAAAGTCATAAAAGGTTTTATTTGTTGTAGAAATGCATTACAGATGAATACTATTTAATTCTTTGAATAAAATGCTAAACAATCACGCTCAATACATAAAGTGACGTCACACTTTAGACAATTGCATCTTGCTCGAAGGTGACATCTTACGGCACCTTAGTTGTTTTTCGATTTTTTTCGGAAAATGACACTCACCGTCTTCCGCGATACTTCTTAGACGAGAAACAGGTCGCCTTTTCGAAAAAGTCGCCTTCCCAAAAGATTTCAAGTAATGGCGAGCAACATCTCTAATAGAACCAAGTAGGTACATCCATTTTATCATTATGCGCTAGTAGGTGTAGTCTCCATGCATTTACGATTCCAATGTTTAACGAATGAATACCACCACCATTTCTTTCTGCGAATAGATACTCTATAGTTATTTACTGCCTGGTGGAGCAGGTCAACCCCACTGACGAAAATTAGTATTTAGCAAGTTCATCAGTGGACGTAGCTTATACATTTTATCAGACTTATCAAGTTTAGTATTGCCAGCAATTTTGATTTCCTGGAATTTATTTCTAGACATATTGGAAGCTACGAAAGGTACAGAAACATTTTCGCCAACGTACCAATACATGGGTTCACGGGGTAATTTATGGTAGCCAGAAAGATAAAATAAAATAAAATTCCTAAAAATATTTTTATTTTTATTTCTGCCTCTCCCACCGCAAAACCGTGGTTATTTTTTTATGATGCATAAATATTTGATTGCTCAACGATCAATTTTATAACCTTATCGTCAAACAATCTTTCAAACATTCGAACAGGATTATCATTCTTCACATCTTCTATCTTTCTGCGTAGCCCAAAGTTTTATCCTTCATACTAATATCTTCATAATTCTTTGTCCACTTAGGCTCTACCTTTTTACTATTACTATTTGAACTTCGGGAAAGTTGAAAATACCCATCTGTTTGCATATCTACCTCAGGCGGGATAATAACTATTTCTCGGTCGTGCTTTGCAGAAGTGCAGAAGAAACTTCTTCCATTGCTTCTCCCATTGTTTTGAAACGTTTGCCGTAAAAACTTTTGGAAGCGATTGGCTGGAATTCAGAATCCATCTCGGAGCAAGTTCTGAAAAAATATTACGAATTTACTTATACATATTTTCCTATTGTACTCAAATGGGTACACTTTTCTCATTTTTTTTTTTTAAATAATGCAAAATGGTATTCCGAATTTACTTATACATATCTTCCCATTGTACTCAAATGGGTACACTGCCATTTTCTCATTTTTTTTTAAATAATGCAAAATGGTATGTCCCGATATTATAAACAACTAAAATACATACCTTAAAACCTAATTTACCACCTCAAATGGAATATTTTAATTTTCACGTTATAAAAACTAATTCTTGAAAGCACAGGTTTTAGCACAACTTGTTTACTCAATCTTTTAAGTTGTCATTTACTACAAATGCTATCCATAAAAAAACCTTGAAACTACGCGCTTCCTACATATTGCAGAGTCCTACCAAGACATAAGTTTGTAGACATATTTCAATACATGTCGCTGGGAGGCAAAAATTCACGGTGCACTCAAATAAGTACAGTGGGAGGTAATGGGTTAAATATTATGTTTATTTCTAACTCTCAGTGTTTTTAATGTATGAAGCCACCATAAAGATATCTACAGACTACAGTCTACACTAGATAAATTGTTTGATTGTCCTTTTGAAAAACCTGCATCAGTCATTTTTAACTAAAGCTTATATCAAAATAGCAAATATCACTTAAAATCAACGAATATTGAAGATGTTTTTGCAACGAATACGTATCTGGATATGGGCTTTTGCACGGAGTAGTATTTAAATTTTAGGTTAGGTTGTGTTCACTGCTAGTTGTTTCTGACAAATGCGCATGCGCATGCGGAATTGTCAAAGCCAAAACAGAATCGGTGTCGCTTTGTTACGTGTTCAAATGAAATTAAGCCTTAAAAAAAAACTAAAAGTACTAAAATGCTCATTTAACTCAAGGTTAGCTAGCTCCAGCAAGAGACTTCAGTGGTGAGATTCGTTTATTTTTAACGATTTTATATTTTTGCCAAAAAAGTTTGAGCGCCAGGTAATTTCCAATAAAATTTCACCAACCTTAAGCTCCTGTTCGACACACCGATTTAAAATTACCAAACTCCGTGTTTATTCTAATACTTGAAGTCTCCTTTGACAACATAATCAATAAACAGTAGAGTCAATTTTAAGATAAAATTTTATTACAGAAAATAGGACAAGTATATCCAAATAGAAAAAAACTTATTACAAAATGGTGAAAGGTTCAGTCATGAGGTGACTATCTCTGATTTACTCTAAAAAATTCGTACAAAAAATTCTTACCTGATGTTAAATCGCTTCTAATTTAAATAAATTCAGTATACTGTACGGACGTTACTATCATCCAACATCTTTCTAGTATCCTAAGATATGTGCATGTACAAGACAATTCGATATACGTATATAACTGCGCAGTTACTCACATTAATTGTAAAAAAAACAATAAGTTTACTACATGAGTAACATATCAAATATTTAGGCACTCAAACTGGCCATCGGTATAAAAAATTACATGAACAAAAAAATTGAAACGTAACAGGGGGTCCTTTATTCTGGACATCACTGTAATGCAGATTAAAAATAAGTCACCGACCTCAAAAGTCCTTAAAGGTGATGAATAATGATACCAGAAACTCCAGGCTCTCCAGGTGAATTCTCGTCATGTAACTGTAACCTGATGCGTGACTGCAGTCTACGTACTTAAAGTCTGTCCTAGTAGCGTCCTCACAACCACAAACTCGTAAATTCGTAACCATAACAGCAAATTCAAATCCAAAATTCGGCACGTGGCCTCCAACAAAACTTCCATAACAAGAAAAATCTATCTCCCAAACTTGAAAGTAAAGACTTAACTCTCCAATAGATTAATTAACCATATACAATGTCTTGCCTATTTAAAAGGATAAAATGTTTAGAATTTGATATTCTAAGAAAATCGCAAAAATGCTCTTACCCAACAAAACCGGAATGGGCTCACACAAAAAAACAAGGATCCATTAGCTTCGTTTCCTACCTATTTAGAAGTTCCACAATAACCATAATCGGCTTCAAACAGCTTAACAAACAATCAGGCCCTTCTAAACTTTAAGACTTTCCAGCATGATCCCCAAAAGTGAATATCGGGATGTTTTTTTTTAAAAAAAACAAGTCAGGAAAAATCTCGACTGAATGGCGGAACGACGCGCTAACCAGTGAACAGAAACCCACGTTTTCTTTTCCGGTCAACCACATGTTCTCGAGCACCAATCACAGCTTGCCATTTCATTAGGAGCCTACCCATAATTCCTTTTCGCGTATTAATTTATAAATACACAGAAAGTCCTAACCATAGAATGATTAAAGCAATTCTTAAAATAGAGACTAATAAGCATAAAACCCATGATCGAACCATATTTACAATAAAAATAAATAAAACTAGGATTAATAATTTAAATGCCATAATTTTTCCTCCATAACCAATGTTGGTAACACTTTTCCTCAAACTGAAATATGACAGCTGACAAAAAGGAATAATAAAAAGGCCTACCAGGCTTATTCTTTTAAATAAATAAATAAGAACTTGTTAACTACAGGTAAGAGAGTGTGGTTTTGTTGTAACTAATAGAAGTGTAACTAAATCCTTTTTCCAGACTATACGCCCTGAAATGTGTATATTTGCCTACACTTACAGACATTCCCAAAGATGTTTACACACTTTGTTGGAACCGAATTCCTGAGAAAATAGCAAGGAAAAATAATAGGATTAGCTCAATTCAACAGTAAGTCATACAATATAAACTCTCCCTGGTAGCTATTACTAACTTGTGTTTTGTTTATCGTTTTAGGTTAGGCAGCCAAAATACCTCCTGCCAGCAACCAAAGGAAAAATACATAAAATAAAAACTATTATAACCCTCCAGACATGACAAATCCATGAACCTAAATTATAATGATTCTATGAAATAAAACCCATAGGTAACAAGAAGGTTTCCAGAGTATTTTTATTTAACCAACGATACACAAACAAGTTACCTTCTCTATCCACTTTGCTATCAACAAAAGAAAAGAAGCAAATATAAATACCCTTTTCCTCAGGTATCAACTAAAACATTTAAAAAAACAAACGTAGCCTCACTCATTTTTAAATTTACAACCGCATATACAACTATAAGATCGGAACCCAATTTAACGTTACAGCTTGACGCCATCGTCCGACTTTCTCTATCTGACGTCACGTTTCAAGACTGAGTAAAATCAGGCAGATTTTAATCGCTTATATTTCTGGAAAAAACTTTTTTTTAATTTCTGTTGTCTATGAGGTTTTTAATGATGTTAGTTCATGATTTTGAGTATTTTAATTAAATTTTATTTTATGGGCAAGTTCCCTATTCATAGAGTTCCTGTGAGCACAGAGAGACTAGAGAAGATGTTACTGCAAATTAAAAGGCTTGAAGGCAATAGGATCGAACGAACACATTATTAAGTAATCTAGTGACGATCGGCTTCAGAGTAAAGGGACGAGTTATCTAACTGCTCGGGTATGATTAGTCTGAGGTTATGTTCTCTGCTACTCAGTCAGATTAAGTGTTACGACCTCCGCTAGATTCTGATTTAAGTTATCAAAATACTATTCTGGGGGTCAAGCTGTCAACAGTTACGTATTGGCTTATTTACATTATAGAAATGAGCAAGATATATTCAGATAGATAGATAGATATTACGGACCAGTGACAATTTAAAGTTGTATAATACATGTCATATTATAAATTATATCTAGCTTACTAAGTATATGACAAACACATAAACATGTACAGAACATACCTTTTGACTAACAATTTATATATAAAATAATAATGAATAAAAAATAAAATGGTTCAGTTATTGAAGAATACACTAGCTTTCAGTTGGTATCACACAGTTTGGCTGATACTAGTCACTGTCTGATGATTTTCTTTTACATTTAACAATATTGTGTATGCCTCTTATTTCCTCTGGTAGCATTCGATAAAATTTTGTGCACTGATAATAACATCCTTTTTCCAATAATGACGAATTGTGCAGAGGGTTTGCGAAATTGGTTTTTTGTCGGATATAATGTGTATGGTCATTTATTATGCCTAAAAATTAACTTATATTACTCTGAACAAAACACAAACACACAAAGTTAACAGAATCAGCTGTTTGAAAATGTCTTTACAAGATTGGCTATACCTTCGATCAGTTATTACTATTATGGCCCTTTTTAGAATAAAAAATCGACTGAATTTGAGATCTATCCAAACACATTATCTTTGATTACTATTTTTTTTAAATATCTTTAGTGCAAAGCGGGATTTGTTTAATTTACCATCTAATTCTTAAATGTGGCTTCGCCAACTGAGATGCTCATTGCTCATCAATGATATTGGTTTAAATAAAAATCGAATATCATGATTTCGTCGATCAATTTTAATGAAATTTTCTTCGAAGGTGTCCCTCAGTTCGATTTTAATACAACTTAGCCAAGTACCATAAATATAAATCATATCGCATACCCAAGATAGAATCTTTAGGTATTCACATCTCTATCACCCAATATGTTCTGCCTTTATATTTTCACAATATTGACAATACGTAACGCTTTGCCAAGCAGATTTTTGACTAGCCATTAATCGACACGCGTTTAGCGGCACTAGCTAAAGGCAAAGGCTTTGTAATTTTTTTAGATGAAGATGAATAAATCCAGCGGTGAAAGCAACGTCCATTCCAATATAGTTATTAAGGTATCAAGGGTGTTATAAGGATAATAATGCACCGAGGTCGGCAGTGTACTTCCCGAGGGCTTCTGGCCCGAGGGAATGTACGCCGACCGAGGGCGTCATTATCCTATAACACCCGTGGTGCCTTCAACGTTTAATGTCCTACAAGTCTGTTATTTAATTCTATTTTTTTTTGACATTTACGATTTATTAATTTGACATCTATTATGTTCAGAACGATTTGATTTAAAAGAGAGTAAAAATCAAAATTGTTTGTAAACGCCGCCGTTGCATAGCGACGCATTTTGTTTGTCAATAACGCTATCATAATTTACTTGTTTTGGGTTGTGTTATAATTTTATAATGCCCTAGTGCGTTATAAATATTCATAACGCCCTAGGGCGTTATTTTTCATTTAATGTATCTCAAAATAGGGTGGTTATTGTAAAATAACAACAGACTTGTAGGACATTAATAATTTAACGATAGTTGGATGTTGCTGTCCGAAAGGTGTTATTAGAATCCTCTTCGAGGAACTATAGCAAGGAACAGAAGCTCATGCAACACCAGAATTAGCAGATTTAGTTTTGATATTGGCAATCTTTTATTCCAAATATTAATATTAAAACTAACTTTAGTGTTAAGAGCAACGTGTACATAAGTATGATTCATAAACTAAAATCTCTTCTAAAAAGAAGGTTTTACAAAGCAAGAAGTAATCAAATTTTTACTAGAATTATTTGACGAAAAATTCTTCATTATGAAAATGTCTTTGATAATGGGGTTTTCAAGAGCATGTCCTCAAAATGAACAACAATAATAAGTGAAGACATGCAGTATAAAAAATGTATTCCTGCACAAATCTGGAGAATGTGGAACATTTCACTCAAAATGTTTACAACATTGTCGATGTTGCGCTAACAGACTATATAGCTTCATAAGATAATGGGAGACCTGAACTCGTAACAGCAAATAAAAGTACGAACCAGAAAATTATACTCCTAGATTATCGTCCGTAACTTTTGGTCTGTGGTCTGTCAGGCAGACCAGACCAGTGAATCTCTATGTATTTTGATCCGCTAAATCTGAATCCGAAGTCAGAATTATCAATTTGAATAAGTGATGATGAATGCTTATTCATTTTTTGTTTTGTTTCAATTAAGTTAAGTCCGGTACACGATGAAAATATAAGTGTATGGCAAAATACAAGATCTTCTTCAACGAGATTATGTCGTTCAATAAAGTTTTTATCTGCTAAAGAAACTGATGAATTAACTCGGAATGAAACACAATTAATTAAAGACCAAATAGTTCATTTAAGACCAACCAAAATAATTATAGGAGATTCATCATCATCGGATGCTGTTAACAATGATTGACGGTAAAATCTGTAATTCTCTAACGGAACATCTGTCTAGCCAATCTTGTTAAATTTGTGAAGCCACACCAGATATTTCGAATGTTTCTTACATATTAGCTCTAGGCTTGACATAAAAAAATGGCAAATAAAAGATGCATCTGACAAAACAAGTGTCAAGCTAAGAAAATTACATATTCAAAATCGATTTAAAGAAGACATGGGCTTAATAGTAGATAGACCAAAACCAGGTTTTGGCTCCACAAATGATGAAAATACTGCTCGACGTTTTCTTGCAAATGCCGAAAAAAGTGCCGATATTACGGGATTGGATATAAACATTATTAGTAGATTTGGGATTATACTTCAAGCATTATCATCGGGCCATAAAATAAATATTGATGAATTTGAAAAATATATTAGGGAAACTATCCATGGTATTATATGACTGTTACTGTGCACTTCTTATGCATAGTGTCGCCATTATCAACAGTAGTGTTTTACCCATGGGGCAATTCTCAGAAGAGGTTCAGGAAGCCAGAAATAAAGATTATAGGAGGTTTCGGGAATCTCACACCAGAAAAACATCTCGTATTACTCACAATGTTTTTAGTAACTTCCGATCCTATAATAAACAGTTTTCGAACCGTTCCTAAAATATCGTCAGGAACGATGTCATCTGATGTCTTAAATCTCCTAAAATGTCCGAGCATTCCATCACAACCTCATACCAATAATCCATCCACTTTTGAGGACGGGGACGAATACACTATAGAGGATTCTATAGAATCTGATATTGACAGTGACGATTCTGATTACACTGATTAATTTGTTAAAATATATTAGTTTTTAAGGGTAGTTTTTTATATTTTAATATGTGAATCTTGTAATAATTTTAAGAAATTATAATTTTTATATGTCCATCAGTATTTTTAACTTGTAGTAGAGTTGGAAAGCATAACAATCGTTCAGTTTGTGATACCAACATCAAGTTCGGCACAGAGGTACAGTTTTTCTTGGTGAATAATATGTGATATAGTGCCAAGCGGAAAAAAATTTTTCGGCGGCCATCTTGAAAAAAAAAATAAGTTGGTGGATAGTTTTTTGGGATTATCTTGTAAACCGCGTACCTATGCCAAAAGAACTCCTAGGTAAAATAGAAGAATACAAAATTCACTACAAAATAACGTTTATACTTTTTTGTCATCGACCAAATGGTTTTCCTACAATTAGGCCAAATGATCAGCGGTACGATTGTCAAGCATTATTTGTATGACGTCTCGCAGATCGTTTAGTACGTTACCGACAGTATTATTGTTATGATTACTAAGAATAATACATTAGTAACAATAATAATAATAATCATCCAGATCCTGATTCTTGAGGGTGGAGTTTACCACCCTTTTTGGACCACATCTCCAGAAGCTACTTTAGCTTGCCAGGAGCTGGTTTCTTGTAAATGTCGAGTTATATGTAGTAAAAAATGTTCATGCGCTCGTGCAGAGTTAAAATGTATGGTACTGTGTTTATGTGATGGAGACTGCTGTGAAGCCGATAGTGACTGAAAATTTTAACTTTTACGCATTCGTTTCTTTGCGAATTTATAAAAAATCACTAGAGTAGAAATATTTAGTTAAAATAAAGCTTACAAAAAAATTTATTTAGGTACTTTTTATTAAAAATAGAATTATGTTACAGCTATACTTAAATATATAATTTCTCCGCCACTGAGAAAACTAATGGAGTCACAAAAACTCATTACATGATTTTTGTAGAAAATTTAGTTTACTTTCATTTGTGTAATTACAAAAATATTGGTACAATGCGCCGTTTTCAAAATAATGTCGAAGTACTGATTCTTCTGACGATTTTGATGTTATAACAGCCGAACCATTACTTTTTCTGAGTGGCACTATATTCCATTTTGTTCGTCTCAAAAAACTGTCTATGCTCACCCAATTTCAGGTTAGTATCACCATCTGAACGATTCTTAAGAAAATTCGAATTAAGCAACTTCACTATTGGGAAACATATTAGTTTGCTAAATGTAATTTATTTTGGAACGTATTCTTTATAAACACAGAAAACAATACATTTCATATAGTAAAAAATATCGACTTTTACTAATTCCAACAACTTTCAATTTTTTTTATGTACTCTTATGGTTTATAATTGTAGTCAATAAGCAATTATAGCGTGTAAAATACAATACAACCATATAAAAGCCTGTATATTAGTCTTATGAGGCGCTATGAATTTTGTCCAACTAGATCCACAATACTGTCCACTGTGGCATCTGTCTGCTTCCCTAAGGTTCACATCTCAGAGGCGTTAAGGAAACTAAGGCGTTAGCAAGTTTGATATTGTGCTTCTCGTGATATTTCTGTCGCGCCAAATTTTGCTGTACTGACAAGTTATCAATCTTGCCAGTCGTATTTTCGCCGAATTTCATATTCACAATTGCCTGCCTGTGTTGTCCACAAATGCTCCCGGTAAACCCATCATAGAAATCCAAAAGTAAGTAAAAAAATTGTGAACTAAAATCTAGAATGATACTTAGTTTGTTTATGGTGCATCTAATTTTCTCTACTAAATTTGCAATAACTCGCTTAATACTTAAAACGATTCTAATGAACTTGATAATAAATTAAAGACTGAGAAGAGTACTTTAAGAATCAGTTGTAGCTGCACTTACAAAAATTAATAAATGAATACCAGCTAGTTTAAAAAAAAAATCGATTTCTGAAAATGTGTCCATTTTGATTTTATTGTTTTCTATACACATTGTCGGCAAGATTCCAACTTTGTTTTAAGTTCAACATCGAATAAAAAAAAGCTCTGAATCAGAAGTATGCAATTTTTTTTGCACTCTGTAATATACCTTAAATTTTGGCAGAACTGAAAATATGAACAAAGCGTCTCTTACTGCATTAATGTATATGAAATGGAAATGCCATCATGTAGTACCGCTACTGTAAGGCTGCTCCTTCGTATCAGTTTCTCTTCAAATGATGTTCCTTAGTCGGAATATATTACACATGCCTTTCTTATTCAATGGTTACTGGAAGAATAAAGTTTGGTAGAATGTGTTATTGCTTACAATGAGCATGAGTATGCATTCAAAATACAAATCTAACAAAGAGAGCGTTTTCTTATATAAGCTTATTATTCCATGTACTAAACATAGGGCGATTACAAGAAGTAGCTACTAGCTGGGAGTTGTGTGACATATAAAGTACTCCGGTAGTTAAAGTCAAATTTATTGCCGTGCATCTACTTGAAATAACAATTTTTATTTCTATTGTCTAGAAAGACATATATACCGTCTGTATATATTATAATAATAGCTACTGTGTCCTATCGCCATTGTTTGGATCAACCCTAGAAGGCTAATATGCACCTACTACTTTGGGCTGATTTATCACAATAAACAAATAATTGTAAGTAGTAACAAGCTAAAAACGTACTCTTCGCCAATTTACTGAGCTTTTTATATATAATTGTTACACATTCTATAGGATATTCTTCGCAGTTTTCTTGTAAATAACGTTAGTTTTTGGACATCCTAAATTTTGTAATACCATCTTTGTTGTGAAAAAAATTATATGAAAAAAAAAATGAAAAAAAATATCCAACCAGCGTGGATTCGAACACGGGACCTTTGGATTGCAACGCAAGCAAGCAAGCAAGAAATATTTATTTAAAAATTAAAATTTTTCAAAATGCGCTTGCGAAACTTTAGCCGCTGCACCACCACATATTGCTACGAAAATTGTATTATGGAAATAATATTTCGTAAGATTTCCATTTTAGTACAAGCGACAAAAATTAAGGGAATATTTTTTTTTAAATTAAATAATTAATAACTTTTTTATTTACTGATCGATTTTCTTCAAAAACAATAGTGTTCTTCCTCTAGCTAACATTAACTTACTTTCTAAATTTCAATACAATCGGACTTTTCTTTCTTAAGTTATCGTGCTTACAAGAAACGTGACGGACGGACGGACAGACGGACATTTTGAAAGTTGTTCAGAATTCGAGCGATATTTACCATTTTAGAAATGTGCCGATCAAATACAATATACTCTTCGTTTTTGCGAAGAGTATAATAATAATCATAATGCACCTAGACACTGTCAATATTTACGTCGTCGATCGGGATGACCTTGGGTTGAGCAAGAGCGCCATCTTTCACATGGCTAAGGGAAATCGGACGGTGGATGCCAAATGGAAGTCATAGCTTTCCGGCAAGAACAAAATTTCTGTGACGAACATGTGGGCCGTCTCTATTCTCTAGTACTCATTTGGTGTTCTTAGTTGGACAGTAAATGAGATACAGACTCTAGATAGAGAAACCAGGAAAACTATGAATTTTTGTCCCTCTATATAAACAGCCTGCTTAGGTCTGGAAAAATCATCAGTTTTATATAATAGTCTGGGAGGTAGCGTCAATATTTTATGCGTCATTTCAACACGACTTCTTTGTTTTTTAACTATTAGTTTTCGTTCGAAAAACAACTAAAATAAGTGTCAGCTGGTGCGACCGTGGAGATTAAAGGCGTGGGAGGCTGCGCATTTGGTAAAAATTTTTTTCTCGCGTCAATCCAATAAAGCTACAAAACTATAAGTAGTTGATTTAGGTAATATAAATGAAAAAAACAATGTGTCAGCTGCATAGGCCATAGTTATAGTCAATATGTATGAAAAACACGTGAAAATTCGTTATTTCAACAAAGCTGAAATTCATATATATTATAGATTGCGATTTAAAAAAACTATTAAAAATTGTCCAGCTGACAATACCATGGGACAAAACCTGTCAGCTAGGCCTTTTAAGTGTACCGCAGCGTCCAGGTGCTCACCGCGTATGGTATCTTTAATGCCCCAGTTAATGTATGAAACTTGAAAGAAAATCATATTTGTATGAAACATTAGACATACATATTACAGAATAATTAAGATTGCAATCATTGATTGGGAATAGTGAGGATTAAATAATTTTGGCACATTCAATACGAATAAAACAAATCAAGTCTGATTTGAATCACTCTCACTGCTGTATTCTAAATTATCTTCCTCTTCGGAAGTTCTATCTGAATGGTCTTCCAAATCTAGATTTTCCTCAGATTCTCGAGCGTCATCGTTCTCATTTTTGTCTTCACAAATATCTGCCGAAAAATATTGAAAATCATTGAAGTGAATAAAAGAGAATTCATGTAGAAGTGAAAGAGTCTATGCATAGAATACCTGGAATTTCGTCGCTCTCATTTATGATACTTTCAATTTTCGGTAATTGATCGCCTTGAGACCACTTGAAAATATACTTCTCATCACGTTCTTCCCATGTATAATCAGTTGGAAAACCCAAAGTATGAAGAGAAATGTTTATTCGGGTACGTTTTCCCCTCCGAGTCTTCATTAACCCGCAATGGCGCCATTTCGGAATTTTTTAAAATTTTTGAAATCTTGACAACTAGAACGGAAAATTATGAACAAAATATGCATGGCACATCTGAAATACGAACGGATAGGCTTCTCCTAATCTTTTATGACCATTTTGATCCAAATTGGATCAGTAACAACCTTTCCGCTGCACTTTATAGCCAGCTCTATAATTTTTGCGACTTAGGCCCTTGTTGCTCCGAAAAAACAGGGAAGCTGACGGGAGAGAGTAAGGGACTTTTTGGTACATGTTGTCCTAGACCAAAACTAGAATCCTGGAAATTTTCAGCTTTACAATAATTAATTCTGGGTAGAAGTGATATATTGACTTTAACTCCTGTGCTAAAAATATTTTGTTATTATTTGTGCCTAATATGATTATCTAATATTTCATACAAATATGATTTTCTTTCAAGTTTCATATGAGAAAAATGATATCAGCAGGCGTGAAATGGAGTATTTCATTAGTCTGTATTGAGAGAAACTTGAATTTGATCATCAGATGGTTAAAAAAAAAATGAAATAATACGTTAGCTGGGGCATTAAAGATGGGGTCCCAGAAACAGATCACTTTTCACTTTTTTGTGTGTCTGTAATATATTTGCATACGCGATTTTCTAGAAAATGGCGGAGGATCCGGTGATATTCATATATTACGCATACACATACAAAAAAAGGCCAGAAAGAGACCACTTTTTTTTATTTTGTGTGCCTGTGTAATTAATGGGGATTTAAAAATTTTGGAATCAGAATGTGTTAAATACCTAGGCGTAATTATAGGCAGACATTTTCGGTGGAATCTACAAATATAAAACGTAACAAAAAAATTAAGAAGCTTGTTGCCAAAATTTAAACATTTATGATCATATTTAGACATAAATAATCTACGTATATTATACTATGCCTTAATACAACCACACCTATCTTATGGTATAATTAGATGTTTTCACTGTATGAAAATTTGCTTTTTTGATATTATTAAAATGAAGTAATCCATACATTAAAGCACTTACCAATATTTCAACACCATTCTTTCATCTATCAATTTAAAATTTCAACAAATAAATAACAAAACTGAATAACTGAACGGGTATTATACAAAACGGACTGTAACGTCATCGGTTGCATTAACATAACCTCAATTTCTAGGTTTTTTAAGTTTATTGTCATTTTTAATGATTATATCTGCACTTCTCATTTGAAACCAGTATGGCTCCAAACAAACATTTAAAAATTGACGCATATGATGTCTCAATATTTTTGATTACTAAAAATGGGCAGCTAATTATAGGTTTGATTTCCAACCTACAAAAATCGCCTTATTTTATTGGGAGAAGATATTTAAAACTTTATGAACATTTAGTGGAGCGAAATAGACCATAAAAGTCGCTCTGTTCTCGAGAAAAAAAATCAGCGTAGAACCAGATCGGACCTTAAAGGTTTTATAAAGTGAACAATTCTACATGAGAAATGGCTATTTACGACCTTTTATTATGGTATAGATATTTTTTATTTCGAAAAAACTTCGTGTTTTTTAACATTTACACCGCCAGATCTTCAAATCTAATTGAGCTATCGATCTGATTTTTTTTTTTTTTTTAATTAAAGTACACACCGAAGCGCTTCCAATGGTGTTTTTATTTCTATCGCTTATTGTTTATTATTTTCCTTAAATAACAATGAACTTATTACTTCGCCGACAATGCACTCATATTTTCACTAAGCGACAAACTTTTTGATTTTTGCAAATTTTTATATACATGCAACGAAGCAATTGAAGCCAAGATACGGGAGAAATTTTTGAAAAAAACATTTTTCATCTAGGACTTATAGTTTTTATTTATGAATATTTTTCTGACGCAGTAGCATATGTACACCCGGCAAGCGCGTGACTACAGGTACCGAGTACCGCTAAATACGATATGGTTGTGCTGTCCTAATAATAATAATACAATGTGAATTCGTGTATATCGTAAATGGTGTCGTGTGTAGTACAGTTTTCTGAAGTTTTTTTTAAGATTTATTATTTATTAATAATGGAATGTATTATATTTAAAAAAACACACTGCGTGGTGACAAATCTGTAGTAGACAGACCCAGAATAATATAATTTTACATGTAGTATGTGAGTCTAAGTCCCCTCAACAAATAATATTGGTTAAATCCTTAATACTGACGTCCTAATTTTGCATATTCACTTTTATTCTTCTCTTCCTAGTTTGAGTACAATTATATTATATGCATTCGGACATAGTACAAACAAGAGATTCATATTGATAAATAAAATTTGGTAATAACAATTTGTTCATGTCTTCTATCAATTCATGTTTGACAGGACGCATTTTATAAAATTGGAAACAGGACTGTATTTGATGTTCTGAGGAAGAACGTTGATTGTCTCGAGAAAATGTCGAAACTGCCTCTACTGCCTAAGCAAGAAGCATTGAAAATAGCTGCAAAGTATGTTCTCTTGTTATACAAAAATAAGGATATCAATATTCGAACTCTTGATTTACGTCTACGAATGGCCATCAAATCTAATAAACCATCTTCCGAACTTCCACTAACTGATTATGCTTTTACCAACATTTCTTGAGGTTAGTGATTTAAATTCTTTAGAAGGAACTTTAACAATATATACTAAAATTACAGATGTATGCATCAGTTAAAGATATGGTACTCCAGTAATGATCCAAATCCACTGCTGGAAGATACAGAAGGTTGGGAGGTGAACTTTAATAAATGATTGTTGGAATCCAATTTTTTCAATTCAAAAACCAATTCCAGATATTGTACAGCAACGTTTAAGCCTTTATTGTTCCGATAAAATTGCAATAACAAAAAATGTAACTGTGTGAAGGAAGGTTTAAAATGTTGTGTGCAGTGTAAATGTATCGTGTGCAATAATTGTCTAGAATGTATGGATGGATTTGAGGATTATGAGGAATTTTTTTAATTATCATTAAAATTTAAAAATTTATAAAATAATAAACATGTATGTTAAGATGGCCTCTGACTAAAATTGTTACTTTCTACTTGTTTCCAAATTTTTGTTATAGTCGTGATATTTCATCATGCAGTGACAATCGCGCGCCTGCCGAGTGTATGAGCCATTTGCTAGTGCGTCACAAAAATATTCATAAATGAAAAACTGTAAGTCCTAGATGGATTTTTTTTTTCAAAAACTTCTTCCATATTTTGGCTACAATTGATTCGCTGCATGTATATGAAAATTTGCAAAAATGAAGTTTGTCGCTTAGTGAAAATATGAATGCATTGTCAGCGAAGTAATAATTTCATTGTTATTTAAGGAAAATAATAAACAATAATCGATAGAAATAAAAACACCATTGGAAGCGCTTGGGTGTGTATTTGAATTTAAAAAAAATTAAATCGAGAGCTCAATTAGATTTGAAGATATGGCTGTGTAAATGTTAAAAAACACGAATCTTCTAAATAGTCAATTTCTGAAGTTTTATCTAAATAAAAAATATTTGTACCACAGAAAACTATCGTAAATGCCCATTACAGGTCCCAAAAAACCTACTTTACAAAATCTACAGGGTCTCATCTGGTTCCACGCTAAAAAAAAATAAACGAGACATTTATAGGTCGATTACGCTCCACGTACTACAGAGTACAATTGATGTAGTAATTCAAGCATAGATGACTAACATGCGGGTAGCTTTACAATAAAAAAAAATCAAGTCGATTTCTCCAGTAGTTTTGGAAATATTGAGTGTTATACAGAAAAAAACCAGTTTTCCTAGATTTTAAAATTTTCGACTTTTTTATCAATACAAAAGTTTCGTACCGACCAAAAAAGTCGTAAATAGTCATTTTGCATAGCTAATGACATACACAACAAGAATATATCGGTGTCACCTGGTTCTACGCCGATAAAAAAAAACGAAACATTTTGGACCGAAATTTACTCCACTAATTACATTGAACAAGATTTTAGTTGAAAATACGAGAACCAAGTGGAAATTTTCATAATAGTGACATATTACTCGGAAATTTTTAAAAGATATGTATTTTTGAGGTTAGATGTTTATGACCGATGTCGTCAACAATATAGCTTAGTGTTTTGGGTGGTAAAATTTTAATTCAAATTAAAAAATACTTTTTCTTGGATATTACTCAACTGGTTGTGGAAATTCAAATGTTTTTAGTTATAGTTAAGTATTACCTTCACAGTCAATGAGATTTTAAAATTTGTAAAAACACCGAATTGGTTGGGGCGGCCAAAAAAATTACTTTCGCTTCTGAAAATCTCTATAAGGACAACAAAATGTTTGACCTAAGGCAGCTGGTTGGTCTAGATATACTTCTTTTTAATTTTAAAAATAAAAATGGCATAAAGCCAATGGATCATCAATACGAAACGAGATATAAGGAAGGAAAATGTCAGCAACAAAAAAGTAAGAAAACAATATTTCAAATAAGTTATGTTTACTTATATTACCTATATAATATACTACCGATAGATATAAAAAGGATTAAAAATGTCAAATTGTTCAAGGAAAAAGTTAAAATATGGATAACCTCCATTACTAGAAATAGATTAAAATATATCATTTGTAAAAACATTTTGCTATAAATAATATTTAAAAACTGTGCAAAGTGATAAAAGTTATAAATCCTATCTATATAAAATACAAATGAAAAATATCTGTATTACTGTAAAAGAAACCTATTATCTACGGCGATTAAACCCCCAATGTGACTATTTTCAAATAGTTGTGAAAAATACCTATAATGATTTCATTCCCCGAATGTGAACTAACCCAGGGAAGAAAAAAGAAAAGCTGTTCCATCCAATCCATTTCTTTGAAAAATCTTCATTAAGGCACCTACATACAGCAACCGAGTAATGCATAGAAGCACTATTTATTTAAAGAATAACTTTTCTTTTTCCTTCCTCATTTAGTGTCTGATGTTTCTTAAGTCGAATGACTACCTTACCTTTTTAGTAAACCTAACCAACTTTTATACAGGGCCAGTCGAAATGTGAGGAATTTTAAATTTGGCTATTAAATAACAAACACCCTATATGAGGTATCGAGCTAAAATTTTGTATCGAGGTATTACAGATAACTACGAATCGAATAAGCTATCCAAATTGCTGACACAAAATTATCTAAAAGCGCAGTTACACGGCGCGTGATTAGGCGAGCCTGGATCGGCGAGTCACGAAACACGCGCCGTGTGACATAGGCAACTTGGCATGGCTTGCGACTCGGGAGACGTTGCTCGCGTCGGCTCGCGTCTTCCATCTAGTTGTCGGTAATGCACCTGAAGATCAGTCATCAGTCGATCCATGCAGTTTTGACGAGCCTACAATCCACAATCCCACACGAAATCTGCATTGGTCACGTGCCATATTGACACATCTGGCTCGCTATCCTTTACACGGCGCGTGGTTTGCCGAACCACGCACCAGGTTCGTGGATCGGCGAACCACGTGCCGTGTAACTGCGCCTTAATAGTCGATCTCGAAATTACGACCTATATAAAACTCATCGAGCACTAGATCTCAAATTTTTATTTTTTTTTAAATCGGCCAACGTATTCCAAAATAATGGGTTGTTGTGGTATTAAACAGCACACACTGTATATACTGATAATAGTTATATAAAAAAATACTGGATATAATGTAGCATGTATTATTGTAAAAATTGTTGTATTCAAGGACCATTAATATAATTTTGGTTGTCTAATAAAGTTCAGTTCTCATTATTACTATTATTATTATTATTTTTTTTTTTGTTAAAAACCAGTCACCCTTCTCTGTGGCTGCGACACTCACAGAGGAGAGCTGATAGTACCGGCAGTCATTCTCCACTCCGAGAGGTAAGTGACTACTTGGTTCGGGAATCGTTTGCTCGGAGTAGACGTAACGAACCGAGGATGACGGCCTTCTGTATTTTGCCGGCTAATATCTCTGTCGAGTTTCGGCATGCCGGTATCATCTTAAGTTCCGAAAGCAGTTCTCGCTCCACCGAGGGCTCCTATGATCAGTACCACCAACTTAACAGTATGGTCTGGATAAAGTCTGCGGAGTTCGAAGAGCAAATCTGGATATTTTGTCCGTTTTTCCTCCTCCTACACTGACAATTTGCGTATTTTTGTGAGAATCGTGTTTCCAATGTGCAGAACGACCCGCTTTTAACCGGATCATCTAAATTACCTATTACTTTCCTAGTACAATACAAAATTGCTTCAATCCTGGATTTAATTTGTGATTGCAACTCTCTTAAATACCTTGTTAACTTAATTAACGAGGTGAAATAATCGTCTAATTTTTTATTATTATCTTTTCCCTTCGAGGAATAATGCAAAGTTTTCGTTTCACTTCTATACACACCTTATCTTATTGGAATTAACGTAATCAAAGGTTTAGCTGAAAAACCTTTAGTTTATCTAATTACTTAGTTTTGCTAGTTTTATCAAATACGGCAAATTCTATAAGGATGTCCGGGTGAAACTTTGAAAGAGGAATTAAATCAAGGTAAATTGAGGATTATGCAAAGCTTAAAGTACTGCGTTTCGTATCCATTAGTCTATAGATAAAATTTAAAAGCAGGTTTTAAAGCTCGCAGGTATCAGTTACCTAGTTTTTCACTAAATTATATGCCTTTCAGAGAAATTAAAATAAATTAAATAGTTATGCTGTCGCTACAAAATCCTCTAATATTTCAAAGAATTTATGTTTTTATTTGAAATATTTAATTAAAACACTAATTACTAGTTTTTCGACACTTCAGATATCAGGCAACCTCTATAAGTTGGGTCGTAGCATCACTTGTATGGTTCTATACAGGGTTACTGGTAATTCGATACATTCCTTTGGAGATGACATAGGCATAAGCTAAGGAGTAAATTAATTAGACGAGGAAATATGACACAAAAATAGCCCCAACCTTCAATTTTTTTGGCAGTAAGTCGGATTGAGATGGGATTTTTTGCAATCGCTTCGTTAACTCGTCTAGAAACTTTGTGCCATATTTTGGTCTTGTACTTTTTTGAAAATGCATTGCTGCATCGAAAAGGACATTCTCATAAGTGCATCTTTTCAAGTGATGAAGAAAAAATTCATATCTTCCAGAAAAACTCCCGAATCATACGAATTTCAGCACCCGGGGGATTTTTGAGTCGCTGAACCTAAGTGAGTTTTACTGAAATTACTTATCAAATCGATCGAAACTCGTTACCCGGGGGTTTTTCAGATCGCTCGTCCCGAATCTGACATCGGCAACCTCCTCCGGAGGACCTGGTGCGCGCGACCTGGCATATGTTCTCAACAATTATAAGTAATTATGTGAAATATATCCATAATAAGTACGGGAGAAAGGCGACGGTCGTTTTTGTTGGCTATCAAACCAGGACGACTAAGGAATCTGAAAGAACTCGTCGTTCAAATCATGGAGCCTCAGCTGATGTATTTTTCAATGAAAATATGCCATTAAAACTTGCTCAAGAGAAATTCCTTCACAATAATAAAAATAAGAGTAACTTGATAAAAATGTTGAGGACGAAATTAACTGAATCAGGTATAAATTCTGTACAATGTCTAGCTGATGCTGACTGGACTATTGTCACCACCGCAATAGAACTTGCGAAAGACATCAGCAAGAAGGTGGTGATTGTAGCAGAAAATACAGATATACTAGTATTACTAACTGCATTAACATCATCAAATGTAAAACTTTTTCTGTTAAAACCAGCTCGACTGAATAAGCCCGAAGAATTATATTCTTCAAAGAGTTTGGCTCATATGCCATCAGTGGCCGATAGTATTTTATTATTACATGCTATTACCGGATGCGACACTGTCTCAGCAACGCAATATCAAGGGAAGGTGAAATTTTTAAAAACATTCCAAAAGTTCCCTGACCTTGAACCCCATGTTGCAAAGTTCAAGGAAGTTGGACTTTCGGTAGAGGAAATTTTGGAACACGGGTGCCATTTATATCTAGCAATGTACAATGCACTGCTTACATTCAGAAAACCAAATGTCTCCGACCAATTTAAGCTCAGTGGAATTCAGTTAGTAGAAATGTTCAGGTACAGAATGTACGTAATGGCAGTTGCCAGCAAGAAAAAGATGTATATCGGAAAAATCATTCCTACGGTAGATGCCCTCACTCAACATCTTAAACGGGTTTATTTACAAGTACAAAATTGGTTGTTTGGAGAAGAGCATCACCTAGATCCAACAGATTGGGGTTGGAAAAACGAGAACGATAAGCTGATCCCCATAAGGATGACACAACCACCTGGCCCACCGAATGTAATGAAGTTGATATTCTGCGGATGTAAAACCGACTGCGGTTATTCCTATGGGTGTAGGAAGAACGGACTGATTTGCAATATCGCTTGCAAAAATTGTGTCGGCACAAATTGCACCAACGTCGAGAAATATTCCGCAGAACAATTAATTGCCGCCGAAAATGACACTCTCGATGAAGAAAGTACTAACGTATCAGTTGATGAGGCGGACGATATTTAGAATAAACTGTAAAATTAAAAAAGGTTTTTTGATTACTTAATGTATTTTTAAAGAAATATATAAAGTTCGGATATGTTTGAAATTGTGCCTGCATATATTTGTTCCCATACCTTTCATTTATCCCTCAAATAGTTTCAATTGAATCAAATATTCCAACTCTGGTGATAAAGTAAGTTCATTGAAAAAGAGAGGACATAAAAGTTCAGGGTTGCCGATGTCAGATTCGGGACGAGCGACCCGAAAAACCCCGGGTAACGAGTTTCTATCGATTTGATAAGTAATTTCAGTAAAACTCCAGGAGATGACGTTATTAGCCAGGTCGCGCGCACCGGGTCCTCCGGAGGAGGTTGCCGATGTCAGATTTGGGACGAGCGACCCAAAAAACCCCCGGGTAACGAGTTTCGATCGATTTGATAAGTAATTGCAGTAAAACTCCAGGAGATGACGTTATTAGCCAGGTCGAGCGCACCAGGTCCTCCGGAGGAGGTTGCCGATGTCAGATTCGGGACGAGCGACCCGAAAAACCTCCAGGTAACGAGTTTCGATCGATTTTCCAGAGTTTACAGGGAACTCCAGGTGATGACGTTCCTAGTGCCGTCCTGACCTCCAGGTGCACGGGGGCTCATTTGGACATCACATTCAGGTCCAGCGACTCAAAAAACCCCCGGGTGCTGAAATTCGTATGATTCGGGAGTTTTTCTGGAAGATATGAGTTTTTTCTTCATCACTTGAAAAGATGCACTTATAAGAATGCACTTTTCGATGCAGCAATGCAATTTCAAAAAAGTACAAGACCAAAATATAGCACAAAGTTTCTAGACGAGTTAACGAAGCGAATGCAAAAAACCCCATCTCAATCCGACTTACTGCCAAAAAAATTGAAGGTTGACTGCTATATTTCCTCGCTTAAATCCCAACATACATTATGCAAAACTCGATCGTTTTTGAGATATTTCAATTTTTGTTTCTCAATCTTTTTTTTAAATGTTCGGATCTCTACGGCTGTCGCTGCCTCTCCGTCTCCAGTTTCCATATTCTTCTATCCAAACATTCCTCCTCCGTTTCCATCGCCTCGTCTGTTCCATCTCTCCAGCTTCTTCTGGGCCTTCTTCTCTTCCCCCTCTGTAGTGATATCCACTCTAATACTTTTTTGGGCCACCTATTTTCACCCATTCTTTTCGTATGTCAAATCAACTGTTTCTTCTGCACTTCCTCCGAGGTAGTCTATTTCATGTCCATTCTATTCCGAATGTCGTCATTCCTAACTCCTCCTCCTTGAGAGTCCACAACTTCTTCTCAGGAAGTCCATTTCTGTTGCATGTAATTTGCTTTTTTCTTTTTGTTATATCCCATACTTCTGCTTTATATATCATTTGAGCAGCGATTTCGTAAGTCTATCGTGTCGTTTTTTTTTTCGGCGTAGAACCAGGTCAAACATATTAGGTTCCTTTGAGTATGTCACCGGGCATATGAAATCATATTTTACGACATTTTTTTGTGGTCTCGAACTTTTTAAATCAATAAAAAGTGAAAAAAATATATTTTTAAAGAAAATTGGTTTTTTTTGTTTCCACCGCCATATCTTTAAAACTATTAAAGGTACCGAAATGTGTTTTATGTCAAATTAAAGCACACACTGTAGCGCTTTTACCAATATAAACGGTTTGGGCACAATTCGCACTTTCATTTTTCTAAAAATCAAATAAACTAAAAATACATATTTTATGTATTGAAATCTTCACCAATCGATAAACTTTTTTATTTTTGAAAATATTTGCATACATGCAGCGAAGAAAATAAAACCTAATAATCACAAAAGTTTTTGAAACAATATGTTTTTCCCTAAAGTGTACCGTTTGGCAACAGCGATTTTTTTTATCAGCGCTAAATGCGACATTGGGACGCAATTAATACACCTCGCATGCAGGGTTGGTCAGATTAGTCGCTTAGAAGTAGCGTTAGTTGAATCTAGATTAATATATGGCATTCTAGGTTGGGGTGGAGTAGGGATTGCAATTTACCGGAAGTTTTAATAACCGGTAAATCGGTAAATAAAAATGTAAATAACCGGTTAACCGGTATTTACCGGTAATTTTTAGAATGAATGATTAGGGTGGCGAAAATGATGGCAATGGTCTTTTTCCATGTACAAAATTATCTAAATTTAACAAAAAACATTTTTATATACGTATAATTAATATAATTAGGCTTTGAGAAACATATTTTTTCCAAATTGAAATTCGCTTACAGTCGATTGAAAAAATTATACAGTTTGCGAAAGACATATCTACAGAGTGTAAATCAAAATTTTGTGATTCACTCGTAGCATCTTTGCTTTGATTATGGTGATGTATATAGAAAGTTATTATCGGCGACAGCAAAAAAGAAAATTCAAAAACTTCAAAATTCATGTATGCGTTATATTTACAGTATCCCATATAGACAACATATGTCACCACATCTAAATAAACATAGCATATTAAACATGGAAAACCGCAGACGTTTACACATGCTCACACTTATTTAGCGAATAATTCATAATGACGAACCTCAATTCTTAATTTCACGAGATCACTTGCATAATATAAGATACATACAAAATGTTTTGGTGCCTCAGCATGAAACTGCGATTTTTCAAAGACCATTTACGTATTTTGCATCTCATCTTTGGAATGAACTTCCAAATGAATATAAACAATATAAATGAAAAAAAAAAATTATTAAAGTTGTCAAAAATTACATTTTGGCTGATCAGAAGCAGGAGACTTGATGCTGCGTTGTGGATGCGCGTATATTTCTTTTTCTTTTTCCGATATAATTTTATTTACTTTTAACCTTTTTGCTTCGCTTTGCGTTCCCCTTGTCTGCTCGCGTGTCTGAGTGCTGCTGTTGTTATTATTGTTATTATTATTATAAAATATAAAATTTGTTAGATTATTACAATTCATTACTAAATATTAACAAATAAAATAATTATTATTTTTTTCTTGAAATTTTAGATTTTTATGTATTAATATTTTTTTATAATCTTTTTATAATCTTAGATTTAGGTTATTTGTATTTGGGCAAATGGAAGAAGAGCTCTACAGTTCAATTTGATCCATTTTTACTTTGAGTAAAATAAATGTATTATTATTATTACTATTATTAATATTATTATAATGAACAAACAAGGTTTTTTTTATCAAAAGGAAAAAATATAAATGAAATAAATTTAAATAAATAATTATTCTGTAAATAACAAAAATTACAAACATAAACTCAAATAGGGCATTTACTGAATACCGAATCTAAAAATATAATATTTTTTAAAAATAGCCCGTTAAGAGGGCTAGTTTTTCAAAGCTGTATCTGTTAGTCGTCTGATATTTGTACATAGAATACCACCAACTGAAAATGCCCTTCCTTTATCGATATTGGTAGGTCGATAAGTTAATAAGAATTGGTAATAACATTCTTCTAAATGTTTTCCACGGATATTTGAGGCAGTGAAATATTCAATTTCCTGTCGCAAGATATTGTCAATGTCTCTCTTACTTGTATTTCTTAGGTCTTGGTGTTCGGGTTTTACTTTTTATAATATTATTTATTTATTGTTAAAAGTGCTCAGTATTGGGAGAGTCATTCTATATTTAGTGAATACTAGTCACTGACATAAATAGAAACGTTGAATACGTGACATATCGTAAGTTCAGAATTTACCGAAATAACCGGTAAAAAATTAAAATAACCGGTAATTATCGTCGTGTGTGTTTTGTCCTGTTTACCGGTTAACCGGTTAACCGGTTAACCGGTAATGCAATCCCTAGGGTGGAGTTGCTTACTGTCATCTAAAAAATTAGATATCATTCATAAAAAATGTGCCACCCCCTCTCAAGGGGTGGCACTTAAAAATATATATATTTATTGGAGCTGAAATAGAATCAAATTTTAAGAAGAAAAGGTTCCATGCAATTTTTCACATAAATTGATAGTTTTTAAGTTATAACGACTTCAAAATTGCGATTTTAGCTTAAAATAAAAGCTTTTAAAAAAGGTATTTTCAAACGGCTTTCGTCAAGTATCTCGAAAAGTATTACTTTATCGAAAAAATGTTATAGACCAATTACAGAAAGCACCCTACAAAGTGGGAATTAATTATATTTTTTGTTTATTGATGTAGGATTAATAATTTCGGAAATATTTAAGTTTATATTTGGTATCCAAGGGTTTCGAAATTACCTTTAAAGTTTAAAATGCGTTTTTTTCCAAAGCAAGTGCTTTAAATGAGCAAAAAAGAATTTGATCATTTAGGTAATGCTACATTTTAACGAAAAACAGTATTTGAGATATTTGTTTAAAATTATTGGCTAATTAGAGTAACAAAACGAGTAAAAAATAATTTGAAAGCGCAATTAATTGTCTTTAATTTCCTTTCTTAGCATGCGCCACAACTTTTGAGATATTTAACATTTAAACTGCATTTTTCGTCTTATGAACGTTCGGATGCCATTTGTAAACTCATATCTCCGAAACTATTAAATCTATGTAAATAAATAAACAAGCGAAATTCATTATTAGTTTATGAGCTTATTTTTGGTCTCTACACATTTTTGAACAAAACTAATATTTATTGCGATATTTGGAATAGGAAAAAAAATACGTTTTATCGAAAATACCTTTATAGTTTAAACTGTATTTTTTCTAAAGCAAGTGCTGTATACGAACCAAAAAATTTGGGCATCTACGTCATGTTATATATTAATGAGAAACCGTGTTTGAAATTAATTTTTTTTTTAATTACTGGCTAATTACAGTAACAAAATGGCGACGTTGTTATTAAAATAATGTGTAGACGGACATTGCTTCGGTCATAACTTCTTTGTTTTTTATGCTACATAAACAAATAAAAAAATAGTTAAGAGCTTAATTAATAACTTATTATTATATCTATTAGTATCCTTGGCGTAGGTGTCACAGTTTCTGAGATATTTAACTCTCACTCTAAATAGTTATCTTACGAAATTATTACATCAATAAACTAAAAATATAATTAATTCCCAGTTTGTACTTTCTGTAATTGGTCTATAACATTTTTTCGTAATACTTTTTGAGATACTTGAAGAAAGCCGTTTAGAAATACCTTTTTTTAAGCTAAAATCGCAATTTTGAAGTCGTTATAACTTAAAAACTATTAATTTATGCGAAAAATTGCATAGAACCTTTTCTTCTTAAAATATGATTGTACTTCATATATTTTGCCCCCGCTCAATATAGAAACTTTTCTGTGAAACATTTACTATTATACTGCCAAAAATGAACAAAATCCGTTCAATATGACATTACTTCGAAGTTTTGCATATTTTTTACCTCTAGGTACTGTACTACTACCACCTGTCTTTTTATTATTAAAAGGAGACTATTTAAAATTTATTATACAATTTCTTAATATTAACAACATATGATCAATACTACTGTACAATATATGAAATATTGAACAATAATATTGATCCCCTAGATGCTTTTGATCACTACTGGTTTTGTACCTATTGATATAAGTTAAACTACTATATACACCCCGACCGGGATCGTCAGATCGTTGCAGTCGGCAGGCTTGCTACAGCCGAGCGCGCAAGAATATGACTTTGGTCCGTTAAAAAAAATCGCTGACTCAATACTATGAACGGGACATGAAAAATTTTTATCCTAAAAACTTTTTTCAACTACTGACTTCAATTTGTACGCAGCATGTATATACAAATTTTCATAAATAAACTTTTTTCTCGATTGCCTAAAATTACGCTATTGAAAATATCAAGTTTGAGTTTCCTATTATTTTACCAACTTAAAAAAAAATAAATCGGGTTCACGTGGGACGTTGTTCGAAGCGCTATTGTGTCTACTTTAATCTAAAAAAAAAAAATAGCTTGATAGCACAAATATTTTCAGAAATATAGCGGTGGAGACGTTAAAAAACATATTTCATTAAAAATCTATTTTTTTGAGTTTTTCCGAAATAAAAAAGTTCTCGACCACCGAAAAATGTCGTAAAAAACGATTTCGTGTACACGATTATCTTACTAAAGAATCCCACTAAGTCTGGTTTGGTTCTACGCCGGTTTTTTTTTTCTCGAAAACTAAGCGACTTTACTTCCAGATTTTACTCTACTACATTACACTTTCATATATTCGTTTTTTTGTTGTTCTTGTAATATCTTTTTCCCACAGAATTGAATTTAGAGCTCCTATGACTTTTCTGCATTTTTTATTTCTTTCCATAATTTCAAACTTACTGTTACATTGTTTGTTAAATATGATCCCTAAATATTTAGATTTTGTCACTCCTTTTGTACTTTCATTTTATAAGATGAATTCATTACGGTTGCCTGTGCCTATAGGCCAGTCCAACACGCTGTCACTTTGCTTTGTTTGTACTACAGCAGCCATATTTTGTTGGTTAGAGTTAGGTTTGTAAGTTAGGGTTTCCGACAGGCCTAAAGGGCACCATACACGTTCAGTAATCTCATTATCTGAATTTTCGCGTTTTTTCAATCATACTGAATTCAATAATTGTAGCTAGATATGCTTTTTTCTTAAATAATGGACATGTAAGGTGTGAAAAATAATGACAGGGATTGACGGGGAAATTTTTAGTAATGATGTTTCTGTAATGATCTGTTGGAATGACATTATTGCTGAACGTGTATGGTGCCCTTTAGGCCTGACAAGAACCCTAACTTACCAACAAAAGATGGCTGCTGTAGTACAAACAAAGCAAAGTGACAGCGTGTTGGACTGGCCTATTGCTAGGTATTAACATTTACGCACATTCATTAACAGACCGGCCTTCTCGTATTCCTCCTTTAGTTTTGTGACCATATATCCTAAATCCTCTTTATCTTTTGCAACCACAACCTGATCGTCAGCAAAGTACAGGCTATAGAGTGTGTCCTCTCTTACTTTTACTTCTTACTTTTTAATCCCATTCGTTTACATTTTCGGGTCCACCCTGCAAGGGATCTGTCCAAGTAGATTGTAAAAAGAGTAGGAGATAGACAGCATCCCTGTCTGAGCCCCTTGGTGGTCTTGAAACTATCCGTTAGGCCTGTTCCTAGCTTTACTCTTGCTGAATCCTAATGTCTTAAAAGTTAATTTTCAAAAAAACTATTCGACATTTTATAAGGTTTTTTACTGGATTACTTGTCTAACGCTATAGTCATCCGTTTGCAATGAAAATTATCCGGAAATATTTCGGCCACGTGAAAATTTTAAATAAAAACTTAAGAAAAAAATCAGTTATGAAAACTATCTATCAGTTTTTTCAAAAAAGAACCAACGTAACATGCTTACAAAATGTTTGAGAAACTTCTTTATTTCAATAGCTATGTAGCAAATGTACAAATGTTCAACGTACCCCATGATAGTTTTAATAGATCATTAAAATCTACTTTTTTGAGAAAAAAATATTAAAATATCTCAAAAACTATTAAGTTTTACATAATGTAAGTCAGGTTAAATTTACTCCTTAGTTCATGCCCTATCACATCTCCAAAGGAATGTATAAAATTACCAGTAACTTTGTATTGAACCATACAACTGACACAAGTTTAGGAGCTTCCGTGGAATTTTGAATGAAGGAAATATGTGACTACCGTGGATGTATTGGTAATGATGTGTATAATCACTGTGTTTTGCCTGAATTTGTGGCAGAGGGCCTGTACGACGTTACGACTCCAAGAAGGCCGCCGCGGGGTGTCATTCGGTGTTTCTCCTCCATAACTCCTTTCAGAGTAGTTTTACTGCAAATGTTATTTTAACTTTTTTATTAAGCATATATGAGGAAACAAAAATTTTATATTAAACTTTTTGATATCTCTTACCATTTCAGAGACAATGCATGATCGAAATTTCATGTTAACTTCTGCCCCAAGCCACCATTCACGGTTCTCGCTGTATCTCAGTATAGATTTACGGAAAATGTGGTAAAACCTTTTTGCGTTAAGCACAGAAGAGGAACACATTAGATTATATCATCTATTGGGGGCATTTTTCTCGAACATTCTTGAATTGTTATTAAATATTTGCAATTTATAATGTGTCACATATTAATCCCTTCATTTAAAATCCCACGGAGTATGTTTTTTGGTTAATAAGGTCCTCAACTATCTATGCTCAAAGACCAAAGCTGTTATGTCACTTGTTATACCGGAAGGAATGGTTTGAAACAAATGGGTTGATGGTAAATGTCAGGAAATCTAAGAACATATGACAATAGTTGACTCACTGACTCAGTGGTCACGTGTTAGGTTTATCACGTGAATGAAGAATATATGCTGTTTAAATGGTAAAATGGCTCGGGACCACGGAGTCTCGGTTTCGAATCCTGGCTAGTGTATGGATGTTTAGTGGCGTCTATAATGTGTTACGAGAGGGTAGCAGTTGGCTAGACCGCGACTGGGTGCTACAACGCGAGCTAGTAGCTGTTATCTCTCCTGAATTCGAGTCGCAGCTGCAGCAGACGGCAATGTCGTGAGAATGGTTGTGGTGTTGCTTTCTGTGCGTGCATGTTCTGGTTAAGTGGTGTAATAGCATGGCTAAACTAAACTAAATAGTGTTGTAGCTTAGCGAAAAGATCGAGACATGCTGGATTAAAGCTCCGACTTTTGCACCCTTCTTATATACCCTCAGTACTGTCAATTTAGGGGAGGTGCCCGATTTCAGTGTCCGCCATCTTGAAATACAACGCCATCTTTGTTTTCTTTGGACTGTACCTGTAAATTTTCGACTTTTATTTGGTTTTTACTAAATATCTCCCCGACTGGGTTTGTAGCAAAAAGGATTTAATTTAAACAAAAATTGCTACAATTTGAGACTGGAGCCGCTTTTGTAACTTTATTATTTTTCGAGATACAATCTTCCAAAATTTAGGACTTTTTTCAGATTATTACGAAAATCTATATTTTTCTCGGTTTCGCTAAATATCTCCAGTGCAGTCAGTTTTACAGCAAACATTGTTTTATTAATATTTAAGAAGAATAAATAGGCTACAATGTGAGTAAAGAAAGACATCGATAATCACAATTTGCTGAGATAATGTATTTGACCATGATGCATGTTGCAAACGTTTCAATAAAAAAAATTACAGAATGACTATTAAGAAAATAATCATACAAATTATATTTATAATGTAGTTATTATTATATTTATAATATTGTTTACTGTTCGCAATGGCTTTTGCAATAACAAAGAGCTGTGCAGGTAAATGGAGCCTTGTTACAAACGCAATTCTTAGAGTACGGGTTCGGCCTTACATTCGCACTTGATTAATTCCCTACAGTTTTTGCTTGCTTCCGGTATAGACATCAAAATTGGTTGCCATGCCTCTTCGTTTCTTTTCCATCCAAAGTTAGCCGGAGTAGGTGCATTTTGCAGTGATTTCAAACTGGTTAACCAGATACTAGATTGGTAGATGCAGCAATTAGTGTGTTGAATGAGGGCATTCTATGTGGGCGGTAGACTTTGCATCATCTTTTTCTCCTTGTGTGAGGTCCTCTCTGAGCTTGTTGATGCTGTTAAGTTCTGTTGCGCCATCATGCAGGATGCATTTGAATAGTTCTATAAGTTCAAATGTCTTTGTGTTATCTACTGGCTGAAATGGATGTTTTGCAGAGAAGATAAATCCTTCAGTGCCTGGAGGGTATGCTTTCCATGTCTTCCATGCTGACTTTTTTCCCTTACCAAAAAATTGTAATGTAGTGTCTGAACCCGTGAAAGTATGGAAAAAGGGCAATGCTTGCGATATATTTTCTCCGAGCTCTTGGCAGATGGCGTTGATATGATAATATCGGGAGTGTTTACCCTTACCAAATGCAATCCAAAGTTGAATATTAGGTTTGTAAGTTTGTAGCTCGAAAAAGATGCCTACTAGTGCCACAATAACATCTGTGTCAACTGTACTTATGAGGATGTTGGTTTTGTAATGCATCCAATATATGAAGACATTCTGATATCAGCTGCAAAATATTAAAGTTACGAAGGCAGATCTAGTCTAAAGTTGTAGCAAATTTAGTCTAGATTAAAGTTGATTCGAAAAGTGTTGCTGTAAATCCAACCAGTCCAAAACTTTGAAGGCCTGTATCTCGCAAAATATTAAAGTTACAAAAGCGGCTCTGATCTCAAATTGTAGCAAAGGGCATAGCAGGATAAGCATGTGTTAGGTGCCCCCGCACCAATCGGGTCGAAATTTTTACCACAAGTTGATAGTAGTGTTAGATGAAATTGCCCAAAATATTATTTTTGGAAAACCATTTTTACGGGAGTTATGGGGGTAAAAAGAAAAATGGAAAAAAAATTTTTTCTCGAGAACGGATAAACCGATTTTCATGAAAAAAATATATGTTATGGCTTCTGATGGTGCAAATGTGGGAAAAAATTATTGAGTCCATTTGTCGAAAAGAAGTGGTGAAAAAATTTTTTCAAAATAATTTTTTTTTTCTAGGGGATGTTCTAGAGGCATACCCAAATAAATGCTTATATGCCCCTTTAAAACATATCCAATTTTCAAAGCGACCGGAAGGGTACAACATACTCAAAATTGATAATCATTGGCAGACTGCGGGCGGCACGTAGTCTATGTAATGAAGCATTATAAGACGACTTCTTTGTAAATATTTCGTGCAAAGACGAGATTACCTTCCCCCCCTCGTTTTCGGGGGTGCTGAACACGATGCAGGTGGTGGGAGAAGTTTTTGACCGCCGCAACCTTCTGAAATGGCCATCCCTCTTATGGATCCCTTTATGTTTTCATATATAAACGAGTTTGGGGAGTGATTTATCGACGGGTTATATTTGAAATAATATGGAAGGGGGTTATAGAGTAAGTGGAGTCCAGACAGCAGGCCTAGGGGGTTGATTAAACCCTCCCGAGGGGTGTAGTTTTTTTTCAAATGATTCGGTTGCGTATACCCCATTTTCGGGGTCGCTGGTCGCGGGAAGAATATTCATTTTTAGCTCCAACCCCCTCAAACGGGCAGAAATCACCCCTCACTCACCGTTTGAGAGATGAAGAGAGGTTGGGGCTAAAAATGAATATTTTTCCCATGATCAGCGACCCCAAAAACGGGTGAAACGCGTTTGAACCCGAATTATTTGATAAAAAATGATTTTCCACTCCTCGGAAGGGTTTAATTAACCCCCTGGCTGGACTCAACTTACTCTATAACCATCTTCCATGTTATTTTAAGTATAACCCGTTGATAAATCATTCCCCAGACTCGTATAGAAAACATAAAGGGATACATAAGAGAGGTGGCCGTTTTAGAAAGTTGCGGCGGTCAAAAACTTCTCCCTCCACTTGCATCGTGTTCAACACCCTCGAAAACGGACGGAGGAAGGAATTCTCGTCTTTGCAAGAAATATGTACACTATTTCTGCCTTTATTACATAGACTAGCGGTTCATTACTACATCTTACTACCACGGTCACTGGCGGCCATTACAACCCTAGCATTTAAATCAGTATCAAACTTCAAGAAGTGTGGCGCAAAAATTCTCTGACGTCAACTGTGGGACCAAACAAAATCTAGTTTGAAAATCTGAAGATTCTGCAATGATGATATCTGCAGTCAGCCTACGAAAGAACTAGTTTTCAAAGTCCTCTACGAGGAGGTTACAGTGCCTTTCACTAGTGAAGGTGTCTGTTTATTGTGAGTCCCCTTGCCTCTCACGAGTCGGAGTGTTTATTTATCGTGAGTCTCCTTGCCTCTAACTAGTCGGGGCGCTTGTTTATTTTAAGTTCCCTTGCCTCTCATTAGTCGAGGTGCTTGGTTATTATGAGTCCCCTTGCCTCTCACAATTCGGTCTGACTTTTTTGCGTGAGTCCTCTTGCCTCTCACGAATCAAGTTACTCTATATTGATGAGACTTCTCTTAGTCTTCATTCTTCGAGAACATCCCATAAAAAAAATATTTTGAAAAAATTTTTCAAAAAAGTTGCAGGGGGTTGCGGCGGTCAAAAACTTCTCCCACCACTTGCATCGTGTCTTTGCATGAAATATTTACAAAAAAGTCATCTTATAATGCTTCATTACATAGACTACGCGCCGGCCGCAGTCTGCCAATGATTATCAATTTTGAGTATGTTGTACCCTTCCGATCGCTATGAAAATTGGATATGTTTTAAAGGGGCATTTATTTGGAAGAAAATGGTGGGTATGCCTCTAGAACATCCCCTAAGCAAAAATTTTTTTATATTTTGAAAAAATTTTTTCACCACTTTTTTTCGACAAATGGACTCAATAATTTTTTCCCACATTTGCACCATCAAAAGCCATAACATATATTTTTTTTCATGAAAATCGGTTTATCCGTTCTCGAGAAAATTTTTTTTTCCATTTTTATTTTTACCCCCATAACTCCCGTAAAAATGGTTTTCCAAAAATAATATTTTGGGAAATTTCATCAAACACTACTATCAACTTGTGCTAAAAATTTCGACCCGATTGGTGCGGGGGCACCTAACACAGGCTTATCCTGCTATGCCCTTTAGTTTAAATTAAAACCTTTTTGCTACAAACCCAGAAGATGGGGAGATATTTAGTAAAAACCAAATAAATGTCGAAAATTTACAGTTACAGTCCAAAGAAAACAAAGATAGCGTCGTATTTCATGATGGCGGACACTGAAATTGGGCACTCCCCCTTGAATTGATAGTTCTGAGGGTATATAAGAACTCTGCAAAATTTGGCGCTTTAATCCAGCAGGTCACGATTCGGCCTAGTATTTGCTCTAAGCCACTACACTAAAATAAGGCCATGAAATAAAAAAAAAAATAAAATGAAAATACAGTTCAATAAATGTATAAGTCAAAACAATGGTACATGTGTAAAGTACAGTAGTGAAGAACTCGATAATGTAACGGCTATGAAATGTCTCGATATTATTGCAGACAAAAGTTCAAATTTAATGACCATATAACTATGTTTGTAAAGAAAATTAAAAAACAATATAATTTGCATACTGTGTTAGTAAACATTTAAACATTATGCACCAAAATGATGATTTATAATACTATAGCAATCTTGACTTCTGCTCAAGTATTTGGCGTATGTACAATAGTACTAATATATCTTAGCTGAAATTGCTTCAAAATATATGCATGCTCATATTAAAATGCAGTATAGAGGGTGGATTACTGAAAATGTAACAATTAAATTCAATTCAAAAATATTTATTAGATATTTAGCATACAAACATGCACCTGAATCGTATCTTGGTACAGAGCCGACCGCACAACACGTCGCGCAGCGCCGTGGTGAAAAAAAAATGTAACAGATGGGTTTTCAGGTAGTTCATATTGATTTAAAAAAAACTCAGACTTGTCAACTTCAATTTAGAAGGGGACGTTTTTTACATTATGATTCATCTGCAAATCACTTCATTCCTTTGCGTTAGTCCACAACTCTAACTACTACTACTAAAATTTTAAATGCCGTGATTTGAAAGTGATACCTCATTTGAAAGAATTTTGTCCTGTGAATAGCACAAAATAAAAAAATTCACATTCTATCGAATCGTTTTCAAGATATTGAAAATTTGTTCTACGAAAAATAATTTTTGCAATTTTTCATACTAAAATTATCTATAACAATAGTAATAATATTGTCTTTATTTAAGTTAAAAATCAGAGTTTGAGATTCTCTGTAGAAGTTCTATTCTCAATAATGGTTTACACAATAGAGGGAACTTGCATAAAAATTAATTTTGGAAAATGATACTCACAAACCTAAGCTAATATCATTGAAAAACTCGTCGTTCATAAAAAAAAAACATTTTTCAATTCCCTATATTAAATATAAGCTCTTAAGTCACGCCGCCATTAACTGTGACGTCATTTTGTGAGTTGATATAATATGTCAGACTATTAGAACGTAGTCGTAAAAAACACGGAAATTCGTGGTGTTAAAGCTAGCAAGTAGATATATCAGTTTATTTCATTATCATTTTAAAATAAATGAAATTATTCATTTGAAATAAATCCGAGGATAAATCAGATGATTAAATCACAAAAAATATTGTTTTAAACCTACTGGTATAGTAATAAACATTTTTAAAACAGAAACAAATATTTGGGTTTTAAGTAAAAACTAAAAGTGATTAGAACTATGTCTATTTTTTGTCTGACAACTATATCCCGATCAAGGGCGGATCTAGAAATAACATCTAGAGAAGCACTCCTCTAGCGGCCCCTAAATTTTGTAATTTACAATTTAACAAATTACAAAATTTCAATTCGTTGTATCTCAGTTAGTAATAAAAATATTTTCATAAACTCCAAAACCTATTGTTGGATTTTGATGAAAAGTAAAATGTATAGGACAAAAAAGAATAATTTTAAACGGGAGTCCCTTGGCTCGGGGGGGGCACTCGAATTTTGAAAAAATTTTTCGCAAACTGCCTTTTCAAAAATTTTTAGGGGCCGTTAGAGATGTTATTTCCCATATTTCATATGGGTCCCATGCGCCACAGACGAGAAAAAAATTATTGAAATTTCTAGATCCGCCCTTGAATTCCTGCTACTTGTAGATAGAATGTGTCTTGAACAAAGCAAAACGGAGAGTAAAACTTATGTTTTTTGTTATTTAAATAAGTAGGTATACAATTTATATTAAATTCGGCTGATATAAATTCATTATGTATATGACTTATATATACAAAATTTTACCTGTATGTTTTTGAAAAAAATGTATGTAGTTAAGTGGTATAACCGTTTAATTTTCCATTAGACACAAAAATATATTTGCATTTAACTGGCGATTTTTATTTTCTGATACACTATTAAATATAATATTTGGCGTTTTCAAAGACGTATTATGCTACACATTGACAGTACAGTACTTGTAATATGTATTTTTCTGAGTATCTTATATTTATTGGGTTTTTTTGAAACGTGATATAGACACAAAAATGTACGCCGCCACTATAATTTTTAACCTCTGTGTCAGTACGAATGCAATGGCTGCCATTTGCAGTTCCTCGTTCGATACAAGATGTGACGTCACAACCATTGACGCGCCTATTACGCGCCTGGTTTGAAATTACTAGTAAAGTTATAACTTTAATTGTTAATAAATTAAATAATGCGACTTGAGAGCTGAAATTTGGCATAGCTTATTTTTACATATAAACAAACACTGTAATGAAATAAAAGAAATAAATTCAAGTTCACTATTGCTGAAAAGCTCGAAATAATCACTATTTTTAAATAAATAATGAGTGCGGCAAAATCACAGAAAAAATATTCTATGAACAACATGCCAGGACTTCTATTCTGTAAAAGCGTGAAAGCACATTCCCGTGAGAAGTGGGCGGAGTTCACTTGAAAATGATCACCTCGTACGAAAAATGCGCGAACTTACTTCTACTGGACCTCTATTCTGTAAAAGCGCGAAAGCACATTCCCGTGAGGAGTGGGCGGAGTTCACTTGAAAATGAATAAAGGTCTATTCTGTAACTGAGGGAGTGATCACCTCGTGTGAAAAATGCGTGAACTTATTCTACTGGTAAATCATGAGGGAATCCGTCAGCTCCCCGGGAGAACGGCGATCCTAACCGTACTTTTATGACAGTTTGCGTCGGCCAAAAATTATTGTTGTTAAATCTGTGACTCAGAATAGACATTGCGGAGTTGCTCATCGTCAATGAGTTAACAATAATATAATTCTTAGCAAATATTACAATTTCTCCTTTTATTTTATTATAGTCATATTTTTTTAATGTTACCAATAACGAGGGTATATCCTTACGGAATTTTTGGTCAATAAATAAATTCTAGGTATTACGAGATCTTCCTGATGCCGAGGAGGATTTGGAAGTTGAACGGCAAGTTGTACTTCATAAGATTAACCCTTTTGACCATTAACCGACCGAGCATTTATAAGGAGGGTCAGCAAAGAACTTGCCCGTGATATAATCCTTTCATGCAAGCCCCCATACGGCGTTCAGGAATCATCATCGAGCATAAAGTAAATACTATCACTAAGTTTCTCCAAAGGTGGACCCAAGAAAATAGCAACGGAATACTGAACAGCTGATGCTTTTGCGCCAACCTAATTGGTTGTAAATTCGGCTATTCTCGCTGAATCACTTCACGTTCACCACCTATTCACTGTACTTACGGAATACAATCTAGGACGGTCGGGTGAGATGCGTGTGATGGGAGCTCTCGCTTCGCACGATGCATGCTCACTCGGCAATTATAACCGTACTTTTATGACAATTTGCGTCAACCAAAAATTATTGTTGTTAAATCTGTGAACCAGAATGAATATTGCGGATTTGCTCATCGCCAATGTGGTAGTAATAATATAATTCTTAGCAAATATTACAATTACTCATTTAGTTTATTATACTCATATTTTTTTTAAATATACATTACCAATAACGAGGATATATCCTTACGAAATTTTTGGTCAATAAATAAATTCTAGGTTTTACGACATCTTCATGATGCTGAGGAGGATTTGGAAGGGGAACGGCAAGTTCTTCATAAGATTAACCCTTTGCATCATTAATCGACCACTGAACAGCTGATGCTTTTACGTCAACCTAATTGGTTGTAAATTCGGTTATTCTCGATGAATCGCTTCACGTTTATCACTTATTCACTGCACTTTCGGAATGCAGTGTAGGACGGTCGGGTGAGATGCGTGTGATGGGAGCTCTCGCTTCGCACGATGAATGCTCACTCTCCCCATAATTACAGAATAGAGGTCCTGACAAGGAACGAGACAGTGAACGTGAACTTATGGTAAGGAATGAAGCTGTTGAGGTTGTAGTTTTAGAAAAAGTTGCCGCAGATCCAGATTTGAGCAAATTGAGAAAATTGATTGTTGCTGCTAACATCAGTAGAGCGACTATTCGCCGAATCCTGAAACATTATGAATTTCATCCTTTCAAAATTCATTTAGTCCGACAATTGAATACGAATGATTTTGATCGACGACAGGAGTTTTGCAAAGTTATGAATGCACGAATAGCTGTGGATATAAATTTTCTTTCCAACATTTGTTCTTCTGACGAGTATACGTTTTTCCTTAACTCAACTGTAAATCGTTATAAATGTCGCTATTAGTCTTCCACAAACCCCGCACTCAAACTACTTAAAAATTGAATGTCTGGGCCGGTATTTTTGGAAATCCTCTCGTTTTCTTGATGATATTATTGAAAATGACTATCGTTACCTGAAAGACAATTTGATGTTTCAGCTAGATTGCGTCCCTCCAAATTATACGCTGGCTATTTAGGAAGTCCTTCAATAGGATATCTCCTGGACAATTGATTGGATGTGATGGTGATGATTAGAGTTTTCATCAAGGAACGACATGTTATTCTCATTTTAGGTGACGGCAATTGTTTATTTATTAATTTGTTTTTTTTTAATATTATGAGAGTGTTTTGTTGTTTGCGACCCGTCTTGTACACAGCCTATTAATAATTCAACTGAATATGAAAATTTGTTATCGTTATATAGTGCACACGTTGGTTATGTTGAATTGCATTGTATTGCATTAGTCAAATATTTTCTAATTAATTATTTTAGAAACATGGAGAGGATAATAACGAAGATAATTTTGACTAGGAAAATATTATTTGTAGCTAATTATAATCGTGAAAAAATCGCTTTCCGAAATATCTCCTTATCATCATGTTTCAAATTATGCAGACACGAAAATTGAGGTTTCCCATTACGTTAGTACTTAGTCTGTCTGTCGTGTGTCTGTCTGTTGGCGTTGGCATCACATTTATAAACCTATTTGATGGATAAAAATAATATTGCCAAGGAAGAGACATGGCAACTCTTAATAAATAATATAAATACTCTTAATAAATAATATACAGGTTGGATACTTTAAAAAAAGAAAACGATAGGAAAATAATATCTGGAATGTGGTTGACAAGGATGAAAATCTGATACCATTTTATTTAAAAAAAATTACAAAGTGGTCGCTGAAAAGAATGAGATAATTAATGAATATTGATGTCAAATCACCGTCAATCACCGGCGCGGTAGCTTAGTCGGTTAAGGCGTATTGAGTGGCGAATATGCTGATCGACTGCCTACCGCGCTCTGGGTTCGACCCCCAGCCCCGGTATTGACAACACCGGTGGGTGTGGATGTATGTTTGCGTTTTTCCAAATGTGTAACCCCCTTCCGCACAGCCTTGGCTATGGATTTGGGGGTTGTCTACTATCTGTGGTGTGTTTATGTTAATAGAAAAGGGAGAATTTTGCAAAAAATTTTACAAATTTATATTCCTCACTTAACGAAAAGAAGCATTGTAATCGTAAAAAAATCACTATTCCTGATTACTTAGGATTTTCACATTTCATATTTAGATTATGAAAATTTAGATATTTCAATTCAGCGATTCAGTCCGTCTGTCAGTCGGTCTCTTGGGTCTATGTCTAAAAAAATATTTGACTGAGAAAAATATTATTTGGCAGGTAAATATGATTTATTGTCATGAAAAAACTGGTATATTGTGATCGAAAAATATAGAAACTGAGCAGCTCAAAAATAATTAAGGAAAAAATGATATGTAGCTAACACAATTGTCAAGGAAGAAATCAATTTTAGTTCTAGGTGAAAAAGATATAAGGGGTGGGCACCAAAAGAATAAAATAAATAACTGGACTAAAGAAGTCAACATCTGATGGAGGCTGATAGGCGTCTGAATTTAAGATGCCAGCGCCGAAGTGGAGAACTCGTGAACTAATTATAGGCTTTTTATTTATTTGTGTGAAGAATACTTATATTGATATTTTTCTGTTTATTGTTATTTTTGGCGTTAAAAATAATAACATTAATAATATATGATCTAAAGGTTTGTAAGATTTTGTTGTAAGTGATTTGCAAGACGTTAATGGCATTATTCAGCAAAATTCATATATTTTTTAGGTTATCTAGTTTTTCCCTTGAAAAGTACAGTTTCTTCGACATAAACGGTGCCTGGCTAGTTAAATATTAATAAACTTAAATATTTCTAAATTTATGTACAGTTGTAGTTTAAATCACTTTTTTTTTTCAGGAAACATGAGTGACATTTAGGTTAAGCATATTGCAATGTATGGAACATTTGTAAAGCACTAAAAATGTAAAAATTCTAAGTGTGTGTATGAAGGGGAATATGATTTAAATGCAGGATATATTATTTTGTGTGGTACAACCCATATTCAACACAAAACTTAATAAATAAATGTGTATGCTCTATGTTTACAAACAAGTATCTCAGATTCAAATACCCATGAAATTAGTGGTACATTGAATATAACTGAAAAGACATTTATTAATTCTTTAAGTAAAATAAATGAAACAGTATTTTGTAAAATATGAAATAGAAATATTCAGGGGTTAAAACATAATAGTGCATGGTGCAATAGTATACATTACTTTTAGATATACTGGAATTACATATATTTACTTATTTCAAAAATTTCACTTACAATGTGTAATTGTCTAGGACATTATTATTGCTACCCGGGCCAAGGTTATTTGCACCAGCTTTTTCCCTCTCAATGCCTGGTTAAAGGTGTCTACATCAAAGAGGGTATGTTTTGAACATTGTCGTGCCAACTCAACTTTCACGAGTTGTCCCTGCAATCTACAAAGGATACCGACTAGATTGGCTCCAGCAAATTGTAGCCCCTTTAAACGCTATCATATTTTTAATAACTTAGCATCTCAGTTTATCATTTACTTATTGTTGATATCATCGTACACAAAGAGACAATGACAGAAAAGCCCATAATTAGTTTGACTATAGACCACCAGGTGGCGTACTCCTTATTTTCAGACGCCTATAGAGTAAACTATTGTTTTTATAAACTACTCTGGGAAACAGTGAGATCATTACTTTGAAACAGGGCCACGAATTTCTCGAAAGTGTGCGTGCTGGTGGTAAGTTCAACGGTGTGCCTCCAAAGAATAATTTCTAGGATATATTTTTAACATCCCCGTTCCGTCGAATTTTGACGGGTTATTATATTATGATGTGTACATTATTTGTTTTTAATGTAAATGCCAAGATCATGGCCATCCATCCTCTTTAGTATGTATGATAGCTTTTTTCCTAAATAAAGAATTGATTGATTGAAGATATTCAAAATATGTGTGGGGGAGTAATTTGCACAATGTGTAAGAGCGATGAATTTATTTGAAGATCCTTTTAACTTTAAGTTAGTAAGTAACGCCAGCACTAAAAATACAAAAAAGAAATAGGAAAACCATAGTATATAATCTTATTTTTTTAAGAAAGAGTCTTATAAAGATGATTTCTGTAGAATGGAATAATTTTATATAGAGACAGATTACATGATCGTGTATAATATTTAAAACAACTACCTTAGAACTCTTTATTATCAATTAATTCCGTGCTTTAAAACAAATCCGAGTCAGTCGTACTTGCTTCTTCAAACTCTCTAATGGATTATAGAAAGCATAATATATAACTAAAACGTGCAGAATAGTTTTGAAACTATTAGTAGTCTTTAAATCAACACTTCCCCTTCGTATTTAGTTTCCTTACTCCAAGGCTTGAGACGTCGGCGTCTTTCAAGATTTCCATCAAGCTGTGTGTTGCCCTCAAAGCTATATACAAACTTGGAGGTGAGATCGCTTTAAGCTTGATTGAATTGGAAAGTTCGTATATGTCAGTATATTACGGAAATGATAAAAGTCACAGAAATATTTAGAAATTACAGATACGACAGACTTAGGATAGCCAGTTTAATTAAATATGCCAATTTTGCAGTCTTTCTCCATTAAAATTAATTTAGTGTGTTTCAGTTGCTAAAAAAATAAAGTCTATGTGCATTTGAATCGTTCATTTATGAAAAGGTATGTACACGTCGATTTCTCAAGATTTCAGAGGAAATGAAAAAAGCTTTATCATTTAGGAAAATTTAAATTTAAAATGTTATCGAAAGCAAAATTACTGAAGCATATTAAATAAATCAATTTATAAATATTTTTTATTTAAAAAAAAATAAATATGCTAATTAAAATACTTGTGACATGTGATATTTCAGAAGTGATTAAATCGCAGGACATTTTATTAAACATTTTTATTAAAAATAGAGAAACTACATATATAAAACTTTCTAAGCTAATTTATGCTAATGATTTTCGTTACAGTTCACCGTAATATTCCATGGCAAAAGCCGCGTAATCTTCATTATTACTATCAGAGTTATATAAACTATTTTCTCCTTATCTTTTTTTTTTTTCAAAATATCAAAGCATTTTCAGAGTCGTTTTCATGAATGGACATCATCATTTTAACTGAAATTGGTTTTAAAAATAGAACGTCATCGACTTTTGCTATTTCTAAACAAACTTATGTATTTGAACACGCGCAAATTGGTCTATAATCGCAAGACAAGTGTTGTTCGTCTAGGAATCGCTGAATTTCCCCTTAAACGCACAATTTCTATAATGAATACAAAATGTTTGAAAATTCGACATGTGCTCTTTCTCAAACGACCAATCAATCAATCAACAAGACTTTATTTATAATTAAAAGTACAGGTGCGCCTAGTCGGAACCTGACCCGGAGCCAACCTGGCAACCACGATACGCAACACCGTAGTGGGTGTAAGGTTGGGCGGAGCAGGTTCGGTTCGGCTAAGAACGGTAATTCAGGTAAGGAGTTGTAACTCCTACTCGCCGAGCGAATTTAAAAACAACAATGCCTTAAAACTATGCTGCCCATAAGAGCCTAAAACTAATTAATGTATATTTTAAAAATTGTCGCACTGTGCACGCACAAAAAACACTATAGAAATTTTGGTTTCTGTCACGGGAAAACAAAACACAACGAAAAAACCCGTTCGAAGTAATTCTCCACCCTGGTGGTCTTCCTGCCTCCAGAAAAGTAGAGGAAGTTAACAGTTGTGGGTTTTAAAAGTTCAAGAAGGTTATCGGTCGAGGGATGAATTTTGGAACAAAAGAGGACAAAAAGAACAAAAAAGATAAAACGATCAACAAACAGAAAGGGAATAGAGAGGGGGTTAAGATTATAAATTTGATAGGTGAGGATAAAGATAGAGTAAAGGTAGATTGTAGTAGTGAAGAAGAATTGCATTATGCTGTCTGATGTGTGTTATGTTGCGGGTTAGCGGACTATCGCCCAGTTTGAATTCGTAGAATTTTTGTGAAATCTGTTGAACGTAGTCCGCTAGTGGAGTTATGTCGTTACAGCGGGCGTACAGATCTCTGAGTGAGGTGTATCTGCCCGAATCAGAAATGAGGCGCATAAATTTGTGCTCTAGAACACGAAGTTTTCTCTTTGTCGCGGCCGGGATGCTGCACCATGCACCACACCGGCGCCGCGTATGTGATGGCCGGCCTGATCACCATCGTGTATAACAATTTTTTATTAGTCCTTTTCAGTCCGCTACCCCTGGCCAGAAGCGGATACAGGCTCCTGGACATGGAGTAGACTTTCCGTATAGTCTCGTTGATGTGAGTGTTGTACGTCAGTCTCTTGTCCAGATTAACCCCAAGGTACTTCACGCACCGTTTAATAGGAATTTGGCGACCCCCGACCAAAATAGGCGTTAAAATGCGGTTCTCAGTAAACCGGCGCGTGAAGAGTATAGATTTCTTCTTTTCGGCGTTGATCCGAATCTTCCACTTGTCGTAATATGCCGTGGCAGGAGACATGTGCGCCTTCAGCAGCATATTCGCCGCCTGAGCGTTGTGCGAGTGCGCGTACATGGCTGTGTCGTCGGCGTACTTGGTAAGTCTCGTATTCGGAAACTCCGGAAAGTCGGAGACGTATAAGTATAAGTTATATAGCTTAGGTGACAGGCACGACCCCTGGGGGACGCCCGCGCGAATATTCCGCCACGTTGATAGCTCAAACGACCGATTTATTTATGACATGGTATGTCCTTAAGGTGCCCTTAACGCATATTTTTGCGTGTACTCCAAATATTGGAATATTACATATGACATTTCATTTCCAGCACTGGTGTGAGTTCCCATTCTTCGATAACCAAAGTTACCTTTTTTATTCCTAAAATACCCCTAGTGTTAAGCATTCGATTGGTTTGTAAGTTCGCTCTTCTAAATTTCTTACAAACAAATGCAATAGAGGTATAGAATAGAATAAAGTTTATTTACGAGTAGATAATAATAAATATAAATACAAATAGATATACAAGGATGTAAATAAACTTAATACTTCAAAGAGGTGCCTTGTAGGCACTGTACATGAAGAATATACATACAAGTATAGACATGTCAACTTAACAACTATAATGTGAAGATTATAAATACCTAAATATAAAAATATAGCATATCTACACATATATGCATACATATTATGTAAATAAAAACATGCAGAGTTGAGACTTCACAGTAATGAATATACAAAATAAACAATTACATGCACTGAAGGACCATATTATTCTTCCCTAGAGAGTTCTAAAATGTATTTTTTCACTTTAAATTTTGCTCTGTTAAAAACAGTAATATTCCTAATGTCGCTAGCTATTTTATTATATGCCCGCGTACTATGGTATGTAAAGAATCGTTGTCCACTAGTAATATTTGTTTTTGGTGCCTTCGATTTTCTCTTGCTTGTTAGTGGTGTGGTGTTGCGCACCTTCATTTATTTATGCATTAGAATGCCATTGTTATATTACACACTGTAAGAAAAACAATAATCTAATACCTATTATATTGGCACCTTTAAACAAGTCATTTGAGGGATAATTTTGTTCTTTATTGAGAATGATTTTCAATAGTCTCTTTTGTAAAAAGTCTAGGTGTTTCAAATGCGGGTCGAGAACTCCTCCCCAGCCTAAAATCTTCTCATATACTAAGTGTCATTCAACAAGAGAAAGGTACAGAATTTTTAATTGTTTGATATCTATTTGTTTAAAATTTTTAAATCTATCTATTAATTTTCTTATTTTGTTTGATATGTAACCTATAACTTGTGAAGCAATTATATTATTCCTAAATATTTCATATCTGTGGTAGAAGGTATTTGACAGTGTTCATCAATTTTGAGTTCTTGAAACGGTGGGGCAGAAGTTTGATACACATTTACGGTGAGTAATTTATTATTGAAATATTTTTTAACCCTCAGTTTGACTAAATCTCATTTTTATATTTATGTCTAGCAATCCACAGCTGTCATAGTTGAAGCACCTTCTTGAATGTCTCGATGGCCAGTTTTCGAACTACCACGAGCTTAAAGTTTTTATTTAATCATCATGCTCCAAGTCTAATCTCCAGAGTGATGTTTTTCACATGGTATGTATGTGTTTTTGTCCAGAGTTGACAGTTAAACAATCTTTTCATACATATACCGATAGAAGTCAAAAAAAGTATTTCGAAGGATGAATAAAATATCCTTCATTATACTTATCCGGGTGAAACCGAGTACATCAGCTTGTATTTCTAATAGTATTTTTTTAAGACCATTGGATCGATAAAATGATTATTAATGGTACGTCATCTAAATCGCATTGACCGAACACCAAAATGAACTATACTCGGTTTGGAAGGTTGAAGAGTTTTTAGCTTATCGTTAGTTCCCAGTGAGAACACCATAGTTAAAAAACGTTAAAATAACGTTGCCTTGGTTGAAATAACGTTTATGGTTAAAAAAACAACGTTTTTTTTAAAACGCCTTTTCAACTGAACATTTTTTAAACGTTAATGTAACGGCACAAAATAACCTAATGTGTTATAATTACTATTAAGAAACGTTAAACTAATATGTTGGGTTAACGTATATCTTTAACGTCCTATAAACGACAAAAATCCTCTAAAAATAAATTGTCTGTGAAATTACAGCGTGATTTTCACGTTAACATATTACCATTGAACAATTTAATTTTTTACGTGTTTTTAATGTTAGACATGAATGATAAATACACGATGTGTTAAAAATAAACGTTACTGTAACGTTCAAAGTTAAGTGTTTATCAACGATTGTTTTAAACGTTTTAATTGCGTAAAATTTTACTGAATATATGGTTATAAACAACATACAAAAAACGTTTTCTTTATACGAGTTTTTAAACGTAAGGATATTAACGAAAAATGAATCATGCCTTAAGACATAACGTTATTTTAACGTATTCAGTGAATTATTAAATAACGTATATTTTTGTGTCCTAAAAACGACAAAAACTCACCAAAAATAAATTGTCTGAAATTCCAGCGTGATTTTCACGTTAACATATTACTGTTTAACAATTTAATTTTTTACGTGTTTTCAATGTTAGAAATGAATGATGAATACGCCATGTGTTAAAAATAAACGTTACTGTAACGTTCAAAATTAAATGTTTATCAAAGTTTGTTTTTAAACATTTTAATTAGGTACGTAAAATTTTTCTGAATATATGGTCATAAATAACAGGGAAAAACGTTTTATTTAGACGAGTTTTAAACGTAAGATATTAACTAGAAATTAATCACACCTCAAGACATAACTTCTTTTAACATATTTCGTTAATTATCAAATAACGTGTATTTTTACAGTCCCAAAAACGACAAAAATTCGCTAAAAACAAATTATCTGTGAAATTCAAGCGTGATTTTCACGTATACATATTAATGTTTAACAATTTAATTTTTTACGTGTTTTTAATGGTTGAAATGAGTGATAATACAGGTGCTAAAAATTAACGTTACGTTCAAAGTTAAATATTTATCAACGTTTGTTTTAAACGTTTTAATTGTGTAAAATTATACTGAATATGAGGTTATAAAAATTAATCATTCCTTGACACATAACGTTATTTTTACTTATTCAGTGAATTATCAAATAACGTAAATTTTTAACGTTTTGAAAACGACAAGAATGCACTAAAAATAAATTTGCCGTGAAATTCAAACGTGATTTTCACATTAACATATTATTGTTTAACAATTTAATTTTTTACGTATTTTTAATGTAAGAAATTAATGATAAATATGCCATGTGTTAAGAATAGACGTTACTTTAACGTTGAAAGTTAAACGTCTATCAACGTTTGTTATCAACGTTCTAATTGGGTAAAAACGTATTGGTGACTATAACATTACAAATAACATATTATTAAATAACGTTAATTTTTAACGTTCTGGAAACGACAAAAATCCACTAAAAATATATTTCCCGTAAAAGTCGAATGTGATTTTCACGTTAACATATTTCTGTTTAACAATTTAATTTTTTACATATCTTTAATGTAAGAAATTAATGATAAATATACCATGTGTTAACATTGGACGTTACTTTAACGTTCAAAGTTAATTATTTACCGATGTTTGTTATGAACGTTCTAATTACGTAAAATTTCACTGAATATAACGTTACAAATAACATTTGAAAAAACTTTTTGTTTAGACTAGTTTTAAACGTAAGAGATTATTAATGAATCATGCTATAAAATATAACGTTATTTTTATATATTCAGTAAATTATTAAATAATGCTTATTCCAAGCATTTTTACTGACTGCAAAATTATACCAAAAATAAATTTGTGTGAAAATCAAATGCAATTTTTACGTTAACATATTAATTATTTAATGATTTAAATTTTTACGTGTTTTGACATAAGAAATGAATGACAGATATACCATATCTTAAAGCTAAATGTTATTTTAAAATTTAAAGTAAAATGTATTAAATTTTGAACGATAGACGTGTATGACCGCCTCCTGGTTAACTTCACATGCGTTTCGTTATATAATGTTCATATCAAACTAGTATCATTAATAACTATTATATATTGAAGTTACATTACATCATATAACGTTAAAATAACTGATGCTTTCCACTTATTAAAATACACTGACGTTCTAAATCTACAGGTAAAATAAATGGTAGATGTTGACGTTTTTTTAACGTTTTTCTACTCATCTATCTTAATGCATAAAATTTGCCTACTTACCACGTAGTTGTTGCAGAAGTTATTTGTAGATGGACACATACAGACCACTGGCAATAATTTGTCATGCTTTAGCTTATGGTCTTATGCATTTATAGAAATTAAAAAACATAAAATGTTCAAATTCTTTCAGGGAACAACGGTTTATTTGGACGGATTTTATAAGGAACAGATTAAAGATCATTATTTTGTGGCTCGGCCGAGATAGCATACAAGTTTTGTGCTATTTGTTCAATAGGTTAGGCACCCACCCAGGTTTTATGATAAAACCAGTGTGCTTAACCTATTAATTGACCATGCATCTACATGACGACTCGTCCTGTAACCCATCATATATTTGAAAATGGGGACCTCCTAGAGCCAGTTTAAATTTCGTTTAATTAACTTACATAATTAGTGAATATTTAACGTTATTTAAACCTTTAATAACGTTGATACCGACGTTAAATTGTAATTATATCACAAAGATAAAGAGACGTTAAAAAAACGTGATTATTTAAACTATCAATAATAAGGCTAATATCGACGTTAAATTATAGTGTTGCTACGATAAAAAATAACGTTAAAAGTTACGTTAAAAACAACGTTGTTTAGCAGGACATTTGTACGTAAAATTGACGGTACACTATAATGGTTATTCAACTAGAAGATATATCGTTTTACTAACGCTAATATCAACGTTAAATTATAGTGGTATTACGACGAAAAAAAAACGTTAAAAGTTACGTTATGAACAACGTTGTTTAGCGGGACATTTGTACGTAATATCGACGGTGCATTAAAATGGTTATTCAACGCATGGTTATCGTTATAAAAAACGTTTTTTTAACGATTGTGTTCTCATTGGGTTAATGCTCTCTCCTTTGCAAATCTCCCTATTTTCAGAGGGAAAATTAATATACGATGAACAAAAAAATTGAGACCAGACATTTTGTGCTAGGGATGACGATATAAATCATTGGAGATATACCTTAAAATGCTGGCGTGTTTTCTGTATATGTCAAATTTCAATGTATTTTTCCTAATTATTAATGTATATAAAAATGGCAGTTGTCCACTGATTTCTATTTCATATATAATTTATTTTTAAGTGAAACAACTATTTAATTCCGAATCGAAATTTTCTACATCTGTAACATTTGTTTAGAAAATTGAGAATATACCATCCACTATCCCAACCATATCCTAAGGAAATACTCGATTTTTTTTCTTTATCCATGAAAAGACTAGTATGAAAGATGGCAAAAAGTTTCAGAAACAAAGAAGTAAAATCAGAATTTGTATCAATGTTAGACGCAGGGAGAATTCAATAAGTTGACAAAAAGTCATAATCACTATTCTAAGATTGTATTTAAAAAGTTTGTTAATTTGTAGAAATTTCAAGAGTAATTATTCTCGACGCTGGCGCTGGTGCTCTGCGCGATTATACAAGTCTCTTTGTCAAAGTTTTATGCCCTTGTTTGAAGGTCTGAAAGTTGTAATTTATGTAGTCTCATAGAAAATACAAAACAAGAGCAGTTACACAACATTTTCGTTTGAATATTTTATGGGAACCGGATTGCTTTAGAAAAATATTCATTTACAGAAATATGCATTCAAAGAGAATTTAAAAGAAGTATAATTTGTTTATATTTCCGATGTAAATAAAGAAACCGGTCGGAAAAATTATTTTTGTTTGTAATTGACTTCACCCTAAACAATTTGAAGACGCCGGAACAGTTAATCAAACGAACTTATTGTATACAACACAAAAATTTCCCAGTGACTCTATAACAGCAATTAAGGTAGCAGCTGGTGCCACTGTTAAAAAAAAAGACAGATATGACAAATTAGAGAAACACATAATCTTAATTTAATATACCCACTTAAGACGCCTTCACGATAAATATATATAATATTTTTAGCATAATAGGAGATTTTTGAATCAGGCGAAACATTAAAAACTCTCAAATCATTATCAAAAAAATGGCAGTGGTAATATTTATAGACATAAAACGAGCGTTCTATAATGCGATAACGTAAATCGGTAATGAAGGCTTTGTCAAACATATGGCCTTCAACAGTGAATTAAAGCCAGTCTGGAGGATGATAGTATCCAATCTAAGTAGGCAAAGGTGAGTATAGGCTGCCTCCAAGGTGGGATATTATCTCCACTGCTGTGGACAATGCTTGCTGATGAACTCCTCTGAAAATTTTCTGTAGAAGATCTTTACTGTCTTCAATATGCTGGTGATCCTAGACATTGTAGTCGGGGACGATTTGTGAACATGATATCATAGCTTTCGCAAAGAGCCCTAAATATTGTCAACAGATGATGAAACGGGAAAGGACTCCCCATACGTCCTCACAAAACCATAGATGCCACTTTTATAAGAGAAAGAGCTTTGGGAGGACTAACGCCCCTGGCACTCAATGGAGAGGAGATTTCATTTGCCAGTGGGGTAAAATACGTAGAAGCCACTTTTGATCAAACACTGACACGATTCCTACATTCACGAAGTCACACAGAAAGCAAGTTGCCCTGAGAAGGTGTAGGTAGACGTGTGGAGGGCCTAAATCTTAAAATGACCCTGCCATTTTACACCAGGATTGTAAGACCTATAACAATCTACGGATTATTGGTATGATGAACTAAGACAGTGTAGTTGGAAATAATACGGATATTAACTGGCGTACAAAAGCTTTCTTACCTATGCCTATATATTTTTTCGATTTATCAAAAGGTTTCGATAGTGCGAATAAGAATATTCTCTCGCAAGAATTAGAAAATATTGGTATTAGAGGGAGTCTTCTAAGCTGTATTAACTCCTACACGAAAAATCGAAAGCTAGTGGTAAACTGTAATGATTCTAGACCGGATATCCATGATGGGATATTATCTCCACTGTGTGTCCCACAAGGCTCAATATTGTGGCCTCTGTTATTTTTTGCTATACATTAATGATCTATCAGACCGTATTCAACATGGCGTTACCACTGTCTCAGTATCAGCTGCTACACAGGAGGAACTTAACCTTAAAATTTGTACCTCACTTGACGATGTACACACTTGGTGCCAGAGAAAGAAACATATTTTAAATAACGATAAAACCATTTTTTGTAAATTTTAACTACAGGAGAACATTAACCTGTGGTAACCTAGCCTTGTTTAAAACAACCAAGTTCTTAGGCACGTTGATTGACAATAGTTTGACATGGGAATCACACATTGACTATGTATGTACACTGCTTAATAAAGCTTATTTTGTAATCTTACAGTTGGAAGACACAATTGCCGATATTGTATATTATGCTTTGGCATATTGGCCTGGGGGACATCGACTCATCTGCAGAGAGCCTTTGTATCCCAGAAAAGATTACACGGACTTATTTTTAATTTAAAGAGCAGAGAAAGCTGTAAAGGTATTTTTACGAGCAAAAATATTTTCACTCTTCCTAGTGTTTACATATACAAATATCTAATTTTTTTAAGAAATAAAGAATTATTGTCAATTCCAATTCATAAAACAAACAACTTTAAAAACTCTTCATATTATAATTGTAATTTTAGAACAAATTATTTTTTATTTATTTGCTTTTATCATGATTAGAGAATATTATTTAGGTATTAAGCAAATCACAACTTACACACTTTTTTATTTATTACGAAATTACCTACTTTCTGTATATTGTTGCCCTAATCTGGGCACGCAAATATACTAGTTACGGATTAGTGGTATGATGAACTAAGACAGTGTAGTTGGAAATAATACGGATATTAACTGGCATACAAAAGCTTTCTTACTTATGCCTATATATTTTTTCGATTTATCAAAAGCTTTCGATAGTGCGAATAAGAATATTCTCTCGCAAGAATTAGAAAATATTGGTATTAGAGGGAGTCTTCTAAGCTGTATTAACTCCTACACGAAAAATCGAAAGCTAGTGGTAAACTGTAATGATTCTAGACCGGATATCCATGATGGGATATTATCTCCACTGTGTGTCCCACAAGGCTCAATATTGTGGCCTCTGTTATTTTTTGCTATACATTAATGATCTATCAGACCATATTCAACATGGCGTTACCACTGTCTCAGTATCAGCTGCTACACAGGAGGAACTTAACCTTAAAATTTGTACCTCACTTGACGATGTACACACTTGATGCCAGAGAAAGAAACAAATTTTAAATAACGATAAAACCATTTTTTGTAAATTTTAACTACAGGAGAACATTAACCTGTAGTAACCTAGCCTTGTTTAAAACAACCAAGTTCTTAGGCACGTTGATTGACAATAGTTTGACATGGGAATCACACATTGACTATGTATGTACACTGCTTAATAAAACTTATTTTGTAATCTTACAGTTAGAAGACACAATTGCCGAGACTGTATATTATGCTTTGGCATATTGGCCTGGGGGACATCGACTCATCTGCAGAGAGCCTTTGTATCCCAGAAAAGATTACACGGACTTATTTTTAATTTAAAGAGCAGAGAAAGCTGTAAAGGTATTTTTACGAGCAAAAATATTTTCACTCTTCCTAGTGTTTACATATACAAATATCTAATTTTTGCTATGACTAATTTAAATGCCTGCCCTACCTTGGCTGACCGTCATTTATATAATACAAGAAATAAAGAATTATTGTCAATTCCAATTCATAAAACAAACAACTTTAAAAACTCTTCATACTATAATTGTAATTTTAGAACTAATTATTTTTTATTTATTTGCTTTTATCATGATTAGAGAATATTATTTAGGTATTAAGCAAATCACAACTTGCACACTTTTTTATTTATTACGAAATTACCTACTTTCTGTATATTGTTGCCCTAATCTGGGCACGCAAATATACTAGTTAAGTAAATACTTTAAAACACTAATTATTGGAGAACCAATCAAAACAACTACTCTTCTAGCTAATACTGGCGAAGTATTGAATTACATGATATGATTCCTAGCGTTTTAAAGAAAAAATATATGTTGAAAATACTTAAATTATTTATTTAAATTCAGCCCATTCACACTTTTTTATTTAATATGAAACTATCTACTTTCTGTAAATTGGTACCTTAATCTGGTTCGCCCCAATAAACTACTTAGGAAAACACTTTAAAATACTCAGTATTGGAGAACCAATCAAAACAACTACTCTTCTACCTAATACTGACGAAGTATTGAATTACATGATATGATTCCTAGCATTTTAAGGAAAAAAAAATATATTGAAAATACTTAAATCATTTATTGAAATTCTGTCAAAAATTATTGAACCTTACATTCTATTTCAACTCTAGAAAAGTTGTTCCAGTTCGAAAAAAACTTGTACAACTTTTCTCTTCCAGAAATATAAGCGATTACCCAGTCTTGAAATATGACGTCAGAGAGAGAAAGTCAGACGACGCCATCAAGCGACACCGATTCTGCTTTGACTTTGACAATTCCGCATGCGTACGCGCATTTGTCAGAAACAACTAGCAGTGAACACAACCTAACCTAAAATTTAAATACTACTTCGTGTAAAAGCCAATAGCCAAATACGTATTCGTTGGAAAAACATCTACATATTCGCTGACTTCGAGTGATATTCGTTATTTTTATACAAGCTTGTGTGGTAAACATTTTAGTAAAAAATTACTGATGCAGGTTTTTCAAAAGGACAATCAGACAATTTACCTAGTGTAGATATGTTTACGGTGGCTTCATACGTTAAAAACACTGAGAGTTTCTCTCTTGCTGCAGTACGTGATGTTAAAGCTGGCAAGTAAGTATTAAAATGTTTGTGTTACACTTTTAACTAGGTAATTAATAAACCTATTAAATAAATATATACTGCTACCATGTTAAAGACTTTGTTTCATTTTAATTCATATTTGTTATAACTCTTCTTTCTGGTCTTTTAAAGGAGTCAAATTATTATGGGTAATTTATACGCATATTATGTTGTGTCCTGTACTCCTGTATGTGAAAAACATTTTCAATGGAAAAGTAATATGCATATCTTTAGAAATAAACAGTTTATAACACTCTATTCAATTGTAAAATAAAATAAGATTTAACAGTGACCTGTAACCTGTAATATAATATCTCATCTAAAATTTCAATTCTTGGTATTTTGGCTATATTAAATATACTTACATACTTACTTACAAGCAAACGTAAACACGAAAGTGCCACAAATGAGCATGCGGACGTCTCAAAGCCAACCGCAGCCCAGTCTATTAATTAGGGGGAAGTCGTACCGCTCGTCTAAAGTACGCCATCTGAGGGACACCACGAAGTGACGTCACAGTGCTTTTCGCGAGGATTTCAACTTTAATTATTTATTGCAAAGTAAGTACTGCGATTTAAGAGCTGATATTCGGTGTGGGGTGTTTTTATACATAAACATGCACTTTAATGAAATTTAAAATAGCTAGCTCCTCTTTTCTAATCTAATCAGGATCTAAATATATTCCCAAGTCATGACAGTTGTCATTACGTTATAAAATTAGAGTAGAAGTTGAATTCGGGCGTGGCCCTCTGCATATAAGCCTATTGCATTTTGTCATAAGCCAATTTTAATATTATTTTATACTGTCATAAGCATTGACGTTTTTTGGTTTCCTTGCATGATTTATCTCGCAATTGTAAAATTAAATGTTCTAAGAGTTTTCCTATGCTAATAGAATTGCTGTTTGGAATAAACATAATAACACCCAGATTACGATGCTTTCTAACAAAATAACTGTGAGGCACTCTTTGTGTACTCTTAAGCAATATTTAACGCCGTCTAATGTTTCCCGCTCCTCCCACAACCAACTAAGAGAAACAATCTTATCTTTTACTTTTATTGCAAATAAGCTCGCGGCAGTGGTACGTTCGTGATTGTCTACCAACATTAAAGTCCCCAGTCGCAATTTTAAGGGTGGGCATGTGTGCGACGACCACCCTCGTTTCTCTTTATGACTCAAATCTGCTTCCTGGCTGAATTCGGTATCGTTTATTTCATAGGCGCAATGTTTTCACCCCGCTCACGTCTTCGTATGGAAATTCTGGCTGTCATTTCACTTACGCGTTTTAGCATAGGCGCTGTGCTATGATACCGTAGGGGTGTCGGAAGTACCTATATTGTTTCTATTGAAATAAATTCTATAAAAACACAAAGTGGTGAAGAAAACATGTTATGCGGCTTAATCAAAGACGATATAATCCATGGGTAATAAACATATCCATATCCAGGGTGTTCCTTATTTTTCGACTTTCAATTTCTTTTTGTCTCACCCCCTAAAAAATTTATATTTGATATAAGAATTACACACCCAAAACAGCCTCCTAGATGAACCCCTTCCCGTGCCGACGGGGGGTGTAAAAACACTAAACTAAACTGGAATTTTTTCAAATATACCTTTGAATTAGTCTTTATAACCCCAAATGTCTGTTATTTGGTATACAGCAATATCCACCCCATGATCCATACCTACCCTCATCATCACAGGTTTAAAAATAATTAAAAAATTATTTTTTATGTAGTATTTATTGTTCAAAATGATTAAAATATTTGCTTTAATGTATCTTTCTTACAATTTGGATATATTTTTCTGTGCTCTTGCACACATTGCAATACTTATTGTATTTGCTTTTCATCCTTTGTTGGGAGACCATGGAAATTCTCCATTAATTTTACCGACCTTTCGGCAGTGTCGTTGACAATTTTAAGTGACATCATTATTTCTCGTTCATTCGTATAAGAATCTTGCGATCCCTATGTTTTCGGAACGTGACTTAAAAATTTTTTTTGGCATAGATTATTAATTAATACCCCGTCAATAACTCTTCAACCAAATTTAGACTAGTTTCCTCCACAGATTTATGAACTAGGAAATAGTGGCAAATGCCTCCATCATTTCAAGAAGAAAATTTTATTTTATATGGAATTTTTTTTAAAATTTAGATAAACATAGATGCACGTTGCATTTCTCACACTGAATTCGTGAACGCCCTCCACAAGTCTTGAGTTTACAACGCTGCTCATTGCCATTTGTATGTATTGGCCAATGGCTAAGATTATCGAATCTTATATCGTCCCCTGGAATGGACTGTGGTTTTTGACGTTTTATTGATACTGGAAAATTTCTATTACCACAAAGCATAAATATTTTTACCCCTCATGGGTTTGGCTTTCGCTTATATACTATTTGACTGATAGTTGCCCCTTAAATGGCATTGATTCATCAATACAAAGATTTTTTTTAATTACCGATTCTTCGCAACGATCTTCGAATAATTTTATTATTGGATGTACTTTCCAAAGCTTATCACTATCATCGTTACGTTCTTTGTTGAGATCCACAATATGTAAGTTTTTCTGAGGGATTCAAATCTATTACGTGATATGCCAATTTCATCCAGAAATTTGATTCTTGTCGCAGGTGCCTAATAAAATCTCACTCTAGGAAAGTATTCCCATTATAATATGCAAGGCTACAAGTTTTCTAATTTTACGCTCATTCGTATTGATGTTTTTTCCAATTTTTTCCGTAATTTCAGCAAATATTTCCTTTGGAAAGTATTTAGAGAAATGCGCGTTTGACTGTCATGATCGACGTGACCGACTGATGATGCAGATAACTTTGCGCAAAAGTTTTTAAAAGGCACAGTTGCGTTAACAACTCACGTGGTTTCTAAGGGGATGGTATTCCAAGTGTATTAGGTACCAGCAAAAGCATAACAAAATTAATCAGCTTCAGCAATTGAATAGAATGTGACTGGAATGTGACGTATATGTGTTTTTACTTCAAAAATGAACTATTTTGCTTAGCTTTATGCTTCCGGTGGTAAGGGTAAATATCAACCATATAAGTTGAAATCATTATTTTCTTCTTTTTATATCAAATACATATAATTGAAGTAACGATTTGAAAAAAATTCCACCTTGAGGTTTCTATTTAAAAAAATTGCTATTCACATATTTCTAGGTCCCGTCGGCACGGGAAGGAATATGTCTATAAGTCTGAAATTTGGAGTGTGTGATTCTTATATAAAATGTAAACTTGCTGGGGGGTGAGACCGAAAAAAATCAAAATTTTTCTTTCATCAAGTATAAATAAGGAACACCCTAATATCCATTTATGAATCAGAACAATTTTTATACTCTATTAAATTGCACTTAATTTTTTGACACAAATCTCTGGAATAAAACGTAAAAAAATTGTACAAACTAGATACCTACTTGGTAAGATTATAATCTTACCTAGTTTGATGAGCAATAAGAAAAACCACACTTTATGAGGATAACTGCAGCGTATTCACTTCAGAAATATTATTATCGTCATGGATATAAATAATAACAAAAATTACTATTGAATGTGATATATTTGAATTTTAATATAAATTTTAAAATTTGGATTTTTTATATTTTATTATGGTTTATCGCAATAATTTGGTGACCCTGATGTGATCTTGTAATAGATTTCAAAGTATCAAATTGAACATTACGCCATAAAAGTCATTAAAATGTCAAACCATAAAAGAAGATGCAATATCCGAAAGTCGAGGTATCAATAGGTATACCGTATTCTCAAATAGCGCAACAAGTCAAAAATTCGTGGTCGATAGAAGGAACCTACAGAATGGCAGGATTATATAAAAACTAAATCCAGTTAGATTCTCCTCCGCAACACTAGATGCATCTCTAGATCCCCGCTGCAACCCGACAGCCTGGATAACTCGTTAGATTCCCCACCGCAACACTAGAATCATCGCCAGATCTCCCACTGCAACCCGATAGCTTGGACAACCTCAAGTTTATAGCTAGAAGACTGCTCATTTTTATTTATTTTGTACACGTGTAGGTGAGTACTCTGCTTATACAACTCCTTGCACTATTAAGCCATCTTATCAAGGTATCAATGATTTGCTAATTTTATGTGACATTACATCATTCTCATTATGAATGTTCAATTTACAATTACCGAAAGACGCTCAATCTAACGATTGTGAACTTTCATCTTTACTTAGTATCAGTCAAATACACGCTATTTTATCACCTACCTCAATCAATTTACATTTACTAAAAGACGATTGTGAACTTTCATATTTATTTACGCATCAGTCAAATATCTGCTATTATACCCCTACCTACCTCAACTTCTCCTATTAACTCAATGAATTTCAATTTACAATTACTGAAAGACGCTCAATCTAACGATTGTGAACTTTCCTATCTACTCAGTCAAGTACATGCTAAGTCAAATCTGACTTTTTTTAAAAGTCATCTTTAATATTGATACCTTGGTATGTTGATTCTTCTTTTTACAGGGGGGGGGGGAGTATATGTAGCGTATTCACTTATTCACTTCATGAATTTCAATAATAAAAAAAATATACTTGAATTTTAATATAAATTTTAAAATTTTGATTTTTTATATTTTATTACGGTTTATTGCCATACATAATGTCCACATATAATGTCAATGTTTAGGAAGTGCAGCCACCTAAAATCCATGTCCTCAAAAAATGTCGGTCTTTTTTTCCAAAATAGCCACCATAAAATTTAAATCACCTTAACTACACAGGTCTACAAAAAAATCAATTTTTGAGTCTGGTACCTGAATAGTTCTTTCCGACGTATTTTGGGCCAATGAAACTGAAATTGATACTCGTTTTACTCAGTCATATCACTATTTTCACCTATGGTTCAAAACATAACGTTACAACAACGTCATCCTATAACGTTCACTAACGGTTAAATTCAACGTTAAGTAATATTATAGATGTAACGTTACAAAAATGTTATAAAATACTTTGAAATACACGTTGAATCGCGGGACATTCGTCCGTTGATTCAACGTCGTAATACAATGGTTACTAAACGTTCAGTTATCGTTAATTTTAACGTCTTTTAAACGTTTGTGTTCTCATTGGGATAATACTTAATTTTTCCCTTTTTAAAAAACGTAGATAGTAGTTAGTGTTATGCAGGAAATGGAAAGTTCTACAACTGATAGCAATAATTCTGAGAGCAAAATCAGTTAATTTAATTTAAAACGCAAAAACAGTAACAATGTATATGTAAAAAAAATTGGAGGTAGGTACTATAATCGAATCAACCAATAAAACTTTCTTTACTGCCACAGTTAGATGAGGAAAGTGACTAGGATAAATAATTTTGTTTTTTATGAGTTATTATGTTCCTAATGGTTAATAAAATAAGTCTGATAGATGTTCGTATGTAATAATAATAACAGCCCGTCTAATACTCTAAGTGAATCCCATTGCGACCACAAAGCCTTCAATTCGACTTCTTTGTTTGAGACATCCTTCCATTCTGGTCGAGTTCCTTTTTCCTTTACTCGCAATATAGGTCCAATATTTGCATCACTCAGTTGCTCTTGTCCGAATGAATTATTATTATAAATATTAAATAATATACTCGTAATATTGCAAGTTCAGATAATTTTTATTTATTTTTATCCTGTTCCACCGCATTAATAAGACTGTAACTGTTATATGTTATAGTTATAGTTTAAATACATATTTTATTTCAAAATATGGTAATAGTGGCAAACAGGGTAGTCACCCTTCAGGCCATTGAAAAAATGTATTAATTTTTTTTAATGCATAAAATCATCGTAATATTTTTTAAAATAAACTATCCTAATACTATTATTATTTGTGCCAAATTACAAAGCGATCCGTCAAATAGGAGGTGAGAAAAAAAAATCATTAGGGGTAAATTATTTTTTTCCACCCCATGCAGAGTCCGCGAACTTAAAATTTTGTACATAAGACAGCCAGCATACGAGACATCTTATAGAAGTCATTTTAGTTCGGTAGATGCGGGGGCACTTTTTACATTGCTACCCGCGCATACTCTTTAGATAAAGAGAAAAATGACAGAAAGTGGAAAAACTTGAATGCTCTCAAGCACTTCAATTTCTTTAATTTGCATTTATTGTGAATAGATGTTAGCTAGTGAAACATATTGTTCCTTTTATTTTTTAAACATGCTGTACGATGCTTAAAAGTCCTATAAACGCAGTACAAAACCCTTCTGAAAAAAATGGCAACATTTCACTCTCTGGAAATACCATTCTTCACTATAGCTATATGTGCCTCTGTCATACCGTTAATGAAGGAAAGTAAGGTTTCCACACTGTAACTGAAAATCTGGCGCTTGAGGCAAAACCGATCATATTAAAAAGGATGCAGTTTGAAACACCGTAATAAAAGAGCATTACACAAGTGCTCTATTTACTTTTTGCCTGAAGCAAACTTACAGTCAATATTTTCTTCTCCACCCTATATTAAGTTGTTTGCAGATAACGTAGTAGTATGTTTATTCTAAAGTCAAGTTAAAAATTCTTAAGCTATTATAGCACAAGCCTGCAAGCGACATCAGACAACGTCTAGATATTACAGAAACAAAACTTGTATGCCCTGGAAATAAGTAGAAACTATAAATTATGTTGCATCGCTTATGCATTTCACGATAAAAACTTCATTTCCATCAGTATCTGTGCTGCTAGTAAACTCTCAATTAATCACTGCTTCCAAATGCAGCAATTTATATGCGACTTCGTAAATCCTGCTGAATAACGCCAATGTTTAAAGGGAAATTGGCTCTGGATGAAATGATTAAGTTAGTGGCATTAATAAAAATGTTCGTTACACTGATACTTACTAATACTACGTCAAAAAATACCAAATAATTAAAACATTTCGTCTGGTGCTCGCACAGCTTTCAATAATCAAGAACAAATGAAACTCACAGTAAGCACCGCAGACTCTCGTTGTTTATCTGAATTTGCCCTCTCGTTTTATACCGCAGTGAAATCACTGTGCGAAATTGAATTAATTTTGCCGATACAAGTAGGCATGTATGTCAGTATAAGTGGATACACGCGAATGGTGATTAGCAAATCATTACAAAAAATGGGTATTATATTATACATTTAATTTTTCAGAATATATTATATTGAAGACAAGAATAGGACTTTATGATTGGCAAGTGAACAATAAAATCTTCTGTACAACTCACTACAGAGTGATTCAGATCTTAACACGTGTAACGAATCGATACAAATTCGACAACACAAAAAAATGACAACAACTTTCAAAACTATATAAAAATATTTACTTGCACGCCACTGGCATTTGGTCAAATGTATTGACATAAAACCGAATAGGTCATGTGCGCGTGACGTCACAGATCTGACACCGTAGGAAAACAAACCGCTGTCATTATATTATAAATTATATCATAAATAATGTCACTTAGATATTAGTATAAGTACCTATATATGTATCTTAATCATGTATTTTTTTGTTACAATATAGATCTTTCATTGTGTCTCTCGTAGATTTCTTGTTAATTCTTCTTTTGAGTACTAATGGAACCTTGGGTAGTAAATAATTGGATATTTAGTACGTATATTTTATCTACTCTTATTAGGTTACATACTAATTAATTAACTGATTTTGAACAATGAATAGTATCCATAAACAAATAGCGTGAGTTATAATGAGTGAATTATTATAAATCACTAGGACAGAGCTATTCACCTTCATGCCTAGCTTACTCAATCGATGTAACGCACGACATGAAGTGGCTCTGTCCGAGAGAAATCCTTTTCCGATATGGTGAAAGAGAACGGTCCATTATTATTGAGGGGAGGAAGGTGATTTATCATGTTTGAATAGTTTCGACGTTTACAAATCAAGTTAAGTAATAATTGTGCCAATAATGATGAATTCGGTTACTGAAGATGAACTAATATGTACACATTATACACCGCCAGAATAAAGACAAGTAGCTAATGATACAATACATAATTTATTACCCGAAAAATCACAGAACAAATATAAAAGTGTGTACAAAATAATTAAATAAATTAAATAAATTTTACAGTTAATTTTATTAACAAACAACAACATTAACTCGCCTGCGGCTCGTGCTGTAAACTTCATCTGCGTGAGTTATTACCTACACTGTAAAAAATGATGTAAATTTCCCATCGTTGCGTGTAAAATTTCCACGTAATTTTACCCGCAAAGAGACAGGAAATTTTCCATTTACCATGGAGGATGCCCCAAAATATAAGGTAAATAAAAATTTTCCACTCTCTTTGCGGGTAAAATTACATTACTATTGGGAGTAAATTTACTGTGGAAAAAAAATGCTGACGGGATAAGGGGCAATTTTATTACATATAATAAAATTACCCAACTTATAATTGTTTGTATAGTTCAGTCTACAGATAGATCACAGCCAAGTATTGGAAGAAATTGTGTATACATTTTTACATATTTCAAGTAGTTTCCAGTACTTCAGTCCTTCATTGTTTAATTTATATGGTATTTTTTCACAAAATTTATAACAGTTAGCCCTTCTACAATAGCCATCGTTTACTGATAAAACTACATGGAAATACTGGGTAGTGAACGAATTTTGTCTAAACTAGTCACACCTACATAGTCTAACATAGTTACAATGAGTACTGAATTATCATCTGGATCAGCAATAGTCCAAGGAGTCGATGATTTTTGAGATATATACATATATATATACGTTTTTTGTGTTTTTTCTCATTTAGACGTATATATCTCGAAAAGTACGCGTTTTCAAGGCTAAACGAACATAGGTACACATGTTCAGAATACGACTTCCTACAAAAAAGGTTCTATACATTTTTTCCGATTATCACACTGGCTTTTCCGGAAAAGCGACTTGAAAAAAAAAAAAATATATATATATATATGTGTTTTTTTCGTATATTTTTTATTTTGAATGCAAATATCTCGAAAAGTGCGCGATTTTAGGGCCAAATGAACATGTTCAGAATGAGATTTCCTGCAAAAAAGCTCCTATACATTTTTCCGATTATCCCATTGGTTTTTCCGGAAAAGCTTCTTGAACAATATATATATTTGCTTTTTCGCGTTTTTTTTTTTCATTTTGACGTATATATCTCTCAAATATATGGAAACTTTTTTGTAGGAAATCACATTCTGAACAAGTTTAGTAATGTTCATTAGCCCTAAAAATGCGTACTTTTCGAGATGAAAAAAAAAATACGAAAAAGAAAGTATATATATTCTTCAAAAAGCTTTTCTGGAAAAACCAATGGGATAATCGAAAAGAGCTTTTTTGTAGAAAATCTCATTCTAAATAAGTTTATTTATGTTCATTTAGCCCTAAAATCGCGTCCTTTTCGAGATATGTGCATTCAAAATAAAAAAACACGAAAAAACACATAGATATATTTTTCAAGTCGCTTTTCCGGAAAAACCAATGGGACAATCGGGACAATGTATATGACCTTTCTTGTAAGAAATCGTATTCTGAACACGTTTACCTATTTTCAGTTAGCCTTAAAAACGTGTACTTTTCGAGATATGAAAGTCTAAATGAAAAAAAAAACACGAAAAAACGTGTATATATATATGTATATATCTCAAAAATCATGTCTTTTTTCTTCTGCGCATAAGCAAAAAATTGTTCTAAAGTTGAGTACTTACTATCTATGCAAAGAAACTGCTGTTCAAAATCTTTCTTTAAAACGGCGTTTTTTTTCCTAATTTGAGTGGACTATATGGTAATACTGAAAAAAGTAAAAAAAAGTGAAAAAACATTTATTTGTGTAACAAGTGCAAAAAGTGTATATTTGTTGCACAGAAGCATGAAGTTTGCAGCTCGAGACGAAGCCGAGAGCTGCAATCATGCCAAGTGCAACAAATATACTTTTTGCACATGTTGCACCCAACATGTTTTCTACGATCGAATTAAATAGTTTTTCTCATTTTCAACAATTTTGTAACTAAATATTCAGATTTCAAACTGACAACTGAAAATTAATTAAAGAAATTGTCTCTGTCAAATGTCTAAATAGTACAAAAAGTAACTTACTTAAGTACTTAAGTAATTTTTTGCACTAATGCAAAAAGTAAGTTAATTTTTGCACTAGTTGCAAAAAGTAAAACTTTTGGCATTGTAAACAATGTTAATAGCAATTTGTATATTATGGGAGGAAAGTGTAACATTTTACCCCGCGGATGTATTTTACTGCCCAAACCGAAGCAGGGGACAGTAATCATCCAAGAAATGAAATGTTACTTCCCTCCCGAGGTATACATATGATCTTTTTTTCTATTACCTACCTCTACCTCTAATAAAAAACAGTTTATTCACGACCACTATATTAGGAAGGTATTTCTCTATTTTCCGTGAATTAAAGGCCCTTTAATACACTAGTGGATTAGAATTCATAATACCACGCTTCAATGACCTTCTATTTTTTTGCTCAAAATTAAAAGATTCTTAGTCAAAATAAACCTGTCAAATCTGACGTTTTTCAAAATAAAATTTTTTCACCTCTCTCGTACGGCTTTCACGCTCCTAATTTGGCCGTGGTCGTGGATAAAACGTTGAATTACATTCGGGGATTAACAGCCTTTCAATCTACTCGAAAAAATGTGACTCTCGGCTGCGCCTCGAGTGCACATTTTTTCTCATAAATTAAAGGCTTGTTAATCTCCTTATATAATCAATAACTATAAAACAAAAATAATTTTTTTTTATTGGTACCCTATTTTGCTTATTTAAAGTACGCCTCAGAGTGTTTAAATCCAAGTTTTAAAAACGCGCGTATTTTAAAGTTACCATGGCAACATCAAAGGTAAGCAAGTACAACTCGTTCATCTGTATATGTTACCTTTTGCTCTTCCATCCATTTGATGAACTTGTCGTATTCTTTTTTTATAAGCGTCTTCCGATTTTTGCGGCATTAACCGCGATTCTGCTTTTCTATTTAAGTAATCAATATTAGAACTCATTTTAAAGCAATCAATATACAATCAGTGACAACTGTACTGACAATAATTAATCATATGTGACAGATTGCAAATTAATTTTTGTTTTCTCATTTTCATGACACTGACAGGTATCCTGATGTCACATCACGAATTCAACCATTTTACTTTCTTAATTCTTATTTCCATTTTTTGTAGTAATAATACCAGTATTTATGATTTTAAAGTGTACCAATAAAAAAATAAAGTAAAATATTCGTGGATAATATTGATCTTTAAAACACTTGCTCTATTTCGAGCACTCCGGCTGCGCCGTCGTGCTCGAAAAATCGCGCGTGTTTTAAAGACCTTAATATCCACTTATACTTTAATATACTATTTTAGGACAGTTTTTCAGTCCATGCTTAATTTGAATAGTAAGTAAGCCATGGAATATATGCTTAAATGTATATTGATATTAGTGACAGTTCTAATAGTAACTTGAATAGAAGTTTTATTTAAAATAAAATGAATATTATTACAGTGACGAAAGTGGTATAGAAAACATAACAAATATGGCAGCAGAGACCTGTAACCATGGTAACATAGTCGGTAGCGGTTAAAAATGCGGCAGAAAATACTTTCCTCCCAATGGAGGAAAAGTACTGTGCCTTCCGTGGGAGGCAAAGAACAATTCCCTCTACCCTCAAATGAGGAAGGAAAAAATTACCTTCTGAATGCATTGAATATAATTGAAGCTATCTCACGATCTTCACTTTAGAAACGTCAAATTATGAATTTGTGTTTTGACGTTTAAACTAATTTTTAAATTTATTTATGTAAGTGTATTTTTTTCACTCATGAAAAAAGTACCACTTTATGCACTTGTTGCATAAATTACTATTTACGTACTAAAGATACCTAATGAAAAAGTAAAAAAAAGGTACAGTTTTTCAACAGTGGTAGATAAATTACTATTGTATATTGAAAACTAATTTTTGCTATGCTATGTATAGTAAATAAATAAATAATTGTAGAACAGTAGAAGAGTAACCATACAACACCCAATATTTATTATTTATATTCCTGAGACATAATTCAGCAACACCGGGCGCAGTTTAGAAATGGATGAATAATTGCGAGGTCTACAAACAATAAAGGATTATGCCCCCATATATGGTTATATACAGTTCATTCTGAATCTTATACGTATGAATTATTGAGTTAACAACCGAACTACCCACCGCTTCCGCCCTTATAAGCCAGCGTCAGTCCTAGACAGGCAGCATAATCAACTGTTTCACCCTTGACATAGGCCGAAATTGGAGCAGAGAAACGGCTATTTAACTCACAAATATTCAGCTGGGGTAGCTTAATAACTTCACCGGAAAGGATTTAATTGTCTGAAAGAGAAAACTGTAGTTTTTTTTTCTCATTAGACGTGTTAGGTATCTCTCTAGTAGAAAAAGAACTAGCAGACTTGCAGGATTAGCTTGGTATAAGAACTGAACGAATGTGCTCCCAAATTCATTGTTTAAAGAAAAAATAAGTTAGTTACAGGCCCTATTTTTTGGGATTATTGGTCTTAAGAGGGACTAAAGCTTTTCACATGTGATTTACTTAACCCTTTTACTAAAAAAAAGTATTCGTAGTCCAGTAAAATCACAAAACCAGATTTTGAATAAATAAACCAGATCTTTCATATGGGACGTATTTAAAAGAGAAAAATACGTAGTCGGTAGTTCACAGCCTCAAAACATCATTTAAAAACGTGGACGCAAAAATATATTTTTTGCAAGCATCTCAAAAATGGTACAAGCTATCAAAAAAGGGCATCAAAAATAAGTTATTTATATCTATTCTGATTGTTATCAAAGACACGGTTTGCAACACTAGTCTTTATAGTTTTTCCTTATTTAAGACATGTAATGCAATGCTTTATTTTCTTTTCAACATACTACAGTGTACAATAACCATTTTAAATGGCTTACAAACTATAATAAACAAGTACATAGAAATGATTACCATAAAGACTTAAAAGTTTACAGACAAAATAATAATAATTACATTTTAGTTGAACTACACAATCGTATATAATAGATATCAGTGAAAAAAGTGATAAAAGTGAAAAGTTTCCACACAAACAGTAGTTTTTTAATTAAAAATTCTTTGAGGTGGCTTTTAAAATATGAAAAAAATATAATAGAATTAACATAAACAGATACTTATTGAACACTACTAATCGAAGCACATCAGGTAGAATGGAATAGAATAGAATAAACTTTATTGCTGTAGATCTTGCAAAAAGAAAGACATTAGCATTGTCAAAGTAATCAAAGATTTAAACTTACAATAAAACAAAATGTATGAATGACATACATAGAATATGCCCAAAACTAAAAATGTAAAAGAGTAAATAAGTTAAACTATTGTCTAATTAACAAATAATACATTTTTTTCTTATGTATTTAAAAAATCACTATAAGAATAAAATGCATTTTAAATAAATACAGTTGAAGTAGTTTTTTAAATAAATTAGTATTATTTATGGATTTTAATTCGCTTGGCAGGCCATTGTAAGCCTTAATAGGGTTATAATATGGAACTTTTTCATAAAAACTGTGGTGATGAATCTGTATTCTGAGATCAGACGCATGCCTTGGTGTCATTATTCGATATATATCGCTATTTCTTCTAAACTCAGTTGGATTTTGTTTAACGAACAAGACTAATTTGTATATACACAGGAAAGGGATGGTAAGCATTTTCAATTCTTTAAAGAAAGGTTTACAAGAATCTCTGTAAGAGGCATTCATCATGCATCTAATTATGCGTTTTTGGTTAATAAATACTTTCTACCAATATAGGGAAGAATCCCAGAATATTATCGCATATTCTAAAATACTTTGCACACAAAAAATAAAATATTCTTAGACTGTCTACTGAAAGCAGGTTTCTCATAAAACGTGACAGATAACAGGATGGATTTAATCTTGATTTCAATGAATTAGTATAAGATTCCCAGTTTAACTACTATCCAGCGTTATGCCAAGAAATTTCACATTGGCCGTTTGTTTAATTGAAGAACTATGTAATTTGACGTTCAACGAATAATCAAGGTCAGTAGTTGAAGAAAACATAACAAGGGTAGTTTTACTTTCATTTAGGTTCATCGAGTCACAATACTTAGTCATACTTGAAGCAAGTTTATTTACACAAGCTACTAGGGATTCTTCAGCTGGCATACAGGAACTACCATCAGCATATTGATATAAAGTATCTATGTTGATACGATCTTTTAAATCATTTGTGTTCCATTCTTAAGAGTTGTTACAGCAGTGACTTGAAATCTATCAGTAAGATATGACTGAAGTAGTTTGTTAAATGTGACCCGTATACCATAACAGTCTAACTGGTCTAACAAAATTGCATAATCAATGGTATCGAAGGTTTTTGACATATCAAAATAGAGGCAAGCTACCTTTAAATTAAAATCAAGTGCTGTAATAGTTTTCGATAATGAGTGATAAATAGTCTGTTCCGTTGAGCAATGAGGCACAGAGCCGAATTGACAATCTTTAATTATTTTATGTTTAGCAAAAAATGAAGTCATTCTGTTATAAATGGTCTTCTCAATAATCTTAGAGATTTGTACAATAACAGTACCAGAGTACGTACTTGTATAAATTAAATATATACGCGTGCACATAATATGTCAAATCGCATATACATACAATAGACACACATGCACATATGACAATATTTTATTAATACAGAAATAGATAAATACATACAATAAAACAATCAGTCAAAAAATATATATATACATATATAACAATATGCAAATGTATAATAAATAAAATAAATACATACTTATATACATTAAGCTAAAGTGTACACGAGAATTGTTCAAATAATCGCATATTAAAATAATAAAATACAGGCACGTCACGTATCATCAATTATTATCCCATTCAAAATATTCTGAGTATGAACACATATTTAAAAGATATTCTTTAATATGTTTCCTAAACAAATAGGTATATGTTATTTAAGTTTTTATATGTTTCTGGTAGATTATGATATAATCTCAGTCCGAGGATATTATGTGCTTTTAATGATATATTTAAACGTTTAGTTGGTATATTGAATTTTTTTTGGTGACGTGTATTATGAAAATGAATCATTTCATTTTTATCAAATTTACTTTGGTTTTTGTACACATATAGTAACCATTCTAGAATGTATAGGTACGGAAGAGGAAGAATTTTATATTGTTTAAACAGATTACGACATGAATGAATTGGTGGTACAGTCGCTATACATCTTATAATGCGTTTTTGCGCAATAAATACTTCTTGAACACTAGAGGAGCCTCCCCATAGAGTAATGCCATAAGCTACTCTAGATTGAATTTGTCCAAAATAAAATAAAATAGGCCAGACGTGTCCAAAACACTTTTCAACGTCCTAATTTGAAAACATTTAGAGCGCAAGTTACTAACTAGTTTGCTACAGTGATTACAAAATGTAAATGTATTGTCAAAAACTATGCCAAGAAACGTTGTGCAATTACTTTCCTCAATATTCACGTTATTGATTTTAATATCTAGGGTAGAAGTAATATTATTATTTTGACGCGTATGAAAATCATATAATTTGTTTTAGAGCATTAAAAAATAATGTGACTACTAAACCAACTACATAAGTGGGTGAAAGTAGTATTAAGTTTATTACGAAGTATAGCAGGAGATCTATCAGAGAAAAGAAGAGTGGCGTCATCAGCATATAATGAAACAAAAGCCTCAGTAAGTATATCTGGAAGTTCATTAATATAAATGATAAACAGTATAGGCCCCAAAACAGAACCTTGTGGCACTCCAACTTTATTATATAGTATGTTTGATGTATGAAAAGTTTTTTGATTCTGCTCTGTAGAGTGTATTTTTACCATCTGTTTTCTATCACTAAGATAGGAGGCAAACCATATTCGTATAGTTTTTTAAGTAATGGGTCATGCTGAACGAAGTCAAATGCTCGACTGAGGTCACAGAAGATCCCAGTCGGACTTTCGCCCGCCTCAACTGCCTCTAAAATTTATTCATAAAGAGAGTAAATTGCAGTACAGTCGAGTGTCCAGAACGGAAACCATGCTGTATATCATTTAAAGCGTTGTTTACTTCAAAAAATTTTAGAAGCTCATCTAACATCGCGTATTCATAAAATTGGAGATTAAAGGAGGAACAGATATAGGTCGGTAGTTACGGGTGTCACCTTTTTAAAAATACTGGAAATATCACCGGGTCCAGTTGAATGTTTATTTTTAAAAATATCATATTATTATAATATCCGAATTCGGATATTATGTGCCATGTAGATTTATTTGCATTACTGGTATTGTTTATTTTACTTAAATAAAACTGACTTTTTGTTTGGCGAACAAGTTTGTCGTGGTGTTTTTTAGCAGTTATATAGTTGCTTTTCAGGTTAGGATTATTTTTTGTTAATAAAAAAGTTGTTTGAGGTATTTACTAGACTCTTTAATTGAATCATTTACCCATTCTTTACCCGTTTTTATATAACATCTTTTACATTGTTGTGGACGTTCTCTATTAAAATAGTATGTTAATGTATTATGAAAATTATTAAATTTTGCATCCGAGCCATTAGCTTCATACACGTCAGTCCAAGCTTCATTAGATAATGCGTGAATAAGACAATTCAAATTTGCAGTTCCACACATTGTACTGTTAATATAATTTTTTTCTGATTTATCTTTGTCAGCCACACAATTCATATAGAAAAGAACTGTGCGGTGATCAGAAATCGTGTTATCTTGCATTGTTGATGTACCGTTAGAAAATTGATTTGTGTATATCTGATCAATTATACTTTCAGTTGTACTACTTATACGAGTTGGGTCAAATATCTTCGGACTGAGATCGTATGAATGAAGTAATTCAGGAAAATTGTTTTGTTCGTTATTGCTTAATGATTTTACATTAAAATCACCTGTTAATATGAGTAATTTTGGTTTGTAAATAATTTCTAATATAGAGTGCAGGTTGTTTATAAAAATGTCATAACTACCACTAGGTGACCTATAGCAAGTTAAGATAATAGCATTTTGTTCGGAGTTACTAGCCCAAATTAGGCCAGAAACTTCAATACCTTTTTCACTACAATATCTATTAAGATCTAAATATTGCACGTTTAGACCTGTTTTATGCCATATGCTTACGCCTCCTCCTTTCCGTGTTGGCCTACAATAACAACTTAAAAATTCATAACCGGGGAAAACAAAGTTTGTTACACTAGCTTCAACACACCAAGTTTCAGTCAAACAAATGAACTTAAAATCAAGATTCAAGTAGTCAGAAATAATATTATTGAGTTTATCTATTGTTAAACACTGAATGTTTAATAAAAGTAAGTCATAATACACCTTTTCATTATCTGATATTACCCGGCTTGCACCTCATATGTTGTGTTTAGCTAAAAGATTATAAAAGTTATTTGATTTTCTAGTATTCGAGAGTAACTGGGAACTTTTTCATGAAACAAATACATAAATATACAATTCAAAGTTTAAAATAGACGATAAAGTTAAAATATCTAGTTCACAAAATAGCGATTTACAAGAATGTCTGTCATTAAGACCAACAATGGTCCTTATTATTTTGTCTTTCAGCTCTAAATACCTTGGTGGCCTGAGTAGACCAACCCCAGTGAAGGATGCACTTTTCCGTAATATATTTTTATTAACTGATCTTGTAGAGAATACGTTTTAGATTAATGAATACATAGTTTTAACTACACTTAGAAGCAAGATTTTCACTCTCTTATGTGTTCACTTTCCATCTTTTGCCAATTGTGAAAACGTAAAAAGTTTTTCCATTATTAATATATGAAGAGTAGCACTGTATGAATCGTCCAGTTTAATATAATCTTTACAAAATAAAAAGACAACTGTATCATCGGCACATGATTAAGTTTGTATTTGATACTGAATTTCCTACATTATTAACGCAAAGTATAAAAAAGACAGGGCTTATAAGGGATCCCTAGTTACTCCACATTCTTGGTGTTAGACGATGAAATTCTTTTGGAGCTGTCAGTAATGTAAGTAAAATTGACATATTGGGGGCGGCTGTTCAAGTAAGTTAATCAGTGTAAAGAAGAACCTTCGATACCATATTTATTTTAACAGATGCAAATTGTGCTCAACGTTGTCGAATACCCTGCTGGAGTCACAGAATACCTCAGCAGGGCATTCGCCAACATCAGTCTACTTGGTAACATTATTATAAGAACGAAGTACTTTTTTTTTTAAACTATGTTGACTACCAGCAATAATTTTGTTTTCCTCCAAATAAGAACTAAGTCTACTAAAGTAAGCATATTCAAACAGTTTGGAGAATCCTTAGATCTGTGTGATCGGCATGTAATTATTAATATTCGAAGGATCGCCTCCTATTTGTATTAGATTTGCTTTTCTATTTTAAGACTGTTTGGAAAAGAACCAGATATATAAAACTAGATATTCTAAACATATGCTTCTTAAATCTAACTATAATTGGACATTTCGTTTATCCAACATATATCAATATAATCGTTACAAATGAAACGGGGAAAGTTAAATTAATACATTAACAGGCTTGCCAGTGAAGGGTGCGGAAGACTTAAATACTGTTAGCAATAAGAAAAGAATTGATATTAGTCTCAATATTCTTAATAACTATTTGTATAATTACCCAGGCACACACAAAAAAGTTCAAACCCAAGGCCAAATGCATCTGTATGTATTTTGATGTACTGAATCCGCTGGACCTAAAATATATTAGTCAAGAACTTGTTAAAGATTGCATTTATATTATTAAATGTTTCATGAAGCAAAATTGCTTCCAAATCAGTAGGTAGCATTTTCTTCGAGCAACATGAAGAGACTACTCATCACTTTTCATTGCCAACCTACTCATGAGGCGAGTATTTCCATAGCATAGGGTTAAGAAACATATTTGATAGTGTTTGACAAAAAAGTTGAAGTTGTAAACAACTTTATTTCTAAATTTCTATTTTTAGTCTCATATCATCACCTTCTAAATTTCACCAACTATAAGTGTTTTCGAGTGCTATTGGTAGCGAATAAAAAAGAACCTTTCATTAAAAAAATGATAATAATATATTGTATCGTCAAGTTGAGTGTTGTTGGTCATATCTTGTTCAAATACAGGTTCTAATATTTTTGACAAGCAGCAGTAATATTTATATTTTAAAGGTATTTTAGAAAAATGGACACAAAATAAATACTACAGTAATATTAAAAACATTTTGTCAATAATGAAAACCATTATATGTTACTCTCGAAATATTGAATGCTGTTCTGTTTCGCTTTTGGGGACATTGGATGAGCACCGTATATGTATTTACTAATGAATAGGTTATTTTGTACATAAAAATTGTAAACATTATAAGTGTTTGGGAGATATGTGCATGCTTATTCGATATTTGACTCACAACATGGCATGTCCTTATACCAGAGTTATTTGAGTGTATATTTTAATAGCACCGAAATTTTCCTCTCAGCAGTATATCATAATTCTAGCCCATGCCATTATTTGTTCGTTCAGATTTTCAACACATATATTATTCTAGGTTAGTGAATCCTCTTACAGTTTCAGTGTCTTCCGGCAAAGTTCCAGTTGTAGATAAGAGATGCGTTATAGATGACAGTAGTTCAACTAATCAATATATTCATTCATTAGAGTAATAGATACTTCATCATACCCTGCGGCATTTTTCGACTTCAATTTACTGAGTGCTGTTACAATTTTTTTGCACTAGCATGGTGCAATGGTCTTGATATATAAACAAGTTGGAAATAGATGTGTTGACCGTTTAATCAATTGGTAGGTACATTAAAATTACATACTTATTTGCATGAAGTTAGCAACAATTTTTTTTCAGGGACATTTTTTACTATTCAGAAAATCGATATGTGCAATCACATATTGTCTTGTATATTGAAATTGAAACAAAGGTGACCAAAATCGGCTATCGTTTTCAGTAAAAAAATTGTCTTAAATAATATAAACATTTAAAATGTTCCACAAGGTTCTGAGTTCTCTGTTATCCATGTTATCCATTAACGACTTGGCCAATTTTGCTGACGATACAACGACCGTTATTTACCCTGATGATGTGAGTTGCTCAATAATTTCCGAATCTGATGGCGAAATTAATAAAAAGTTAAAACTGTACAACTAACATATTTCCGTATGTCTTTCAATTGACTGATTCCGGCAGAATCTTTGTTGTTCAAAAAAAGGATCATCAATCATTTTTTATTCTACTTCAGTTTTGCAAGATATTAAACAATTTATTATCTGCAAGTGATTTTTTTTTATTAAAGAAAAATCAAAAATAATCTACTACTTATTAAAACGGCTACTGCACATAGAAAAATGTTTCCCACAAAATATGCTTATTTTTTAAGGTAGAATAAGGTTGCTGAATAAATGGAATATCAAAAAATATATACTGCATTAAAAAATATGGTTTCCGTTTGAAAAACAAAGTTGAATTTGACATTACTTGGAAGATGTATACCGAATCAAAAATAAATAACGCCATTTTATTCTCGAGATATTTCGCTGTGACAACTTAAATGGACATCCGGTATATTCGCATATACAGAGTGTTTCATCATTAATTGGTCATACGCTAACTGATGAATTCTTAGTCCAAAATATGAAGATTTAACCAAAGACACTTAGATAAAATGTGCCTCCTTACTGAAATACAGACTTATTGAGGTTAGAGTGACATTTGGGCTAAATTCTGTGTTATTTTTTTTCGCTATCCAATGTTTTAAAATATCTTCGAAACGTTATTTGTTAATACCCTTATAATATCCGACAATTGATTAACATGCAACATAAGCAAACATGAGAGGTTATGTTTTAACAGATTGCTTGTAGTCCACTTCAGTTCGTTCGATATTTATTCATGAAATAAATGGCTCCAAAGTTACGTGTAATTTATCTGTTTGCTCAGTGCTTTGATTTCCGATGTAATATCCAATCATCAAACAGCCTGTCTTGTCCACTGCTGAACATAGGCGTCTCTCAACAATTTCCATTTATTTAGATTCTGGACATACTGCATACATCCTTGCTACGTATCCAGCCCAATTCCACTTCAGAGAGATCATGCGTTCTATTGCATCACTGACCCTAGTTCTTTGTCGTATTTGTTTATTTGGAACTCTGTCTCTTATTGTAATTCCTAACATGGAGCGTTCCATGGCTCATTGAACTACTCCTACTCTATTAGCTGATCTCTGTGTTTGGGTTAAAGTTTCTGATCCATAAGTCAACACAGGTAAAACACATTGGTCGAATACTTTACGCTTGAGGCATATGGGGATCTCGGATCTAAAGGCGTCTTTAAGTTGTCCATACGCGGCCCAGGCATGCCCAATTCTTCTACAGTTCTCACAAGTCTGATTATCCCTGCCGATTTTAATTTCATGGCCTAGATATTTGTAGGATCTAACTTGGAAAATCTCTTTTCCTTCTACTAAGATATTTCGGCTGGGGACTAGATTTGTCATAAATTGGGTTTCAGATGTGTTTATTTTGAGCCCGACTTTATGTGAAGCAGATGTTAATAGTGTCAGCATTGCCTCTGCCTTGTCTAATCTATCCGAAACCAGTACAATATCGTCAGTGAACCGGAGGTGGTTAAGGTTTTCACCGTTGATATTTATACCCCTAGATTCTAATTGGATATTCTTAAACATGTATTCTAAATAGTTTAGGAGAGATTGTATCACCTTGCCGGACACCACGTTCCACTCTAAAACAGTCCGTCTGCTCGTGCACTCTTACACACGCTGTTGCATTTCTGTATATATTCTGCAATACAGCAGAATATCTGTGGTCTATTCGGCAATCAGCAAGCGCTTTGAACATCTCGCTATGCTTAATAGGATCGAAAGCCTTTTCGTACTCCACAAATATTAGCACGAGTGGCTTGTTGTATGGTCATTAGTCCCATATCCAGAGCGAAAACCGGCCTGTTCTGTTGGTTGATAGAAATCGAGTTTAAGTGTGAGACGTTTGGTTAGGATTTTAGTGAACAATTTATAGAGCTGCGAGAGCAAGCTAATTGGTCTGTAGTTTTTCAGATCGGCAATATTATCCTTTTTGTGCATAATTACGATGACTGCATTATTCCAAACTGTAGGTGTTGTTGCTTCTATAAGGCACTTGTTAAATAAAGTTGTTAAAGCGTTCGATAGCTCTTCTCCACCTTCCTTAACTGCCTCCATCACAATATCATCTTCGCTTGGTGCCTTGTTGTTTTTTATCTCTGAGATTGACTTCCAGACTTCGTCCTTGGTTATCTCAGGCATTTCCTCCGACCCCCGATTTAGAACTAGGGGGATGTTACAAACATTTTCCGACTGTTCACTTTTGCAGTATAGATTTGAATAAAGCTCTTTTACCGTTTCCAATATCTCTTGTTTGTTTGTAATAATTTATCCGTGGGCGTTTTTCAGTTTAGTGGTTTCCGTTTTTCCTCTTGTTAGTTTACTTCTAAGAACTTTCATGCTTTTATTTTCTTTTATAACTTTAGTTACCCAATTTTTGTTATAGTCTCTAATATCCTTCCAAATGGCTTTTGATATGTCTTTGTTTATTTTCCTCAGTTGATCCTTATTTATTGAGCGTTTGGATATCATTTCTCGCCTTTGTTTCATAAGATGCCGTGTATTTGCGCGGAGAGTCTCTCTTCTTTGCCATTTACTTTCGAACAGTGTTTTCGGTGAGCTTCGTGTACTGACTTCAGGATTGTGTCATTTAGCGTTTCTATATTCACTGAATCTATACCTTCTAAATCTTCTTTTATGGTTTGTTGGTACTCTTCTTTATTTTCAACTACCGTCCACTTCTTCCTGTTGATCTTGGTAAGCACTCTTCTTTCCTTTTTTAGATTTACCTTTATTTTTACTCTAACCATTCTAGGATCACTTCCCACAGACAACCGATTTAGTACTGTCACATCTTGCACGATTTCTTTCTTATCTGTAATGATGAAGTCTATCTCATTTTTCGTGTTTCCATCGGGACTGGCCCATGTCCATTTCCGATGTCTGGCTCTCTTAAAAAATGTATTCATGGCATTTAAACGATGCTGTAAAAGGAACTGTAGTAGAAGTAATATCCAAACACAGCTTATAAATATCCACCGTGTGGGGAGATTCCAGCCGCTTCCAGTAGCTGCCGATTTTTTTTCTCTATATACAACAATAATGTGCCACATGCACATTTTTTGTATTTTACATGAACTGGTGAATAAGGTCACTCAATCAATCAATCTTTAGAAATTTAATACATATGGCAAAAAACGTGTTTATTTTTTTTTTTTTAAACTGCCCGTAGTACTTTAAAGTACGTTGGTGGTTAAAGGGGCCTACACACGATCCAGCGGCAGGAACCCGACATTGTCGGTACGCTTTGAAGATAATTGGAATTCCAGCGGACCAGTTCACTTTTACAAATGAGTTCAAAGCATGCCGACATGGCTGGCTCCCTGCCGCTGGATCGTACTTTAAAGTACTACAGGCAGTTTTAAAAAAAATTAAACACGTTTTTTGCCATATATATTAAATTTATAAAGATTGATTGATTGACTGACCTTATTCACCAGTTCATATAAAATACAAAAAAATGTGCATGTGGCACATTATTGTTGTATATAGAGAAAAAAAATCGGCAGCTACTGGAAGCGGCTGGAATCTCCCCACACGGTGGATATTTATAAGTGTTTGGATATTACTTCTACTACAATTTCTTTTACAGCATCGTTTAAATGCCATGAATACATTTTTTAAGAAAGCCAGACATCGGAAATGGACATGGGCCTTAATAGTGGAATAAAGTTTTATGTGCTTTATTTGTCGAAGAAAATAATTTTTTTCTCTTTACCCAAACTAAGCGTCGGACAAAAAAGTTATTGGAAAATAAAAGCTGATTTTTTTACTGTTAGTCCACATGAAATAAGAGCTGCCTAAACTTGGCCTGAACTTTCATATTTTTGAGATGATAAAATTACTTGAGAAACGCAGTAACGAATTTAATATTTAATTTGATAGTTTTTTACTATTTTTAAACGTATTAAATTCGTTATATTCTGGTAAAATAAACGCGGTAAATATTAAGGCGGCCAGTATGAGCTCCGAGTGCCATATGCTATTATGTCAAAATAATAGACTTCATAATTATGTGCTATGGCAGAGAGCCACTTCAAAATAATAATAAATATAGTTATTATGTGGAGTAATAGAAAAATGTATGAAAGAATATGCGAGATTCTATCTGCTGTGTGTTAACGAACTTTGTATAAATATTCAACCTCCAGAAATAAAAATAAGCATAATATAAACAGTTAACAAAGTTTTACAAATATTAAATTAAATAATTGAAATACTTGTTTCATTAATTATGAAAGTAATGCAAACTTTGCTGCAATATATTTCATTGAATTTTGCAATTGAACAAACAAACACGGGAATTTGAAACTGAGAGAAATAATTTAACTAATCATTTTTAGTTTAAATCATCAATTAAAATAAAACTGAATTCATAGTAATTACTAAAATATATCCATGTAGTGTCCATTTACCATGTAGCATTATAATGAATGCAATAAAAGTAATGAAAATTTAAGTATATAATAAATATGTATGAGTGCTATTAACGTACAAAAAACTTTACGAAATAAATAAAAGAAAACATGGGAATCAGTTATATAGGTTTTTGGTGTGAACGTATAGCCTTTATGGGACCTAAGCATATCTATATGCAAATGCTACAAAGTACATTATACCACAATCTCCATATTTTTCCTCTCCTTTGGCTCTTTCTGGAAATTGTTTTTTGAGCTCTCCAAGTTGTAGCAATATGTAGTTCTCGATATAAAAATACGTTTATCAAGACTCTTTCACAGTTGTGCCTAAAAATAAACAATTTATTAAATTAAGCTATAATAGGCCAGTCGTCAGGAAGTTCAGGGTGCGAAAATACCGTTTTAAATCGGACACGAGATTTTACTGTTGGAACCAGTTCATTATAGGCCTCTTTTAGACAAACTAATTTTTCCCCCTCGCCCGCCCCCTGGAACAATTTTGGGGCAATATCGGTTAAAAATCATTTTTTTGCCAAGGTCCTACCAAAAAAAGAAGGTTATCAAATTTAAAGATAAGTAAATTCTCTATCGAAATGGTTTAGACAAACGTTTATGTAGTATTAATATTCTTGGAGTTATAGGCGGGGGAAATCAAGAATCGTATTGCATCCGTGCTGTAAATCGACAGTTTCATATATGTCAGTTTTCCTTGAAAGACATACTTCGCAAATATAATGGTCCGTGCAGAACTGTCAGCATAATAACGATCCTATCATTAGTTTTCGGGATACCGGTTTTAAGATTTTAACAGCGAATTGGTACGAGAATCGCGAAAAAAACGTGGAAGAAGAACGACTGCGAATTGTAAAGGCGACTGGAGCAATAATAGAAGATATTAGATCTCATGTACATGAAATAAAAAGCTACTCCGCATTAGACGTTTTCCTAGAAAACGTTGACAATGACATACCGGACAGTCTTAATGTTCTTATGCACAATTATGTGTAAAAACAAGCATGGGGACAAAAAGAAGTGGGCTACGAAGTACACTGCTATTTCACATGCAATAATAGTTTCAGCCGATATACAGGGCGGATGCTTGATTTCCCACGCCTATAACCCCAAGAATATTAATACTAGTGAAAAATGTGTCAGTACCATTTCGATAGAGAATTTACTTATCCTTAAATTTGATAACCATCTTTTTTTGGCAGGACCATTCAGAACCGAGATATTGGCAACAAAATGACTTTTAAGCAACTGGGAGTGTTCCGGGGGGCGGGAGAGGGGAAAAAATTAGTATGTCTAAAAGAGGCTTATAATGAACTGGTTCCAACAGTAAAATCTTTTGTCCGATTTAAAACGTTAATCTACCTAACGACTGGCCTATAACCCTCTGCTACACAAAATAATAAAATATGTATAATTGTTGAAATCTACAGAATAATACAATTACCCAGTATTTTACTCATAAATAACCTCTACGCCTGTGACTTTTACGTCAAAGGAGTAGTTAGAGGGTGTTTTTTTGACAAATAATGAATAAGAACAAAAATATAAAAATAACGTATTTTGCTGACGTTTCGGAAATCGAATCTGTTTCCTTTCACAAAGCGTGTTATAAGTGTTTGTATGCTGTGTATATTAAATATACACCTTTAATATTTTATTTGTTGTATTCTGTATCCATAGATACTGACTGCTTACACAAAACTGTTGATATATCTAGTTGATGCCTTTATTTTAAATAATGTTCAGTTTGTTAAGTTCTTCTTTTAACATATCGACAACCAGGTTGTGCAAACATCTACGGAATAATTCGACACGCATTTATCCTCATTCAATCACACACCTACAAATTTTAACTTTTATTTTGTATTGTTAACCAAAACCACTTATTTGCATTGTTTTGGTCCCAGCTACGTCTAGCATAGTCATAAAAAAAATTTGTTGGCTTTAAAAATTGTAATAACTGACCTAACTCACATATTATGGTATAATTTTAATTAAAAAAGCAATTAATTACATCATGCGAAAAAATATTTACCATTTTGATATATATTTCAAATACATGTTGTAGACTATATATTTAATTAGAATATAAACCCTTTAATCAGAAAATTAATTATTCTTCTTGCGCTTCTTATCCCGTATCTTATAAATTACTTCTGGAGCATCTCTTATACATGTCCAACAGTAGTCTGCCAACATCGCAGAAGTCCATTTGCCCCGATATCTTTTTTCCATATTTTGAATATACTGGTGGAATCTCTCTCCATGCTCATCACTTACTGCACCACAGTTTTCTGGGAAGTAATCTAAGTGGACTTTTAATGGCATATTGCATCCTAATTTCTGGTAGCAAGAAAGCAGATTCCCAACAAGGTCTCTATAGTTTTCTGCTCTTTTGTTACCGAGAAAGTGTGTTGCTACCATTTTAAAGGAATTCCAAGCAGCTTTTTCATTACCTTCTAGAATGTTGTCAAATTCAACATCTTTGAAAAGGTTCTTGATTTGAGAACCCACAAAAATTCCATTTTTAATTTTCGCATTACTAAGTCTGAGAAATTTTTGTTTTAAATAACTGAAAGCACGTCCTTCTTTGTCCCTAGCTTTTACCAAGTTTTTCATAAGCCCCAGTTTTATGTGGAGTGGCGGCAGTATTACCAACTAATGGAATGTTAGCAACATTTTTTTCTCCTGGTTCAAAACCCAGTCTTGGCGGCCAAATTTTTCTTCTGTAATGTTCTAATCGCGCTCGACTGTTCCACTCACAAAGAAAACAGCAATATTTGGTTTACCCTTGCCGCATTCCAAGTAAGATAGCTATCCTTTTAAGTCTGCACAAATCTGCTAATTATACTTGTTATATTCTATAGTTTGTAGCAATACATTCATGTTACTGTAATTTTCCTTCATGTGGACAGTATGGGCGATTGGAATTGATGACAATTTATTTCCATTGTGGAGTAACACAGCTTTTATACTAAGTTTCGAGGAGTCAATAAAAAGTCTCCAATCACTAGGATCATGGGGAATATGTAAAGCATTCATTAAACCGTCAATGTCCTTGCAGGCAACCAAGTCATTTTCGATTTTGAAAAAAGGTATAATATTTTTTCACGACTTCGATACTTGGAAACTTTAACATTTTCTTGTAGTAAATTCCATTGTTGTAATCGAGATGCCAAAAGCTCCGCTTTTGCCTTAGACAGATCAAGGTCTCTTATAAGACCACTTAATTCACGTTGATTAATTTTGTGTGGTTCACCACCGGACATTTCGGCAGAGAAATCGGGATCTTGTGATGTTGATGGCTGGACTAAGTCGTCATCTACATTATCATCTGATTCTTCGTCAGAATCAAGGCTGTATTCTTGAGGTGGATTAGGAATAGGTAGTTCATCACTATGGAGAACCGGGCGAATGGCAGATGGTAAATTGGGGTATTGTTTTACCATCCTTTTTTTCTTGTTAATACCCTGTCTAATAGGAGGTATCACGCAAAAATAGCAATCGGTAACATGATCTGTAGGTTCTCGCCAGATCATGGGCACAGCAAAAGCCATTGAACGTCCTCTTCCACTTAGCCAACTGCAAAGATTGTTCGCACAATTGCTGCAACATATATGAGGTGCCCATTTTTTGTCTTCATCTCCAATTGTAAAACCAAAATACAACTGGAACGCCTTCTTAATTTTGGGAGTAAAATTACGTTTTTGATGAGCAAAAGTCACTTGACCACAAATTAACAAAAGTTGTTAGGTGTATTTAACAATCTCGTGGCATATTTTCAAAATAGCACTGTTTACTTTCGAAAATGAACGCTTATCATGCACAACGACTACCTAAGAATGAATATTAGTTTTAGTGGCAAATACAGAGGTAGGTAGTTAGTATGTCTATTTTTCGTATAATTCTAATTCTACCTGTTATTTGTGATAGGACCGCCCATAAACTAGGGTTTATAAGGGGTCTACACACGATCCAGCGGCAGGGAGTCAGCCTTGTCGCCATGCTTTAAACTCATTCGTAAAAATGAACTGGTCCGCTGGAATTCCAATTGTCTTCAAAGCGTACCGACAATGTCGGGTCCCAGCAGCTGGATCGTCTGTAGATCCCTATACCTGCATTACACTTTATTACCTGTATTGGGAAAACCAGAGCCAACTTGAACTTTTGCTTTTTATATTGTTATTTAGCATGACAAAGTTACTAATAATTTGCTATTTTTACTTCCAATACATGTAGGCTGTAGAATATAATATTATAGCTGATTCTTTAATGTTTCTTTTCTTGCTATCTACCTCTATTGTTAAAATTTTTGCCGAGTCCCAGTTTATTCTATGTCCGTTCTCTCAAGCATGATCGCAAATATTCGATTTCTGAATCTCATTCTTCCTAATGTAATCCCTGTGCTCACCCAATCTAACACTAAATGATCTGGATGACTCACCCACATAATGTTTATTATACTCACACGGAATACTTTAAATGCAGTTTTTTGAGTTTTGCTCACGATTTGTTTTTGTTAAAATAAATCTGAACGTATTACCCATTTGAAATATCGTCCTAATATCAAATCTATTGCCTACACGGCGTAGCTTTTCAGATAATCCGTATACATAAGGAATTAACGTAGTGTACCGTTGTGCGTTAATCAGATTTTTGTCGTACCTGATTATTATTTTCTATAGATGTGAAAATTCTATCAACAAAGGCTTCAGGGTATTGATTGTTTATAGGAACCTCTTTATTGTACGTTATTTTTATATTTTTGTTCCTATTCATTGTTTGTCAAAAAAACACCCTCTAACTGCTCCTTTTACGTAAAAGTCACAGGCGTAGAGGTTATTTTCCAGTAAAATACTAATTGTGTTATTCTTTAGATTGACTCTCACCCATTACATTACATTACATTACATTACATTACATTACATTACATTACTTTGTATTATGGAAACTGGAAGATAGTGTGATCATGTCAATTCCTAATAAATGTGTCATATGGTTTATATATGATGATGCCCCAGCCCTCTAGGTTTATTTTGCGTAGATTTCTAGAAATGTCGTTCTGATCCTTGGTTTGATCGAGGGGGGCTATAATTGGTCGCCTCGATCACTAACAGCTTCTGTTGATCAAACCACTGATGTTTATATTCTCCATATTAAATCGACATTTAGGTATGTATAACGTCCATTCACTGAATATGCTTGGAACGTCATGCAATTGAAGAGCATTTTCTATGCTCTCTAAAGTTCTTTTATTAAAAGCGTCTTCGATATTAATAAACAACCCCAGTCTAGACATTTTCATGTCCGCTGATTTCTCAATCTGAGCTATTACTGAATTAAGCACTTATTCTGAGAACTCCTTGGGTAAACGTGTTGATTTGGATATACTGTGCGTAAAAATAGCACTGCGTCTCTTATTTCTCGATCGCATAGTCTTTCCATACCTTTTAATAGAAGGAAGATAAGGGTGGCTAATGGGCTGATATAATTGTGTTAACTGTTGTTGTTTGAATGATGATTTTAATTTCCTCCATCATACTGAGTGTATTTCAAAGCAATGCACGCCCGATCAATACTCTGGTATATATGTTTAGATCCCACTAAAGTAGATCTGGAAATACATCGTCAATATCTGGTGATGTAAGATGGAGAGAAGTGATGATTGCCGACTTCACTGTCCAATTTGCAATCCCCCAGGCAGTTGTGGTAGGGTGTAATACTTTCGGCCAGTTCACATATAGTCCAGGGAAATGAGTAAAAAAAGTACCATGTTCGGGACTGTGACTCATCCAGGCAGAGACCACGATTTTTAGGTAGTATAGGTGTCAATAAATGAAACCTATATAAAATCTGCGGTCCATTTTCTGCATGTGTTTATTTACAGCCATTTTAATGCAAAAAAAATGGAAAAAACGTGTTTTTTCACACTTTTTCACCTGCCAGTAAAAAGTAAACTATCTTACAGATAAATCAAATGAATCACCTTGTAGGAAATTAAAAAAGCTTTAAAATGGCGGTTGTTAAATATCGATATAGTTAATTATTGCTAAGATAATTGCAAAATGCGGAATTTTATTCAATAAACAATATCTTGTGTAAAAAACAATCTACTGGTTTGTCCTTGCGTAAATAGTTGACTCTCATAGTGCTTAATATCTGGTAAAAATTTCAAATCTATTCGTCAAATAGTTTTTGCAAAATTGCATTAATTTATCCCAGAGACCTTTTTTTTTGCAACCCCACCACGTCTAGAGAAATCAAAATACAATGATTCTACGGCCTCCACCTGAAAGGGAAAGACTTGATTTACCAAAATGCTTTGTTAGATATCGAAAAAATTAATTTTCAGACCTGCAAAATGACGTTGCAAAAGAACTCAGATTTTTACCTTATAAACAAATAGAATAATTTTTTAACAATTGATTGTAGAGCATCGGTTTTTCGATATTTGAAAAGCTGATATTTTTACACGAATTTTGAAAAAAAAAAGAAGGTCCTAGGTCAATTTGGGGCAAAGTTAGCAATTTTTTTTCAAAAATTCATAGCTCCTTTGTTTATAATAATTAAGAAACATAACAAGCGCCATTTTAAAGGGGAAGAGTTCAACTTTTAGTGTAAAAAATTTGAAAATGATTGTGAAATTAATTGTAATGACGACGATGATGATATTGAGAATATTAATTTAATGTTAGATAACTTTGATCATTCTAATGTTGATGATAATGAGCCGATCCTAAAAAAAATACGAGTTGATTGATTTTACCTTATTAGAATGTGTATAGGTATATTATTAAGTAAATTTATATGTGAATCGACAAATATTCTGTATTATTATAAATTACAGCGTTATTTATATCGAACAATGTGTTTCTTTTCACACTTTACAAATTCTATTGTTTATAACTTAATATAACAGTAATTTATATATTTAATTGTACACAAACCTTTCCTATAATTTTCAATAAGACTAATACAAAAATTTTGATAATGTATAAAAATATTTTTTTGTAAAATGTTTAAACAAATTACAGGTAATTATTACTCTCTTATTATTTTGGAGATGTGTTGAACCATAGAAAGTTTCTACTTTATCATACAAACCATTATACATGACAAACGCTGTCACTACATGTACATTCACACGCGTGTTGTATACTTCTACGAAGGAAGTAATGGTTTGTTTTATTATTTATTAATAATTAATAATACGCAAATTAATAAGAGCACTGTTCATAAATTGTATGGTAATTTTGCATTTGAAAAATATCTTAAAAATGTAAATTATATCGAATAGTGTTTTTATTTTATAAATTTGAAAAATTCAATTGTTTATAACAATAAGATATATATTTACGTGTACATAAGCCTTTTATATAACTTTCAACAAGAACAAAACAAAAAATATTTATATTTTGCAAAAAAAAAATTTTTTTTAAATGTTTAAACAAATTACATTGTTAATATTAATGTTAATAGATTGAATATTATTAACGTACGCAAAAAGGTACCGCAAATTGAAAAAAGAAACATCAAAATCGGTTAATAAACACCAAAGTTATGACTTATGTGGTCAGTTTGAAGATGCTGTTTCAATTTTTGAATGCGCGGATTTGAGGTCCCCTCCACAACCTCCGAGCTAAGTTGATTCGAGCCTCATTTTAGAAGCTTTACCAACAGTTTTGAGAAAGTGCAATCATTTTCAAATTTTTTACACTAAAAGTTGAACTCTTCCCCTTTAAAATGGCGCTTGTTATGTTTCTTAATTATTATAAACAAAGGAGCTATGAATTTTTGAAAAAAAATTGCTAACTTTGCCCCAAATTGACCTAGGACCTTCTTTTTTTTTTCAAAATTCGTGTAAAAATATCAGATTTTCAAATATCGAAAATCCGATGCTCTACAATCAATTGTTAAAAAATTATTCTATTTGTTTATAAGGTAAAAATCTGAGTTCTTTTGCAACGTCATTTTGCAGGTCTGAAAATTAATTTTTTCGATATCTAACAAAGCATTTTGGTAAATCAAGTCTTTCCCTTTCAGGTGGAGGCCGTAGAATCATTGTATTTTGATTTCTCTGGACGTGGTGGGGTTGCAAAAAAAAGGTCTCTGGGATAAATTAATGCAATTTTGCAAAAACTATTTGACGAATCGATTTGAAATTTTGACCAGATATTAAGCACTATGAGAGTCAACTATTTACGCAAGGACAAAACAGTAGATTGTTTTTTACACAAGATATTGTTTATTGAATAAAATTCCGCATTTTGCAATTATCTTAGCAACAATTAACTATATCGACATTTAACAACCGCCATTTTAAAGCTTTTTTAATTTCCTACAAGGTGATTCATTTGATTTATCTGTAAGATAGTTTACTTTTTACTGGCAGGTGAAAAAGTGTGAAAAAACACGTTTTTTCCATTTTTTTGCATTAAAATGGCTGTAAATAAACATATGCAGAAAATCGACCGCAGATTTTATATAGGTTTCATTTATTGACACCTATACTACCTAAAAATCGTGGTCTCTGCCTGGATGAGTCACAGTCCCGGCCAAAACCTCATTTCCCTGGATTAATAGGATGACATACTGCTGCCTAGGAACATTGTTAGAGGTGTACAGATATTTCAGAGATGCATGTCATAAAGGAGCCATCGTTTCATTAGTACTGGTTGTTGTTGATGATCTTCGGAGAGTATTTTTTTGAGCCGAGTTACTGAAGCAGTGGATCCAACTCATCTGCAGAAAGATCTTCATGATGCTCTCTGCCTAGGTATTTTTAGACTTTTCCCTGTTTAGAGTTTTCTTGTTGGATATCCTGTCCCAGCTTTCCTTAGTGGTCAAGAGTCCTCAACTTGAAACGAAAACTTTCTGTAACTTAACAGCGATTAATATTCTCTATCGTTTATTTATTTGTGTTGAGGGCACCAGGCGACAAATAACAAGTTCCTCATATTGTTTATTGTTTGTTTGCCTGGGATTGCGGTCTAGGTTCCTTTCCAAGGAGTTGGGTGTAAATTACAATTTCGATGTCTGGTATTTCGTATTTTCATGTACTTAATAAATAATGTTGGCAACATTTTGCCTCAGAATTATAATAAAATATGGCTTATAAAGAATATAGCAATTTACGCATCTTCGGTGATCAACCTATATGACGGATATGACCCAGTTTCAATAGGAAATATTCTATGATAACATTTTACATATGTAAGTATCGAATTTTAAATAAAAAAATTTAATACAATAAAAGTTATTGTGTTTACAAGAAACACACAGATATTTTGTATCCAATGTTTGAATTCGTCGTGTTATGAAAAGGATTTCCCTACAAAAATTGTTTGTCTACGATGATTATTAAATATTTTTGTCATCATAATATATCTATTTGATTATTACATTTGATATTACAAGAAATATAGTAATCATGACTTTGCTTTGTCTCTGTTGTTTTTGATAAGTAATGCACTATTAATTTTCTCATAAATCGTCACCAAGGACGAACAATATCCTTCCTCATATCTTCAATTTAAATTTATTCTTGTTGCAGAAGAGTTAAGGTCTCGGCCGTCTCATCAATCAAACGGTTTTTTTAATTAGCCCCTTGGCTTTTGTCTATACATTTTAAGCCGGCAGAAAAAGTGCATCAAGGATCCTTGATAAATGACTTTTATCAGAGAGAAAGTTTTTTCAGTAGTATGGCTGAAATTTTCATAAGTCCCGAATGAAGCGAAGGTTTTGCAATACAAGGAACAAAGCAGTCAATTTCAGATGTCAGCAGCGGGGATCGATAGTTTTTACAAAGGGGCCGATTCCACTCTATCCTCCAGGGTGTTAAATTGATACAAATCCTACCCTTTTGAAAGAGATAATGCAGTCTCAAGACGGTCGAAGGGCATCACTTCTATTTGACGTGCTCAGGAATATCTCAGGGCGAGCATTTTTGTCGAATACAAAGTGATAAATTTCTAACTTATGTCGATGTGTAGAAAATTGTTCCTTTGTAAGTTTTCAAACTCCTTTGAATATAAAGACGTTAAGAGGGATAAAGCAGTGTTTTAAATTGGGCATCATGTTATCGTTAGACAAAGGGATCGCCTTTTTATAGGGTTATTATTTGCAGTGCGTCTCTATTTAATTATTTCTTCTCTATATTATTTCTAAATTGCTGAAATTGTTTGTTGAAATATGACTTTATCAAAACTTTACTTTTGTATTTACCTGGATAGCTCCCAAGTTAAAACTTACAATTGGCATAATTTTGAAATATAACTCAATATTAAAAATATAACAAATATATTACATAAAATCGGTAGAGCAAAGAGATATACAGGGTGTGGGCAAATAAAAATGTGCTAACGGTAATAATATTCTACAAACAATTTAGACAAAATGAATGGTACAGAGAGACGGACATACGTAAAAAAGGTAATAATATACAAAGTGAAGTGAGGAGAAGCGCGGAATAGGTCGAAAAAAACTTTCCTGTTGCGTAATATCAGGTACTGGGGACAAGGATTTGAACAGCTAATCCGGACAGCGGAGAATAGAGGCGAATATGCCATTGTAATCGCTAACCTTCAGTGATAGAGACAGCACGCGAAGAAGAAGAATCTAAAAGAAGAATGAAATACATAGTAGCATTTTAAGCTAAAAGATACATATAAAAAAACATAATGTGCTCTGCACAGAAAATTATTTACAGGTATTAAACAAGAAATCTTATTAACAGTCCTTAAGAGACGGGATGAGCACTCACGAAAAGGATCTAACGAAATGCCCGCATATGACATTGAAAGTTGCACCAAATTGGCGTCATTGACCACAATGTAAAACGAAAGTTAATGGAATGTAGTCCGGAGTTATTCTCAGTTACCGGTATACACACAAGGGAGAAATGCAAATGTTTCTGTACTTACGGTACTGCAGCATAATGGAAGAAGACATTGTTACTGATTACAAAATCAAATGTACATGTAGGTACCAGTGGTAACCTCAACAAACTGTCTAACCATACCCATTACCCATTGTAGGTATAATAACACTGACTTTAAATTTAACTGTCTTATTAACTCACTTAAAGCAGCTAGCATTACACTTATTAAATGCTACTTAACATAATTCACATTTGTGGTTTTATATTCGCGCCTAAACAAATCATTTTCTGAAGCTGCAACCAAGGCAACTAGGCATTATGTCATAATTCTGTGCGCTTGTGCGTCTGCAAAGTACATTTCCCATGCATTATTCTGGAATGCCTAAAGAGCCTAAGGTAAACAAAATACCCTGAAGACTGTGGCGGCGTTAGGTACTTTTTCGATAAAAATATAAAATGATTTTAATAGAAATTTATTAGTGGCTTAAAAATGTACCGTTACAATGCTCATTTCGCCAAGCATGTTAGCATCATCTGTAGAATTAAAACTGTTGAAGTATATAGGGTCTTTGGTAGAGCGATGGCGACCCTCAACAGGGAGATACAGGGGGTCATTTAGCATCTATATGACCAAACATATCTGTAGAAAAATTGCTACGATTTTTACTTCCCTCGCTTACCGAAGGGAAGCATTGTAATTATGAAAAAATTACCCTCCGAGATTTCTCCGGATTTTTTCGTTTCAGAAAATGTAGATTACGAATATTAAAGCCGTTTAATTCCATCAGTCTGTCTCTCTGTCGGTCTGGCGTATATTGGCGCTATATCTAGAAAACCACTTGACGGAGAAGGATAATATATATGATAGGTAGTTAACGCTACTACCAACGGAGAATAGATTACAACTCCGTTGGAAAATATACAGGGTAGACCCCATAAAAGATATAATTAAGGATAAAAAATATGAAACAGTAATATTTGGCATGTAGTTACACAGCTGTCAAGGAAGAAATATATATGAAAAATATACAGAGTGGTCAGTTAAAAAAATGAAAAATATGGCGGAGTAAGATAATATTTCGCAGGCAGTTAACACAACTGCCAAAGAAGAAAATTATGAAAAAAGTTAGATAGTCGATTGAATTTCATTGTTATCAGCCTGTTGTAAGCAGCTATAAATTCACTACTGCCAACTTAGTTCAATAAGTAAAACTAATTTTCCTCCTAATATATGTTAAGCAATTGATTTATTATTTTAATAGAATTAGCATAAATCATAAATAAAGCCTATCTTTGTTGCATATTAATGTTAATAATTATGAATTATTACAAACAATTTCTTAACATATATTTTTTTCACTATTATCAGATAGAAATTAAAAAAACAAAAAAAATTATTTTCTTTTATTTCTCTATCCAGATAGGACCAATTTGCCAGGAATATTCTCTAAATCTTCTCAGAATAGTGTATATATCCAAATTAATCCTGAATATTCTGGGAATATATATCTCCCAAATGAATATTCCTGGATTCAACCGTAAGAAATCCTCCAAGAATATTCCATTGAAATATTCTGGAACGTATTCAGTAGAATATTCTGCAAGTACATACCAGGAATATTTATGAATCTACAAATAATAATAATTTGAACCTGCATATGTTTTTTTCCTAAATAATGAAACATATTTTTTTTTGTTGTTTTCGGAGTCGCATTTAATAAAGTATATGACACAAGAAAAAAAAATAAAATTAATTCCAAACATTTTCGTGACTGAAATGTAATATGTGGCATAAAAATATGTAAATAGGATGGTACTATATATCGCTGTTTTTCCGATAAATACACATCTGCATGAAGGACAAACAAAGCAATAATGCCAAAATATCTTCATTGTAAATATAAATAAAAGTGACCAATACTTTGGGATTTACGTATGCCAAATTTTATCGTGAAATAATAATATCGTTTTCTAAACTGCTTATCAGTCGGTTTATCTTATTTATTTTCTTATTAATGGAGGCATTTTTTGTTCTCAGCAAAAAAAACAAAACCAAAGAGACGTAATTTCAATTCATGATTTTGCAATGGGTAATGAGTTATGTTGTATATGTAACCAAAAATGTACATATGTGTGATGCATACAGAGTCAGGGATGGATCTTCTGTTACTAAGCGAGTTCATTGTAATCAACATGCTGTAAGAAGTTGAAAATAAACAATATTAAAATATTAATGATCGTTTATTTAAACACAAGTTAACCTTAAACTGAGATACAAGTTTGAGTTGAATATAGGTGAGTATATTGGATACCTATATAATTATATATTAGCTAGCTTGTTCTTAGCGCTAGTTTCAATAAGTCACTCACCTAATCAGCACTGACTACTGCCAAAAAGCCAGAAACTACAGTGTTGTCTACCACTACGCAGGAAATGCACATATTGCAAATGCACATATTATTATTGTTTATTTTTTTGCAAAATTAGATTTATTTATTATCCAAGGGTATATAGTATACCCAGAATTTCAAATTGTTTTCTACAGCAATCACAATATTTTAGGAAGAGAGACGTTCATAGGATTATTCATATATTATTTTCAAAATATTCCTGGAATATTACAGAATATATGAAGAACAATTCTCTTATATTAATCAATGATTCTTCATGTATACTGCGTAGATATTCCAGAATATTCTCCGAATATTCTACTGAATTATTCCTAGAATATCTGGTCCCATTCACGCGTTCATGGAACATTCCTGGATATTCAATCTTCGTTTTGGAATATTCTTGGAATGATCCATAATTCTTATTTGTTTTGGCCGATTAACACATTAAAATCTAAATAACTTTTTTGTAGAAATTAGGGACTTTGTCTATTGGGTAACGCAACTCGTTTTAATTATATTTGGCTGTTAATTAAATAAGTATTCCAGTCCTAAACATAATTTGATACAATAACACTCTTCCTATTGTACAAAACATTAAATGGTTTTCTTTAGATAATTAAATCACAACCATAAATTACATTTATCATATAATAAGTTGACATAAATTAAGCATCAATAGTACAACAGTTTTGATTGTGGCAAACAAGAACAAGGGTCTTATGAATGAGTGGGATTCGCTTACAGAAATCTGATTTCAAGTTCTGTTACATAAAGTGAAACGCTACTCGTATATAATAGTCTCGAAACTCGATATTACTATTCCGAATTATTGCTAACCAGCAGCATTTCCCAAACGACCTAAATTGAGGTTAAGATCCATTCCTTGGATACAATTATTCAAACAGAAAGATCCCAATCGTCCTGTCTATTTAGATTGCCTCGCTTTGTTAAATTATTAATTAAGATTAAATGAAGCAGTATACTGCTTTACGAAAAAAACGCAACATATATATATACCGGGTGTCAACGAAATTACATTCTCAAAGCCATTTTTCAATTTCTTTACGGATCGAGATAAAACTAGGCACGCGCGGATCTGGAAATTTCAATAATTTTTTTCTCGTCTGTGGCGCATGGGACCCATATGAAATATGGGAAATAGCATCTCGAGAAGCAGTTCTCTAACGATCCCTAAAAAATTTTGAAAAAGCAGTTTGCGAAAATTTTTTTCAAAATTTGATTACCCCCCCCCCAGGTCTAGGGACTCCTGTTTAAAATTATTTTTTTTGCCATATGCATTTTACTTTTCATAAAAATACAGCAACACGTTTTGAAGTTTATGAAAATATTTTCATTACTAACTGAGATACAACGAATTGAAATTTTGTGATTTGTTAAATTGTAAATCACAAAATTTCAATTCGTTGTATCTCAGTTAGTAATGAAAATATTTTCATAAACTTCAAAATATATTGTTGTACTTTTATGAAAAGTAAAATGCATATGACAAAAAAAAAAAATTTTAAACAGGAGTCCCTAGACCTGGGGGGGGGGGGGGGGTAACCGAATTTTGAAAAAAATTTTCGCAAACTGCTTTTTCAAAATTCTTTAGGGGTCGTTAGAGAAGTGCTTCTCGAGATGTAATTTCCCATATTTCGTATGGGTCCCATGCGCCACAGGCGAGAAAAAAATTATGGAAATTTCTAGATCCGCGCTTGAAACTAGGCATGTGTCACATGCTATCAAAACAACATTTTTGTATGCATCCTTCAAGTTTTTACAATTTTCGGTTTCATCGGAAGTTGATTTTTAAATTGTATATTTTTGGATTTTTGGAAACTAAAAATCATTCTGCATAATATGACTCTTTCCGCCATTTTGAAATTTTTCAGCCAACATTAATTTTCAGTCTAATGTCCCGTGACCAACCAGAAATTGATCCGTCAGGATGTGTTATGATGCATCGATAGAATGTCAATGAAAAATTACATTTAGCTGTAGTATGAAAGTGATATACTTTCATTTGAAAATTTTGAGTAATTTCAAAAAAGTGATTTTACCAATTTTTGATCTCTCTGTGACACAAATTAACAACAAGAAAATTCAATTATTATAGCATAGATAGATAGAATACTTTCTGGATACAGCACACTAGATTGAAATTTAAAATTGGCTGCACAAATTTCAATAAGGCGGAAAGAGTAATGACATTAGCACGGTCATTTGCAGAGTGACCTCCTGATTAAAAAAGTACAAAATATGCATTTAAAAAGAAACTAGAAAGTAGTAGTAGGTTTAGAGGTCACTTCCGGTGAAACCGGATGTCGTAGAAACTTGACAGATGAATCAAGAAATGCCGTCTTAGTAACATGTGATACATGCCTAGTTTAATTTCGATCCACCAAAAAAAGCCGCTGTCCAAGGAATCACTACTTCCACATCCAGATTTTGTCCAAGTCTCTCACAGCAAAAAAAATGTTGATACTATATTTGTACTCCACTATGTGGGAATAATTGTTTATGGGACTTTGATAAAATAATATTTAAAATCGCTTACCCCAAAAACCTATAAAACGATATGCCACTTCGGTAGTGGGGGTGGGGGTGGATGAAATAAAAAAAATAAGACCCTTAGTTCTTGTACACACACTGAATCAGAATTTTATTTTTTTCACCTCCTTTAATAATGGGATGGGGGTGGTAATTCTAAAGAAAATTTGAGGCCTTAGCTCTCTTATATACAGTGTGTTTCACTTAAGAACTAGCCACCCCCGTGAAATATTTATTTATGAACTGATTCTTATTTTTTTTTTTTTTAATTATATAGATCTCCCAAAATCGCACTAGTAACATGTTCTACTCATTCTAGAACTCATAGCTAAGGCCAACTACGACCATTGTTTAAATGTGAAATATTGAGATGTACTATTAGGGATATTTTTTAGAATATTGGAACGGATTCGTATTCAGGACGTAATATAGGGTGGCCCAAAACATTAATAGTAAGTTTTTAAAATAACAAAATTTAAAGTAAAAGAATACATTACTCTCTGTATTATTCAAATTATTTATGGATAAAATTACTATTATTTAAATTATTATTTATTTATAAACTTAATAACTAATACCATATAGCTTTAAAAAAAATTAGATTTTTAGATGCAGAAAATAAGCATTGATTATGGATTACGTGTAAATCACAACAAAAAAGCTATGCTCTACATTGAGTAAATGAAAACCACCAGATATGTTAAGGGCAGGTGATTGTGAGATAGTAAACAATATGATATACGTTCAAGCTGTTCCCAGGCAGCAAATTTGTTTCATGATTTAAATGTTGTGCAATTATTTTTTGTTTTATTGTTAGTTCTAAAATGCTAATTGATCATATTAAAGTTGCAGAAAATACTATTTTGTTGCATCTGAACTATTTTATAAATTGATCATTAAAACGTTTTACATCAAAATTATAAAATAGCAATTCAGAAATTATTTTAGTAAAGTTTCTATGACTAAGATATAAAACATTTCATCTTATAAAATTAAATTGTTTTATATATTATACTAACATTCAGCAGTATTTTTTGCACCGTTATTAATACGTATTAAAATTATTATATAGTTGTTATCTTATAAAACAGTTTTGCTGAAGAACTATTTGGAACAATTTTGCTTCTGAGGATAATTGTTATTCCAGAGTCTGCTATATAATTATTATATAGCATTACAATGGGGAACTTGCCCATTTTTTTTTATTTCATTAAAGTTTGTATTTATGTATATAAACACGCCACACCGAATATCAGCTCTTAAATCGCAGTACTTACTTTGCAATAGATAATTAAAGTTGAAATCCTCACGAAAAGCACTGTGACGTCACCGGGTGAAAACTGGTCCAACAGATGGCGTACTTTGGCCATTCACCCTAATTAATAGACTGGGCGCCGGTTGGCTTTGAGACGTCCATATATTCGGTCATAAGTCTTTTGTTTTTTATGTTAGAGAAAAAATAAAAAATGTGTCGGAAAGCACAATTAATTCTCTTTACATAAGCTATCTACAAATTTTTCGAAAAAAATGATAATTATCGAGATATTCCTATAGAGTGTATGTAAATTTTAAAAAAATATTTTTTCTCAGAAACCTTTGTTTCGAAGGGCCGAGATTAACGGAGCATCAAAATAGTACATGATATTAAGTGAACATTGTAAATGATATCGATTTCAGTTAATTACCGATTAATTACGGTGACAAAATGGAGAAATTTTACCGAAAAAAAAAAGTCCCAAATCCCGCCCCCTCTAATTCCTTAATTTTTGTCGGAATTCAAAAAATAAAAAAGAGAGTTTTAGCAAATTTAATTGTATTTAAATTAGCTAGAGTTGTGTTTTGACGTAGGAGCAAATATTAAAAAGTTGGCAACTGCAGAAGCTCAAAATATGCGATTTTTTGTCGTACGTGGCCTACATTCTGTAGTTATCTCCGAAACGAAAAAAAAATCAAAAGTCTGGTGATAGCAAAAGATTCGTAGTGGAAAATACTCGTTTGACCTTGTTTTTTATTTCGAGCTAACTCCCACCGTTTTGGAGATATTTGCGTAAAATAGCAAAAAACGGCTTACATTTCGGAGCCGAAAAAATTGAAAACAACATGCAATCTTCACATTTTCCGAAAAACACCATTGGGACGGCCGTCTGATATCGCGACGTAAAGAGGAAGTCTTCCAGATAAACCTGATCGTAAATTGCACGGCGAAATTCGAAAATTCGACTCGGCACGAACGAATCAAAAGTAGCATTTTGTGACATTTCAGAATATTGAAGATGTTTTTTCAACGAATTTTAGGTTAGGTTGTGTCCACTGCTAGTTGTTTCTGACAAATGACCATACGAAAGTAGAATCGGTGTCGTTTGACGCCGTCATACGACTTTCGCCCTCTGACGTCACGTTTCAGGAGTAAGTAAAATCCGAAAGATTTTAATCGCTTATATTTCTGGAGGATTTTTTTTTTTTTATTTTTTGTTGTCTATGGGGTTTTTAATGATGTTAGTTTACGATTTTGAGTATTTTAATTCAATTTTATTTTTTGGGCAAGTTCCCTATTTGCTGCAATATGGAAAGAGCAACAAAGTCGTTACAAAATTGTTTATTTGGACATAAAAACGCTACGGCTAAATATTCTATAAATATATTTGAAACAATTGATTTCTTGCATTAGCAATGTGTTCATATTTTAGATACTATACGCAAAATTTAGAGAATATGTTTTAGATAGCTAGAGTACGAACCTTGTTGTAATAATAATAATAATAATAATAACAGGTCTTTAAAAAATAAATATAAACGTTTTAAAACAGGTTTAGTAAAAATATTGACTGTTGTAAACTTTGACAAGATTCTACAAAAATAAAAAAGAGTACCTACTGTACTGATGAACGCTTCGGCAATAAATCTGGCATCATCGGAAGATTATTAAAATTACAAAAATAAGAATTACGCCTAAACTTAACTTACTTCATAAAACTGTGGAGAGCAACCGGTAAAATGTTTTATTACCAGAAAAAAACCACAATGTTTAAATTAGTTTTGCCATTGTTTTTACTCTCTTTATTGTCAGTGCATGGAATTGTTATTTTATGGTGATATTTATAATTTAGTTATATATCAAGTCGAGAAATAATCAACCAGCCGTTTTCATTTATAATTTTAATGTTGTGCTTCAAATAAAGACACTCATTGTTATTATTACATCAAAATTTGTTAAAAGAACTAATAGCTGTTTCCGTCGAGGGTGCTCTGTTATCCCACCCTGTGAGTAGTTACCCAAACTGGGGCAAAACCACCAAACTACATTATACACTACTGAACGACGTTATAACATTAGTTATTCTCCTCTACCATCCCTTATATTAATGTTAATAACCAACTCCAACACTTAATGCAAACTTGGTTTGAAGTTACTTTAATTATATATTTGAATGTAATAATTGTAAATATATTTCAATACAACCAGAGTGATTTTATGTTGTAAAAGGTCTTTAATTCATTAAGATAGACATTTTTTATTGTATTGCTGTTCATAGTAAACGGTATACGGCAAATGTTTTTGTATAGGTGTCAGTGTTTGTAAATATATTTTCTGCGATGTAACATCTGGAACTGGCGTACAGTTATTTAGTTTAAACATTTATTTCTCGACGACTAAACATTTATGAAGGTATATACGCCAGCAAAACTGAAATTCTCAGTTCGCTTAGAATTATATTAATCGTTCATAATATATCACCAAGAAACAATCAATTGAACTTGTTTTGAAGTATGTGGATTCCAGCATAAAAAAGTGATAACACATAAAGAGAAGACACAGAGGTGACACCAAAAAAATACGACTTGAAATATGGTATACCACAAGGTAGCGTATTTGGTTCGCTTGTATTTATATTATCAATAACTTAAATAATTTCACTAACATTGAAGAATAATTGTATGTGTATGGTGGTGACACCTACATAAAGTTTTCTTTTAAGACTAGGATAGGAAGTTGGTGAAGTATTATTGGGTTGAAGTGAAATACTAGTCCGCGAAAGGCATGCAGGTTTTCTATACGCTGGAGAACTTTATAAATGCTACTGTCATCTCCAATAAGATCACTTGACCTTAGTTTCATTGAACACAAGTGAATAATTTGAATAGAAAGTGACTAGACCACCTCACCTCAACTTTTGCAAAACCTAAATGTCACTGTGCCTCAAAGAGTACGAGCCCAACAAGTAGTGTTTAAAAATATTAGTTGTTAAATAAAAATAACATATTTCATCCTTTGTTATCAACCTGGAAATTGAGTCAGTCAGCTGCTTTTCCTCCTAATGTTTTGTTTTCCAGTCCTGATGTTTTTTCTCTTCTTATTCACGTTTTTCCAGGCGTTCGGTGATCTACAAGTTATTTTAACTCGCCACCATCTACCATATGCACGTAGGATGATATCAAGCCATCCGTCGCGATTGCTTATTAGGATCACAGCCTCATCAAATCTGTTTCCCCTTCGCTTCTTGCCAACTATCAATAGTTCTATATCGCTCGGTTGATGTGGCCAAAAAATTACAGGATTAGGGAGAACACGATGCTGGAGAGTCGCTTTTAGGAAAGTATGTCTCGAATCGAGCTATCAGTGCATGGGATGTCTAGAAAACTCACAGCAATGGTCTCTAGACATACATCTCGAAAACATCAATACGCCATCTGTCTACTTCCCTAATGATCCATCTCTCAGAGGCGTAAAGAAGGATGTAGAAAATTAGAGCGTTATCAAGTCTGATCTTGCGTTTCCTGATACATCAAATTTTCGTCAGTTGCCAAATGGTCGATCTTTTACCATCTGCATTCTTCGCCAAATCTCATATTCGCAGTCGCCACAACCCAATTGCAATTTGAATATTTTCTAAAAGCTGCAGAAATTTTTCTGGCATAAATTTTATAAAACAACATTACTCTCAGAAATACTTTCTAAACGTGTTTACAACAACTATAACTGTTTAATTTCCACCATCTTCTAAAATTATTCAGTAGCTGTTGGCATTTTGTAAAGCCTATTAGAACTATTACAAAATAAATGTATAAACATTTCCTCAGGCCTTCCGAAATTTCGGTACCGGCACTATAAAACAGTTTTATTAAAGTTTCGTTTAATACTCGTTTAATTCGGTTTCATCGCCCCAAAATTCGTATAGATATGTTTGAAATTCGTTAATAGAAAATTTCTTAAATATGATATTACACAGCAAAGTATTAAAAATGGTATCATTCAAATATTGAGCTCATTTTCTTGACAGAATAATGTATTAGTATTTTTTTCTGCGTTGGGTTTAAGGTCTAAGTTTATGTGTTTTAGCGTAAGTGGAAAATAGGTTTGAGATTACTGTTCACATCATCTCCATCAACTAGGCTTGAACTAAATGCAAGAACCACCAAAGTATTATCGATATATGCTCTTAAGTGATTGCAATCCTTGCCGAAAATATCTCCTATGTATATCAGAATCAAAATTGTATGATTTATCTTTGAAATACACCAGATATAACGATGAGTGGAGAAAATGTATTTGGCTTAGTAACACACTGGACATTTTCGAACACCCTTGTATAGTTGAGACATGTTGTTCTAGCTATGTCAGTATACCCATTTAATAAGGTGCTGCCAAGAATTGTGGAAAAAAAGTTACTCCTACACCGCGAAGAAATATAAAGTCATAAACAACACTTATTTAACAGTTAAGTTACAATATCAAATATGCAAAATATAAGACAAAAAGAAGCGTATATTCTCCAACAAGAACACTCTCAACAAGGTAGCGCTAGAGGACCATTATCTGCGTAGACACTACCCAGTGTCCGAGTAAATACTGTCCGGCATCGCGGTAAACACTACATATCCTCATTTACTTCATTATCTAAGTACCTGAGCGAGGTGGTGGCATCAGCACTTTGTAAATGAAAGCAAGTTCAATGTTTATACTAACATTATTCATGTTTATGACAGTAAATATGTATGTTAAAATAAATTTAAATAGTATGGATTCAAAATAAAATACTGAAAATATTGGCAGGAAATTGAATTATAACTTGTTACCATTTTTATAAAAAAATATTAACGAGGTGAATGAGGCTTTAGCCTTGACAAGAGATTCTTAGACGAAATATACATTGTACTAGAACAAACACTATTTTGTTCCTTTAAAATGTAATATCAGGTTTTTTTCATAAATTATTTAACGTCGGTCTACGTCTGCCACAAAAGCCGCAGCAATAATGCAGTAAGCGTGCCTAAAATTTGTCCATCATTCTCTGTTTTGTGGACATCTTTAACGTAGTTTATATTTGAGATTATAGATTCAACAGTTGCATAATATTCCTTTCGAAAGACCATGATGTGAGCAGATGCACTCATCTACTACATCTCGTCAACATATCCTAGCGCACATTTGAACCCAGGCCATTTGGGTGGTTATTTTCCAGTGATGTACACAGTAGCAACAGTATGTCTTATAATACTTTGCGTTTTTAATTTTAAATAAACACGTAAATGTCAATCCTTTTAAACTATTTATTGACTACAAGTTGGTTCACAATACGGCCTCTGGAAAGCATATTAATTTTTTTGTAAATTATTTGGCCACAAAGTAAAACAGGTCACAAGTTGAAGAAATTAGATGACTTTGCTTGTGATATTGACAGGTACATAAAAACGTAGTTTTTGTCAAAGAAGGGATCGGATGGTTAAAAAAAAAAAAACAATTTCCTTGAAAATTGTAAAATGGCGGATTTTTGTATTTAAGAATTGATTATTATTAAAGGAAAGTAAAAAATGCATGTAAAGTTTAAATTTTCTCTCCAATTTAGAGTGGAAATGATATTGATTTCCTAAAAAATATAATCATGATTTTGTAAATATAATAGTAAGACTAAAATTCTCTTTGCGAATGTCTAACATCTAACAATTTTCAACAAAGGCTTTTTTAACATAAGTCCTCACACTTTATACTCAGTAGTTTAATTCACATGTCATGCGGTAAAATCCTAGTCAGTAAATGTCAAAATAATACGTTTAAAAATGAATATTTTTCTTCAAGAAAAAAATGTAGATATTAAATATTCGGAAAGAGAATTTTGCGCGCTCTGTCTTACTATTATACTTACAAAAATATTATTTTAATTTTTAGATCATTTCCGGCTAAACCGAAAGTGATATTTAAAATTCTCATGTATTTTTTGCTACCTTTTAATAGTCAATAAAAAAAAAGACAAAAATTCACCATTTTGAATTTCTCAGGAAAATTATTTTTTCGGCAATAACAATTTTTTTTTCGTAATCAATTGTTTATTTCTCAACGGAATCGAATTTCTTGGAATTAACTACGTTAGAATGACATTTGAACATAACGAGGACACTTGTACATTCAGATAAATTACAATTTTGAAAATATTTGAAATTACTACTAAACATCGTTTCTAAGACTCCTTGATACAATTACTTCTTAGGAGTTACAACGTAGCGATAGAAATAAAATAATCCAACTGAATCAACTGACTTTTCATGCACCAGTCCTCGACCTGGCGCATTCGCCATTTCATAGAGTAGTTTGTTAGCCGCTTTCCTGGCTTTAAGTACCACTTTAACATGCAACGATGTAGGTCTAAAAATGACATAAATTGCAGCTCCTAGAGTGGGCCTCTCTGTCCCGTCTGCCCTAAATGCTATTTAAAACTGACCAAAGCGGGTCGAAATAACACTCGACAGCTATGTAATTAAAATTTCTTCACTGGAAAAATTAAACATTTAGGTATTCTGATAAAACGCTCTCAAATGGGACATACACATCAAAGACATGTCGTAGTAAAAAAAAGTGCTAAATTTTAATATTTTAAATAAATTTTGGACACAAAACATTTATAAATACTATGCCATGCCCTCATCGAATCTCATGCTCACATCGGAAACAACCTACCAAAGACCCTTTATGTAGACTGTTTAGTATCCTAGATATCAGATGATTATGTTTGGCTTCAGCTGTTCTAAATTTTAAAAAAGACAAAATGAAGCCTATATTAAGCATAAAAAAAACTAGGCAAAAAGAAAAATTATCGTATGTAATATCACTAGTACTTAAAATTTTATCGAAAATGTTTTCGAAAGCGTTTTGCCTGGTAATATAATGTGTGCAAATTGGAAGTTTATTATCTGAGTAAATCCCGACCGCTTTAGCGGGAGAGATTTAATCTTTGATAATAAACTGGCAGTTTGCACGAGTTTTATTAACTTTGGCAACTTAGCTTGAGAAAAAAATTTATAGATAAAATTTAAAAGCATGAGTGGTATTTGGGGAGAATATTTCACGAATAAATAATGCATTAAGTACATCTTCAATATTCTGTTTTGTAATTAATTGCCTTCAGACGTTTTCTTGTCGCTTTTTAGAGTTGACTGACCTTTATTTTCAATTTCATCATTTACGTCACATAAAAATGCATATCCAAAACGACTCATCTAATAAAAAACAAAGTAGGTGCAAATTATGTAATGGCAATGGGCAATGGCAAATATGACAATCAAGATACGTTAAACCATAGGTATTATAACTTATAGACTGGTATTCCCAACAAAGAGTCCTCTAGCACGCTTCGACCAATCACACTACGAGTAAAGCCAGATAATATTGCATTCTACCAATCTCTCGCTTTTACGTTCTAAGGTTGCGGAGACCAGATGAACTGGTACCGCCATCTAGTAACGCTAGCTTAACACTGTGTAAAAAGTCAATTTATCAAGAATTATTATAATAAAGTGTTTCTTAATATATATTTATGCATTTAATCCCCATTTTTAATATAAGAAGTTTGATAATTTCTGTTGTGCACTGCTTGTTTAAGTAGTAGTTTTGGGGCATAATGTATTCCGTGGGATTTTTTGTGAAGGGAGGTGCGACTATGTGGAATCTCTTTATTATATGCTAGATAATGGTGTAATACTGGGTGTTTACCTTAGAATTGCGCTGTTTGGTTTTTATGGCGTTATATATCCAAGATGGCCGCCATGCGGGACATTTATTCTTTATATCAAGAATAACTTCTTCCAGAATGCACATACGCAAAATTTGTATAAAATATTTTCTGTTCTACATGTGCCAAAGAACAAATTTAGTTCTTATCAATTTTTTAGTATCTTTTACCATTTAAGAGTTACACGCCAGTTTTACCACATAGCACAAATTTATTAGTATACATTTATTGCCTAGTCTATCCGACTTTCAACAGATTATAAACTGTGCATTTTGTGTCAAGGTAAAAGTAAATTACCTCTTGTTAATCCATTGAAGGTTGAAAAACTTCTACAGTGTTTGAAACAAAGAGAATAATGGTTGGATCCAGAGTATATGCATATTAGTAGTCGAATCGGGAATTTAAGTGTACAACAGCTACAAGACTCCAATGCAAAATGGCATAAAGAATGTTACAAAAAACTGACTCATACGACAAACATGGATAGAAGCAAAAAACTTTTCGAAAAAGGAAAGCGTTGTAAGCCTACGGAGGATTTAGAAGCGAGTACCAGCAGTGACAAGGCAACATACACATTACGATCTAACAAAAAAAACTGTTTTTTTTTTGTGAAGGAGAGAAAATCAAAGAGAGACTGTATTGCATAGCAACATACCAAAGTGGCGAGCGTCTCAAGTTAGCTGTCCAACGCTCTAATAGTGAAATATTGAAAGTGCACTTTATCTTCGACACATACAGAGGAAATTCACTAAAATCTTCTATGCGTAAGAAAAGAACTGGCAACATACAACCAGTCCACTACAAGATCAGTGATACAACGTACATTGGGGACACATCTATGAAGTCATTGTTATCTCATGTCAAGACTAAAGATGAGTTAACAGCTTACTTGTCCGAGAAAGCAATACAATATGCAACTGGAAGAAATAAGTGTTTATTTGTATCTTGGAGGAAAACAGCAAAGTGTTATATGGGGTTTGAAACAGATGAACTGAAGAGCAATCATGAGGAGGCAGATACAAAAATAATTTTGTATTCCATGTTCGCCTGTCGTCGCGGTGCTACACAGCTTCGTATTTACTCACCTGATACAGATGTCTTCATACTTACTTTATGGTGGTATAAGTTCCTTCCACTGAACACTATGTTTGTAACTGGAGTTGGCCAAAATCAAAGAATGATCAATCTCAGCAAAGTAACCGATTCCCTGGGCTCAGAGAAAGCTTCAGCATTATTAGGTCTACACTGCATTCATTATCCGGAAGTGATACCACAGGAACTTTGGCAAAGAAAGCGAAAACCTCCTTTTGGAAAGTCTTCAGTAAAGCAGATGATCATATTCTCGAAGCTGTAAGCAAACTTGGAAGCTTGGAAAATTTTCTTGATACAGATAGACTATTAATAGAAAAGTTCATATGTCAAGTCTATGTTCCTGGCACAAATATATCAGACTTTGGAGAACTGAGGTGGTGGATGTTCACAAAGAAAGAAACTCAAGGAGAAAACTTGCCACCAACAAGAGCATGACTGATACCATATGTTGATAAAGTTCGTTATCAAACCATAGAATGGTGCCATGCTGACCTACCCTAATCTGGCTTCGCCTTTAAACTTCTGCTGGGAACTAAAGAACGACCATTATGCTACCACGTGCTCCAGAGACAGTTCTTCAACTTATTCGGTGCTCTTTTGTTAAGAGAAAATGTGCTCCACCAGGTAAATGTCTTTCCCACGATCTGAACTGCACAGAACTATGTATGTGTGGAGGAGACGAAGATATGTGTGACAACTGTGATGAGCATACAAGGCATGAAGATTCATCGGATGACTTAGATGGTGATGATACATTGTTTTGAAGAAGTGGAAGCATTATACTCTTCGCCGATTTACTGAGCTTTTTATATAATTGTTACACATTCTATAGGATACTCTTCGCATTTTTCTTGTAAATAATGTTAGTTTTTGCACATTCTAAATTTTGTGATACCAACTTTGTTGTGGAAAAAAAAATATATGAAAAAAAAATCGCCATGTGAGGGATCGAACACGAAACCTTTTTTGATTTGGGTTGAAAGGCAAATGCTTTAGCCATTGGGCTATCTCATCTTACCACAAAACTTGAATGAATATCGTTCAAGAATTATATTTCAACGGATTAGATACATTATTATGAAATATATATATTGGTAAAATATAAAAACAAAAAAAATTTATAGGGAATAACATTTCGCAAGATTTCTATTTAAATACAAATGACAGAAATTATGAAAAAAAATTTTTTTTTATTTAAATGATTAATAACTTTTTTTTTACTGATTGATTTTTTTTAAAAACATTAGGGTTCTTCCTCTAGCTAACGCTAACTTACTTTCCAAATTTCAATACAATCGGACTTTTCTTTCTTAAGTTATCGTGCTTACAAGAAACGTGACGGACGGACGGACAGACGGACATTTTGAAAGTTGTTCAGAATTCGTTCACTAACATAATGATATGAAAATTCTTTCTCTACGGGCGATATTTACTGATTTAGAAATGTGCCGATCAAATACAATATACTCTTCGTTTTTGCGAAGAGTATAAATAATATAGTATCATTAAATACTGTTTTCTGTCAATTCATAATTTATTTTAAGAACCAATTTTATACAACTACTACGTCCTACTACAAATTGAAAGTATTAATACTAGTTACTATTCAAATTTTTGTGAGTAAATAGCAGCAGAATCATTATTTTTCTTCCCTTAATAAATAACCGATGGCTAAATTATGTTTTAAACCGATAGTGACATGTATAATGAATCATAAATCTTAATTGGGTAAAAGATACGAAAAAATTGATAACAACTAAATTTGTTCTTTGGCTCATGTAGAATAGAAAATGTTATATGCAGATTTTGCGTATGAGCACTCTGGAGGGAGTTATTCTTGATGTAAAGAATAAATGTCTAGCATGGCGGCCATCTTGGATGTATAACGCCATAAAAACCAAACAGCGCAATTCTATGGTAAACACCCAGTACTACACCATTATCTAGCATATGATAGAGAAATTCCACATAGTCGCATCTTCCCTTCACAAAAAATCCCACGGAGTAGGTAAATGCGCATTATGCTCCTCAACTATAGAGTGAACTTTAAGTACAAGGAATAAGGTGTTAACTTTTTTTGTGACGAATTACCATACGTAAGTATATTTGTGTGTTTAACATGAAATAATTGATTTGTTTGTTTCGTAGGCATTTGTATTTAATTTTAGTTGTGAAAATTGTTTTGTAATTACGTTAGGTATTATAAGCCATTGAAAGCTGTGTGTAACTTGTCCCTAACCTATAAATGAAGCTTCAGCCTTCGCTTTAAAATTGAGTTGTCAACTTATGTGGTGTTTTTAGGTAGTGTTTTTATATTACTGCGTATATAAGTGTTACAATACTATAATTTACGTTAACAATCAGTAATAAGCTAGAGAAGATATTTATAGATAAAATTTAAAAGCTCGAGTTGCTCTATTTGCCGAAAAAATTTCACGAAACAAAACGTCAAAAAATTATCGCAATATTTGCCGCTGCAGCGACACAAACAATTCGAGCGATAAATTTTGCATGATGGTACTGTCGAAAACCGATTTAGGTTGGATTACCACTAATAATGACGTTTGATTGGTGCAATGTTGTGAAAAAACGGGCTGTCATTGGTTCTAGCGCTAATAAGTGAAATAGACGGTAATAATTTCTAAAGTTCAGAGAACAGACAATGCAAAGATCCTTCATATTCATGGACATTCGCCTACAGCTCATGTCATAATTCTCATGCTCGTGTTTTAATGGCCCTCATTAAATGGTCGTTGCATAATATACTACTTACAGCACACCTTAATAAACAACTCCGCCAAGTTTCAAAACTCTCTCTAATTTTCCCTATTTGACTGGAGTATACGTGGAAATAATAATATAACTAAGAAATAAATTTTCACATTATGGCAGTGCTTCCTTATTTAAGGATGGTCCTTGCGTGACAATGTTTAGAATTATGCCTTTATTTCTTACTGTTCTGGGTTGATATAATTATTATGAACTTGAAAGAGAAGTAGAAAGATGATTTCAAATTCCATCCCCAGTGAAATGATAGCTCCATTTCTTAGAATTGGACTATATGCAATATCTATATTTATTATTCGGAACTTGATCATTGCTCTTGCATGAAATATTAACTTCAAATTGGCCTCAGGCCATGCATAGAAACTTTCGTCCAATGTAAGGGGCTCTTCCACCCAGCTCTATTCTAGCGGGACGGGAGAAGATGTGATTTGTAAACCAGTACAGCGCAACAGTGCAAGAACAACTTAATAAACAAGCACACATTAAGGAGTTCCCATGGAAAATTAATCGTACAACAAAAGTTTATTCTATATCATATACTATCATTACAGTGTTGATAATAAATGTTTATCGTTTTTATGACTACTGAGAAGCTTCTTTATTAATTCTAAGGCTGTTAATACTGGATATGACTATAATGTTTTATTTATAGACTCAGACATATTGATTGGAAATTATCGCCAGTGAAACAAAAAAGGCAATACTAAATGGCATATATTAAAACAATTATCAGTATCAGAAATTTAACAAGAAATATATACCGTGTGTGTAGTCGCGGGCTAGGTATGGGGAGTAGAATTACAACATCACGTGTGCCAGCTGGCTGAAATGAAATAACAGAGCTGGAATGCTCCACCGATGGACGAATTTACGGCTGCCGGTGTTGTCATATTTCTCGCGCTACGTGAATATACATGCCTAATGGGAAATTACACGCACGGTAATAGACACAATGTTAAGAGAGGGATCAATGGGGTCATTTCCGATAATTCTATATTGCGACTTTTTCAACATTATCATAATTTGTTTAATACAAAAACTAGTCATACAAAATTTCACGCCTTTATCTATGATAGTTTTCAAAATATTAAGCCACAAAGTTGCCGCGGACGGGAAAAGAAACTCGTGCCCGCGTGACGTCATTAGGCTTAAACAGACAGCAGTAGCAGCTTGACGGTCCGCGCCGCGCCGTCTTCTCAGTGAAATTGCATGTATGTATTATATGTAATGTGTAATTATATATGTAAAGTAAATATGTGCATAAAGAGACGTGTAGGTGATTTTTTTTATATACTTTGTGCTTTTTAAAAACAAAAAATGTGCGAAAGGGATTTTGTAAAGGCAGATTCTTCCAATCTTGCGGAGGTAGACTTGCTAATGGTTATGGAATATTTTAATTCCAATCACGAATATTTAAGTGCAGAAATGAGAGGAAGTAAGTGCAAAGGTAAATAAGATCTTATTTTAATGATACACATAAAAATTACTTCATTCTACAGGATTTTCAAAATAAAACTAAATATGTGTCTAGCATGAAATTTACTACTTTATTTTACAAAAAAAGTTCTTATTTAACAGTTTGCCGACAACAAGCACCTGGACAGTAAACAACCATTTTAAGGGCGAGTATGGCAAATATTTTTCTAAATTATTTTTGTGGAAAACATTATTACCTGCTTAATTCCTACTAAATATTGGTGAGAATAATTATTGTATTAATTAAATATATTTTTACGCGAATTCTTATAAATTATAATTATGTTTTACACGCTTTCTAACTAAATGTTTTAAAATTTTGTTTGCTTTTTGTTTTTCTATTTTCTATTTTCCAAAATAATCCCGGAGTATAAAATAAATGCAAAAAATTATAAAGTTTCATGTGGCATAAATGAAAAAGGACATAATATTGTAGAGGTAAAGTGCGAGTTTGTGATGGTGGTTGTAACCATGCAATAAGCTTTTGTAATGTGGTTATATCGCCGAAGTGAAGAACCCTTGCCAACCAATACAGTTTGCTATTGGAAAAATCTAGCATGCTTTATTTTTCTACAATATATTAAATAATAAAATATAATGTATTACTTAATAGATAAAACATCTTTATTCTCATGTAAACTCTATGTTCTGGAATTATTAATTAAGATTTCTAACTCTTGTGGTAATTTTACGCGAGACGTTTGTCGCCCTTAGACGAAATAGGTAAGAAACCTTTTTGTACAACCGTACGTGAAGTGAGTATTTCGCGTTCTCAAAACAGTCCGTGAAATTCAATTTCACGGCCGTTACCCTTAGTAACGGCCGAAAAACTAAAAGTCACTTTCATAATAATTGACGTTTAAGTTACTTCAAAATTGATATTTCTAAAATATGACAAACAAAAATTGTTATATCTTATTAAACAGAATTAGTACATAATTATTTCCAAATTCACAACAAATACATAAATTATTTTATTTTTACGATTATTCGAGAACTGTCAAGTATACATTCAAAATACCGTTTCCATAGAAACGCTCTGACATTAAGGCCACCGCGTTGATTTAGCAAAATATAGCATAAACGGTGGAGTCATTTTCATCTATACTAACTGTAATTTACGGTTGCACAAAAAATAGTGTTTATACCATGGCCGCGAAATTTTTTAGCGTCCTCGAGATTATTTTGCCTCGGCCGCAAGCGGCCTCGGCGATAATTTTTCTCTCGGTACGTAAAAAGGAATTTCGCGGCCTTGGTATAAAAATAACTATTTCGGCTTTTATGTCCCCTTCTAGTCGTGGACGACGAACTTCGAATTTATCGGTCAGTGTTTCGAACGCGAAGGACAGTTATGTAGTGGTATTATTATTCTAGATTTAAATTAGGAATTTTCGCTAGTGTATCAACGTTGTGTACAGTTTGTGTTTTCCACTGTTTTTAAATTACATTTTAGCGTTAAATCTCTCATATTATTATTTTCATTGTAATACAAAAAAAATTGAAGTACGGCTCTGTACAGCGGTGACTAACTCTAGCCAGCATGTAAATGACTTCGACTGTGATATTTTTTTGGCTTTTTTTATTCCTACTAAACTTCTGACGTAATTTATACTTACTTATTTATTTAAAAAATAGATCTCTCTTCTAAATTTTATGTTTATTGGTATTTACCTTTATTTTTTATTAACCTAATTAACTTACATTAAAATGAGCAATAGGCTCCTGTTTTTTCATTTAAGAGAACAGCCCGACGCATTACTTGTTGCCAAAGAACTGTTTTCTTTTTGTCTGTCTGCAAACGAATAAAATATTTGTCTGGTGTTGACGCCGTCGCGCGTCGTGCTTTTGCATTCAGAAACAATACAATATTTATATTTATTTTTGGTGCGGTATGATGACATTTTTATTCAAATCACAAAACAAAACAGTTTCGAAGTTTAACAATGTCTTTATCCGATGATTAACAACGTTGAACTAACCTAATGAGAGCAATATAGCGCGCGCCCTGTGTATTGTACGGGAGTCGCCTCACACCTTTAAGCCTAATGACGTCATTCGGCTCGGTCGGATTTAGATGTGCCGCGCGACTTTAATAATTTTTTTAACATGATCGGATTGACAGAATTTGATAATTTTTGGTGGATCATCTTTTTGAAAGTAGTTTTACAAGAAAATAAAAATGTTTTTGAAATAGGTCGAAGTGACCCCATTATCGATAAAAAAAAATGCCCCAAGAAATTATGGAGACGATAAATAAAAAACAAGAGTGGACCACCATAGGACTGATATATTGTGTAAGTGAGGTTTACTTTTAACGACAGATAGTCCAGTCAATGAATGGTTTCTAGAGGGAAAAGCTGAGATCACAATTTTTGACTAGAGGGCTGTGTTTGGACTATTTAGGACATACCAAAAGTCCCCGAACGTAGGAGGTAGGGGGGATGCAGGGGGGTACGAAGAAGGTCCTGGTTTTTGGTTTTTCGCTCATATCTCGAAAACGGTTAGCCCTGATCAAAAGTGGCTATATGCAAAATTAAAGCTGATTAAATTTTCTACAATAATGTTTCTATTATTTTTTTTCGTATCTGCTATAGTTCAGTAATGAATTGTATATCTTTTGACTGTATTCTAACTTTATCATAAATTTATTATAAATTGAAAATAAATTTTAATAATCATCGTAGAAAAAAATTTCTTGTACAGATATCAGTTTCACAACAGACTGAACTGAAATATCGAATAAAAAATGTCTTTGCGTCTGTAAGTGTGTGTGTGCGTGTATACCGCTTCTTGTAAACACGATAACTTCTGTTAGACTTAAAATATTTGATTTCAATTTTATGCAAAACAGCATATTACAATAATCCCTATTGAAATTGGGCCATATCTGTAATACATGGTGATAATCAGATGCCTACAATTCTCACTTCATAATAATGTTATTAAAAATACCATGTTCCATATTTTAGGATAACAATGATATATCATCTAATTTAAATAAAGTTGGTTTGCCTAACATACACCCGGTATATTGCGGTTTAGAAACCTTATACATCTTATTTTTGTATGCTTAGTAATATTTTCCTCTGAAATTAAAATAAAACGTATTTCACGAATGAGAGTTTGTAGGCTTCTGGTTATCACCATGTATTACAGATATGCCCCAATTTCAATAGGGATTATTGTAATATGCTGTTTTACATATGTTCCAAATTGAAATCAAATATTTTAAGTCTAACAGAAGTTATCGTTTTTACAAGAAACGGTATACTAATAGATATATACGCACACACACACTTACAGACGCAAAGACATTTTTTATTCGATATTTCAGTTCAGTATGCTGTGAAACGGATATCTGTACAAGATTTTTTCTACGATGATTATTAAAATTTATTTTCAATTTATAATAAATTTATAATAAAGTTAGAATACAGACAAAAATATACAATTCATTACGGAACCATAACAGATACGAAAAAAATTAAGAGAAACATTGTAGAAAATTTAGTCAGCTTTAATTTTACATATAGCCACTTTTTGATTAGGGCTAACCGTTTTCGAGGTATGAGCGAAAAACCAAAAACCGGGACTTTCTTCGTGCCCCCTGCATCCCCCCCCACCTCCTACGTTCGGGGACTTTTGGTATGTTTACTTCCTAAATAGTCCAAACACAGCCCTTAAATCAAAAATTGTGATCTCGGCATTTCCCTCTAGATCACCTTATTGAACGTTCATTGACTGGGCTAAGATCATTGTTAGATATTATTTTTCCTTGTACAACAAATGTCTTGAATCTTCTTTATATTTGTATTACCGTCATATTATTAACATGTATTTAATCTGGTTTTATTAGTTTTTATATAGATTTTTTTATTGTACACTCTCCAGTCCAGCTTTCGGTGTTAACCCTAAAAACACAATCTTATTTAGATATATATATTATCAACACTTGAGATATATTTGGATGTGAAACTATATTTATATACTTACTGTTTTTCTTCGCTTTCAATCAGTTATTTATTAAATGCAGATGATTATTTTGATTGGTTATTAATCATTGTTATGGATTTTCTCATTTGACATTAGTATTTTGATTAAGAAAGTTGCAGCGACACCTGATGAATAAGCATATAAATGCAACCTTACATATCTATGGTTTCTGAAAAGGTATTTTAATTTCTATTTAACTTAATTTTCATTCAGATCCATTTAACTCAAATCTAACTTTTATACTTGCATAATTTTACATCCATGTCTTTTGGTGTTAATAATAAGGATTCAGTTCGAACCAAGAATTTGAAATTTTTGAAATTTAAGATTTAAAAAGATCTATAATTTAAGATTTATGATCTAGGATTTATGAATCATGATTAATGATTTATATTTTTTATGAGATTTATATATTTATTTTCTTAAAGTCTTTTCAAGACAATTTTTAAGTGGAATTTAAATTACTTTAAGCTGTATTTCTACCATATACATTTGGATTTAGTTTATAAACCTGAAGCTTATAGCCAATATTTTAATAAATCCAGCACTTTGCTGTTTTGCGTTTCACATCAATTACATTAAGAACTGAACCCATACGCTAGATATCACCGAAGGACTGGGGCTGCGAGATCTTCAGTGGAGACCATCAGTACATCTCTGAGAGCATCTACACCTACATCTAATTGGTGATATATTTTTATTACATAATTGCGTTTGCATTCTACAAACTGTAAATTTATTTTAATATACCCTTTTATCTACATAGTGTTTTATTGATTATTCCAGCTATTTCAGGTTTATCTATAGAAACCTGTCTCGCACAGCTATAGAAGGTGAAACTAATTATTCGATCTATAGATGGCGCCCCGTTAATTTTAATATCCATTTTTATTATTAAATCACCTTCTACAGCTTTGGGAGATAAGTTGTCTAAACCAATTTTATTTGGCCATTATAACAATTACTTTCTCGATCCACGACCTAAAAGCTACCGTACTACTACAGCTAGCCGTTCGCAAAATTATAATATCGATTTTTCTGAGGAGACGTATTAAACCAGACTCTTAAAAGCGCAAAGAATAATTATTATTTTACTGACAAACACGACAACAACCCCAAACAAATGTTGAATGTAATACAGCGAGTCAGTTCCAATACAACCATAACGATAATGATTTCTGAGTTACGAATTTCCTGCTTGCTATACAACAAGCGGGGACCAACAAGAATAATTTTCATGTATTACAAGATGTCTGGTAATAGGTAGGGAGCTGGAGGCAATACGTGTATATGATTTCATTGTAATTAACAATAATGTGGAATGAAGATACTGATATAACAAATCGATTAGAGCTACCGAGCTTGGTTGCTGCTGAATTTTTAAATAAATGAATTTCAAATTTGTAAAAAAAAACGCTCCTATATTATTTTATTATTTCAGCCATTGCTATAAAATTGTTCATGTATCAAAAATATAAATAAAAAAATGGTTGGCTGAAAGCCACGACTGATTTTTTTTATAAAACTAATTGTTAATTTGCAAAAAACGCGCTATTGAGTCATTTCATGTACTTCACATTGGTTTTAATTTGTTAGTTTTTATATCTATAAGTAGAGATAAACATTGGCTAACGTTGCTGATTTTCAGAAATATTCCCAATTTACTCCAAGAAATATCAAAGTAAGAAATCAGTGGGAGTTTTGCCCTGTAAAAGGTGGAGTAGTAATGATTTTGATATATGTTGTTTAATTCAAGGCCTTTATAAAAATACAAGTTTTTAACCTTGGGGAGGGGGAGGCGCGAGTCGCCATCTTGAAGTAAAGGTACAAAAAATATTTCTTTTCAAAATAATTCGGCAACGATCGATCCTGCCAGAAAAATGTTCAAGACAAAATTGAAGAGGACAAAATTTCTTATATTTTTTTGTATATACATTTTTATTGTAAGTCTAAAGAGATGCAGCGTCAAAAAGATGGACTTAAGAAGAAAAAATTTCTTTCATTATAGTGGAGGGCAATTTAATGTCGATCTTTCAGCCCTTTGGCACTTTTAGAGTAAAATGTATGACCTTGCCAGATATGTGGCTTACACCCTGTATATTAAGAATCCACTTGTCGTAAAAAGATCGTAATGAATATAAGGGCACAAATCAAAATTTTCTAACTACACCACGTGATAGAATCAATCATGAAGCATATTTTGTTTAAAAATCATTAAATTCTCTGTAGAATTTCTATTTTTAAAATAAATAAAGAAACGAACTTTTACATAGACTTATATGGCAGTCATTTTCTCCGTTCGACTTCAGCTAAAAATTTATTATTTTTCGAACACTTTTTCTTTCCCACGACGATATCTCCCAAACTATTATATTTATCAAAAAAAAATAATTCTATATAAAATATTTGTTATATTTTTCAGATTGTAATGGTTCTTAAATAAGATTTTTTGAGTATCTAATAACCAAGATATTTAATAATATGAAGCTTATCGGCGGATTGAAATTGTTTGTGGCTCCCAGCCCTCACTCATTGCATCAACAACCCCCTCTAACTCCGGGAGCACGAAAGTTCCAAGTTCCACTTAGAATGAATATCTACACAGGACCGTGAACTTTTCAGATTAATTTATTTTACTTTTTTATCTATAGGTAAATTGACGTGTAAAAATCCAAATTTCAGATTACGACGAAATGGACTTTTTGAAATTTTAGACATGAGATCTGGGAGGTTTAAGGTAGAGCGTGATTAAATATTAATTCAATCGGTGCACAAAGGTGGCTCCAGGAAGAGCCTAAAAACAATTGTAGAAATCTAAAAATATTTCAAATAAAAATTGGTTAGGATGGTAAGTATCACTTAAAAGCGTATCTTTAGTGCGCTCGGGAAGGAATTTAGTCGTATGTGATGAGGAAGTACGGTAGAGGTGAATCTAACCGGACCTGATTTGTACTTATTTTTTACCAATTACTAAGTTATATAATATTGTGTTTAATAGCATAAATGTATACGTATTTCAATTGATTTTCAAGTTTTATTAATTTTAGAATACAGTGTTGGCAGATAACAAAATCCATATCAAAATAAAAAAGTCATGAAAATTGAAAAATAATATAACAAAATTTAAATGCCAATTAAAGATATACACTATTCACTTTCTCCGTCTAATTCATACATTTTTATTGATATAGTTGACCACACAATTCTTATGCGTGTAAAAAATGTCGGCGTCTTTGATCTTTACCTCATCACCGCCAAAGAAGCAGAGATTTTTTACACGTATAAGAATTGTGTAGTCAAATTTAAGTAGTTTTTTATTTCTTCTGACCGAGGAGTTCTTGCAGGACTTTTTCCCCAATGCAGGAACATAAATAGATGCATGGCATGTTCTTTTTTTTACAAGAACAAACCTTACTGCCTCAATCTAGAAGAAAAGAATTCCTTATGAATTTTTAAAACATCAGATATGTAACGACTTGCATGTGTTCGTAATACTGAATTAAGTGTGCGAGTAGCGTTCTTTTTGACCCATAATATGTATATTTTCCTTTCCTTTCTTTTGTCATGTATTTTTTAGTAGTCTACTGGAATGTCTTTTGGAATTATATCCGTCCAATTCTAAATACTTCTTTCAAAAACCTTTCTCAAGAATTTTACATATTTTGGTAAATGCCAGATCTCTTTTAATTTTACGTTTTCTACTTTTATTTTTATTGTTAGATAGACCTTTGCATTTTCTGTTGCGACTTAAAAAACATGAAACATGATATTTAGTTTCCATAGCTATTAAATCGTTAGCACCAATTCTTTCGAAAATGATGGGATTTTGGTGAGCTGGTATTAGTCTTATTTTTGTTTCTGTGTTCGTGGTCATTACATGAAAGACCTTATTTATTATACTCTTCGCAAATATTTTCATATCATTGTGTTAGTGAACGAATTCTGAACAACTTTCAAAATGTCCGTCTGTCCGTCCGTCCGTCACGTTTCTTGTAAGCACGATAACTCAAGAAAGAAAAATCCGATTGTATTGAAATTTGGACAGTAAGTTAGTGTTAGCTAGCGGAAGAACCCTATTGTTTTTTAATAAAATCGATGGGTAAATAAAAATGTTATTAATGATTTAAATTTGAAAAAAATTTTTTTTGTTTTTTATGTTTTTATAATTGAATAGAAATTGAATGGAATGATATTTCATTTTAATATCTAAATATTTATATATTTTACAAATATACATTTCATAATGTAATATACAACCGTGAAAATATGATTTTAGCTCGTGTCTTATAATGTAAAAATTTACATTTTTTTACGTGTAAGGTGGTGGTGTAGTTCTTACGCTTTTAATTGAAATTGACTCGGAATCCAAGGGTCCCGGGTTCGAAACCCAAATGGGGTTTGGTATGTTTTTTTTATTTTTACTTTATTTTACACCGAGTCTTTTATCAACTAAGTTCGTACTAGAAAATTAAAAATGTCTAAAACTAACATTATTTACAAAAAACTGCGAAGAGTATCCTATAGAATGTGTAACAATTATATATAAAGTTCAGTGAACAGGCGAAGAGTACATTTTTAGCTTGTTGTTGATGCCTTTTGACAAAAAATACATTTCTCTATAAAAAAAAATAGTTTTACCCAAGGCCACACCTGAAAAAGTTGATGGACAATCACTGGATCCATCTGAACTGTTTTCAATTTCTTTTTCTTTTTCTATTTTTCTTCTCCTTAGATGCTCTATATTTCTTTCGCTAGAAATACTAGAATAGCAATTTCGGAGCGAAACCAAACCGTCAAAACTGTTTGTTTTTCGAAATGATATAGTTCTAGAATATAGATCATTTCCTCTTTGGTTGCTTATTTTTTCATGGAGTTTTAAACAATCAATAAATGTTGCAAATGATTTCTCAGAACCTTTGATTACAGTGCCCGGTTTCCTACAAATTAAGCATAATTTCTTACGAGTTTCTTACACTAAATTTTATTTTTGTCTCTACCTCACTTTTAGAACTTGTGACGGCAGTAGTACTTTCCATTTTACTTTCTTCTAAAAAGCACATACATTAGTTACTTATATGGTAGAAAATTCTACTGGAAAAAATACATATCAGCTGAAAGTATCTTGCAAACAGTAAACTAGGGAGTTTCGTATAACGTGTTAATCTATTACATACGAAGTACTTCCACAACCAGTGGAAGTATAGTAACGACAAAAGAAATTTTAAAAATTTTTATTGTTCAAATAGGCTTAAAATGTCATGAAACGTCGAGATGAGAAATGAGAAATGTCTGTCTTTTTGTTGGTCTGTCGGTCTGTCGCTGCAACTTTTTTTGTGCGCACGTTTACTCTGGAACTGTTTAAGATATTAACTTAAAATTTGGTACACATATGTATTTTAACGAAATCTGGAACTAGATTATATTTTCATCTTGTTCCGTCAAAGGGTTGGGGGGTAAATTGGGGTAAATTTGGGGTAAATGGGTAAATCAAGTAGGTAAGTGTCCATAAAATTGGTATTTAGTATCTACAAGAGAATCTAAGTTCTCAAAACAATTTTTGGCATTATTACCACCCCCACCCTATTATTAAAGGAGATGAAAAAAAAAAATGTGATTTAGTGTATGTACAAGAACCTGAAACCTCAAAATATTTTTTTACTTCATCCACTTCCACTACCACCCCTCTATCACCACCTCCACCCCACTACCGATGTGGGGTGTCGTTTTATGGATTTTTGGGGTAGAGCATTTCAAATATTATATTATTAAAGTTCCATGAGCAATTATTTCCACATACAAAGTTTTTTCGTTCTGAGTGATTTGGATAGAGAATCTGAATCTGGAAGTAGTGATTCCTTGGGCAGCGGTTTTTTATGTAGATCCACATAACATTGAATTAATATAATCAACAAATATACTTATATTTACGCCATATTAATCATTTTCAAGACAAAAATTTAAAAACATCACAAACCACAAGAGTTACAATCCGCGGATCTATTTAACGATATGCCTTTGCAGGAAGTAGCGCAGGTTGTTGAAAGTCTTAAAGTAGTGGGATAGCCAGTATTTCCAGCGAACGTGATGCCGCCGATATGCTTCGAAAATTGACATCACACTACATATTATTAAAAATCTCATTTAAGAACCTTAGTAATCTGGAAAATATAGCGAATACTTTATAAAGAATAATTGTTTTTGATAAATATAATAGTTTGGGAGATATCGTCGTGGGAAAGAAAAAGTGTTCGAAAAATAATTAATTTTCTGCTGTAGTAAAAGATCATTTATTTATTTATTTTAAAAATAGAAATTCTACAGAGAATTTAATGATTTTTGGATAAAATATGCTTCATGATTGGCTCTATCACGTGGTGTGGTTAGTTAGAAAATTTTGATTTGTGCCCTTATATTCATTACGATTTTTTTACGACAAGTGGATTCCTAATCTACAGGGTATGAGCCACATATCTGACAAGGTCATACATTTTTCTCTAAGAGTGCCAACGGGAACAAAAACTAAGCGACTTTTGTCAACGCGAGCACTCTACTATTATATAATGAACGTTTACAACACAACATATTACGGGACCCTGTATACACATACAAGCAAAGGAAAACGAAAATAATTGTAAAAAACATTAGAATATTTGTTGTGATTACCTAGATAGCCATAAAAGCTTTGTAAATGTAACACAGGCCGACAAAAAAGGAAACCGTTGATCAGAACCATCTTATCCTATATTTTTTGACATGCTTAATCCAATTCTGATATTAAAAAAAATCTACCGCATCATTCTTTGTCTACCACCCCGTTCACTTCCTAAACAGAGCAAAAAAGGTCTTGTCCTAAGGTTTTAATCTAATTTTTCTGAAATATTTTGATATGCTAAATAATTTTGGACAAAAAAATTTCTCAAGTCAGGTGTTGTAGAGGGTAACTGACACGATAATTTTTTTCAAAATTGGCTTCAGCGCGTCAAAATACTTCAGAAAAGTTAGATCAGAACCTTAGAACAAAATTTTTTTCCCCTTTTTAGGGAATAAAAGGGATGGTAGACAAAAATTAACACGGTAGATTTTTATATCAGAATTGGTTTCAGCTTGTCAAAAAAGATGGAATAAGATGGTTCTGATCAAAAGTACAGCCCCTCCCGGTTTTTGTCGGCCTGTGTAATTACTAAGAAACATCAGCCAATGAAAAATCAGCATAGCAGATTTCACCCTCTATTTTTTTTATGTACAAACAAACAAAGCTTCCTGCAAAGTGACTGGCACGGTAAAATAATATAAAAGCTTTTTTTACCTCTTTTTGAAAATTCACTCCCTTTAAACGAAGCAGTACACAGGTGACTGAAGTTCGATTTATTTTTTCTTATCATTTTGCGAAACTTTTGATATAAGGCACACCGACAATAAAATCACTTCATTTTTAGTAGATCATAAATTAATGAAAAAAATTAAATTGCAAAAACTGCAGACACATAGATTTCCACCGACTAGATTTATATCAATGTCATGTTGACAAACAACGTTTAAAACAAGTGGCTGACAAAATAAAGTCATACAGGAGCGTTTTTTTATTGCATTTTTAATTGTCTGGTAATTAAAAAAATCAACAACGCAGTAATGACTGAAATGGTTTTTCTGGCTTTTTATTATGACGTCTTTACATTTTTCAACTTCACAATAAGATTATACAGAGGATATAATCAATCTAAAAAACCGAGGTTTGTCTATTTTCCGATGTGTGGCTCAAAAATATCCTGAGCTAAAAATCGCAGCAAAAACCTCAATAACAACTGCAGACAAAAACTAATTTTAGATAAACACAGATATTATGGTAATAAAATTCTAGAATCAAATAACAAAACAAAAACCATGTGGAATATTATATCGGACATACAAGGCAAACAAAAAGTAAAAAAAGAAATAAAAATTGTATAAAATAATATTCAATTATCTGACTTTACAATCGTAAATAATTTCAATAATCATTTTACGGACAATCTTATGACTAATAATACACAAAAAGATTTTCACTTCCTGAATGCGAATGTAGCATTAGGTAAAATCTCTTTTTTCTTTCACCTATAAGTGTTCAAGATGCCCTCTCTAATAAATAGACTTAAACCATCTCATTCTACTGGCTATGATAATATTTCAAACAATCTATTAATACACTGTAAATATTTAATTTGTCAACCGTTAACATATCTAATAAATCTGTCTTTTGAACAAGGAGTTTTTCCAGACAAATTAAAGCTTTCAGTTGTGTGCCCACTGTACAAAAAAGGCGATCCAAATATATATGGTAATTACAGAGCCATAACATTATTATCTAGCCTCTCCAAGCTCTATGAGTCTGCCTTAAATGGTCATTTCTGTATGCGAAATAATATAATTTCCCCAGTCCAACACGGTTTTGTAAAAAAATGGAGGTCTGGATACAGCACTAAGCAATTTTCATATACATATCATTAATGCCCTTGATAAGAAAATGTGCCCATTTGATCGGCACATTTCTAAAACCGGAAATATCGCTCGCATCCAAAAAATTTTCATATCATTGTGTTAGTGAACGAATTCTGAACAAATTTCAAAATGTCCGTCTGTCCGTCCGTCCGTCCGTCACGTTTCTTGTAAGCACGATAACTCAAGAAAGAAAAATCCGATTGTACTGAAATTTGGAGAGTAAGTTAGTATTAGCCAGAGGAAGAACCCTATTTTTGAACAAAATCGATCGATAAATAAAAATGTTATTAATGATTTAAATTTGAGATTTTTTTTTTTGATTTTCATGTTTTTGTAAAAATTTACATTTTTTACATTTTTTTACGTGTTAGGTAGTTCTTACGCTTTTGACTCGAAACCCACATGGGGTATGGTATAGGTTTTTTTTTTATTTTTACTTTATTTTACACTGAGTCTTTCACCAACTGAGTTTATTCTATAAAATTAAAAATATCTAAAACTAACATTATTTACAAAAAACTGCGAAGAGTATCCTAGAGAATGTGTAACAATTATATAAAAAGTTTAGTAAACCGGCGAAGAGTACGTTTTTAGCTTGTTTATCGATTTTTCCCGTGCATTCGACTGTGTGAATCATCAATTATTACTGCTAGAGAAACTTTATACAGCGTGTCCTCCGATTGAGTTCGCTATAGGTGAAATGGACAAAGAATTTTCGATTTTTTTTTTTTTCATATTTGGAGCTGCTTATCTAAAAAGTAATTTTGGGTGTACTTTTGTTTTCTTAAAACCATGTAGGCCATGACAGTTAAGCAAAAATGAATTTCATGTTAGGTAAAGTACCTCTTCTGTGAAAAATGTCAATAAGAAAATTTATTCAGATTAAAAAGTCATAGTCCTATGCAAAATTTCAAAAACATACGCCTACTTTGATGATTTTGATTTTTTCAATATAATTGCATTTTACGAAAAAAAATAGTATGTCAGTTTACTAACGTGTTTGATCTAGTACATAATGGAGTAAAAATTTTTCGTAAAATGCAATTATATTGAAAAAATCAAAATCATCAAAGTAGGCGTATGTTCTTGAAATTTTGCATAGGACTATAACATTTTAATCCGAATAACTTTCCTTAATGACATTTTGCTGTATCTTTTAGAGAAAAGGTACTTTACCTAACATGAAATTCGTTTTTGCTTAACTGTCATGGCTTAGATGATTTAAAAAAAAAGTACACCCAAAATTACTTTTTAGATAACCAGGGGTGAACCTCCAAATATGAAAAAAGGCCATTTTGGGACGAAAATTTTTTTTTGGATTCCCCCCCCCCCCGCTCATCAAAAAAATTTCGGGACGATGTTTTATATACATGCGAAGCAAAAATATTCAAATCGCTGACGAACTGAGTTTGAATGTTTATTGTAAAATGTCGACTAAGCCCCAGGCACCCAGACCGCCACTGATTAGAGGACCACCTTTAGATTTTATAACGTCTTATTTAAATAATCGCGATCAAATAGTGAAAATGGGACGAGCGTAGAGGCGACTTCAATGTGAATATCAGTCGATATTCCATCGAGCGCGGTTTGTACATCTTGGGAAATACAGCGTTCTCGTCCCACCTTCTAGCGGCTTGTATATCAGTGTATACGCGGAAGCAACGTAATTTCAGACGAGGTTTACGTAGTGGATATACCATCCTTCGGAGGGGATGTAAAACAAACGGTCCCTTGTCTTTTAAATGTTAGGCAAGTAAAAGATCCCTACTCTTCTTAAGGGAAGATGTTCGACAAAATTTCCAGGTTGGGAGTAGCTCGTCTCCTGGCGTCAGTGATAGGCCCTGGTAGCGAAAATAGGCCGACGTTAAATAGTTAAAAAAAAAATGAAAATAAATTATGCTACAAGCGACCTTAAAAAGATGACCAAAGGCGTCCCATAAGGCTCTATTTTGGGTCCTCTTCTATACATAATTTTTGCCAATGATTTGGTTTATTTTTTGAGGGAAACTATTAATTTGCACACTGTATGTTACGCCGATGACACAAACTTTTAATAACAGAATCTAACAGTATGCTAGCAGAAACCACCGCTGAAGATATTTACAAGAGATGTATACTTTGGTCCGAAAAGAATTTCCTTGAATTAAATAAGGATAAAACTATTTCAATGGTTTTTAAGCAACGATACGGGTAATGTAAATATACAGAGTTCTGACAACTTTAACTTACATAGTTCAGCTAAAATATTAGGAGTTACTTTTGATAGCACTCTGAAGTAGGACATAACACATTGACCAACTCTGTAATAAACTTCGGTCTTGCTACTATGCATTACGTTCACTGGCAAACCACTGTAGCCAGAATATCCTAATTAGTTTATATTATGCAAATTTTCATTCCCACATGCGATATGCTGTCATTAACTGGGCACTAGTGGTTACTGTCTACGCGTTTTTCTTCTACAAAAATATGCTTTACGAATATTATCTAAGCTACCACAAAGAGAATCTTGCAGACCTATTTTCAAAAAGTAAAAAATCCTAACTTTAACTAACACTTATATTTATGAATTTGGTTGTTTTGTTTACAAAAATTTGGTTATGTTCAAATAAATACAATAAACCACAATTATGGAACAAGATTTAAACATAATCTCAACCTGGATCAGCATTCTTCAACACTATCAAAAAAAAAATTATTTTCATGGATGCAAAATATGGAATGCTCTTCCAATGGATATAAAAAAATCCAAAAACCTGTATATTTTCAAAAAAAAAAGTCTTGAAGCTTTTCTTATTTATAAAAACTGTTATTCTCTTGATGAATTCTTTTTCTAGTAAATTGCAAATCATAAGTGCAGCGTATCTTATATTTTTATATATTTCAAATTATTGTTAATGTTTTTACGAATTATTGTTTGACTTCTCTGTAGTTTGTTGCTTTTATATTCTTGTTATGTGTTTGTCGTATACATTTTCCTGTAATTATTTATTCTTCATTTTGTTGCTGTAAATAAAAATACTATTAGTCTTAAAACTTTAACTCACTGCCAAGTTACTGTAGGATTATTATTTGATTATATTTGTGATTGGGAAATAAAGTATAAAGTAAAGTAAAGTATAAAAATTTCTGCCACCAGCTCCCTAGCTATAAGACGTTGTGAATAAGAAGGAAAATAAGGAGAAGAAGAAGGTCCATGGAAGTGAACAGCATTTGCAATTTTGTATTGCATTCTATATGCTTACTTCGACAGCATTTAAAATACTTAATTACCACAGTAATTTAGTAACATAATTCAAGAATGTCCCGTATATTTTCATAATAAACTTCTGAAATTAAAAGAAATAAGACGAATTTGGTTATTAAATTCCGCATAAGCTAACAAATGCCAAATATGTCCTGAAGTAAGTTAAGCAGTAGTTTCCGTCCAATTCAGAACTGCTCTTTGTTCAAACAAAGCGCGGTTGCTAATTTAAGGAGTCGTTTAAAGTCCCTTAATTATAAAGTGGCAGTGTTTTTAAGTACAACAATAAAGTTTCAGGGTGGCTAGGCTGAATACGCCACGTTGCTTTTAAGGAGAAATAGCAAATAAAGTAAAAAGCTTCAATTTTAATTGAGTTGAAGCTCATTATTCTTTCTTTCGTTTCTTTCCCCACATGGGATATTTTATAATTTCAAATAATAATATCAGCGTTGAAGACTGACAGTATTTTAATCACATAATTTAAATAAAATTCCCTCTATGTAGAGCAAATCCGCCTTTATTTGTTATACATGGATTTAGTGTTGTTAGCATGCAAAGTTCGTTATGCGTTGAATAATCCAACGTCGCGTTTTTGTTAAAGTTTTAACTTTTAATAAAATCAAAAGCGACTAAAAAATGCCTATATCTTTGATATACGCTACATACAAGGGAGAAATTAACGACAAACACGATCATGGCTTCACGAAAATTATCGAATGCATGTCTTTGATGAGACTGATATGGTAGCACAGCAGATACTTGATTATACTATCTATCGTGTGCTGGGTTCGATACCCAACTCTGACACTTGGCATGTCGGTGGGTAATGAATATTGTCTGCGTATTTTCAAATATGTAACACTATTTCGGACAGCCTAGGTGTTTTATTTATATGTGTGGTATATTTATGTTTATGTTTAAGATTATTAGATAGTCCCATAGCCCCCAACATTGTTTATATTTGATCCATGTAATAAGTAAGACATAAATGGTCTAAACAAACTGACGTTTGCCATCTACACAAATATGTTTTAAATAAACTAAGCTATTATATTTTATTAATAATGAGATCAACTAATAGCTCGCTATTGAATTCCAGATACCCATCAGATGAACTGCTAGATCAAGTAATACTTACGCCTCGTACAAATATTTTGAGTTCGTCTCAACTACATCAATTTGTCTAAATTATAATAATACAGATCAAAAGTTTATTACTTCCACATCTAGTGAAGTATAGTAACGACAAAAAAATTTTCAAAAATTTTTATTGTTCAAATAGGCTTAGAATGTCATGAAACGTCGAGACTTTAAGTTTGAGCGAAAAAAAATATTTTCTGTCTGTCTATCGGTCTGTCTGTCTGTAACTTTTATTGTGCGCATGTTTACTCTGGAACCGTTTAAGATATTGACTTAAAATTTGGTACACATATGTACTTTAACGAGATCTGGAACTAGATTATATTTTCATCTTGTTCCGGGGGGTAAATAGGTAAATCAAGCAGGTAAGAGTCCATAAAATTGGTATTTAGTATATACAAGAGAAGCTAATGTCTGAAAAAAATTTTTGGCAGTAGCCACCCCCCATTACCACCCCCACCCCATTATTAAAGGTGATGAAAAAAATTGTGATTTGGTGTGTGTACAGGAACCAAAAACCTCAAAATATTTTTTGCTTCATTCACCCCCACTACCACCCCCACCCCACTACCGATGTGGGGTATCGTTTTATGGGTTTTAGAGGATTTCAAATACTATATTATTAAAGTTCGATATACAAATATTTCCACATACAAAATTTGTCCGTTATGAGAGACTTGGATAGAAAATCTGGATGTGGAAGTAGTGATTCTTTGGGCAGCGGTTTTTTTAACTGTAAAATTGATATGAGAAACATCTACTCAACTCTTGTTTAACAATTTTAATAGTTCTTTCCTTTCTTTTTCTTTAGTTTTACTTCTGTTCTGTTCCTATGGATATTATCTAATCTGAGTGCTAATGAATTGGTTTTGATGAAACCTTGTGCAATGTGTTTGTAATGACGTTAATAAAAGAGTTGAAAAAATATCAGAGTAGGAAATGATCCGAAGGGGTGTTTTTTACCCCTAGATTACACATTAACCTAAATTTTTTCAGATTTCTTTTTCAACTTTTACATTTCCCCTCCCCCACTTTTAGGAATTTTCGAGTGGCCATATCTCCAAAAATATGCATTTCTGGAAATAATTCACAAGAGTAAAAACATCTTATTTTAGGCCAAAAAAGGTAAATTTATTGTCTCCTTTTCATTTTTGACCTAATTCTGCAAGTTACGAAACCCGCGATAAAAAGGTTGTTTTCTACCCCTTCCGATCATTTCCTACTCTAATCATTTTTTCAACTTTTTTATTAAAGTCATTACAAACACATTGCAAAAAGTTTTATCAAAATCCATTCATTAGCACTCAAATTAGAGATTTTAGTCATTTTAGCGCTCCGTTGACTGGTCCATGGGAATAAGACAATAATTTCAAAACCTTTATTTAAAAGATTGCAGAAATTATTATTTTTTGTGTTTGAAAGGGATCCATTATTTTTATTTTTAGTTGAGCACGTCTATAAATTTCCTTATTGTAGCAAAATAGTTTAATCCTAGTCTACACGAAAGTCCAGTGGTGTTAAATCTGGGAACCGTGCGGGTCACGGCCTTGTCTTTATTGAAAAACCCGATCTATTTAATTTTCAGTCAAATGAAAAATGATTTGCCTTTGATATTCTTTTGTCCTTGTTTAGTAACGGATAAGGATAAAACTTGACGGTATGTATGATAATACCAATAAAGGAGAATACAATAGAGACATTTTCAAAATAATTGTAACATCTCTGCTACTCACCATTTATTTACCACATTAGGATATTTAATTTTTTCTGCATTATAGTATTAAAATTTTTATTTCTTTTACATAAATAACTTTTATATTTTAGTATGTACTGTATTTTATTTTGGTAAATAAATTATTATTATTATTATTATTATTATTATCTACAAATAAAACATTGAAATTTGACCCTTAATCCATTACAATTTTTTTTTAAATATATTTTTTCATAACCAACAGAAATTTTAATTTCTTTTTTTTTAAGTTTATTTGGGACAAAGAAAAAATATTTCAGAACATCAAAGATTGAACTTGCGTGCGTAATAATTAGATGAAGATGATAAATGGAGATTTTTAAAAAAGTACAAACTAGACATAAAAAAAACCCTGGCATTTCTGATATAGGCGTATTTGATCATACAGTATCAGAAAGTCCTGGATTAGGTATTGCATAGTTTCAACGACTTAACCGACCGCCCATAATAAAGGCGTCTACCAGTGCTCTAGAAGAGGGGCAAATAGTGACACGCGCATCAAGAAAATCATATGTACATCATTGACTATTTAAGTATCTGAACCTTTTCAGCAGGCGTATAAACTGTCATTTTGAGTAGCTACTAAAAAAAAACAAATCAAACTTTTGCTTATTAGGCTAAACGAGAAATGAAGGAAATAAATTGAAATTCCGCAGACAGAGCTGTCCACGCACATGTGGTGGGGAAAGCAGGTGGCACGAGTAGGATGTGTTATACGATAAAAAAGAATAGCCTAGTTGCTTCGCTCTCGCTTGCTTTTATTGCCGTACCTAATCAAACGCTTGCCGATACTGTATAGATGCCACATGACTCTCTGTACCTCTTTGTTCAGGATCGGCATACCAAACATCCTGTGTATATTTTGGTGAGAAATAATACAGGGTGTAATCAGTTTCATGTCATTAAAAAAAACTGCTAATGGGGACCGACTAGACAAACAAAAAACCTTTATGACTTTTTCCCTTAGGGGCATTTTGAAAAAAAACTGACCTGGGTCAACAATTTAAATATTAGGGTAAGAAACATTTGAGAACCACTGCCTTTGTGGGTCAATGGACGTGTACTAGGTATAATTCTCAACTTTAAAATTGTCATAAAAAAAGTGCAAAAATTACCGTCCGACTCGTCGCCGGCCAGCGCACAGTGTGAAATTTTCGTAATCTAGGCGGACAAAATACCATTTTGGCAAGTGTATAATATTTTATTAAACATCTTAATTTCTGTAAGTAAAATGATCAAACTTCATAAGCATATATATTTTTTTTAATCAGCAACATTCAAAACATCCAAACAAGTGTCTTAAACTGTCGTGTTTCCTTGTTCACGCTATACCAAGTTGGGATAAACTGAATGGACACGCTTCAACTTTTTAGTTAAGTACAAGTGTTCCTGCGGTTTAGATATGTTTTAGTGACAATATTATTTTAATGATATTTGAAGGTAAGTGGCCATAGAATTATTTTTTTGAAAAATTATTCTATAAGACCAAAAAAGAAGATAAAAGTTTGAGCTTGAGATAACATGGAAAAATTATATTTTATAAATAAATAACTAAACTTTTAACTCATACCTCCGCAGACTACCCTCAACTTCTTATATTAAAAAAAATGTTAGTTTATGTACTTCTAATATCAAGAAGAAAAAGTTGCGCGAGCTTGCGCTCTCACTAGGTTTTTCCTAATTTCAGAATGAGTGTCGAAATTTCTCGGAGGACAATTTTTGAAATATAAGTCTCCAATCTCAGGCAAAGCAAGTCAGATGCCATAATGTCTTATATTTTACAAAAGTTACTCATTCACAAATAGTATTCTGAGCAGCATTCGTAAGTCAGTAGACCTTGTTTGCAGTAAGATAGGGCAAAGATGGGCTGTCGGATAGACATGAGGAACGATTTTTAAAACATAATGATTCTTGGCTTGATGGTAGTTTGTTGCTGCCTGACTGCTTCCTTGGCCTTTTTTATTAATGTGCCCTGCTTTGCTAGGGCACCAGAAAGTTCTTTAACTATCGACTACCTACTACTTTATGCAATTTTCTTGCACTTACAAGCGATAGTTCTTCGTGAGAAACAGAATTAACGAGATGAAGAATTTTACGTTCCTTACTTTTGTAGCTGGACTCTTCAAAATTTTTTGGGGTGCACTGCATGTAACGGGGGTAATATTTCCTTTAAAGTATAGCTGGTATAGCTTGGTAAACAGTGTCAGGCAGCAACAAACTACCATCAAGCCAAGAACCATTATGTTTTAAAAATCGTTCCTAATGTCTATCCGACAGCCCATCTTTGCCCTATCTTGCTGCAAACAAGGTTTACTGACTTGCGAATGCTGATCAGAATACTATTTGGGAATGAGTGGTTACCTAACTTTTGTAAAATATAAGACATTATAGCATCTGACTTGCTTTTCTTGGGATTGGAGACCCATATTTCAAAAATTGACCTCCGAGAAATTTCGACACTCATTCTGAAATTAAGAAAAAACTAGTGAGAGCGCAAGCTCGCGCAACTTTTTCTTTCTGATATTAGAAGTACACAAACTAATATTTTTTTTTGAATATAAGAAGTTGAGGGTGGTCTGCCGAGGTATGAGTTAAAAGTTTAGTTATTTATTTATAAAATATAATTTTTCCATGTTATCTCAAGCTCAAATTTTTATCCTCTTTTTTAGTCTTATAGAATAATTTTTCAACAAAAAAATTATATAGCCACTTACCTTCAAATACCATTAAAATAATATTATCACCAAAACATATGTAAACCGCAGGAACACTTGTACTTAACTAAAAAGTTGAAGCGTGTCCATTCAGTTTATCCCTACTTGGTATAGCGTGAACAAGGAAACACGACAGTTTACGACACTTGTTTGGATGTTTTGAATATTGCTGATAAAAAAATATATATATGATTATGAGGTTTGATCATTTTACTTTCAGAAAATAAGATGTTTATTAAAATATCACACTTGCCAAAATGGTATTTTGTCCGCCTAGATTACGAAAATTCCACACTGTGCAGCGGTTCAAAAGAAAGGCGGCACCTTTGATGAACGCCACAACCGAACCAATTATAAAAATGTAAGTAATTCGTTATCTCTTTTTGCAGAACTGCAAGCAACTCATAGGCGTAGAAGAGGTTTAAACACAGCATTTCGTTACATGTGTGTTTTTTTAACTTAGAAAATATCGGAGCTTTTATTGTTGTTTATAATTTATCAGATTTAAATGTGATTTATTAACATTTGTAACCTAAATGAGTGTTCTGGGTTAAGCTTAAAAAACGCGTAATTATTTCATGACATTGGGAAAGATACGATAACAGAAAACAATTATGTGTATTTTAAGTTAGGAAAAAAGTCTGATTTATTTAACGAATTGCCAATCAGGTATCGAAAGTATTCAATAAATCTAGAACTTATCAATAAATTATTTTTGATTTACGTAAATTGTTCGAAATAGCCTCCGTCTGCATCAATACACTTTTCGGCACGTCGAACTAAGGACATACGCACTCCGTTCAACACATTTGGTAAATTAGGATATTTTTTTATGGTTTTTATGCACATTAAAATACGTTGCTGCAATTGTTCCAGTGTCAATTGGATCACGGTAAACTAGAGATTTAAGATGGCCCCAAAAATAAAATCCATCTGATTTAAGTCAGGTGACCTAGCAGGCCATGGTACTGGTCCGCCACGCCCAATCCATCGTTGAGGAAAATCCGTGTTTAAAAAATTTCGAACAGCCAGTCTAAAATGAACTGGCGAGTCGTCATGCATATACCACATTCTTCTGCGCCTTGCCAAAGGTACATCTTCCAACAAATTTGGCAATGTTTTTTGTAAAAAGTTTAAGTATACATCACCATTTAATCTAGCGGGTAATTCTATAGGTCCAATTATTTCATTACTGCAAATTCCTGCCCACAAATTAACGCTGAACCGTCGTTGAAAATGCGCCCTTCTTATTACATGTGGGTTTTCGTCTGCCCAATAGTCCATATTTTTAAAATTAAACACTCCACTCCTGGTAAAACACGACTCATCGGAGAAATAAAGAAAGATTAAAAAATCCTCATTTGCCGCGTGTTTTCTCAAAATCCACCTACAAAATTCCATTCGCCCTGCATAATCGTGAGGTTCTAGAGCTTGAACACGTTGATAGTGATAGAGGTGTAAGTTTATTTCTCTTAAAGTCCTCCACACCACAAAATGGGATACTCCCACATGGTTCGCGATATCGCGGGTGCTTAAAGTTGGATCCTCTTCTACAAGTTCCAAAACTTGAACCTCCGCTTCAATTACCCTGTCTTCGCATTGTGGACCTCGTTCTCCTCCATGTCCATCGAGACGGCCTGTTTTCCGAAGACGCTGAGCAATGCTTACAAATGTACGTGCACAAGGATGACGTCGATTAGGGAATCTTAAACGATAAAGCTGTTCCGCAGCTGCTGCATTTCCACGACATTCTCCATACATTAAGTGCATATCCGCGAGCTCTGGGTAAGTGTAACCTCCCATAGCGTTCAAAATCTTCGTTTTATAATACCACACTAAACTATCAACTAACGTTGTCAATAAAGAAAATAAAAATAAAAACTTGGTCCAAAATCAAAAAGTAACACAAAAAGGACGAACAAGTATTGTCTGTACGTAATCAAGAACTTCTTGACGACTTGAACGGTAATTCAATGAAATAAATCTTAACTGTAAATACGTGGCCTAAAATTCAAGAAGAACGAAAACAACGAACGGGCTCTACGTGTGTACTTAATGAAATGCCCCCAAAAACTAAAATATTGCACAAGAGGGAGTATAGTTTTCTTCAGATCTACTAAGCATTCAGAAAACGCCGACGTCTTTCACCTTTACCGCTACGCTAAAGACCTTTACCTTACCTACTTTTAAAAAGCCATAAAAAAGTGTTATTATCAACTTGTACCTTCGCCTGACGCGCGGCTCTTACAAAGGAGTGCGATACTTTGAAAAAGCCGTATTAGCGTATTTGATGGTTAGAGGTGCCGACATACGCGAAGATAAAAGCCTATCCCAACATTCCAGCAGTTCTCAAACAATACTATTGAAAATTTTCCAAATTTTTGTTTATTTTTTTTTTCTGAAACTATGGGTTTTTGACCCCATGTTATATAAGGTTTTTTGTTCGTTTAGTCGTTCTCCACCACCAGTTTTTTTTAATGATATGAAACTGATTACACCCTGTATAATTTACAGATACAATCTCCTGAATGTTTATTTTTATTTGCCGTATTCTTAACCTGTTCCTGCTTGTTACTGTTCTGTTGTTTTTCTTTTAACTGTGTTGTTATTGTTTGTTATTATGTTTACTGACAAACTAATAAATAAACTCTTATATCTTAGTTGAGTTTTTTCAAGTAAGGCCCAAACGATTAAAGAAATAGAAATAACTTAATATTGCGAACATTGATTTATAGAGCAGAACCGAAATTCTGTTCGATGTTTTATTTAACAAAGATACCGATGAGCTAAGAATTCGCAATAATTAAATATTGATCAGCATCTTGTGTTTCACTCACCCGACATATTATGTGATTGTGATATGATTGCGTTATTATATTCTTCGACAAAAACGAAGAGTATATTGATTGCATTTAATCGGCACATTTCTAAAACCGGAAATATCGCTCGTGGAGAAAAAAATTTCATATCATTGTGTTAGTGAACGAATTCTGAACGACTCTCAAAATGTCCGTCTGTCCATCCATCCGTCTGTCCGTCACGTTTCTTGTAAGCACGATAACTTAAGAAATAAAAGTTCAATTGTATTGAAATTTAGAAAGTAAATTAGTGTTAGCTAGAGGAAGAACCCTGTTGTTTTTGAAGAAAATCTGTCAATAAACAAGAAAGTTATTAATCATTTAATTACAAAAAAAAATTTTCTTAATTTTTGTCGCTTGTACTTAAATAGAAATCTTGCAAAATGTTATCTCTCTATAAAATAATTTATTTTTGTTTATACATTTTTCTAATATATATTTTATAATAATATATCTAATGCATTGAAATATGATTCTCGAAAAATATATATTACAGACATTCAACTTTTGTAGTAATGTGTGATGGTGCAGCTCCCGGCCACGGCAATGCAGAAACTACGAATTCTAGAACACTTTATGCTCTTCATGATTCCGGTAGGTATACCTCCCTCAGAGATTTACACACACGTTGCCACGACATAACCCACTAGCGGACTACGTCCAAGAAATATCTCAGTTTTATTCCTTCAAACTGGGTGATAGGCTGTTAACCCGCAACATAACCCAAATCAGAATGCATAATGCCCCATTCCAGATAACACACCCCCTACCATACCAGGCGTTGCCTATTTTCCGGCAACCTTTTTACCCACACTTTCCCCTACAATAACTTACTTAAACCCTACATTTGATCTTTCCTCAACTTTAATTTTCCAATTCTCCTTTTTCTACTTTCTGTTTCTTGCCTTTTTTTCCTGTTTTTATTATTTTTGTCTTTTTTGTCCTTTTTGGTGTTATAAGTTTGACGCGTATGTTTGTATGTCTGTCTGTCTGTCTTTGGCTTCATATCTCTTCAACGGGTGATTCGATTTTGATGCACTTTTTTATTTGAAAGAGTATTTTGTCGAGAAGGTTTTTGCCATATTAGATTTTGATGTTTGGTCGCCATCTTGATTACGAGCTTTTATTTAACTTGCCTTGTTCTTATGGGTCAGATGTTTCAACTGAATTTTAAAATAGTTATCCACAACCGATTGAGCTGAAATTTTGCATACACGTTTAGTTTGGATGACAGTGCATGGTTAGCTCAGTGACGTCATTCCAAATTAAATATGGCGGACTCCCAAATATGGCGGAGCAGTTATTTTTTATGCACCCTCATGATATGGGTATCAAATAAAAGGGTTTGCTGAGAAGAATACGAAAATAAAATGACGTCACACTAAATTCAATATGGCGGACGCCCCAAGATGGCGGACAAAATTTTTTAGTTTTAACACTATAATTTGATCGTATAGTGTATTCGCTCGTACGTTGCATTCTAAGAAATGGTGAAGGATTCGGTTTAAACTATGAGTTTTATATCGGATAGGAACGACGCAATGAATATACCTACACTTCTCCAAGAAATTAACGCACCATCAAAAAATAACCAAAAGTTTGAAGTTGGTTCATTTTTAACCCTCGACCCAATAAAAAGAGTTTGACGCGTATGTTTGTATGTCTGTCTGTCTGTCTGTGGCTTCATATCTCTTCAACGGGTGATCCGATTTTGATGCACTTTTTTTTATTTGAAAGAGTATTTTGTCGAGAAGGTTTTAGGCAATATTAGATTTTGATGATTGGTCGCCATCTTGAATTCGTCATGTTGAACTTCTCTAGAAATTGTCCGATTGTAGTAAAATTGAAGACGTGCAGACAATTATGGTAGCCGAATATGATTTCGGCCTCGTTTTGATTGAGTCATATGAAACTGGTACGATTAGATACATTGATCGGGGATTTTTAAAAATGTTCAATTTTTTACCCCCGACCCAATAAGTTTGACTCGTATGTTTGTTTGTCTGTCTGTCTGTCTGTGGCTTTATATCTCTTCAACGGGAGATCCGATTTTGATGCAGTTTTTATCAAAATTAAATATAACACATAAATATATTTATAATAGAACCGGTCTTGTAGACCGTGTGCGACTAGTAGAATACAAAATTGGACCGAGGCTTAAAGGTTAAAAAGTTCTGTGTGGGACTCGTTATATAATAATACGCTATGTTGTATGTATATGTTTAGTTTAAAAAGTATAAAATTAAATTAAATTACAAATAAAAAAACCGACACAAAAATATCGACTAAATAACTAATATAAAAAAAATAAATTAACACAACTTTAAAAATTATGAAATAATTTTGATTCCATATACGAACTCTTATGATTTATTTAAATCCAGCTTACATTTTCTTTATGTCCTCGAGATTTGCTTTCTTATACGCATGAATATGTCGGGGGCTGCTGTAAAAACGAACTACTAGTTATATTCAAAAGAGCAGCTCCCGATATGTAAGCTGGATTTAAATAAATCATAAGAGTTCGTATATGGAATCAAATTTATTGTTTATAAATTCCTTTTAGACCGATAGATTCCTTAATAATTTAAATATTTTAAATCTTAACTTTTATCCACCACATTTTCCAGGCCGCAGGGAGACCATCGGGGCGGCAGTTGTCTCGTACGGGTTTTTTCGTTCATTCCCGTGTCAATAGCCCAAATTTCTGTGTTTTGCCAAGTGTTGTTCAGGGTTACTTTTAATTATTTCCTAAGTCTATTTGTAGATTGTTTTTAAATTGTATTGTTAATTTTAAATCTGCCATAGGCAGGTAGGAGTTTTTAACTATGTCTATTATTATTGTTAAGCCAAACTGGACCTCCCCGTCCAGTCCTACAATTACGCCGTGGTTGTCTAACTGACTCCAGGCCAGGATCCAGCGAGGTACTGTATATGCAATTTTAAATAAATATATGTTTGCTTCTGCTTGCCTTGCAATCCAAAGATCGTGTGTCCAAATCCCAGAGAGGTTGGATTTTTTTTTATCCAATTTTTTTTTTCATATATTTTTTTTCGCAATAAAGTTGATATCACAAAATTTAGGATGCCCAAAAACTAACATTATTTACAAGAAAACTACGAAGAGTATCCTATAGAATGTGTAACAATTATATAAAAAGCTCAGTAAATTGGCGAAGAGTACGTTTTTGGCTTGTTATATTTTATTATTATTATTATATTATTATTATATATATTTTTAAATACTTAAATTATATTATTGAGTATCAATTCGTTATTTTGATTTAAACTTTAAAGCTAGATATGCAATGATATTTGTACTTTCTGTACTACTTTGGTGAATTTAACATAAGATGTGAACTTATTATTCATTAATCCTTCATACTTAAATGGAATATATTTTCGTAGTAGTAAACTGAGACATAATAATAATGAATTTCGAAGTCCAACGATATTTTAAATGAGGATTTTCCTAAGACATTCTCTACATTTAGGTTTGTTATATTTCAAATTCAGTTGTTCTTATTTGATTTGTAAAGTATACGTTTTTGCTATAAATTCCAAATTCTTTTAGGAAATTCTTCCAAAGATAAAAAACAAGTGCTACGATTTATCTTATGCTTGTAACAGCTCGACTGCGTAATATGCCCATTCAGATTTTAATTTTCATCATGGTAAATAAAAATGGAAATAGAAACATGATTTACACTCATTTCCAAGAAGAATTTGAGAAAGAAAAAACTTTATTTTATTGCTTTAATTTTATTTAAATTTGGATACAATTTCACATAGAGAACTTTAATATTAATTGGTTGGTAATTTACTTTCTTAAATTTGCATGTGTATAAAATAAAATCTAAAACATAAAGCACAAAGTGTAAAACAGCCAACTTCTAACAGCAGTTTTCCCTAATGCATGTTGAATATTTAGTGCTAGACTAGGTACACTTGAAAGCGTTGCTCGGCAAGCCAGCGCCTGCTTATTTCATGCAATTTACGTATGATATTTTTATCAAGCGACACATATTAAAATTGATGTGAGAAATATGAATTTGCAAGAGACAACTAATATTTTCCTTACGTACACATTTCCTGAGATAATGCACAACGATGGAATTTTACCAACTTAGGATATTGCAGTGAAATTTCTTCCCGGTACAAACATATTTTTTAGTGTTATTCGATTCAGGTCTACTGGAATAGAATTTGGGAGTACTCTTAATTTCTCTACTAAATTCGGTTAAACAATCGGAAAACAAATATTGAAATTTGAGGATGGTGTTTTTTACCTTTCACTACTTAGCGAGAACGGTAATAATAATAACAATATAATAAAAATGTCTTTATTTACCAAACATTGAAAAAATTATATAATATATACATAGCGTAAGGTGCTCTACCACTTAACCTGAAAGATAACAATTTCATAATACGTAGTCGAACGAATGAAACAAGAATGATATAAATTCACTAATTGAAATGAAAAAAGTTAAGCATGGGAATAATAGTTATAAAAAGAGAAAAAGACAGTGTTAAAAGAAAAGACGAAGTATGAGAAAGTCCGAAAAAATATATAATTATATCAATTAATGATATTATATTCCATAATAATAGTGGTCTTTACGAATTCATTCAAATATAAACTTATTGAACAATTAAACTTTTTTCAAATATTATTAATTATTTCGATGCCGTTTTAAATTTTTTATCAGTCATATTCTTTAGATTGTTTGGAATTGAATTATACAACTTAGCGATGGTGCAGGAAAATGGTCTTTGGTAGAGAGCAGATCTGTATGGTGGTGGGGTTAACAAGGGGCGATTTCTTGTTTTCAGATTATGAACACTGTCTCTCGTAACAATCTTTCAATAAGATATCGGGGAATTTTACTATTTACAAGTTTATTATAAAAGCAGCATGTGTGGAAAACTTTCTCTTTCTCATTTCAATTCTACAATTTTCCCTCTAACAGAGTCATATCTTTTGACTCTAAAAATGAAACGAACACACGAATTTTGCACCCGCTGAATTCGTGCCTGATCTTGCTTAGTGAGACAGTGGTGATAAACTATATCCGCGAAGTTAAAATGACTTAGGACGAACGCATTATATGACATCGCCTTAATCTTGTTATCTATTGAGGTAGAGGAGTCATATAATAATTTTAGATTGCAACATTTTTTTATATATTTAGTAATGTGCTCGCTAATTGTAGTTGTAATCCAGGTGAAGTCCTAGGTTTCCCAGCAGAATGAACAAATTTAAGTTCAATTGAGTCCATTGCAATCTAAAAATTTTCTAGATATTGAGTCCTTTGAATTTTACTTCCGAATAAAATAACCTTGGATTTATCTGGATTAATTGACAAGCAATGATGCTCTGAGGCCTCGAGCAATTCTACCAAGTCGTTGTTGATAATAATGCGTGCAGTCTCAAAATGTTCGAAATTAAAGGAAAAGTAAATCTGAGCGGCATCTGGATAATAGTGGAATTCACAATTACTCAAAAAGGAGGAAAACTTAAAGGTGAATAAGGTAAACAATAATGGCCCTAATATTGAGCCTTGCGGAACCCCTATTAATAGCTAAGAGTTCTGAAGTTTTTTCGCCCATTTTGACTAGTTGGTGACGATTGCTTAAATAATTTTCAATCATGTCCGTCGCACTGTTAGTAAATCTAATGAAGTGTTAAGAGTAACTTATGATTTATCCTGTCGAAAATAAAACTCTCCAACATTTTGTAACAGATTATTAGAATAAAAATTTAAAGTGTCGAAGTTTTCGTCCCCTCTGTTGTATTTACAAAGGTATTGGTTAATCTTATTAACACCTGAAATATGATGAGGAATATCTATTTTTTTTTCTTGAATGAATGTTCAAATCTCTCAATGTTAGTTTATAGATATGATAATAAACGATCGATAATGCCGAACTTACATTTTCGTGCAACTTAAAACTTTGGTTAATTTTGCTCTAAAATTCTAATAAAATATTGTTTATATACAATAACACAGTTTACCTCTGGTGATCACCGAGTGTGACACATATGGCTCGATTTTAATAAGGGTATTCGACCATGCTACACCTAAAATTATTATCACCAGTCATTGTTTTTAAAAGGTATCCAACAACGACCGATTGTACATATTGCGATAGTCTTACTAAAAATATCTCGACAGCTTTTTAAGGTAAAATTGATAAATGATCCACCCTACGTAAAGTTCGCTCGGACCTGTGAGGTGCATTGTATATTGCAGTTTAGATATACTACGTCTTTGTATTTTTGGATTATTTTGCTCTAGAATTATAATACCACATAGATTATATAAAATATGATAGTTTCCACACCTCTGACGATCACCCTGTGTGATTGAGATGATCCAATAGCACGAAAAGTATTCTACTCATTTTGTAATAGTCTTGTTATAAATCTGAAATAAAAAAATTATCAGAAGCCATCGTGTCTATTAGATGTTAGACAACGCCCGACTGCATATTCCTTTCGTCTCGTAAAAGTCTTATTAAAAATTCCTTAGTAATATTTTAAGGTAAAATTGAAATGTTGCTAAATACCTACGTAAAGTTCACTTAAATCTGAAAGACGTATTGTATATTGCAGCTTAGATATCTTGTACATTTTTGTATTTTTTATGTTCTTAATTAAAAACCTTTTTTGAAATTTTGCCCTAAAATAATAACAAACCATAGTTTATATAAAACACGCTGACGATCACCCTGTATGACTAATATGATCCAATTTCAATAGTAAGTATTCTACCGTGCTATTTTATATACATTCCAGTTTCGAAATTAAAATTTTAAGCCCAATAGAGGGAATCGTGTTCAATAGATATTGGCACTCGGCAACATTGCAACTTTTCATCACTTCATTCTAGTCTTATTAAAAATAGCTTAATGATATTTTATGGTAAAATTAATATATTATCTAATCTACACAAAGTTGGTTCCAACTTTAGAGACACCCTGTATATTACAGTTTAGACATCTTGTACATCTTTATATTTTTGTGTGCTTAATAAAAAACCTTAGTATCATTTTGCTTAAAAATTGTCATAAAACATAGTTTATATAAAAGATGGGAGTTCACACGCTTCTGATGATCGCCCAATTCCAATAGGGAGTATTCTACCGTGCTATTTTATGTTTGTTCCAAAGAAATAGAAACTTTAACCCCGATTGCAACTTTTATTCACTTCATAATAATTTTATTAAAAATGTCTTAATGATATTTTAAGGTAAAATCGATATCTTATCTAATCTATACAAACTTGGTTCCAACCTTAGAGACACTCTATATATTACGGTTTAGCCATCTTCATATTTTTGTGTGCTTAATCAAAAACCTTGGTAACATTTTGCTTTAAAGTTGCAATAAAACTGTTTATATGTACAGTATCGGAAAGTCCTGGATTAGGTATTGCATAGTTTCAACGACTTAACCGACCGCCCACAATAAAGGCGTCTACCAGTGCTCTAGAAGAGGGGCAAATAGTGACACGCGCATCAAAGGAAGGATGTAGTTCGCTCTGTCCAGCATATGTAATATTATTACGTGCTTTAATAACTGAAATTATTTAACCTGTTTTACTTTCAAAACGAGTCAAATAATTCTTTACATTTCCCGCAGACAGAACTGCCCACGCACATGTCGTGGGGAAAGCAGGTAGCACGAGTAGGATGTGTGTTATACGATAAAATAGAATAGCCTAGTTGCTTCGTTCTCGCTTGCTCTTATTGCCGTATTTAATCAAACGCTTGCCGATACTGTATAAACAATGAGAGTCCACACGCTTCTGACGATCGCCCTGTATGACGGATATGACACAATTTTAATAGGGATTATTTTACCACGCTATTTTATGTATGTCCGAGATTTGAAATAAAAATATTACGTTTAACAGAAATTATTGTGTTTACAAGAATCGGTCTACACACAGATATTTTTTTTTGATAAAAAATGTCTGTAAAAAAATTTTTTGTGAGGTTATAAAAAATGTTTGTCCGGTTACAATATACGTATCTGATGAAATCAAATACCTAGGAATATATAATAATATCTATTGCTTTTAATACAACGAGGAATTCAAAACATTTGTTTTATTTTTAAATAATTTTGGATCTGAAATCTTGGATGAGCATACTATTTTTAATTCTGAACATTACCAAAGCTTTTTAGTCACCCCGTAATTGTCTCCGATGCGTCACCTCCTTTTATTGGAATCGTTGCTTTTTTGCAAGCACAGATAAGATACCCATGAGTTCACAACAATAAAATATTGGCGAACGTCTTTTGTTTCGCTTGCCATGTTCAGTTTCGTGATTTGATAGCGTTGTGCCGTGTCGTGTTAATAACATTTGGATATATTTTACAATATAATGACGTGCTTTGTGCCTAATAATATTCACAATTTATTAAAAACTTTTAAATTATGTGACAGTGCATCAACTGATCAATATTTTGGCTACAGCTTTAAAGGTATGTGAATATATGGAATGTTTTGTTTACATGTAGTTGTAGGAACATAATTAGGTGCCTACTTTGGTGAATTTACTACAGAATGTCTGTTTTGAATTTATTTTTAAATTATTTTTGAAACATGTAAATAACGGGGAAATATACAAATAATTATACCTATGTTTATGTTTAAACGATTTCTTAGCTGTACAATACATATACTTATCTATGTTTAAATGAGGTTATAGTTCATGTAAATAATTTTTTGGGGTGAATTACAATTATTCACGACACAGTCATTTTACGATGTAGGTAATGTAGTTTTCTCTAACTTAATCAAATATTTATTTCGAAAGGGATATCTCTTACATATAGATATGGTCAATTTTTATCGACAATATACGCGACTGTGTCGCGACTAGCCACAAGTTAATAGAAATTTCATAAAGAACCCCACAAATCATATGGTGAATGGCTCTCGGTGAGATTGGCTGAAATTGCAGTATATTGTAAATATTGACGGCCTGGTCATGTTTCAATGGACATAACCTTAAAAATTTCGATTTAACAACACTTACCTGTGCACAGTATAGTGATGGGCTGCTAAATAGCAGTCTGCTATTTTTTAACTGCTATTTGGTTCATAGCAGTAGCAACTGTTACGAGCTCTGATAAATAGCTGCTATTTTTATAGCAGTTTGAAATCACTAGCTGAGTGCCAACGCGCCCTTGCAGCAACACAAGCAGGCTGCGTCGGCCCAATAGCAGTGATAGCACAAGCAGCGCATGCACATTCGAGCAGCGAGTTCACAGTGCAGCCAGGAAGGGAATATGTAATTCATGTAAAACTATTTTATTTCAACAATATTTAACAGATGATTATGTTCAACTTCCGCTCAAATATTTTAGCGGAATATAAAAAATAAACTGTAATAAACGTTATACAGATAATTTATATTTTTTTTAAAACTAATCATATGTCTTTTAAAACTAATCATATTTAGCACTATTCATACAGCGATTACATTTTTTTTTAATAAAGTTTCATTTGTTACCTATC